>CM068381.1:22191820-22845992 GCA_034770075.1 Aralia elata
AGATTGCTAATCAATCTAAGAACGATGTAATATGACTCCCTCAATTCACCTCTTTCTTTGACAATTTGAAAGAAACTAATGAACCTATAAGTAGGTCTCCTAAAATTCAAGACTTGTGTGAGATGTACACATCGTTTTGAACGCGATAGGTTAAGTGAGATTGCTCCTTTTGATGATAATCAACAACTAGAACAAAGTAATATGACTCCTAATCACCGCTTTCTTTGACTAATTTGAAGGAAAACTAAACGATAGCACTTTAAGGAAAGTCTCCCCAAATCGAGACTTGTGTGAGATGTACACATTGTTTTGAACGCGATAGTGATGAGATTGCTCCTTTAGATGCTAATCAAACTAGAACGAAGTAATATGACTCCTAATCACCTCTTTCTTTGACAATTTGAAGTAAGTAATGAACCAATAAGAAGGTCTCCCTAAATCAAGACTTGTGTGAGATGTACACATCGTTTTGAACACGATAGTGATGAGATTGCTCCTTTAGATGCTAATCAAACTAGAACGAAGTAATATAACTCCTAATCAAACTAGAATGAAATAATATGACTCCTAATCAACTCTTTCTTTGACATTTTGAAGGAAACTAATGAACCAATAAGAAGGTCTCCCAAAATCGAGACTTGTGTGAGATGTACACATCCTTTTGAACGTGATAGTGATGAGATTGCTCCTTCTGATGCTAATCAAACTAGAACGAAGTCACCTCTTTCTTCTAATCACCTCTTTCTTTGACAATTTGAAGGAACTAATGAACCAATAAAAAGGTCTCCCTAAATCAAGACTTGTGTGAGATGTACACATCGTTTTGAACGTGATAGTGATGATATTGCTCCATTAGATGCTAGTCAAACTAGAACGAAATAATATGACTCCTAATCACCTCTTTCTTTGACAATTTGAAGGAAACTAACGAAACAATAAGAAGGCTTCCCAAAATCGAGACTTGGGGTGAGATGTACACATTGTTTTGAACGCGATTAGTGATGAGATTTGCTCCTTCTGATGCTAATTCAAACTAGATACGAAGTATTAAGACTCCTAATCACCTCATTTCTTTGACAATTTGACGGAACTAATTGAAAACAATAATAAAGGTCTCCCTAAATCAAAACTTGTGTGAGATGTACATATCGTTTTGAACGCCGGATAGTGATGAGATTGATCCTTTAGATGCTATTCAAAACTAGAACGAAGAATTATTTGACTCATAATCACCTCTTTCTTTGACAATTTGCAGGAAACTAATGAACCAATAAGAAGGTCTACCTAAAATCAAAGACTTTGTGTGTAGATGTACACTTCGTTGTTGAACGCGATAGTCATGAGATTGCTCCTTCTGATGCTATTCAAACTAGACCGAAGTAATAATGACTCCTAATCACCCTCTTTTCATTTTGACAAAATTTGAAGGAAACTAACGAAATCAATAAGAAGGTTCCCCAAATTGAGACTTGTGTGAGATGTACACATCGGTTTTGAACGCTTTTAGTGATGAGATTGCACCCTTTTTGATAACTAGTTCCATACTAGAACGAAGTAATAAGACTCCTATTCCCCTCTTTCTTTGACAATTTGAAGGAAACTAACGAAACAATAAGAAGGTCTCCCCAATTCGAGACTTGTGTGAGAAGTGTATACACATCGTTTTGAACGCGATAGTGATGAGATTGCTCCTTTAGATGCTAATCAAACTAGAACGAAAGTAATATGATTTCCTAATCACCTCTTTCCTTTGACACATTTTGTAAGGAAACTAACGAAACAAATAAGAAGGCTTCCCAAAATCGATGACTTGTGTATGAGACTGATATACATCGTTTTGAACGCTGATAGTGTATGAGATTGCTCCTCTTAGATTGCTAATCCAAACTAGAACGAAGTAAATATGAACTCTATTAAAAGCCTAATCACCTCTTTCTTTGACAATTTGAAGGGAAACTAACGAAACAATAAGAAGGGCTTCCCTAAATCGAGGACTTGTGTGAGATGTACGCCTATCGTTTTGAACGCATGGGATAGTGATGAGATTGCTCCTTTAGATGTTAATCAAACTAGAACGAAGTAATATGACTCCTAATCACCTCTTTCTTTGACAATTTGAAGGAACTAATATGAACCAATAAGAAAGGTCATCTCCCTAAATCGAGACTTGTGTGAGATGTACACATCGTTTATTTGAACGCCGGATTAGTGATCGAGATTGCTCCTTTAGATGCTATATCAAACTAGAACGAAGTACTATGACTCCCTAATCACCTCTTTCTTTGACAATTTTGAAGGAAATAATGAACCAATAATAAGAAGGTCTCCCTAAAATCAAGACTTGTGTGAGATGTAACATCAGACATCGTTTTTGAACGCGATAGAGTATGTGATTGCTCCTTTAAGATGCTAATACAAAACAAGAACGAAGTAATATGACTCCCTAATCACCTCTTTCTGTGACAATTTGAAGGAAACTAACGAACCAATAAGAAGGTCTTCCCTAAAATCGAGACTTGGTGTGAGATGTACACATCGTTTTGAACGCGATAGTGATGAGATTTGCTCCTTCTTGATGCTAATCAAACTAGAACGAATTAACCTATGACTCCTTAATCACCTCTTTCTTTGACAATTTGAAGGAAACTAATGAAACCAATAAGAAAGGGTTCTCCCTAAATCAAGACTTGTGTGAGATGTACACATCGTTTTGAAACGCGATAGTGATGAGATTGGCTCCCTTTAGTATGCTAATCAAACTAGAACGAAGTAATTATGCACTCCTAAGTCACCTCTTTTCTTTGACAATTTGATAGGGAAACTAGACGAAACAAATAAGAAGGCTTCTCCTAAATCGAGACTTGTGTGAGATCTACACAAGATCGTTGTGAACGCGATAGTGATTGAAAGAGATTTGCTCCTTCTGATGCTAATCAACTAACTAGAACGATAGTACAGTTAATAAGACTCCTAATCTACCTCTTTCTTTGACCAATTTGGAAGGAACTAATGAACCAATAAGAAAAGGTCCATCCCTAAATCAAGACTTGTGTGAGATGTACACATCGTTTTGAACGCGGATAGTGATTAGAGATTGCTTCCTTTAGATGCTAATCAAACTAGAACGAAAGTAAAATGTACTCCTAATCACCTCTTTCTTTTGACAATTTGGAAGAACTAATGAACCAATAAGAAGGTACTCCGTAAATCAAGACTTGTGTGAGATGTACACATCGTTTTTGAACGCGATAGTGATGAGATTGCTCCTTTTGATGCTAATCAAACTTAGAACGAAGTAATAAGACTCTCCTAATTCACCTCTTTCTTTGACAATTTGAAGGAAACTAACGAAACCAATAAGAAAGGTCTCCCTAAATCGAGACTTGTGTGAGATGCTACACACATCGTTTTTGAACGCGATAGTGATGAGATTGCTCCTTTAGATTGCTAATTCAAACTAGAACGCAACAGTAGATAATATGCACTCCTAAATCACCTATTTTTCTTTTCTTTCTTTGACAATTTGAAGGAACCTAACGAACACAAATAAGAAGGCTTCCCTTAATATCGAGACTTGTGTGAGATGTACACATTCGTCTGTGATAACGCCGTGATTTCCGATGATAAGTGATGAGATTTGCTCCTTTAGATGCTAATCAAACTTAGAAACGAAGTTAATATGACGCCTAATCACCTCTTTCCCTTTGACAATTTGAAGGAAACTAATGAAACAATAAAGAAGGTCTTCCCAAAAATCAAGACTTGTGTTGAGATGGTTCACAAAATCGTTTTTGAACGCGATAGTGATAGAGATTTGCTCCTTCTAAGATGGTAATCAAACTAAGAACAAAGTAATTATGACTCCTAATCACGCTCTTTTCCGGTTGACTCAATTTTGAAGGACACTAACGAAACAATAATAAGGTCTCCCCAAAATCGAGACTTGTGTGAGTTATGGTTCACATTGTTTTGAACGCTGATAGTGGATGAGATTGGCTCCTTTTAGATGCTTAAATCAAACTAGAAACGATAAGGTAAGTATGACTCCTAATCACCTCTTGTCTTTGACAATTTTGAGTAGGATCTAATGGAATCCATATAAGAAGGTCTCCCTAAAAATCAAGACTTGTGATTGAGATGTACACATCGTTTTGAATCCAGCGGATAGTGGATGAGATTGCTCCCCTTGTTAGATGCTTATTCAAACTAGAACGAAGTTATACGACGTTCCTAATCAACTCTTTTCTTTGACAATTTGAAAGGGAAACTAATGAAACCAATAAGAAGGTTCTCCCTAAATCGAGACTTAGGTGTAGATGTACACATCCTTTTCGATACTGTGATTAGTAGATGAGATTGCTACCTTTCTGATGCTAATCAAAACTAGAACGAAGGTAAGTCCACCTCTTCTTCTAATCACCTCTTTCTTTGACAATTTTGAAAGGAACTAATGAACCAATAAAAAGGTCTCCCTAAATCAAGACTTGTGTGAGATGTACACATCGTTTTTGATACGTGATAGTGATGATATTTGCTCCATTAGATGCTAGTCAAACTAGAACGGATAATAATATGACTCCCTAAATCACCTCCATTTCCTTTTGACAATTTTGGAAGGAATAACTAACCGAAAACTAATAAAAGGCTTCCCAAAATCGAGACTTGTGTGAGATCTACACATTGTTTTGAACGCGATAGTGATGAGATTGCTCCTTCTGATGCTAATCAAACTAGAACGAAGTAATAAGACTCCTAATCACCTCTTTCTTTGACAATTTGAAGGAACTAATGAACCAATAAAAAGGTCTCCCTAAATCAAAACTTGTGTGAGATGTACATATCGTTTTGAACGCGATAGTGATGAGATTGCTCCTTTAGATGCTAATCAAACTAGAACGAAGTAATATGACTCATAATCACCTCTTTCTTTGACAATTTGAAGGAACTAATGAACCAATAAGAAGGTCTCCCAAAATCAAGACTTGTGTGAGATGTACACATCGTTTTGAACGCGATAGTCATGAGATTGCTCCTTCTGATGCTATTCAAACTAGAACGAAGTAATATGACTCCTAATCACCTCTTTCTTTGACAATTTGAAGGAAACTAACGAAACAATAAGAAGGTCTCCCCAAATTGAGACTTGTGTGAGATGTACACATCGTTTTGAACGCTATAGTGATGAGATTGCTCCTTTAGGTGCTAATCAAACTAGAACGAAGTAATATGACTCCTAAACACTTCTTTCTTTGACAATTTGAATGAACTAACGAAACAATAAGAAGGCTTTCCTAAATCGAGACTTGTGTGAGATGTACACATCGTTTTGAACGTGATAGTGATGAGATTGCACCTTTTGATACTAGTCAAACTAGAACAAGTAATAAGACTCCTAATCACCTCTTTCTTTGACAATTTGAAGGAAACTAACGAAACAATAAGAAGGTCTCCCCAAATCGAGACTTGTGTGAGATGTACACATCGTTTTGAACGCGATAGTGATGAGATTGCTCCTTTAGATGCTAATCAAACTAGAACGAAGTAATATGATTCCTAATCACCTCTTTCTTTGAAAATTTGAAGGAACTAACGAACCAATAAGAAGGTCTCACTAAATCGAGACTGGTGTGAGATGTACACATCGTTTTGAACGCAATAGTGATAAGATTGCTCCTTTAGATGCTAATCAAACTAGAATGAAGTAATATGATTCATAATCACCTCTTTCTTTGAAAATTTGAAGGAACTAATGAACCAATAAGAAGGTCTCACTAAATCGAGACTTGTGTGAGATGTACACATTATTTTGAATGCGATAGTGATGAGATTGCTTCTTCTGATGCTAATCAAACTAGAACGAAGTAATAAAACTCCTAATCAACTCTTTCTTTGATAATTTGAAGGAAACTAACGAAACAATAAGAAGGCTTCCCTAAATCAAGACTTGTGTGAGATGTACACATCGTTTTGAACGCGATAGTGATGAGATTGCTCCTTCTAATGCTAATCAATCTAGAACGAAGTAATATGACTCCTAATCACCTCTTTCTTTGATAATTTGAAGGAAACTAATGAAACAATAAGAAGGCTTCCCTAAATCGAGACTTGTGTGAGATGTACACATCGTTTTGAACGCGATAGTGATGAGATTGCTCCTTTAGATGCTAATCAAACTAGAACGAAGTAATATGACTCATAATCACCTCTTTCTTTGACAATTTGAAAGAACTAATGAACCAATAAGAAGGTCTCCCTAAATCGAGACTTGTGTGAGATCTACACATTGTTTTGAATGCGATAGTGATGAGATTGCTCCTTCTGATGCTAATCAAACTAGTAAGACTCCTAATCACCTCTTTCTTTGACAATTTGAAGGAACTAATGATCCAATAAAAAGGTCTCCCTAAATCAAGACTTGTGTGAGATGTACCCATCGTTTTGAACGTGATAGTGATGAGATTGCTCCTTTAGATGCTAATCAAACTAGAACGAAATAATATGACTCCTAATCACCTCTTTCTTTGACAATTTGAAGGAAACTAACGAAACAATAAGAAGGCTTCCCAAAATCGAGACTTGTGTGAGATGTACGCATCGTCTTGAACGCGATAGTGATGAGATTGCTCCTTTAGATGCTAATCAAACTAGAACGAAGTAATATGACTCCTAATCACCTCTTTCTTTGACAATTTGAAGGAACTAATGAACCAATAAGAAGGTCTCCCTAAATCAAGACTTGTGTGAGATGTACACATCGTTTTGAACGCGATAGTGATGAGATTGCTCCTTTAGATGCTAATCAAAATAGAACGAAGTAATAAAACTCCTAATCACCTCTTTCTTTGATAATTTGAAGGAAACTAACGAAACAATAAGAAGGCTTCCCTAAATCGAGACTTGTGTGAGATGTACACATCGTTTTGAACGCGATAGTGATGAGATTGCTCCTTTAGATGCTAATCAAACTAGAACGAAGTAATATGACTCCTAATCACCTCTTTCTTTGACAATTTGAAAGAAACTAATGAATCAATAAGAAGGTCTCCCTAAATCGAGACTTGTGTGAGATGTACACATCGTTTTAAATGCGATAGTGATGAGATTGCTCCTTCTAATGCTAATCAAACTAGAACGAAGTAATAAAACTCCTAATCACCTCTTTCTTTGACAATTTGAAGGAAACTAACGAAACAATAAGAAGGTCTCCCTAAATCGAGACTTGTGTGAGATGTACACATCGTTTTGAACGCGATAGTGATGAGATTGCTCCTTTAGATGCTAATCAAACTAGAACGAATTAATATGACTCCTAATCACCTCTTTCTTTGACAATTTGAAGGAAACTAACGAAACAATAAGAAGGCTTCCCTAAATCGAGACTTGTGTGAGATGTACACATCGTTTTGAACGCGATAGTGATGAGATTGCTCCTTTAGATGCTAATCAAACTAGAACGAAGTAATATGACTCTTAATCACCTCTTTCTTTGACAATTTGAAGGAACTAATGAACCAATAAGAAGGTCTCCAAAATTCAAGACTTGTGTGAGATATACACATCGTTTTGAACGCGATAGTAATGAGATTGCTCCTTCTGATGCTAATCAAACTAGAACGATATAATATGACTCCTAATCACCTCTTTCTTTGACAATTTGAAGGAAACTAACGAAACAATAAGAAGGCTTCCCAAAATCGAGACTTATGTGAGATGTACGCATCGTCTTGAACGCGATAGTGATGAGATTGCTCCTTTAGATGCTAATCAAACTAGAACGAAGTAATATGACTCCTAATCACCTCTTTCTTTGACAATTTGAAGGAACTAATGAACCAATAAGAAGGTCTCCAAAATTCAAGACTTGTGTGAGATATACACATCGTTTTGAACGCGATAGTAATGAGATTGCTCCTTCTGATGCTAATCAAACTAGAACAAAGTAATATGACTCCTAATCACCTCTTTCTTTGACAATTTGAAGGAAACTAACGAAACAATAAGAAGGTCTCCCCAAATCGAGACTTGTGTGAGATGTACACATCGTTTTGAACGCGATAGTGATGAGATTGCTCCTTTAGATGCTAATCAAACTAGAACGAAGTAATATGATTCCTAATCACCTCTTTCTTTGAAAATTTGAAGGAACTAACGAACCAATAAGAAGGTCTCACTAAATCAAGACTTGTGTGAGATGTACACATCGTTTTGAACGCAATAGTGATGAGATTGCTCCTTTAGATGCTAATCAAACTAGAACGAAGTAATATGATTCATAATCACCTCTTTCTTTGAAAATTTGAAGGAACTAATGAACCAATAAGAAGGTCTCCCTAAATCAAGACTTGTGTGAGATGTACACATTGTTTTGAACGCGATAGTGATGAGATTGCTCCTTCTAATGCTAATCAAAATAGAACGAAGTAATAAAACTCCTAATCACCTCTTTCTTTGATAATTTGAAGGAAACTAACGAAACAATAAGAAGGCTTCCCTAAATCGAGACTTGTGTGAGATGTACACATCGTTTTGAACGCGATAGTGATGAGATTGCTCCTTTAGATGCTAATCAAACTAGAACGAAGTAATATGACTCATAATCACCTCTTTCTTTGACAATTTGAAAGAACTAATGAACCAATAAGAAGGTCTCCCTAAATCGAGACTTGTGTGAGATCTACACATTGTTTTGAATGCGATAGTGATGAGATTGCTCCTTCTGATGCTAATCAAACTAGAACGAAGTAATATGACTCCTAATCACCTCTTTCTTTGACAATTTGAAGGAACTAATGATCCAATAAAAAGGTCTCCCTAAATCAAGACTTGTGTGAGATGTACCCATCGTTTTGAACGTGATAGTGATGAGATTGCTCCTTTAGATGCTAATTCAAAACTAGAACGAAATAATATGGACTCCTAATCACCTCTTTCTTTGACAATTTGAAGGAAACTAACGAAAACCAATAAGAAGGCTTCCCAAAATCGAGACTTGTGTGAGATGTACACATCGTCTTTGAACGCGATGATAGTGATGAGATTGCTCCTTTAGATGCTAATCAAACTAGAACGATAGTAATAAGACTCCTAATCACCTCTTTCTTTGACAATTTGAAGGAACTAATGAACCAATAAGAAGGTCTCCCTAAATCAAGACTTGTGTGAGATATACACATCGTTTTGAAACGCGGATAGTAATGAGATTTGCTCCCTTCTGATGCTAATCAAACTAGAACGAAGTAATATGACTCCTAATCACCTCTTTCTTTGACAATTTGAAGGAATAAACGAAACAATAAGAAGGGTCTCCCTAAATCGAGACTTCTGTGTGATGTACACATTGTTTTGAACGCGATAGTGATGAGATTGCTCCTTTAGATGCTAATCAAACTAGAACGATGTAATATGACTCCTAATCACCTCTTTCTTTGACAATTTGAAGGAAACTAACGAAACAATAAGAAGGTCTCCATAAATCGAGACTTGTGTGAGATGTACACATCGTTTTGAACGCGATAGTTATGAGATTGCTCCTTTAGATGCTAATCAAACTAGAACGAAGTAATATGACTCCTAATTACCTCTTTCTTTGAAAATTTGATGGCACTAATGAACCAATAAGAAGGTCTCCCTAAATCAAGACTTGTGTGAGATGTACAGATTGTTTTGAACGCGATAGTGATGAGATTGCTCCTTTAGATGCTAATCAAACTGGAACGAAGTGATATGACTCCTAATCACCTCTTTCTTTGACAATTTGAAAGAACTAACGAAACAATAAGAAGGCTTCCCTAAATCGAGACTTGTGTGCGATGTACACATCGTTTTGAACGAGATAGTGATGAGATTGCTCCTTTAGATGCTAATCAAACTGGAACGAAGTAATATGACTCCTAATCTCCTCTTTTTTTGACAATTTGAAGGAAACTAACGAAACAATAAGAAGGCTTCCCTAAATCGAGACTTATGTGAGATGTACACATCGTTTTGAACGCGATAGTGATGAGATTGCTCCTTTAGATGCTAATCAAACTAGAACGAAGTAATATGACTACCTAATCAACCTCTTTATTTGTTAATTTGAAGGAAACTAATGAAACCAATAAGAAGGTCTCCCTAAATCGAGACTTGTGTGGAGATGTACACATCGTTTTTGAACGCGATAGTGACGAGATTGCTCCTTTAGATGCTAATCAAAACTAGAACGAAGTAATAATTGACTCCTAATCACCTCTTTCTTTGACAATTTGAAGGAAACTAATGAAACCAATAAGAAGGCTTCCCTAAAATCGAGACTTGGGTGAGATGTACACATCGTTTTGAACGCGATATTGGTGAGAGTGCTTCTTCTGATGCTAAACCAACTAGAACGAAGTAATATGACTCCAAATCACCTGTTTCTTTGAAAAATTTGAAGGAAACTAATGAACCAATAAGAAGGTCTCCCTAAATCAAGACTTGTGTGAGATGTACACATCGTTTTGAACGCGATAGTGATGAGATTGCTCCTTTAGATGCTAATCAAACTAGAACGAAGTAATATGACTCCTAATCACCTCTTTCTTTGATAATTTGAAGGAAACTAACGAAACAATAAGAAGGCTTCCCTAAATCAAGACTTGTGTGAGATGTACACATTGTTTTGAACGCGATAGTGATGAGATTGCTCCTTTAGATGCTAATCAAACTAGAACGAAGTAATAAGACTCCTAATCACCTCTTTCTTTGTTAATTTGAAGGAAACTAACAAAATAATAAGAAGGCTTCCCTAAATCGAGACTTGTGTGAGATGTACACATCGTTTTGAACGCGATAGTGATGAGATTGCTCCTTTAGATGCTAATCAGACCAACTAGAACCTGAGTAATATGACTCCTAATCACCTCTTTCTTTGTTAATTTTTTTTTTTTTGAAGGAACTAATGAACCAATAAGAAGGTCTCCCTAAATCGAGACTTGTGTGAGATGTACACATTCGTTTTTGAACGCGGATGCTAGTGATGAGATTGCTCCTTTAGATGCTAATCAAACTAGAACGAAGTAATATGACTCCTAATCACCTCTTTCTTTGATACAATTTGAAGGAAAAAGGACTAATTGAACCCAATAAGAAGGTCTTCCTAAATCAAGACTTGTGTGAGATGTACACATTATTTTGAACGCGATAGTGATGAGATTGCTCCTTTGGATGCTAATCAAACTAGAACGAAGTAATAAGACTCCTAATCACCTCTTTCTTTGATAATTTGAAGGAAACTAACGAAACAGTAAGAAGGCTTCCCAAAATCGAGACTTGTGTGAGATGTACACATCGTTTTGAATGCGATAGTGATGAGATTGCTCCTTTAGATGCTAATCAAACTAGAACGAAGTAATATGACTCCTAATCACCTCTTTCTTTGACAATTTGAAAGAAACTAACGAAACAATAAGAAGGCTTCCCTAAATCGAGACTTGTGTGAGATGTACACATCGTTTTGAACGCGATAGTGATGAGATTGCTCCTTCTGATGCTAATCAAACTAGAACGAAGTAATATGACTCCTAATCACCTCTTTCTTTGATAATTTGAAGGAAACTAACGAAACAATAAGAAGGCTTCCCTAAATCGAGACTTGTGTGAGATGTACACATCGTTTTGAACGCGATAGTGATGAGATTGCTCCTTTAGATGCTAATCAAACTAGAACGAAGTAATATGACTCCTAATCACCTCTTTCTTTGACAATTTGAAAGAACTAATGAACCAATAAGAAGGTCTCCCTAAATCGAGACTTGTGTGAGATCTACACATTGTTTTGAATGCGATAGTGATGAGATTGCTCCTTCTGATGCTAATCAAACTAGAACGAAGTAATAAGACTCCTAATCACCTCTTTCTTTGACAATTTGAAGGAACTAATGATCCAATAAAAAGGTCTCCCTAAATCAAGACTTGTGTGAGATGTACCCATCGTTTTGAACGTGATAGTGATGAGATTGCTCCTTTAGATGCTAATCAAACTAGAACGAAATAATATGACTCCTAATCACCTCTTTCTTTGACAATTTGAAGGAAACTAACGAAACAATAAGAAGGCTTCCCAAAATCGAGACTTGTGTGAGATGTACGCATCGTCTTGAACGCGATAGTGATGAGATTGCTCCTTTAGATGCTAATCAAACTAGAACGAAGTAATATGACTCCTAATCACCTCTTTCTTTGACAATTTGAAGGAACTAATGAACCAATAAGAAGGTCTCCAAAATTCAAGACTTGTGTGAGATATACACATCGTTTTGAACGCGATAGTAATGAGATTGCTCCTTCTGATGCTAATCAAACTAGAACAAAGTAATATGACTCCTAATCACCTCTTTCTTTGACAATTTGAAGGAAACTAACGAAACAATAAGAAGGTCTCCCCAAATCGAGACTTGTGTGAGATGTACACATTGTTTTGAACGCGATAGTGATGAGATTGCTCCTTTAGATGCTAATCAAACTAGAACGAAGTAATATGATTCTTAATCACCTCTTTCTTTGAAAATTTGAAGGAACTAATGAACCCATAAGAAGGTCTCCCAAAATCGAGACTTGTGTGAGATGTACACATCGTTTTGAACGCAATAGTGATGAGACTGCTCCTTTAGATGCTAATCAAACTAGAACGAAATAATATGATTCATAATCACCTCTTTCTTTGAAAATTTGAAGGAACTAATGAACCAATAAGAAGGTCTCCCTAAATCAAGACTTGTGTGAGATGTACACATTGTTTTGAACGCGATAGTGATGAGATTGCTCCTTCTAATGCTAATCAAAATAGAACGAAGTAATAAAACTCCTAATCACCTCTTTCTTTGATAATTTGAAGGAAACTAACGAAACAATAAGAAGGCTTCCCTAAATCAAGACTTGTGTGAGATGTACACATTGTTTTGAACGCGATAGTGATGAGATTGCTCCTTTAGATGCTAATCAAACTAGAACGAAGTACTAAGACTCCAAATCACCTCTTTCTTTAATAATTTGAAGGAAACTAACGAAACAATAAAAAGGCTTCCCTAAATCGAGACTTGTGTGAGATGTACACATCGTTTTGAACGCGATAGTGATGAGATTGCTCCTTTAGATGCTAATCAGACTAGAACGAGGTAATATGACTCCTAATCACCTCTTTCTTTGTTAATTTGAAGGAACTAATGAACCAATAAGAATGTCTCCCTAAATCGAGACTTGTGTGAGATGTACACATCGTTTTGAACGCGATAGTGACGAGATTGGTCCTTTAGATGCTAATCAGACTAGAACGAAGTAATAAGACTCCTAATCACCTCTTTCTTTGACAATTTAAAGGAACTAATGAACCCATAAGAAGGTCTCCCTAAATCAAGACTTGTGTGAGATGTACACATTGTTTTGAACGCGATAGTGATGAGATTGCTCCTTTGGATGCTAATCAAACTAGAACGAAGTAATAAGACTCCTAATCACCTCTTTCTTTGATAATTTGAAGGAAACTAACGAAACAGTAAGAAGGCTTCCCAAAATCGAGACTTATGTGAGATGTACACATCGTTTTGAATGCTATAGTGATGAGATTGCTCCTTAGATGCTAATCAAACTAGAACGAAGTAATATGACTCCTAATCACCTCTTTCTTTGACAATTTGAAAGAAACTAACGAAACAATAAGAAGATCTCCCTAAATCGAGACTTGTGTGAGATGTACACATCGTTTTGAACGTGATAGTGATGAGATTGCTCCTTTGGATGCTAATCAAACTAGAACGAAGTAATAAGACTCCTAATCACCTCTTTCTTTGATAATTTGAAGGAAACTAACGAAACAATAAGAAGGCTTCCCCAAATCGAGACTTGTGTGAGATGTACACATCGTTTTGAATGCGATAGTGATGAGATTTGCTCCTTTAGATGCTAATCAAACTAGAACGAAGTAATATAACTCCTAATCACCTCTTTCTTTGACAATTTGAAGGAACTAATGAACCAATAAGAAGGTCTCCCTAAATCAAGACTTGTGTGAGATGTACACATCGTTTTGAACGCGATAGTGATGAGATTGCTCCTTTAGATGCTAATAAAACTAGAACGAAGTAATATGACTCCTAATCACCTCTTTCTTTGACAATTTGAAGGAACTAAGGAACCAATAAGAATGTCTTCCTAAATCAAGACTTGTGTGAGATGTACACATTGTTTTGAACGCGGTAGTGATAAGATTGCTCATTCTGATGCTAATCAAAATAAAACGAAGTAATAAAACTCCTAATCACCTCTTTCTTTGATAATTTGAAGGAAACTAACGAAACAATAAGAAGGCTTCCCTAAATCAAGACTTGTGTGAGATGTACACATCGTTTTGAACGTGATAGTGATGAGATTGCTCCTTTAGATGCTAATCAAACTAGAACGAAGTAATATGACTCCTAATCACCTCTTTCTTTGATAATTTGAAGGAAACTAACGAAACAATAAGAAGGTCTCCCTAAATCGAGACTTGTGTGAGATGTACACATCGTTTTGAACGCGATAGTGATGAGATTGCTCCTTTAGATGCTAATCAAACTAGAACGAAGTAATATGACTCCTAATCACCTCTTTCTTTGACAATTTGAAAGAACTAATGAACCAATAAGAAGGTCTCCCTAAATCGAGACTTGTGTGAGATGTACACATTGTTTTGAATGCGATAGTGATGAGATTGCTCCTTCTGATGCTAATCAAACTAGAACGAAGTAATAAGACTCCTAATCACCTCTTTCTTTGACAATTTGAAGGAACTAATGAACCAATAAGAAGGTCTCCCTAAATCAAGACTTGTGTGAGATGTACACATCGTTTTGAACGTGATAGTGATGAGATTGCTCCTTTAGATGCTAATCAAACTAGAACGAAGTAATATGACTCCTAATCACCTCTTTCTTTGACAATTTGAAGGAAACTAACGAAACAATAAGAAGGCTTCCTAAATCGAGACTTGTGTGAGATGTACGCATCGTTTTGAACGCGATAGTGATGAGATTGCTCCTTTAGATGCTAATCAAACTAGAACGAAGTAATATGACTCCTAATCACCTCTTTCTTTGACAATTTGAAGGAACTAATGAACCAATAAGAAGGTCTCCAAAATTCAAGACTTGTGTGAGATATACACATCGTTTTGAACGCGATAGTAATGAGATTGCTCCTTCTGATGCTAATCAAACTAGAACAAAGTAATATGACTCCTAATCACCTCTTTCTTTGACAATTTGAAGGAAACTAACGAAACAATAAGAAGGTCTCCCCAAATCGAGACTTGTGTGAGATGTACACATTGTTTTGAACGCGATAGTGATGAGATTGCTCCTTTAGATGCTAATCAAACTAGAACGAAGTAATATGATTCTTAATCACCTCTTTCTTTGAAAATTTGAAGGAACTAATGAACCCATAAGAAGGTCTCCCAAAATCGAGACTTGTGTGAGATGTACACATCGTTTTGAACGCAATAGTGATGAGATTGCTCCTTTAGATGCTAATCAAACTAGAACGAAGTAATATGATTCATAATCACCTCTTTCTTTGAAAATTTGAAGGAACTAATGAACCAATAAGAAGGTCTCCCTAAATCAAGACTTGTGTGAGATGTACACATTGTTTTGAACGCGATAGTGATGAGATTGCTCCTTCTAATGCTAATCAAACTAGAACGAAGTAATAAAACTCCTAATCACCTCTTTCTTTGATAATTTGAAGGAAACTAACGAAACAATAAGAAGGCTTCCCTAAATCAAGACTTGTGTGAGATGTACACATTGTTTTGAACGCGATAGTGATGAGATTGCTCCTTTAGATGCTAATCAAACTAGAACGAAGTAATAAGACTCCTAATCACCTCTTTCTTTGATAATTTGAAGGAAACTAACGAAACAATAAAAAGGCTTCCCTAAATCGAGACTTGTGTGAGATGTACACATCGTTTTGAACGCGATAGTGATGAGATTGCTCCTTTAGATGCTAATCAAACTAGAACGAAGTAATATGACTCCTAATCACCTCTTTCTTTGACAATTTGAAGGAACTAATGAACCAATAAGAATGTCTCCCTAAATCGAGACTTGTGTGAGATGTACACATCGTTTTGAACGCGATAGTGATGAGATTGCTCCTTTAGATGCTAATCAAACTAGAACGAAGTAATAAGACTCCTAATCACCTCTTTCTTTGACAATTTGAAGGAACTAATGAACCAATAAGAAGGTCTCCCTAAATCAAGACTTGTGTGAGATGTACACATTGTTTTGAACGCGATAGTGATGAGATTGCTCCTTTGGATGCTAATCAAACTAGAACGAAGTAATAAGACTCCTAATCACCTCTTTCTTTGATAATTTGAAGGAAACTAACGAAACAATAAGAAGGCTTCCCTAAATCGAGACTTATGTGAGATGTACACATCGTTTTGAATGCGATAGTGATGAGATTGCTCCTTTAGATGCTAATCAAACTAGAACGAAGTAATATGACTCCTAATCACCTCTTTCTTTGACAATTTGAAAGAAACTAACGAAACAATAAGAAGGTCTCCCTAAATCGAGACTTGTGTGAGATGTACACATCGTTTTGAACGTGATAGTGATGAGATTGCTCCTTTGGATGCTAATCAAACTAGAACGAAGTAATAAGACTCCTAATCACCTCTTTCTTTGATAATTTGAAGGAAACTAACGAAACAGTAAGAAGGCTTCCCAAAATCGAGACTTGTGTGAGATGTACACATCGTTTTGAATGCGATAGTGATGAGATTGCTCCTTTAGATGCTAATCAAACTAGAACGAAGTAATATAACTCCTAATCACCTCTTTCTTTGACAATTTGAAGGAACTAATGAACCAATAAGAAGGTCTCCCTAAATCAAGACTTGTGTGAGATGTACACATCGTTTTGAACGCCATAGTGTTGAGATTGCTCCTTTAGATGCTAATCAAACTAGAACGAAGTAATATGACTCATAATCACCTCTTTCTTTGACAATTTGAAGGAACTAATGAACCAATAAGAAAGTCTTCCTAAATCAAGACTTGTGTGAGATGTACACATTGTTTTGAACGCGGTAGTGATAAGATTGCTCATTCTGATGCTAATCAAAATAAAACGAAGTAATAAAACTCCTAATCACCTCTTTCTTTGATAATTTGAAGGAAACTAACGAAACAATAAGAAGGCTTCCCTAAATCAAGACTTGTGTGAGATGTACACATTGTTTTGAACGCGATAGTGATGAGATTGCTCCTTTAGATGCTAATCAAACTAGAACGAAGTAATATGACTCCTAATCACCTCTTTCTTTGACAATTTGAAGGAACTAAGGAACCAATAAGAAGGTCTCCCTAAATCAAGACTTGTGTGAGATGTACACATCGTTTTGAACGCGATAGTGATGAGATTGCTCCTTTAGATGCTAATCAAACTAGAACGAAGTAATAAGACTCCTAATCACCTCTTTCTTTGATAATTTGAAGGAAACTAACGAAACAGTAAGAAGGCTTCCCAAAATCGAGACTTGTGTGAGATGTACACATCGTTTTGAATGCGATAGTGATGAGATTGCTCCTTAGATGCTAATCAAACTAGAACGAAGTAATATAACTCCTAATCACCTCTTTCTTTGACAATTTGAAGGAACTAATGAACCAATAAGAAGGTCTCCCTAAATCAAGACTTGTGTGAGATGTACACATCGTTTTGAACGCCATAGTGTTGAGATTGCTCCTTTAGATGCTAATCAAACTAGAAAAAAGTAATATGACTCATAATCACCTCTTTCTTTGACAATTTGAAGGAACTAATGAACCAATAAGAAAGTCTTCCTAAATCAAGACTTGTGTGAGATGTACACATTGTTTTGAACGCGGTAGTGATAAGATTGCTCATTCTGATGCTAATCAAAATAAAACGAAGTAATAAAACTCCTAATCACCTCTTTCTTTGATAATTTGAAGGAAACTAACGAAACAATAAGAAGGCTTCCCTAAATCAAGACTTGTGTGAGATGTACACATTGTTTTGAACGCGATAGTGATGAGATTGCTCCTTTAGATGCTAATCAAACTAGAACGAAGTAATATGACTCCTAATCACCTCTTTCTTTGACAATTTGAAGGAACTAATGAACCAATAAGAAGGTCTCCCTAAATCAAGACTTGTGTGAGATGTACACATCGTTTTGAACGCGATAGTGACGAGATTGCTCCTTTAGATGCTAATCAAACTAGAACGAAGTAATAAGACTCCTAATCACCTCTTTCTTTGATAATTTGAAGGAAACTAACGAAACAGTAAGAAGGCTTCCCAAAATCGAGACTTGTGTGAGATGTACACATCGTTTTGAATGCGATAGTGATGAGATTGCTCCTTAGATGCTAATCAAACTAGAACGAAGTAATATAACTCCTAATCACCTCTTTCTTTGACAATTTGAAGGAACTAATGAACCAATAAGAAGGTCTCCCTAAATCAAGACTTGTGTGAGATGTACACATCGTTTTGAACGCCATAGTGTTGAGATTGCTCCTTTAGATGCTAATCAAACTAGAACGAAGTAATATGACTCATAATCACCTCTTTCTTTGACAATTTGAAGGAACTAATGAACCAATAAGAAAGTCTTCCTAAATCAAGACTTGTGTGAGATGTACACATTGTTTTGAACGCGGTAGTGATAAGATTGCTCATTCTGATGCTAATCAAAATAAAACGAAGTAATAAAACTCCTAATCACCTCTTTCTTTGATAATTTGAAGGAAACTAACGAAACAATAAGAAGGCTTCCCTAAATCAAGACTTGTGTGAGATGTACACATTGTTTTGAACGCGATAGTGATGAGATTGCTCCTTCTGATGCTAATCAAACTAGAACGAAGTAATATGACTCCTAATCACCTCTTTCTTTGACAATTTGAAGGAAATAATGAACGAATAAGAAGGTCTCCCTAAATCAAGACTAGTGTGAGATGTACACATCGTTTTTGAACGCGATAGTGACGAGATTGCTCATTTAGATGCTAATCAAACTAGAACGAAGTAATAAGACTCCTAATCACCTCTTTCTTTGATAATTTGAATGAAACTAACGAAACAATAAGAAGGCTTCCCTAAATCGAGACTTGTGTGAGATGTACACATCGTTTTGAATGCGATAGTGATGAGATTGCTCCTTAGATGCTAATCAAACTAGAACGAAGTAATATAACTCCTAATCACCTCTTTCTTTGACAATTTGAAGGAACTAATGAACCAATAAGAAGGTCTCCCTAAATCAAGACTTGTGTGAGATGTACACATCGTTTTGAACGCCATAGTGTTGAGATTGCTCCTTTAGATGCTAATCAAACTAGAACGAAGTAATATGACTCATAATCACCTCTTTCTTTGACAATTTGAAGGAACTAATGAACCAATAAGAAAGTCTTCCTAAATCAAGACTTGTGTGAGATGTACACATTGTTTTGAACGCGGTAGTGATAAGATTGCTCATTCTGATGCTAATCAAAATAAAACGAAGTAATAAGACTCCTAATCACCTCTTTCTTTGATAATTTGAAGGAAACTAACGAAACAATAAGAAGGCTTCCCTAAATCAAGACTTGTGTGAGATGTACACATTGTTTTGAACGCGATAGTGATGAGATTGCTCCTTTAGATGCTAATCAAACTAGAACGAAGTAATATGACTCCTAATCACCTCTTTCTTTGACAATTTGAAGGAACTAATGAACCAATAAGAAGGTCTCCCTAAATCAAGACTTGTGTGAGATGTACACATTGTTTTGAATGCGATAGTGATGAGATTGCTCCTTCTGATGCTAATCAAACTAGAACGAAGTAATAAAACTCCTAATCACCTCTTTCTTTGATAATTTGAAGGAAACTAACGAAACAATAAGAAGGCTTCCCTAAATCGAGACTTGTGTGAGATGTACACATCGTTTTGAATGCGATAGTGATGAGATTGCTCCTTTAGATGCTAATCAAACTAGAACGAAGTAATATAACTCCTAATCACCTCTTTCTTTGACAATTTGAAGGAACTAATGAACCAATAAGAAGGTCTCCCAAAATCAAGACTTGTGTGAGATGTACACATTGTTTTGAACACGATAGTGATGAGATTGCTCCTTCTGATGCTAATCAAACTAGAACGAAGTAATATGACTCCTAATCACCTCTTTCTTTGACAATTTGAAAGAAACTAACGAAACAATAAGAAGGTCTCCCTAAATCGAGACTTGTGTGAGATGTACACATCGTTTTGAACGTGATAGTGATGAGATTGCTCCTTTGGATGCTAATCAAACTAGAACGAAGTAATAAGACTCCTAATCACCTCTTTCTTTGATAATTTGAAGGAAACTAACGAAACAATAAGAAGGCTTCCCTAAATCGAGACTTGTGTGAGATGTACACATCGTTTTGAATGCGATAATGATGAGATTGCTCCTTTAGATGCTAATCAAACTAGAACGAAGTAATATAACTCCTAATCACCTCTTTCTTTGACAATTTGAACGAACTAATGAACCAATAAGAAGGTCTCCCTAAATCAAGACTTGTGTGAGATGTACACATCGTTTTGAACGCCATAGTGTTGAGATTGCTCCTTTAGATGCTAATCAAACTAGAACGAAGTAATATGAATCATAATCACCTCTTTCTTTGACAATTTGAAGGAACTAATGAACCAATAAGAAAGTCTTCCTAAATCAAGACTTGTGTGAGATGTACACATTGTTTTAAACGCGATAGTGATGAGATTGCTCCTTCTGATGCTAATCAAACTAGAACGAAGTAATAAGACTCCTAATCACCTCTTTCTTTGACAATTTGAGGGAAACTAACGAAACAATAAGAAGGTCTCCCTAAATCGAGACTTGTGTTTGAATGTGATAGTGATGAGATTGTTCCTTTGGATGCTAATCAAACTAGAACGAAGTAATATGACTCCTAATCACCTCTTTCTTTGATAATTTGAAGGAACTAATGAACCAATAAGAAGGTCTCCCAAAATCGAGACTTGTGTGAGATGTACACATCGTTTTGAACGCGATAGTGATGAGATTGCTCCTTTAGATGCTAATCAAACTAGAACGAAGTAATATGACTCCTAATCACCTCTTTCTTTGACAATTTGAAGGAACTAATGAACCAATAAGAATGTCTCCCTAAATCGAGACTTGTGTGAGATTACACATCGTTTTGAACGCGATAGTGATGAGATTGCTCCTTTAGATGCTAATCAAACTAGAACGAAGTAATATGACCCCTAATCACCTCTTTTTTTTTGTTAAAATTAAACTGTATTAAAGGAAGAATAATGTACAAACAGCATGGGAAAATGCCAATCAGAATATAGCAAAGACATCATAGGACATGCCCTATGATGTCAAGACTATAGAAGATTACAAGGCCATAAGCCTAAAAAGAAAGAAATCTAGACAGTAAGGAAGGAAGAATTGACCAAACAATAACAACAGTAAAAATATGACAACAATAAAACAGATAGGGACCCAGCCCATACCACAACAAAGTAAAAAGGCCTAAACGACAAATCCCCAAAACACAACACTGCTGCAAAGGACAAACTGCAGCAGCCAGGAGCGGGAACCAACCAAGCACAACCACATTGGGCGATGCAGAAAACAACAGCCCAGCAAGAGGCAGCGGCATGACTGCACAACCCACACAGCAAGGAGACCAGAACCAATTGCAGCAGATGCCTGCTGCAGCAAGACCCAACAAAAGAAGGAGCCAAACCGCAGCAAGCCCAAAACAACAGAAGCAAACCCAAACAACGCCAGCACAGCACAGGGCAACAGCAAAATGAAACCAGCCACAACCTGCAAACCAAGCGAAAACAGCAGCAACAACTGCACCACACCCCAGCCACTGCACTGCCCAGACCCCGCTGCAACAACAAACCCAGTCGCACCAGCAGCAGCAGAGCACAGTAGGAAATGCAGGCACCAGCAAGCAAGCAAAAGGTAAACAGACAGCAAGGAGCAGTAGCGCCAAAGACCCCAGCAGCTAAGCCAAGCAACAAGAAACCAGCAGAAAAGCAGCCAGGCACAACACAAACTAAACGACCCAGCCACAACAAAGGGAGAGGCAACTAACCAACCAAAACCAGTAAACGGCGGACCCGAGGCAAAACCCAAACATGCGGAGGCCATAGCAAAGCAGAACAAACCCACCACAACAAAAGCACACCCAAAACCAAAAGCCACAAACGACCAAACAATAGCAACTGATGAAGCAACAAGAGCTGACAGCAGCAGCACAAAGCTGACAGCCACCCAACAGCAACCAAACCAAGAACAAACCCAACAGCAGCGAAGCCCCGAAACTAGCAGCAAGAGCCAAACCCGAAACCCAGCAGTAGGAAACAAACCATTGAAGCAGCAAAAGCAGCCAGCCTAACCCTCGACACAGCAAAAGGAAACCAAACCAAAAGGCCCAGCAGAACCAAACAATCAGCAGCCAAAGACCCACCTCAGCCCAAACCGAACAAAACCCACAAGCAAAATCGTCATCACCTGCAGAATCCACAAGCAAACACCCACCAGCCTGATAGAAGATCAACGACCGATAAATTACAAGTTT
This sequence comes from Aralia elata, assembly GCA_034770075.1. Taxonomy (NCBI): domain Eukaryota; kingdom Viridiplantae; phylum Streptophyta; class Magnoliopsida; order Apiales; family Araliaceae; genus Aralia; species Aralia elata. The sequence continues at coordinate 22,214,465 of CM068381.1, forward strand.
AGGTGGCCATAACATGGCCTAAAGCTCACTTTTTGGAATTACTTGTAGGAGAGAAGTTTGCACTGTAAGATATGCAAGATGTCCTTTACAAGAACCCGAACAGGAACAGAACGTTTAGAGTGTAACCGAGCATTTTGCTCATGCCAAAGGCAGTAAATAGTAGTGGCAAAACCAAGATGAAGAACACCCTTAGAGACCTTTGAGCTAGAAAAGGAAGAGATGAAACCAGAAATGGAGGACCAACTCCTAGAGAACCCCTTCCAACCACAAAATCTAAGAACTTGAAATAGGATTTGGAAGGAGTAGCCAATCAGCTTATCCATAGTACGGAGTCCATTATGGAAGGTCAGCCAAAGGATGAAAGACAACCGAGGAGTCAGACTTTTGTGCCAAACCATAGAATGCCATTGAGTAGACAGACCTCTAGTGCGAATAGAATCCCAAATTGTTGTTACTTTAACATCATCAACCTTAGTATTATTCCAGCAAACTAAATCAGAAGTAGCAGACTTAGGAATAGTTCCTAAGTCTCATCTTGGACTCAAACATGTGTTGCAGCACTTTCATTTGATTAGAGGAATCATTGAAAGAAGAAAAGTCACTATAGAGATAGTGGACTCTCAAGAACAACATTGCATATCCATTTACTGAAGTTTTATCCAAACGACAGGATGATCGTCACTTAGAGAAGAAGGGTATTAGATACCATGACGATTGGCTTTAGTGCAAGTGGGAGATTGAAAGTAGTATTCACACAAGCCAATCATATTTGATATGATGTAGCATATACTTTGTAATCTTATTCGGTTATTAATAAAAGAATTAATTTTCTTAAAAGGCATTTTATATTATCTACATAGTGATGTTATATTAAATGTGATAAACCCATAGTTTTGAACAATGCTTTTAGAATCATGATGGTGATCATGTGTAATGTCCGGGAATTTTTAAACATTTTATCAAATTTATTTAGATAAATAAAATTCATTTTATGTAAATTTTACAAATTTAATTGGATCCGTGTAGGTATTATTATTTAAGTTATATAAATATATGGTCCACTAATCTTCTTTGCATTAAAGAGGCTCATCAATAGTTTAAATAAATTAATGACTTAATCCCTAACAATTGTTTTGGTAAGAAATTTGGGAAAAATTAAATAAATAACTTTATTATTATCAGATTAAAATTTGAATAAAGAAATATGGTTAAGATAAATATTTTTGTATTTATTTAATTAATTGGTTAAGTATTTAATTTAAATTAATAGAAATACAAGGTGACTAATTTAATTGGGTCATTTCTTTTATTCTAAATTGGACCCAAATTTTTTTTTTTTGGAGCCCAATTTTCCTTTTAACTTTCTTTTGGGCTATTTTCTTTTAATTTGAATCAATCGGCCCCAACCTATTGGGTTTGAGCCCATTCCCTATTTTCTTTAATTGCCAGCCGGGTTATGGTTAGCAAACGGGTCGATCCAAGCAAATTGGGAAAACCAGTTAATTTAAAGATAACCGAGCATTCTGCAATTGAAAACCCCAAAACCAAAACAACCGAGCAAAAGAAAACGGAAGAAAACCTAAGCCCTAGCCCCTCAATCAGTCAAACCAAAACTCAATCAATCGAGCGAGGAAAAGCGAGAGACGGGATGGGAAGGAGGTGTCGCCAGGCGTGCGCCGGCGACAGCTCGAAGCAAAAATAAAAAGAATAAAGCGGTCGATTCAAGGGTCAATCGAAGCAGCCGAGGGTTTGGCGAATGGACCAAGAGTCCCAGGTTTGGGCGACCGACCGATCGGCAGGAAGTGCGCGGCTCGAGGCCCTGCCGGCAAGGACACTGTTGGCGTGATGGGGCTTGAGGTGAACCGACGACTGCCACCCCTCTCCGACCGTCGGTCTTTAACCGACCAATTAAGGTAATACCCAAACCAATTTGGGGGGTAAAATCGCCACTATAAATTGAAACCCTAATTAGCCGCTGCCGATTTTCCTTGAGTCAATATTTGGGAAAAATAGAAATTTCAGAAAATAGAGAGAACAGGGAGAGTAAGCTGCTATTGTCCAGTCGGCGGTGAATTAGGAGAAGAAGAACAGAGGTTCGGTCGGACACAAGGTATTAAATAGTTCAAGCGACTGAGATGATTTCCTGTTGAATTTTTTTCAATTTGTGTTGGGTTTGTATAAGTTTTTCTTCTTTCTGTAATTGGATTTTTTGGTATTGCCGACTGTTTTGGTTGTGCTATATACCGTATTAGGTCTTTATTTTGGGAAGCTGTTGTGGATGAACCTTAAAGGTTTCTAGCAGTCAATTATGTTGGTTATAATATACACTGTATTGTATTGTTTGGTGTGAAATTGGATGTTGAATGATAATTTTTGGGTTTAAAAACCTGGTATAGAATTGTGTTAAATTATGTTTGGTTTCGATTTTGGAAAAAAAATGGTATTATGTTGCTCCTGTTTGGGCTGTATTGAATTGTTCTTGAACTGGAAACTTGGTATAGTAGAAACCTTAATGGTTCAGCAGCTTCAGTTTAATTAGAATGCCTGCACCAAATTTTTGCTCATGTGGTATTAACTGTATTGTCCATCACACTGTTGATACAAAAATAAATCAAACCTTGGTTCCTTTTTGGGTATGATAATCAGTGTTTAGAAATTTTTGTCTACTGTGTTGGGTGATAATCTTGGTTAGTTTAGAATGAAATTGCAGGAAATGGGTTGAGTAAGCCACTAATCGAATGTACTATCTGTAGTTTAACTGTTGGCTATTAAATCAAGCTAATAACACACTTACATACTGATTAGTCATTACAACTAATAATTAAAATTAGTAAGTTAATTAATTATTATTTATCAATAAATAATAAATAAAGATAATAAATATTTAATTATTATTTAATTAATATTAAATAATAAATGAAGCTAATAAAGTAATTATTTATTATCTAATGATAATAAATAAAGATACTACATATATAATTAGGTATGAACAAAGTTACTTATCAATAAACAATAAATAATTTAATTATTATATTTAACTAATAATTATGTATGAATAAAAAGTAATAAAATAATAGCCTTATATGCTATTATATTTTTCCATGTATAGTAAATTGTTTATTTATTTATTTTTCTTTATTATTTGGTTAAGCTTTAAATAATAAACAAACCTAATCAATTTATTATTTATTCTTAAATAATAATTAAAGACAACAAAAATTTATAATTCGATTATTATTTAATTAATAATAAGTGAACATAATTAGTTATTAATTACTATTATTAACAACTAAATTAATGAAGTTACTATTAAATGAAGATAGAGTTAATAAAATAGAGAGAGTTTAATAGCTCATTTATTAAACAATTTATAATTAATTGTTTAAGGGTTTAATAAATGAATATTAATTAAGAAAAAAAAAAGAGTAAGGTTAATTAATTACACAATTATAAATTAATTGTTTAAGGGATTGATAAGTGTTTATCACTTTAAGGGATACATGGTTTGATTTATTTAAATCCATCAACCTAAAAGCCAACTAAGTGCCTTATGAAATTTGCTATAGTTTATTTACTGTGTGCTATGTGAATTTCTTGAATTGTTAAATAGATAGCATAAGTAAACGTATCGATATACAACTACGCAGTACTAATTGATAGACCGACATTATTTATGTTAGGTTCTTCAAAGGCCAAATAGTAAAAGCTAAAATTATTTGTAGCTGAGCAAAACAGGCAAGTTTCCTAACCCTAAAACTCCTTACATTATTGCAAAGTTCCCTAACTCAACTACGAGTTATTATTTTTGAAGCATGTTAGTGAATAATTATTGTTGATTATTCAACCTCTGTACTAGTTATTGAGATTCGCACCTTGTGCTATTGAAATTCCTATTCTATTATTATTAAATGGTGAATTTGGTTAGAGTTCTTTCAAGCAGAAATTGTTACGAGATAGATCTATGCTAATTGTATCAGCTAGATCAAGCATGTCTAATTTGTTAAATCAAAGGTATTTTAAAAGCTGTTCTTATTAAATTGCTATGGTAAGAACTCTTGGCTGAGAAAAGGATAAACTTGTTTAAGGCATGATATCAATGTCGGTTATTAAGTGTTTATGCATAAATCACGGGGTATGAGAGGCTGATCCCCTCGATTACCAAAACTTTTAAGAGGTCCAGTTTAAATGCTGAGAACCTTGGAAAACGTCCTTGGTTATTTCAAACCACTCAGTAATTGTTATTCAATTATTCGAATATTCCACTGTTGTTTACCAATTCATGTTCCTTCACACTCTTATACTGTTATTGAACATTGAAAGCGAAACTTCCTTCCATCATGATATATCTCTTTGTGTATATACTTGCTAAGCAAATTAGTTGCTTACCCTTGCTATATCATGGTCTTTATTTCAGCTAAGGCAGAAACGTCTAGAGGAGACAAAGGAAAAGGGAAGGTGCAAGAGTAGATGCCCGTTAGTGCCTACGGACTAGCTATTTCTGAATGTGGTTTGATTAAGTGAGCCTTATTTGTGTTAAGAGTACGTTTTATGTTAAGGTTAAAGAACCTTGGGACCAGAATTGTAAGACTTTATTTCCATTCAATAAACAATGTATGTTTATTATTCCGCATTTAGTTAGATAGTATGTTTGTCATCGATTATCGTGAGCACCGAATTCGAGGTTTGGAAACCTGGATTTGGGGGTGTTACAGGTTGGTATCAAAGCTGTAGGTTATAAACGTTAGGAATGAGCAACCTAGGATATAACCTTAGTAGAAAACTCACATAGAGTATGTAGGTGATGAGTTGAGGAGATTCATCAAGTTCTAGTCGTACCGAATAAAATATCATTTCATTTCATCAATGAATATATTTTATTGTGGTACTGATGTTGATTTATTTGTGTGGTGTTTGTAGGATGTCGGACGAGAGTCAAGATAGCTGTCCAGTGAACCAGGAGCCCATAGAGCCTGATGTGATAGGAGGTTTGCTGGCGAGGAACGCCGAGCTAAAGGTTAGGGCTAAACAATTAGAAGGCGCAGAACCACATCCACCAGATTTTCTGAAACAGCAGTACAAGGACGCGGCTTTACCAGGCTCAGGCTGAGTTAGTCCATAGTGCGAGGGAGGCTGCTGCTAAGGGAGCTGCAGTTAGGACAATTTGAAGGATGAGGTAAAGGTTAAGGATGCGAAGATAGTTGAATTGGAGCGAGCCCTTAGGACATTGTCTGGATGCAGTTCGACGCCAGATGGATGGATCTGCCCTCCAGTAGCAAGGGCAAGCGTTGAGTCGTATTCACCTTGTGTCCCTTAGAGGATAGTAGAAGTAGATGGTTATGCCTTGAGCAGTGTGATTGGTACTACCATTTGAATTACTAGAGTTTGTATTAACCTCAGCAGGTGCGAGGTAGTTCGTATGTAGGATGTACTTCCCAATTATGTAGTTAGAAAAAAAAAATGGTTTAAGTAAATCCCACCTTTTGTTAAAATGGGATGGTAGCAATTATGACAATATGTCTGTGATAAACGTGTAAGACGCTAAAGTCAGTATATGAATATAAATGCATTATTATGGTATGTGTTTGAAAATTTTATCTGGTAAAACGGTCCAATTCAATGGTTTATGTTAATTCAGTAAAAACTGAATCGGTATTTTAGCAACTTAAAACCACTAATCGGGTAAAAGTAGAATTCCCGAGGTTGGGTAATCTAAAAACTCCCCACACAAGAGTCATGTGATTATTGTATTACATGCTAAATACTTATGTTTTAAGAAAGCCCGAGTAACGTGTTAGGGTTTGCTTAAACAGATAATGCCGCCCAGACGAATCCTACGAAACCAAGTGAATGAAGAGTCAGTTAACAATGTAGAGAGAACTCCACCAAACCCAATGCAAGATTTTGTGAACATGATGGCAGAAGCCTTGCGGAATCAAACCACTACTACAGGAAATCAGGCAGGCAACCACTTAGCCAATTTTAAAGACTTCAAGGCAGTAGGGCCTCCAGAGTTTAGAGGAACAGCAGACCCGATAGAGGCCCAGTCATGGATAAAGGAGATTGAAAAGGCCTTTGTCATCGCTAGAGTCGCTGAGGAGCAAAAGACAGTTTTTGCTACTTACTTAAAGAAAGGTGAGGCTAACTTCTGGTGGGAAGCCAATCAGAACAAAGCTGGTACTGGAGTCGTGGCGTGGGAAGCATTCAAGACGTTGTTTTTCGAGAATTACTTCCCTGAGAGTACGCAGGCGAAAATGGAGATCAAGTTTTTAGAGTTGAAGCAGGAAAACTTGTCAGTGTCAGAGTACGCTGCAAAATTCAATGAATTGGCTAGATTCGCCCCACATCAGGTGGACACTGAGGTGAGGAAGGCCAGGAGATTCGAGAATGGATTAAAGCCGTGGATCTACAGTAAGGTAGCGGTTTTGCAAATTACATCGTTCTCCACCTTGCTGGAGAAAGCTCTCATTGCTGAAGGTGGAAGTGAAGCGGTTTCAAGATATAATCGGGAAAGAAACAAGAAGAAGGTAGAAGGAGGAAATGTGAATGTTAGTAGTGGTGGCAGCAACAACAGGAAGCGCCAATGGAGCAGTGGGGGTAGCAATTCTGAAATGCAGCAAGGGAACACGCAGCAGAAAAGGCCGGTATGTGGGAAGTGCGGAAAGGGTCACTCGGGAGAGTGTATGAAAGGGAAGATGGTATGTTATACCTGTGGGCAAGAAGGGCATATCTCGCCCAATTGTCCTAAGGCGAAGAAGGGAGGTTGTTTCAATTGTGGAGAGATAGGGCATCGGAGCAAGGAATGCCCCCGAAAGAGGAATATGGATGGCGGAAACGGCAATAGGGGCAACAACTCGAGGACAACCAGTGGAGGACCAGCCCAGCCAAATAAGCCAACAGCAAGGACCTTCAACATGACAGTACAAGATGCTATGGCATCCAGAGAGGTGGTGTCAGGTATTATTCCAATCAACAACATAGATGCCTATGTGCTATTTGATTCGGGTGCTTCATGTTCTTTTGTTTCTGATGAATTTGCTCAAAGATTTAATTTGCCTAGTGAACTGTTAGAACACCCGATGAATGTAGAAGTAGCGAACAAAGAGATTATCCCCGTAAACTACATTTATAAGAATTGTTGTGCTGATGTGAGAGGGTTTAAGCTTAACGTGGACTTGTTGCCGATTCGTCTTGGAGAATTCGATGTAATCCTGGGGATGGATTGGTTAGTGAGCCACGGGGCGGTCATTGACTGTAAGAAAAAGTGCATACACCTACAGACTCCAGGTAAGTCGAAGGTGGTGTTCTACGGTAGTAAATCGCCGAGGCAATCTCGTTGTCTGACGATGATGCAAGCAAAGAGATTGCTTAAGAAGGGTTGTATAGGTTATTTGGCTCACGTGGTAGATACTCGACGGGTCGAGGGTGAACTGAGTCAGATACCCGTTGTAAGGGAATTCGCTGATGTCTTCCCAGATGAACTTCCGGGACTGCCACCGGTTAGGGAGGTAGAATTTGCAATCGACTTGGTACCCGGGACGGCACCGATTTCTAAGGCGCCTTACCGAATGGCACCAGTAGAGATGAAAGAGCTGATGGTTCAATTGCAGGAACTGTTAGACAAGGGTTATATCAGACCAAGCGTGTCACCCTGGGGAGCGCCAGTGCTGTTCGGACAGAAGAAGGATGGCTCCGATGAGGCTTTGTATTGACTACCGTGAGTTGAACAAAGTTACGATTAAGAATAGGTATCCGCTGCCCAGGATAGACGATCTGTTTGATCAACTCAAGGGAGCGAAATACTTTTCGAAGATTGATTTAAGGACGGGATATCATCAACTAAGGGTGATGGCAGGAAGATATCCCGAAGACGGCATTCAGAACTCGTTATGGACATTTCGAGTTCCTGGTTATGTCCATTTGGACTGACAAATTGCACCAGCGGCATTCATGGATATGATGAACAGAGTGTTCAAGCAATATTTGGACAAGTTCGTGGTAGTATTCATCGATGACATCTTGGTGTATTCAGTGACGGAGGAGGAACATGCTGAACATCTAAGGATTGCTTTGGAGGCATTAAGAAGGGAGAAACTGTACGCAAAGTTTTCAAAGTGTGAATTTTGGTTGCAGAGGGTGCAGTTTCTTGGACACGTCATTGACAGTAATGGTGTTTCGGTAGACCCAGCAAAGGTGGAAGCCATTATCAACTGGGAGCAGCCAAAGACGCCAACAGAGATCAGAAGTTTCCTGGGGTTAGCGGGATACTATCGGAGATTCATCCAGGATTTCTCGAAGATAGCATCACCGTTGACCAATCTAACTAGAAAGACAGTAAAGTTCGTTTGGACAGAGAAGTGCGAGGAGAATTTCTTGGAGCTGAAAAAGAGACTTAGCCAAGCACCAGTGTTGGCGTTACCGGACGACACTGGGGGTTTTGTAGTATACAGTGATGCGTCACACAAGGGCCTTGGTTGTGTACTAATGCAGCATGGCAGGGTCATTGCGTATGCTTCACGCCAGCTGAAGGACTATGAGAAGGGATACCCGACTCATGATCTGGAATTAGCAGCAGTAGTGTTCGCCTTGAAGATTTGGAGGCACTACCTATATGGAGAGAAGTGCGAGATATATACAGACCACAAAAGTCTGAAATATATCTTCACTCAGAAGGAGCTGAATATGAGGCAGCGCCGATGGTTAGAATTGATCAAGGATTACGATTGTGAGATTCTGTACCATCCGGGCAAAGCAAATGTAGTGGCAGATGCCCTGAGTAGGAAAGGCAGAGAGAAATTAATGAGGCTTACAACTCAGGCAGAACTGATAAGGGACTTTGAACGCCTAGAACTGGAGGTTAAGTATCCGACGGAGACGGACGAAAAATTGTTCACCGTGACAGTAGGTCCGACTCTACTGGATAAGATAAAGGAGGCTCAAGAATTTGATGAAGAATGCATTGGCATTAAAAAGCAACTGTCAGAAGGTAAAACGTTGAAGTTCAAGGTTGACAGCACAGGTCTGCTGAGATTCGAGGGAAGGATTTGGATACCCTATGTACCAGACTTAAGGGAAGAAATATTGCAGGAGGCCCATAATACGAGATTTTCGGTACATCCGGGTAGCACCAAGATGTATCAAGATCTTCGTCAACATTATTGGTGGCCGCATTTGAAAGGGGAAGTTGCAGAATTCGTCAGCCGGTGTTTAACTTGTCAGAGGGTCAAGGCAGAGCACCAACGGCCGAGCGGATTGTTGCAACCTTTAGAGATTCCCGAGTGGAAGTGGGAGCACATCACTATGGATTTTGTGGTAGGACTCCCGACAACACAAAAGGGTCTAGACGCTATCTGGGTGGTCGTAGATCGTTTGACCAAGTCTGCCCATTTTCTACCGATCAAGATCAGGTACAAATTGGAACAGTTGGCGAAACTTTATGTGAAGGAGATAGTATCGCGACATGGAGTACCGGTGTCTATTGTATCTGACAGAGATCCGCGCTTCACGTCAAATTTTTGGAGAAGTCTGCAGGAAAGAATGGGAACACAGTTAAGAATGAGTACGGCGTATCATCCTCAGACTGATGGTCAGAGTGAGCGAACAATTCAAACTTTAGAGGATATGCTCCGGGCAGTTGTGATGGACTTAAGTGGCAGCTGGGACGATCATTTGCCCTTGGTAGAGTTCGCTTACAACAATAGTTATCACGCTAGCATCGGTATGCCACCGTACGAAGCGTTATATGGAAGGAAGTGTCGAACACCGTTGTGTTGGGATGAAGTTGGTGAACGGAGATTGTTGGGACCAGAATTGGTACAACAAACCGTGGAAATCATTAAAGTAATAAGACAACGGTTAGTAGCGGCCCAGGATCGTCAGAAGAAGTACGCCGACTTACATCGTCAGAAAAGAGACTTTGAAGTTGGTAGTTATGTGTTTTTGAAGGTGTCTCCCTGGAAAGGGAAGATCCGTTTTGGGAAGAAGGGCAAGCTGAGCCCCAGGTTCATAGGACCTTTTGAAATATTAAGGAGAATAGGCGAAGTGGCGTACGAGGTAGCATTACCTCCTGAACTTGAGCACATTCACAACGTGTTTCATGTATCAGTGTTGCGTCCGTATAAGCCGGATTACAAACATGTCATTTCCTATGAGCCAATTCAAGTCGAAAAGGACTTGTCGTACGAGGAGATTCCTGTCCAAATACTTGATAGGAAGGAGCAAACGCTGAGGAATAAAACCATTCATTCTGTTAAAGTTCTCTGGAGAAATCACGCGGTGGAAGAAGCCACGTGGGAACTCGAAGAGAAGATGAGAGCGAGTTACCCCCAGTTGTTTGAGTAACCCTAGATTGAAATTCCGAGGACGGAATTTTTATAAGGGGGAGAGGATGTAATGCCCAGGAAATTCTTAAACATTGTATTAATTTATTTTGATAAATAGAATTCGTTTTATTTAATTTTACCAATTTAATTGGATCCGTGTAGGTATTATTATTTAAATTATATAAATATATGGTCCACTAATCTTCTTTGCATTAAAGAGGCTCATCAATAGTTTAAATAAATTAATGACTTAATCCCTAACAATTGTTTTGGTAAGAAATTTGGGAAAAATTAAATAAATAACTTTATTATTATCAGATTAAAATTTGAATAAAGAAATATGGTTAAGATAAATATTTTTGTATTTATTTAATTAATTGGTTAAGTATTTAATTTAAATTAATAGAAATACAAGGTGACTAATTTAATTGGGTCATTTCTTTTATTCTAAATTGGACCCAAATTTTTTTTTTTTGGAGCCCAATTTTCCTTTTAACTTTCTTTTGGGCTATTTTCTTTTAATTTGAATCAATCGGCCCAACCCTATTGGGTTGAGCCCATTCCCTATTTTCTTTAATTGCCAGCCGGGTTATGGTTAGCAAACGGGTCGATCCAAGCAAATTGGGAAAACCAGTTAATTTAAAGATAACCGAGCATTCTGCAATTGAAAACCCCAAAACCAAAACAACCGAGCAAAAGAAAACGGAAGAAAACCTAAGCCCTAGCCCCTCAATCAGTCAAACCAAAACTCAATCAATCGAGCGAGGAAAAGCGAGAGACGGGATGGGAAGGAGGTGTCGCCAGGCGTGCGCCGGCGACAGCTCGAAGCAAGCGGTCGATTCAAGGGTCAATCGAAGCAGCCGAGGGTTTGGCGAATGGACCAAGAGTCCCAGGTTTTGGGCGACCGATCGGCGGGAGTGCGCGGCTCGACGCCCTGCCGGCAAGACACTGTTGGCGTGATGGGGCTTGAGGTGAACCGACGACTGCCACCCCTCTCCGACCGTCGGTCTTTAACCGACCAATTAAGGTAATACCCAAACCAATTTGGGTAAAATCGCCACTATAAATTGAAACCCTAATTAGCCGCTGCCGATTTTCCTTGAGTCAATATTTGGGAAAAATAGAAATTTCAGAAAATAGAGAGAACAGGGAGAGTAAGCTGCTATTGTCCAGTCGGCGGTGAATTAGGAGAAGAAGAACAGAGGTTCGGTCGGACACAAGGTATTAAATAGTTCAAGCGACTGAGATGATTTCCTGTTGAATTTTTTTCAATTTGTGTTGGGTTTGTATAAGTTTTCTTCTTTCTGTAATTGGATTTGGTATTGCCGACTGTTTTGGTTGTGCTATATACCGTATTAGGTCTTTATTTGGGAAGCTGTTGTGGATGAACCTTAAAGGTTCTAGCAGTCAATTATGTTGGTTATAATATACACTGTATTGTATTGTTTGGTGTGAAATTGGATGTTGAATGATAATTTTTGGGTTTAAAAACCTGGTATTGAATTGTGTTAAATTATGTTTGGTTTCGATTTTGGAAAAAAAATGGTATTATGTTGCTCCTGTTTGGGCTGTATTGAATTGTTCTTGAACTGGAAACTTGGTATAGTAGAAACCTTAATGGTTCAGCAGCTTCAGTTTAATTAGAATGCCTGCACCAAATTTTTGCTCATGTGGTATTAACTGTATTGTCCATCACACTGTTGATACAAAAATAAATCAAACCTTGGTTCCTTTTTGGGTATGATAATCAGTGTTTAGAAATTTTTGTCTACTGTGTTGGGTGATAATCTTGGTTAGTTTAGAATGAAATTGCAGGAAATGGGTTGAGTAAGCCACTAATCGAATGTACTATCTGTAGTTTAACTGTTGGCTATTAAATCAAGCTAATAACACACTTACATACTGATTAGTCATTACAACTAATAATTAAAATTAGTAAGTTAATTAATTATTATTTATCAATAAATAATAAATAAAGATAATAAATATTTAATTATTATTTAATTAATATTAAATAATAAATGAAGCTAATAAAGTAATTATTTATTATCTAATGATAATAAATAAAGATACTACATATATAATTAGGTATGAACAAAGTTACTTATCAATAAACAATAAATATTTAATTATTATATTTAACTAATAATTATGTATGAATAAAAGTAATAAAATAATAGCCTTATATGCTATTATATTTTTCCATGTATAGTAAATTGTTTATTTATTTATTTTCTTTATTATTTGGTTAAGCTTTAAATAATAAACAAACCTAATCAATTATTATTTATTCTTAAATAATAATTAAAGACAACAAAAATTTATAATTCGATTATTATTTAATTAATAATAAGTGAACATAATTAGTTATTAATTACTATTATTAACAACTAAATTAATGAATTACTATTAAATGAAGATAGAGTTAATAAAATAGAGAGAGTTTAATAGCTCATTTATTAAACAATTATAATTAATTGTTTAAGGGTTTAATAAATGAATATTAATTAAGAAAAAAAAAGAGTAAGGTTAATTAATTACACAATTATAAATTAATTGTTTAAGGGATTGATAAGTGTTTATCACTTAAGGGATACATGGTTGATTTATTTAAATCATCAACCTAAAAGCCAACTAAGTGCCTTATGAAATTTGCTATAGTTTATTTACTGTGTGCTATGTGAATTTCTTGAATTGTTAAATAGATAGCATAAGTAAACGTATCGATATACAACTACGCAGTACTAATTGATAGACCGACATTATTTATGTTAGGTTCTTCAAAGGCCAAATAGTAAAAGCTAAAATTATTTGTAGCTGAGCAAACAGGCAAGTTCCTAACCCTAAACTCCTTACATTATTGCAAGTTCCCTAACTCAACTCGAGTTATTATTTTTGAAGCATGTTAGTGAATAATTATTGTTGATTATTCACCTCTGTACTAGTTATTGAGATTCGCACCTTGTGCTATTGAAATTCCTATTCTATTATTATTAAATGGTGAATTTGGTTAGAGTTCTTTCAAGCAGAAATTGTTACGAGATAGATCTATGCTAATTGTATCAGCTAGATCAAGCATGTCTAATTTGTTAAATCAAAGGTATTTTAAAAGCTGTTCTTATTAAATTGCTATGGTAAGAACTCTTGGCTGAGAAAAGGATAAACTTGTTTAAGGCATGATATCAATGTCGGTTATTAAGTGTTTATGCATAAATCACGGGGTATGAGAGGCTGATCCCCTCGATTACCAAAACTTTTAAGAGGTCCAGTTTAAATGCTGAGAACCTTGGAAAACGTCCTTGGTTATTTCAAACCACTCAGTAATTGTTATTCAATTATTCGAATATTCCACTGTTGTTTACCAATTCATGTTCCTTCACACTCTTATACTGTTATTGAACATTGAAAGCGAAACTTCCTTCCATCATGATATATCTCTTTGTGTATATACTTGCTAAGCAAATTAGTTGCTTACCCTTGCTATATCATGGTCTTTATTTCAGCTAAGGCAGAAACGTCTAGAGGAGACAAAGGAAAAGGGAAGGTGCAAGAGTAGATGCCCGTTAGTGCCTACGGACTAGCTATTTCTGAATGTGGTTTGATTAAGTGAGCCTTATTTGTGTTAAGAGTACGTTTTATGTTAAGGTTAAAGAACCTTGGGACCAGAATTGTAAGACTTTATTTCCATTCAATAAACAATGTATGTTTATTATTCCGCATTTAGTTAGATAGTATGTTTGTCATCGATTATCGTGAGCACCGAATTCGAGGTTTGGAAACCTGGATTTGGGGGTGTTACATCATGCTAATGAGATCTAAATTCTAGATAGCTCACAAACTAAAATCGTTCCTAATCGTTGGATTACTAAAAAGGGGATTAGTGAATCCGGATAGATTAGTACATATGTTGTTTGCTCTTAAGAAGAGGATGATTGATTTCATAATTATTTGTGTGGAGACACTAAAGCAAGTATGTAGGTGCTTATTGGAGAATAAGTTCACTGAACGTGGCTCGCTAAGGAATACCTAATGGAGTTTTACTCGCCTGTCAATAGGAATTCCTCTAGTGATAGTAGTACAAGTGATCCTTAGACTTGAGATCATCATAGTATCTTGTGTATGATGAGTTATACTTTGACATGTCCCTTAAGACCTTTAGGGTATAACAAAGTGATGAGGACATCCTTAGCTCACAAGCCCTTGACAAAACACAAGTGGATCCATTGCATATGCCACTTGGACCCATTACGAGGACACGAGCTAAACGCTTCAAAGAAGGACTTAACGGGATGATTCATAAATTATGGACCGAGGTTGGATCGAGCATAGAGGTTATAGAGACGGGTTACAAGCACGCGAAGTTCATAAACACATTGGAAGCAAGCATACCCAAACCGACACAAAAGAATCAGCATTTCTGCACTTTTGGACGAGTTTGACATCAGTTCGTATTTTGGCCATAACTTGAGTTTCCAAACTCCAAATGAGGTGATTCAAAAGCCTAAATTTGCCTACACTTCTAGGGCTACAACTTTCATGCTTTGCCCAAGTCCAAATTTGGTGGTTTTCAAATGCAAAAATAGCTTGCAATGTGCTGATCAGATTAGTTGTCAGATTTGGACTTTTTTAGCACATCACATGGACATGTTTTTGGGGTGATAAACTCTTTGGATGGCTGATGCATGTGATGTGATTAGTTGTTAGATCTTGACTTATGGTGATGGGTTAGCACACCATGAGTTCCTATAAATACCAAGTGATGCTAGGCTTGTACAACCAACTTCATACCAATTTTCAGCATTATCAATATTATTGTGAGTTTGTTTCTCTACTTGTGGTTCTTTGAGAATTCCTAAGTGTTCCTTAGTTCTTCTTTGAGATTCATAATTGACTTATCATACAACCAATCATAGTTGTGTGTGGCGTCTTCTACCGCATCAATCGTCGATTGTACCAAGGTTACGGCTTCAATATAAGCGAGGGGTCGAGGTGTCGTTGGTGTTCACCCTACGCAGATTTCCTAAGCAAGCAATTGTACCAAGATTACCGTCTATATATAGGCGAGGGGTTAAGGTGTTGCAAGCTATCCATCCTATCAACTTGTTGGAAACGATCCGGGCGACGACCACCTCACGTAAGCGTGCCGTGGAGTCTATCATTTGCTATCAAAGCTAAGTTTCCTATCAAGTTACTTATCTATACTTTTATTGTTGGATCATAGTCAAAAAAAAAACTACAAAAAAAAATATATTGCAGAAAATTATTATTGTTGATTGCTATTATTGGGATTTCATTTGCAAATAATTATATTTGACGATTGTGAAGTCTTGTTGGTATTTCGAGAGTCATACTTTCTATATTGTATCTTGATAAGTTCTTATTGGATTGTAATTGGAAAATTGAGGTAATATTTGTGTGAATTCAAAAAGAACCTATTAGAGAGAACTACGAGCGGAAAAAGGCAAGAGTAGTGAGATTACTAGAGGGTAAAAGCCATTTGTGTGATACACGAGCATTTCATATTTGTGTAATACATTGTTTGAGCGAAACACGTAAAGGAGTGGTGAGGAACTTGTTTTCTACTAACCTTTGTTTTGCAGAAAATATGTCTAACACAAGAGATAAGACAATTGAAAATGAACCTTCTACATCGAATTTTGACCCAAAACTCATGATGGAGGCTATGATGAAAGACTTTTCTAGACAATTGGGGATGGCTATTGAACAAGTGCATGATCGCATCGATCAATTGAGTGTCACTCGAGGGGAACAAACTCAAATCCCTCCGGGTGGGCGCCCAAAAGGAAAGACCCAACAAAAGGAAACAAGGCTAGCGGAGACAAATTACTATGATGAAAGGTTTAGCGAGGAAGAGGATCGGGAAATTGACCTTATCCCTAGGAGACATTTTGCAAAGGATAGAGGCGGCCGAAATCGAGAGGACAACAATCTCGATAGCATCAAAATGAAAATTCCCACATTCCAAGGCAGGAGTGACCCCAAGGCATATTTAGAGTGGGAGAAGAAAATGGAGTGGATCTTTGACTGTCACAACTACTCGGAACTCAAGAAAGTTAGGATTGCAGCTACCGAATTTTCAGAGTATGCAGTTACTTGTTGGGATCAATTGATGACCAGCCGAAGGAGGTGCAGAGAACGTCCAATAGAGACTTGGGCAGAAATGAAAGTTGTAATGAAAAAGAGGTTTGTCCCAAGCTACTACTATCGAGATCTATTTTGAAACTTACAAAATTTGAGACAGGGAAACAAGAGTGTGGAGGACTACTTCAAAGAAATGGAAATGCTAATGTCTAGAGCTGACATCGACGAGGATAATGAGGCAACCATGGCCCGATTTTCAGCAGGTTTAAATTGGGATATTGCAGATTTGGTGGAGCGTCAACATTATGTGGTATTGGAAGACATGGTGCACATGGCTATCAAAATAGAGAAGCAACTTAAGAGGAGAGGTGGCCAGCAAACAAATCCTACCACAGGGTCATAATGGAAATCCAACATTGTGAAACGCGAGGAAAGACCAACTATTTCCAAACCAAAGCCCGAAATCAAGCAGGGAACGACTACTCAAGGATTGCAAGGTAAAACTAATCAACCTTCTACTAGTCGTAATCGAGATATTGTATGCTTTAAATGTCAAGGCAGGGGACATATTGCAAATCAATGCCCAAATCAAAGAACTATGTTATTGCTTGATAATGGAGAATTGGAAACCGAGGAAGAAGATAGTGACAATGACTCTATGCCACCTTTGAAAGAAGATAGAGAGGTTGCTATGCATGGTGAAGTGTTGGTTACTCGAAGAATGCTTAGTACACAGGTAAAGGAAGAAAGCAATGAACAAAGAGAGAATCTATTTCATACTAGATGCATGGTAAATGGTAAGATTTGTTGTGTTGTAATTGATGGTGGGAGCTGTACAAATGTGGCAAGCATCACTATGGTGGAGAAATTGGGACTTACAACATCCAAACATCCCCAGCCATACCGATTGCAGTGGCTCAATGACAGCGGCGACATCAAAGTAACCAAGCAAGTATCAGTTCCGTTTACAATTGGGAAGTATGTCGATGAGATTCTATGTGATGTAGTTCCTATGCAGGCGGGTCACTTGCTACTTGGGAGGCCTTGGCAGTTCGATCGGCAAGTAAAACACGATGGTTTTACTAATGAGTACTCTTTTGTTCACAATCAAAGGAAAGTTACCTTGTGTCCTATGTCACCAAAACAGGTGCATGAGGATCAAATCCATTTACAGAGAGATCATGAAAACAAAAAAACAAAAGAGAGAGAAAAAAAGAAAGGAGAAGAGAGAAAAACAAACATTTTTGCAAAAAGGAGTGATGTAAGGCGAGCTTTGGATTCTAAAAAGCCAATGATTGTACTTCGGTATAAGGAGGCACTTTTAAATACTAACGCTAATAGATCTTCTTTGCCTAGTGTTGTTTCTGCTCTTCTACAGGATTATCAAGATGTATTTCCCGAGGAACTTCCACAGGGATTACCACCCATTCGGGGAATTGAGCATCAAATTGATTTCGTCCCTGGCGCGACCATCCCAAACCGTCCGGCATACCGAAGCAATCCCGAGGAAACAAAGGAATTCCAAAGGCAAGTTGACGAGCTAATGGGCAAGGGGTTCGTGAGGGAAAGCATGAGTCCATGTGTGGTTCCAGTTATTTTAGTACCTAAGAAAGATGGGAAGTGGCGCATGTGCATTGATTGTCGAGCGGTAAATAACATCACGGTAAAGTATCGGCATCCCATTCCTAGGTTAGATGATATGTTAGATGAATTGCATGGATCTTGTGTGTTTTCTAAAATAGATTTAAAGAGTGGTTATCATCAAATTAGAATGCATGAGGGTGATGAATGGAAAACTGCTTTTAAAACAAAATATGGATTATACGAGTGGTTAGTCTTACCCTTTGGTTTAACTAATGCTCCTAGCACATTCATGAGATTAATGATCCATGTTTTGCGATACTTCATTAGAAAATTTGTAGTTGTCTACTTTGATGATATCTTGATCTACAGTAAAAATTTAGGAGAGCATGCATTGCATATAAAATCTGTCCTAGAAGTGCTTCGGAAAGAAAAATTGTATGCTAATATGGACAAATACACATTTTGTACGGATCGAGTTGTGTTCCTTGGCTTTGTTGTTAGTGCACAGGGAGTACAGGTTGACGAAGAAAAGGTACGTGTCCAAGAATGGCCAACTCCTACGAATGTCAGTCAAGTTCGTAGCTTCCATGGGCTCGCAAGTTTCTATAGACGGTTTGTAAGGAACTTCAGCGAAGTCACAACACCACTCACCGAAGTAATCAAAAAGAGTGTAGGATTCAAGTGGGGTGATGCACAGGAAAAAGCGTTTAATTTGATTAAAGAAAAATTAACTAACGCTCATTTACTTGTATTGCCTAATTTCACTAAGACCTTTGAAATTGAATGTGATGCTTCAGGATTAGGCATTGGAGCTGTGTTAATGCAAGAAGGAAAGCCAATGGCATATTTCAGTGAAAAATTGAGTGGATCAGCTTTGAACTATCCTACCTATGATAAGGAGTTATATGCTTTGGTTCGATCATTAGAAACTTGGCAACATTACCTGTGGCCTAAGGAATTTGTGATTCACACGGATCATGAATCATTGAAATATTTGAAAGGCCAACACAAGTTGAACAAGAGACATGCACGATGGATGGAGTTCATCGAGACATTTCCATACGTCATTCGCTATAAGCAAGGTAAGGAAAATGCCGTGGCCGATGCTCTTTCGCGAAGGTATGTGTTGTTAAATACTCTTGACACAAAATTACTTGGTTTTGAACCAATCAAAGAATTATATGATAATGACCATGATTTTTGTGAAGAGTTTAAAAATTGTGAAAAGAATGTTGTAGGTAAATACTTCAAGATGGATGGATTCTTGTTTCGTGAGAATCGATTATGTATGCCTGCATATTTTTTGCGTGAGTTATTGGTTCGAGAGTCACATGGGGGTGGTTTGATGGGACATTTTGGCGTTGATAAGACCTTATTTGTGATAAAAGAACATTTCTATTGGTCCCATATGAAACGAGATGTAGAAAGAATTTGTGATAGATGCATTACATGTCGTCAAGCTAAATCTCGTGTTCAACCCCATGGGTTATACACACCATTGCCTATTTCGAGTGAACCTTGGATTGATTTGTCTATGGACTTTGTATTAGGTTTACCTAGATCTAAGCATGGTCATGATTTTATATTTATGGTCGTGGATAGATTTTCAAAAATGGCACATTTTATCCCATGCCACAAAGCTGATGATGCATCCCATGTTGCTGATTTATTCTTTAGAGACATTGTACGTTTGCATGGCATGCCCCGAACAATTGTTTCGGATAGAGATGCTAAGTTCTTAAGCTATTTTTGGAAAACTTTGTGGTGTAAACTAGGAACTAAACTGCTGTTTTCAACTACTTGTCATCCACAAACTGACGGCCAAACGGAAGTAGTTAATAGAACTCTATCTGCTTTATTGAGGGCTATCATTAAAAAGAATATTAAGCTTTGGGAAGAGTGTCTACCACATGTTGAGTTTGCTTATAATAGGTCTGTTCACTCTGCTACTAAATTCTTACCTTTTGAAATTGTGTATGGCTTTAATCCTTTAACACCCTTGGATTTGTCACCATTACCTGTTTCCGAGTATACTAACATGGATGGCAAAAACAAAGCTGATTTTGTTAAGCAGATACATGAGAAGACAAGACTCAACATTGAGAAGAGGACGGATCAATATGCCAAACAGGCCAACAAGGGTCGACGTCAAGTAATCTTCGAACCCGGGGATTGGGTATGGCTACACATGCGTAAGGAACGATTTCCTGCTCAAAGACGTTCGAAATTACTTCTAAGAGGAGATTGACCATTTCAAGTGCTTGAACGCATTAACAACAATGCTTACAAATTGGACTTACCCGGTGAGTATAATGTTAGTGCAACTTTCAATGTTTCTGATCTAAGCCCGTTTGACGTAGGTGAATATTTGAGGACAAATCATTTTCAAGAGGAGAGGTATGATGAGGACATCCTTAGCTCACAAGCCCTTGACAAAACACAAGTGGATCCATTGCATATGCCACTTGGACCCATTACGAGGACACGAGCTAAACGCTTCAAAGAAGGACTTAACGGGATGATTCATAAATTATGGACCGAGGTTGGATCGAGCATAGAGGTTATAGAGATGGGTTACAAGCACGTGAAGTTCATAAACACATTGGAAGCAAGCATACCCGAACCGACACAAAAGAATCAGCATTTCCGCACTTTTGGATGAGTTTGACATCAGTTCGTATTTTGGCCATAACTTGAGTTTCCAAACTCCAAATGAGGTGATTCAAAAGCCTAAATTTGCCTACACTTCTAGGGCTACAACTTTCATGCTTTGCCCAAGTCCAAATTTGGTGGTTTTCAAATGCAAAAATAGCTTGCAATGTGCTGATCAGATTAGTTGTCAGATTTGGACTTTTTAGCACATCACATGGACATGTTTTTGGGGTGATAAACTCTTTGGATGGCTGATGCATGTGATGTGATTAGTTGTTAGATCTTGACTTATGGTGATGGGTTAGCACACCATGAGTTCCTATAAATACCAAGTGATGCTAGGCTTGTACAACCAACTTCATACCAATTTTTAGCATTATCAATATTATTATGAGTTTGTTTCTCTACTTGTGATTCTTTGAGAATTCCTAAGTGTTCCTTAGTTCTTCTTTGAGATTCATAATTGACTTATCATACAACCAATCGTAGTTGTGTGTGGCGTCTTCTACCCCATCAATCGTCGATTGTACCAAGGTTATCGCTTCAATATAAGCGAGGGGTCGAGGTGTCGTTGGTGTTCACCCTACGCAGATTTCCTAAGCAAGCAATTGTACCAAGATTACCGTCTATATATAGGCGAGGGGTTAAGGTGTTGCAAGCTATCCATCCTATCAACTTGTTGGAAACGAACCGGGCGACGACCACCTCACGCAAGCGTGCCGTGGAGTCTATCACAAAGGGTATGATTGGGTATAATAAGTTGTACATGGAGATAGGTGAATGATCAACAAAGAATCTACCACGTCTAGTAAAAGATGTGAATGTCCTATGTGATTCGATAAATGACAACTCAGTAGTCCTTGGCCAAGGCAGAATGAAATTAGAAAAGAGTTTCTAATTTGCATCATTTAGAGTTGTGCATTTGAGAATCGAAATACATATAATTAAATAAAATAAGACTTGACAGTAATTCCATGTCTTATATTTAATTGGGACATTGTATGGTAGAAGGATTGAATTGTACGGTAACTATGCACTGAAAGGTTCTTTTATGATTAATGTTGAAATCTATATTATCTGGAAAGTCGTTGATCGCTAAAGGGGCTTACCCTTATTGTAGAATAAATATTATTTATTTAAATGAATTAAATAGTTTAATTTATTTATTTAAATAAGATTAGAATTGTTCTAATTTATTTATTCACAACCGGTTTAATATGGAGAACCTAAAGGGTCACACCGCAAAAGAAAAATATTTATTTAAGAAGTAAATGACATAATTGTAATAATAAGTTAAGTGTATTTAATTTAGTCTATGGAGATAGAATAAATTAAATAGCTTAATATTTATTATTTAATATTTTAGAAATATTAAATATAAATTAATAAGGGGAGTCTTATTATTATTATTACTATTACTATTATTTAATTCCTAATAGGGATTGGGAATTAATTAATAGAAGTACTCTCACATGAATTCTTAATTGGATTAGGAGTTTAATTAGAATAGAAACCCTAATCCTAAATAGTTTAGGGAAGGGTTTTCCTACATCTATAAATAAGAGAAGTCTTATCATAGATTAGGGTTACACACTCTTGCATAAGAATTATAGAGAGTACTTACAATTTCTATAGAGATAGAAACTAGGGTTTTGCCAACACCCATCTTCTTGAACAAGTATTATTCCTTGGTGGATCACCTCTAGAGGCCAAACACTTGGGTGGCTAACGTTGATCAAAGGAAGGAATTTAATCGGCGGAATTCAAGGAGAACGCGAAGGAATTGGAGGTGAACTTGTACCTGAGGAAGCTAGAATTCTACAAGGGTATAATTCTTATTCTCCATCTCTTTCGTTTAATTAATAATTGTGCATAAAGAAAGATCATGGTGATGGTTTGTATAAAATTTTAAAATCTGATTTTATCGCGCTTCCACTTTATTTATGTAATTTGATTGCATTTCACGCTATACAAACCTAACAGAAAGTTCTTACCCATTTAGCCCATAAAGAGGAGGAAGAAGGGTTAACAATTTGCCAGAGTTTCAGAAGAATAGAGGCGCGGTTCCAATCATCTAAATTCTTTATGGCCAAACCTCCTTCACAATAAGGAAGAGTAATTTTATTCCAAGCAACTTTGGCGCCATGACTGAGTAAAGAGGGCCCTTTCCATAAGAAACGGGACATTGTGCTTTTAAGATCCTTCATAATGGCAGCAGGGAGGAGGAAATGAGCCGACCAGTAGGATTGAATAGCAAAAATGACATACTTAATAAGTTGCAGCCGACCAGCATAGGAGAGAAACCTGTTTGTCCAGGACTGGATTCTATTCTTAATCCGTGCCAAAAGTGGGTGGCAATCAGCGAAAGATAGCTTTGAAGTAATAAGAGGGACCCTAAGAAATTTAGCAGGGAAGGAGCCCAAATTAAAACCCAGACACGAAATAATATCGGCAGATTGGTCATCAGAGACCTGGGAAAGAAGCACGAGCTCTTTGAGGGGTTAATGAAAAGGCCCGAAATAGAAGAGAAACCCTCCAGACAAGTTTTAATGATAGAGACAGAGGTAGTATCCCCATGGCAGAAAATAAGAATATCATCCGCAAAATAGAGGTGAGAGAGGCCAAACAGTTTGGTCTTCCAATGATGCTTAAACAAAGGCTCTTTCGTACCTTTGTAGAGAATCAGAGATAGCATTCCATAGCGATAACAAAAAGCTAAGGAGATAGAGGATCCCCTTGCCTCAAACCCTTTGCCCCCTTAAAGTAACCACATAAGGCACCATTCACTTTAACAGAGTACTTTGCCGAGGTAATACAAGCCTTAATCCAGAATGAGAACTTTGGAGGGAATTTGAACATTTTCAGAGCATCAAGAATAAAATCCCAGCAAAATAGAATCAAAGGCTTTGCTTAAGTCAATTTTTAGAGCACAACGAGCAGGACCCGAAGCTCGGTGGTAGTTTCGGAAGAGCTCTTGGGCAATCAGAATATTATCACCAATTTTCCTACCCGGGACAAAGCAGCTTGGGTAGGAGAGATGAGATTAGGAAGAATTTTGTTCAGTCTAGAGGCAATAATCTTGGAGATACATTTATAGGTAGTATTGCAGCAGGATATTGGCCTATAGTCATCCATGGAAGAAAGATTTTGACATTTAGGAACCAACGCAATTGCCGTTAAGTTTGTACCTCGAAGGAGACAGCTAGTTTGGAAATAGGATTTAACAGCATCTAAGAAGACAGGACCCACAATGTCCCAGGTATGAAGGAAGAAATTAACATTAAAACCATTCGGGCCCGGGCTTTTGTTCTGTTTCATGGATTTCAGGGTGGAGAGAATTTCATTATTAGTCACATCATTCTCAAGGTAAGTAGCATCATGCAGAGAGACCATATGAGCAGAGGAGGAATCCAGGTGGCCCAGACCGGAGTAGCCAGATTGAGAGTTTCTCCCTAGGAGATTAGTAAAGTGGTTAATAGCTATATCATGAACTTTTTGATGACCATGATGCATAA
Organism: Aralia elata; assembly: GCA_034770075.1. Taxonomy (NCBI): domain Eukaryota; kingdom Viridiplantae; phylum Streptophyta; class Magnoliopsida; order Apiales; family Araliaceae; genus Aralia; species Aralia elata. Next base: position 22,238,637 of record CM068381.1, read on the forward strand.
CGCCATCATCCCCCAGGATAGATAAGATTTTATTCCGATTCCAATTGCATTTAATTTTATTGTGGAAGAAAGCAGTATTTCTGTCATCATCTTTCAACCATTGAATTCTAGATTTTTGCTTTAGAAGCTTTTCCTCACAGATAATGGCTGCCCAGAGGTTGTCAGTCTGCACCTTTTGAATTTCCAAAAGATTTACATTGGAGGGATTGAGAAAGATAGCTTGTTGGGTTACATGGAGTAATCCCCTAGCCTTCTCCACATTGGTGGATAGATTTCCAATAGATTTGTTAAGAATGATCAGAGCACTTTTGACAGATTTAAGTTCACAAGCCAGAATCTGGAGAGGGTCACCCGGAATGGTAACAGTCCAAGCATTTTGTACAACATTATGAAAGTTTTCCAGATCGAAAGCATTTTGTACTCCTAATCACCTCTTTCTTTGACAATTTGAAGGAAACTAACGAAACAATAAGAAGGTCTCCCCAAATCGAGACTTGTGTGAGATGTACACATCGTTTTGAATGCGATAGTGATGAGATTGCTCCTTTAGATGCTAATCAAACTAGAATGAAGTAATATGATTCCTAATCACCTCTTTCTTTGAAAATTTGAAGGAACTAATGAACCAATAAGAAGGTCTCCCTAAATCAAGACTTGTGTGAGATGTACACATTGTTTTGAACGCGATAGTGATGATATTGCTCCTTCTGATGCTAATCAAACTAGAACGAAGTAATAAAACTCCTAATCACCTCTTTCTTTGATAATTTGAAGGAAACTAACGAAACAATAAGAAGGCTTCCCTAAATCAAGACTTGTGTGAGATGTACACATTATTTTGAACGCGATAGTGATGAGATTGCTCCTTTAGATGGTAATCAAACTAGAACGAAGTAATAAGACTCCAAATCACCTCTTTCTTTGATAATTTGAAGGAAACTAACGAAACAATAAGAAGGCTTCCCTAAATCGAGACTTGTGTGAGATGTACACATCGTTTTGAACGCAATAGTGATGAGATTGGTCCTTTAGATGCTAATCAAACTAGAACGAAGTAATAAGACTCCTAATCACCTCTTTCTTTGACAATTTAAAGGAACTAATGAACCCATAAGAAGGTCTCCCTAAATCAAGACTTGTGTGAGATGTACACATTGTTTTGAACGCGATAGTGATGAGATTGCTCCTTCTGATGCTAATCAAACTAGAACGAAGTAATAAGACTCATAATCACCTCTTTCTTTGACAATTTGAAGGAACTAATGAACCAATAAGAAGGTCTCCCTAAATCGAGACTTGTGTGAGATGTACACATTGTTTTGAACGCGATAGTGATGAGATTGTTCCTTCTGATGCTAATCAAACTAGAACAAAGTAATAAGACTCCTAATCACCTCTTTCTTTGATAATTTAAAGGAAACTAACGAAACAATAAGAAGGCTTCCCTAAATCAAGACTTGTGTGAGATGTACACATTGTTTTGAACGCGATAGTGATGAGATTGCTCGTTTAGATGCTAATCAAACTAGAACGAAGTAATATGACTCCTAATCACCTCTTTCTTTGATAATTTGAAGAACTAACGAAACAATAAGAAGGCTTCCCTAAATCAAGACTGGTGTGAGATGTACACATCGTTTTGAACGCGATAGTGATGAGATTGCTCCTTTAGATGGTAATCAAACTAGAATAAAGTAATATGATTTCTAATCACCTCTTTCTTTGATAATTTGAAGGAAACTAACGAAACAATAAGATGGCTTCCCTAAATCGAGACTTGTGTGAGATGTACACATCGTTTTGAACGCGATAGTGATGAAATTGGTCCTTTAGATGCTAATCAGACTAGAACGAAGTAATAAGACTCATAATCACCTCTTTCTTTGACAATTTAAAGGAACTAATGAACCCATAAGAAGGTCTCCCTAAATCAAGACTTGTGTGAGATGTACACATTGTTTTGAACGCGATAGTGATGAGATTGCTCCTTCTGATGCTAATCAAACTAGAACGAAGTAATAAGACTCCTAATCACCTCTTTCTTTGACAATTTGAAGGAACTAATGAACCAATAAGAAGGTCTCCCAAAATCGAGACTTGTGTGAGATGTACACATCGTTTTGAACGCGATAGTGACTAGATTGCTCCTTCTGATGCTAAACAAACTAGAACAAAGTTATAAGACTCCTAATCACCTCTTTCTTTGATAAATTGAAGGAAACTAACGAAACAATAAGAAGGCTTCCTTAAATCAAGACTTGTGTGAGATGTACACATTGTTTTGAACGCGATAGTGATGAGATTGCTCGTTTAGATGCTAATCAAACTAGAACGAAGTAATAAGACTCCTAATCGCCTCTTTCTTTGACAATTTGAAGGAACTAATGAACCAATAAGAAGGTCTCCCTAAATCAAGACTGGTGTGAGATGTACACATCGTTTTGAACGCGATAGTGATGAGATTGCTCCTTTAGATGGTAATCAAACTAGAATAAAGTAATATGATTTCTAATCACCTCTTTCTTTGATAATTTGAAGGAAACTAACGAAACAATAAGATGGCTTCCCTAAATAGAGACTTGTGTGAGATGTACACATCGTTTTGAACGCGATAGTGATGAAATTGCTCCTTCTGATGCTAATCAAACTAGAACGAAGTAATAAAACTCCTAATTACCTCTTTCTTTGACAATTTGAAGGAAACTAACGAAACAATAAGAAGGTCTCCCTAAATCAAGACTTGTGTGAGATGTACACATTGTTTTGAACGCGATAGTGATGAGATTGCTCCTTCTGATGCTAATCAAACTAGAACGAAGTAATAAGACTCATAATCACCTCTTTCTTTGACAATTTGAAGGAAACTAACGAAACAATAAGAAGGTCTCCCTAAATCGAGACTTGTGTGAGATGTACACATTGTTTTGAACGCAATAGTGATAAGATTGTTCCTTTAGATGCTAATCAGACTAGAACGAAGTAATAAGACTCCTAATCACCTCTTTCTTTGATAATTTAAAGGAAACTAACGAAACAATAAGAAGGCTTCCCTAAATCAAGACTTGTGTGAGATGTACACATTGTTTTGAACGCGATAGTGATGAGATTGCTCCTTCTGATGCTAATCAAACTAGAACGAAGTAATAAGACTCATAATCACCTCTTTCTTTGACAATTTGAAGGAACTAATGAACCAATAAGAAGGTCTCCCTAAATCAAGACTTGTGTGAGATGTACACATTGTTTTGAACGCGATAGTGATGACATTGTTCCTTCTGATGCTAATCAAACTAGAACGAAGTAATAAGACTCCTAATCACCTCTTTCTTTGATAATTTAAAGGAAACTAACGAAACAATAAGAAGGCTTCCCTAAATCAAGACTTGTGTGATATGTACACATTGTTTTGAACGCGATAGTGATGAGATTGCTCCTTTAGATGCTAATCAAACTAGAACGAAGTAATATGACTCCTAATCACCTCTTTCTTTGACAATTTGAAGGAACTAATGAACCAATAAGAAGGTCTCACTAAATCAAGACTTGTGTGAGATGTACACATCGTTTTGAACGCGATAGTGATGAGATTGTTCCTTCTGATGCTAATCAAACTAGAACGAAGTAATAAGACTCATAATCACCTCTTTCTTTGATAATTTGAAGGAAACTAACGAAACAATAAGAAGGCTTACTATACTAATCTAATCAATCACGTACTCCCTTATAAGCATCTCGTATCATATGACCGACCACCGCTCTATCGATCATATAATCATCCTTCTTCTCCTCCACAGGATACCTAAACACCCTTCGTTCTAGGCCCTCAAATGCAGTCCTACACTTCCTATCAGCCCTGTACGCCTGCATTTGTGCATCGTGCTTCTCTTTCTGGGTGTTCTGAAGAAGTGTCCTCAGACGACGAGTCGTATCTCTCTCACTTTCCAGTAAACCTATAGCTATGCCTGTCAAGGCGTTAGCAGCCTCTATCTCCTCCGTTGACTGCTGAACTAACCCAGTCATTATCTCTTCGTGTCTGTCGACACGCATCATCTGCCCTGCTCCGATTACTTCCTCGGGTTCTAGATCTATCAGCTGTCTGTCTATAGGGTAATTAGCATCCTCAGCCTCTAATATTTCTTGGTCATGTAGAAGTTCTTCCTCCTCTGGATCCTCCTCTTCTAAATCTAGCTCAGGGGTAGCTGGCTCATAATCAGGCACCTCATCGGCCTCACTGTCTGATAGCCATCTTATGTGTTGACCTACTCCTGCCATCCTACAAAAGAATTTTAATTTATTTAGTATTTATGGGGAAACAAATTTACACATACGATAAAGCTTTTAAGATTATTTTATGTATAATTAAGTATTTTACGGACTCAAAGACTATATCCTAAGGTATTTCCTAACTACCTTAGAGCTATAATCTACAGCTCTGATACCAACCTGTGATGCCCCCAAATCTTTACACTCCCCTGTAGCAGATCTGGTGCTCACGTGAAACTATATAACTATAAATATTCAATAAAATATGACTTCTATCTATCCAAGGTTCACAGTATCCCATAACAGGTACTAGTTCTGGTCAGAACGTTGTCTGTGTTTGGATACCCTCACTTGGATGTATAGATTCATATCTAATGAATATCTCTTTCATATTTATATTCCCTATCTATCTTACATTCACAGTATTAATGATAAGATTGTCCATAGAACTGAGGGGCACATTCCGGTAAAGATGGCACCTTACCGACGCTCATTAAGTGTAACCTCAGAGCTTATGGGACTTTCAACATCATTTAGATACCCTCATTCAGATGTATAGTTCGTATAGATATTGTCTCTAACTTAGTACAACTATGCTAAATAAAATAAAGATCAGAGTACACCGCAATCGATGAAATAAAGGATCATACTATATTACATAACATTTGGTTCGATTACATTGTTTTCAGTACTAAGTTATTACAACAAAAGCCTTTAAAAGACTTAGATTATTCAAAAGCAGTTAATAAAACTAGTAAGCATGCCCTTTTCCTTTATCTGTCTTAGAAGTGCCAGGATATCATTTAACGCTGCAAAAGAAGATATGCGCAAGAATGAGCTACAAATGCTCAGCAAGTTCATTTAAAAATGTAAACACAGTGTGTTTGATTTGAAAGATGTCAGGTGATGTATAATTGATACTGAGGGTTCTGTACCGGAACCATATATTTCAAATTGTCCTGTTAGTCTTCAATGACTTAGAACCTCTTTGAGTTCGGATATCTGGTAGGTGATCAGCCTCACCAATATCCTAGGAGTATGCATATCATCTTACCACATTTTTGGTCAATTTAAGTTAATTGCCAATATTGGTCAATTCATTTAATTGCCAATTTAAACCTTATTCGAAGGTTTGTCGGACCACCTTCCATCCACGGTGTCCCTTTTACTCAGTATAGATGTCGTACCAAAATAATTTGGTTTGACACAACAATTTTAAGCTCAAACAGTCAATAAATAATTTCATTTCTTAAGTTATGTTGAACAAGTAGCAACAACTTCACAATAATTGATAGCAAGACATGAATGAATTGCTTAAAAGTAACAAGGTTCAGAGACTTGCCTCGTATATCTTTTACAGATAAATATAACAGTCTACACGTTCGTCGTAAATCCTATACGATTATAAGTTCATGTAGACCAATTAAGCATTTAACGATTAAATCTTTTAAGTTTTATTTCGGGTATCATAACCGCATATAAATAAGACTTCTTTTATAATATATGAAATAATTTTAGCAGTATAACTACTTATAGAATGAATATTTTTCAATTATATTAAAAATAAATTGAGCATTATAACTGCTTGCAAAATGAATATTCGGCTTTTATATTTGAGAAAATTTCGGCATTATAACTGCTTGTAAAATGAATATTTTTACTAAAATAGTTGAAGAAATTCGGACATAGTAACTACTTATAAAAGTATATTTTCTAATATATAAGAGAAATAAATTGGACATTATAACTGCTTGTAAATAGGACTTTTGTACTATATACTTAAAATAATTTGGGCATTATAACTGCTTATAAAAGTATATTTTTACTAAATATATAAAGAAGAATGAAAATAATAACCACTAGAGTAATACCTCTTGTAGTTGCTAGCTTTACTTCTAATCGCGTAGCGCTTCGATGCTTAGAAAGTAATTTTTATCTCACAATATCTATCAAAATATAAATATAGAGTGTTTTTACTCTTGAACTGCTCTTGAAAAGTAGTAAGGAATGAATGAACTGAGCTTGCTATTTATAGAAAAACCAAGTTTCTCTAATTGCACGTTAGGGGCTCGGCTTATTACACTTTGCATCCGGCTTATTGCACTTTGGTACCTAGGTTAATTACATTTTAAGCTACTAAAAAGTGGTTAATTACACTTTAGTACATAGGTTAATTGCACTTTAGTACCCGGCGTGTGCCAGGTGTAAGCCGGCGTGTGCCAGGCGTAAGCACGACAAAGCTTAAGCACGACAATGCGTAAGCACGTCAAAGCGTAAGCACGACAATGCGTAAGCACGTCAAAGCGTAAGCACGACAATTCACTTTGTCATTTCGAAGCACGACACAGCAGCTTACTAAAAATAATTTGTCAGGATGCTTTTTGGTGAAATCGTCAGAAGCACGACAAATCATTTTGTCCGTGTAAGCACGACACAGCTGCTTGGCGAATTTTTTTTTTATTTGACCAATTTTATCATTTACACGATATAATCACAAAACACCTACTTCAAAATATCATTGAAAGTAGTATGCACACAAGCCAATCATATTTGATATGATGTAGCATATACTTTGTAATCTTATTCGGTTATTAAATGCATTTTATATTATCTACATGGTGCTGTTATATTAAATGTGATAAACCCATAGTTTTGAGCAATGTTTTTAGAATCATGATGGGGATCATGCTAATGAGATCTAAATTCTAGATATCTCACAAACTTAAATTGTTCCTAATCGATGGATTACTAAAAAGGGGATTAGTGAATCCGGATAGATTAGTACATACGTTGCTTGCTCTTATGAAGAGAATGATTGATCTCATAATCATTTGTGTGGAGACACTAAAGCAAGTATGTAGGTGCTTATTAGAGAATAAGTTCACTGAACGTGGCTCGCTAAGGAATACCTAATGGAGTTTTACTCGCCTGTCAATAGGAATTCCTCTAGTGATAGTAGTACAAGTGATCCTTGGACTTGAGATCATCATAGTATCTTGTTTATGATGAGTTATACTTTGACATGTCCCTTAAGACCTTTAGGGTATATCAAAGGGTATGATTGGGTATAATAAGTTATACATGGAGATAGGTGAATGATCAATAAAGAATCTACCACTTCTAGTAAAAGGAGAGAATGTCCTATGTGATTCGATAAATGACGACTCAGAAGTCTTTGGCCAAAGCAGAATGAAATTAGAAAGGAGTTTCTAATTTGCATTAATTAGAGTTGTGCATTTGAGAATCGAAATACATATAATTAAATAAAATAAGACTTGACAGTAATTCCATGTCTTATATTTAATTGGGACATTGTATGGTAGAAGGATTGAATTGTACGGTAACTATGCACTGAAAGGTTCTTTTATGATTAATGTTGAAATCTATATTATCTGGAAAGTCGTTGATCGCTAAGGGGGCTTACCCTTATTGTAGAATAAATATTATTTATTTAAATGAATTAAATAGTTTAATTTATTTATTTAAATAAGATTAGAATTGTTCTAATTGATTTATTCACAACCGGTTTAATATGGAGAACCTAAAGGGTCACACCGCAAAAGGAAAATATTTATTTAAGAAGTAAATGGCATAATTGTAATAATAAGTTAAGTGTATTTAATTTAGTCTATGGAGATAGAATAAATTAAATAGCTTAATATTTATTATTTAATATTTTAGAAATATTAAATATAAATTAATAAGAGGAGTCTTATTATTATTATTATTACTATTACTATTATTTAATTCCTAATAGGGATTGATAATTAATTAATAGAAGTACTCTCACATGAATTCCTCTTTGGATTAGGAGTTTAATTTAATTAAAGGAGTTTAATTAGAATAGAAACTCTAATCCTAAATAGTTTAGGGAAGGGTTTTCCTACATCTATAAATAAGAGAAGTCTTATCATAGATTAGGGTTACACACTCTTACATAAGAATTGTAGAGAGTACTTACAATTTCTATAGAGATAGAAACTAGGGTTTTGCCAACACCCATCTTCTTGAACAAGTATTATTCCTTGGTGGATCACCTCTAGAGGCCAAACACATGGGTGGCTAACGTTGATCAAAGGAAGGAATTTAATCGGTGGAATTCAAAGAGAACGCGAAGGAATTGGAGGTGAACTTGTACCTGAGGAAGCTAGAATTCTACAAGGGTATAATTCTTATTCTCCATCTCTTTCGTTTAATTGATAATTGAGCACATGGATGATCATGGTGATGGTTTGTATGAAAATTTTAAAATCCGTTTTATCGCGCTTCCGCACTATTTATGTAATTTGATTGCATATTCGCGCTATGTACAAACCTAACAGTGGTATCAAGAGCCAAACTTTATACGAATTATTAATTGTTTTGATTCGGTATATACATTGATATGTGTTTAGAACAATTTAATTGGGCATAATTATTTGTGTAAAATTATTTTTTTATTATTTTTATTTTGATTTTATTTATTTTCAATTAAGATAAAAGGTTTATTTTAATTGGAATATGATTAAAATTAAAAGTTTTATTTTAACTTGGAATGTGATTCTACGTTAACTAGAATAAAGGAGTTTATTCATATATGGAATAGGATTCCATGTTTCCTAGAATAAAGGAGTTTATTCACATATGGAATAGGATTCCATGTTTCCTAGAATAAAGGAGTTTATGCACATATGGAATAGGATTCCATGTTTCCTTAAAAAATAAAGATGTTTATTTTGATAAGGAATAGGATTCAACATATTTTATTTTCCAACAATTTTAAGTTAAAAATAAAGGTGTTTATTTTAAACTTGAAACTGGTTTCCATATTAATTAAAATAAAGGAGTTTATTTTGATTTGGAATTTGATTAAAATAAAGGAGTTTATTTTTATTCAAAAAAAAATTAAATTAAAATAAAAGAGTTTATTTTGATTTGGAATATGATTAAAATAAAGAAGTTTATTTTAATTGAAATTGGATTTCATGATAACTAATTAGAGTTGGAATTGGATTCCATGATAACTAATTGGAGTTGAAATTGAATTTTATACTAACTAATATTGCCCATTAAATGATATCAATGCATATATGGAATGGTTTTATTATTCATGAGATGAATGTTATTTATTGATACATTTGGAGATATGTATGATAATAAATAGGGATTGATTATGGACTACTGACCAATGTGTGATTGGATTTATTTTAGTGGATGCTTAAATGAATGGGTTTTTATAAATGGGGTCTGCGTACCTCGTCTTCTCTAGTTTTTCTTGATGTAAATTCTATCTTCATCCTATGTACCTCCCCTTGACTGCTGATCAAAGTTTCTATTTATTGTAAATAGTTTATGTAATAGGTTTTGTTAGAATTACTTGAAGAATTGGAGACAAAGGAGCAAGGAGCGCTTGAAGACCCGTTTGTAATGGAGCCCGGGTTTAAATGTAATAGTTATATTTAAATTTTGTTCTTGCACCCTAGGTTTGACCTTTTGATTCACTTGGTGGCTCTAGTGAACCAAACTAGAATAAAAGTCCATAATCAATCCGGGTAGAATATAGTATTCTATATGTGCATGCTTACTATATATATATAGTATATATTATCCAACATGCTTCGCATGTAAAATAATATGACGCGTATTTTATATATATATGTGCATGCGCGCTAAACAAGATGAGACATATAATAACAAACCCCTCAAAGAAATTATATTAAGTCCTAAGCGTTCAAAGATATTTGGAGTATCGAACGTCGCCTTCTAGCATGGTATAGCGATAGAGTATTAAATATTTAATATGAGTTTGTTGTGTCACCACAAGGCAAGTATTAAAATATTTAAGATGTTGCTTTATCACATTTGATGCTTGTCGACGCCGGTTTTTTCCCTTCGCGGGTCCTTTTAGTCTTTTCCAATTTTATCCTTCTTGATTTAATGATTTTTGGAAAAGGTCGGCATTAATGTCGACGGGGTTTTGAAAGATCGCCTTTTATGATGAGCCATTTAATCAGAGTCGCCAGTTGGTATATTTGAAATGGATGTACCAACTCATCCGAGTTTTCATTTTTTTATAAATCGCTGGCTCATATGTGACTCCGAATTAATTGGTCCGCGAATCGAGATTCATGGAGTTCGGGGGCTTGCTTAAGTGAGGGGAAGGTGTTAGGCACCCCTCGACTTCCGTGAAATACGGTTACCGCAATCTTGATGCTGTCCTATTCTTTAATTCATGAAATGTGTATAGGTGCGGGTATGTGTGGGTGTGTGTGCTTATATGAATGTTGTGGTGAGTTTGTATGAAAGAATCATTTGGATTTTTAGGGAAAGTTGTACTTTAATTTGAGAATGTTTCAGAACGTCGTTTCTATTAATACGAGAAAGCTCCCTCTATTCATGCGGAAGGTTTGATTTTACTTATCAAAACTATGAGGTCTTTATTAGGCGCCATCTTGATAAAACGTGAGTTTTTTTCTTTAAACCTTAACCAAAATAGGAATCGAGATTTATACGTTGCTTTCATAAATGATGGGCAATTTCTAAGATCTCTTTCGCCCTATGTATCGAGGTTTGATAAAACGTTTATTTCCGTTTATAAAACCATTTTTCGTGACATTTGGAAATAATTTCTTTTCAGCTTTCTCGTGAAATGGGAATCAACTTTCATTAGCATTTCCAAATTTTAGCCTCGTGATGCTAATATCCTACTTTGATTGATTTTAGAAAAAAAATCTTTATTGTTTTGATTTTGAAATCTTTTGTTTGATATTATAAACCAAATTTAAACATCACAACGCGTAAGGGCTATTCATGGGCATGTAAGCCATCAAAATACCCCGAACGCCAACAATCACATATTCCACTAATACGGGGCCTTAAATCCGATTCTCGCCTTAGCGTCGTTTTAAGGCCCAACGATTACAGATTTACTACGGAAACTACATCATTCTTACTATTTACATAAAACGTCCATCATCGGATTTGGACCACGGGGTCGCTTTCCTAGGCTCACAACCACGATTACCACGCGCTCACGAAAGGAATACTACAATAATAACAACGTGGATTGCCTAACACATCCTAGAAATACAATCAATTAAACTACGCCTAATATATATCCATGAACAAACTAGAAATTTCACCAATTGGATATCATCGGGTTATTAGGAAGAATTTTGCTCCAATGGAACCCTCACCAATAATCCCTAATCCATGATTGTTCAACAATATTCTTGAAAATTTCAATTTAATTGAACCAAATGACATGATAGAAGTTGCAAAAATAAGGAGATTTTCACCTTGCAAATGATACCAAAATTGTGTAGAAACTTGTGTATTGAGTGAAGTATGAGATGTATTGATAGAATCCCACAATAAGGGAAAATTCTTCTCTTTTTCTCTCAATTGTTACAAGAATTTTTTGTTATTTCTCTCTATTTTTGAGCTAAAACTGCTGCTGCTCTTCTTCTTTTTCCGCCAAAACTGCTCAACTCCTGTATGCTGCACGAAACTGGGCTGAAATAATCTGGCCAGAGCCAGCCGCAGATTGATCTGCGGCTGGCCGCAGATCCATCTGCGGCTGGCTTGCTGGCCCATCTCCCATCGCACTCAGCTGATAGTGCTGATTTCTTGGTTTCCGTGCTGGCGCACCCACTTGGCCGCAGATCAATCCGCGGCTGGCTGGCTTGACTTTCTCAATTTTCGTGCTACGCCCCGATTTTCGTGCCGTGACGCTGCTTTTCGCTGACAGGTTCGTATTTTACAGTCCGGGCATAATTGGGAGGCGTGCCACACCTTCCGGGAATACCAAATTCGGATAGCCTTGCTGTCATGTCGATTTCGGTTGCAAATTGTCATGGTGGCGTCGAGTGAAGTATGAGATGTATTGATAGAATCCCACAATAAGGGAAAATTCTTCTCTTTTTCTCTCAATTGTTACAAGAATTTTTTGTTATTTCTCTCTATTTTCGAGCTAAAACTGCTGCTGCTCTTCTTCTTTTTCCGCCAAAACTGCTCAACTCCTGTATGCTGCACGAAACTGGGCTGAAATAGGCTGGCCAGAGCCAGCCGCAGATTGATCTGCGGCTGGCCACAGATCCATCTGCGGCTGGCTGGCTGGCCCATCTCCCATCGCACTCAGCTGATAGTGCTGATTTCCTGGTTTCCGTGCTGGCGCACCCACTTGGCCGCAGATCAATCCGCGGCTGGCTGGCTTGACTTTCTCAATTTTCGTGCTACGCCTCGATTTTCGTGCCGTGACGCTGCTTTTCGCTGACAGGTTCGTATTTTACAGTCCGGGCATAATTGGGAGGCATGCCACACCTTCCGGGAATGCCAAATTCGGATAGCCTTGCTGTCATGTCGATTTCGGTTGCAAATTGTCATGGTGGCGTCGAGCATCCGTACCTTTTCTGTCTTTTGCTCTCGCAGGCCGGTCCATTTGACGAATTTGCCCTCCTGTCAAGGTTAGTATACGAAGTGCAAAATTTGGGTGTCTACAATGCTTATACATAGACTGAACGATGCTGTTTTGTTGTGTCACCACAAGGACAGTGTTTTTCTTTCGAATATATGGAAGTGCTAGGATGGACTTAACTTGGATAATTTTGATTCGGATGTGTCACCACTTGATCAAAATAATCTAAGAGGCAAAATGAAAGGAGTTACATAGAGATGTAATTGACAATAGTTGTCTACCTATTTATTTATATATCGTTTGTTATGTCACCACAAGGCTATATACATTTGAAATGGGATCCTTATTCTCACTAGTAAATCTTTAATTAGAATTTCCGAACTATATAACGAGGGTAATATAGTTTGATGAAAATAGTGGGAGATACCAATTTAAAATAAAGACCTAATTTATTTTGGTAATTAATTAAAAATGAATGTATGCTAAAATGTTGTTAAACTACAAATTCATTTACAGAATTTTACGATGTCTAATTCACTATCACTGCGGAGCATATTAGATGCTAATTAATCGGACCAAATTAAAAGGACTGGTTAAAGAATTTGAGAATAGTTCTCAAGGTTGAAAAGTTATCTTATGTCCTTAATATGTCTATCCCTGCAATGGTTGCAGACAATGCGTCAGAGGAAGAGATTGCTTCTTTTAGAAAGTGGCAAGATGATGCACAGTTGGCTCAATGCATCATGCTCGCATCCATGAGTAACGAGCTTCAGCGTCAGCATGAAACTATGGATGCTCCTACTATACTCCTGCACCTTCAAGAAGTTGAAGAGTGAGGAAAGTAGGACTATTAGATATCAGATATCTAAGGAGCACTTCTGATCTAGAATGACCGATGGCACTACAGTACAGACATATGTCCTAAAATGATCAATCTGATTGAACAATTGGGAAAACTGGGTTTTAATGGATGGAGAGTTGATCCAAGATTTGATCTTGCAATCACTTCTAGACTCTTTCTCACAAATTGTTATGAATTTCCACATGAACAAGTTATATGTCAGCCTGCCTGAGTTGCTTAAACATGTTGAAAACTATAAAGAGTCACTTTCCAACCAAGAAAGACCAAGTCTTACTGGTAGATGATTCTTCCAGGAAGCGGAAGAGGGCCAAAGGATCTTCTTAAAAGAAGAACAATTCAAAGAAGGTAAATAGAAGGGAAAAAATAAAGGACAATAAGAACAAGACTGATGCAGATAGCAAAGGAGTTTGCTTCCACTGCAATAAGCCTGGATACTAGAATTAAAACTAGAGGGTAACCAGAAGAAGCTTAGTGAAGCTTCGGTTACAAATGTGGGTTTGTTCATGATTGAAATAAATTTTTCTATAAGTCAAGGTTCTACTTGGGTATTGGATACCGGCTGTAGTTCTCACGTATGCAATCCAATGCAGAGACTAAGTAGAAGTAGAAAGCTAAATAAAGAATAAGTAATCTTACGCGTGGAGAATGAAGCAATGGTTGCTGCATTAACCCTAGGAACTTATAGTTTAGCATTGCCTACGGGCAAGTCTATTAAGTTAATAAGTTGTTATTATGTTCCAGTTCTCTTTAGAAACATTATTACTTCCGTTGTTGGACAAGGAAGGTTCTGGTATTATATTTAAGAACAATTGTTGTTCTATTTATAATGATAATGTTTTGTTTGAAACTGGAAGATTACTTGATAGACTTTGTATACTTGACTTACATGAAAATTATTTTGCAAATTGAATAAACTAGTAAAAGAAAAAGGGGGTGGTCATTCAAAGAGTTGAATGTGTGTATTTGATGAAATACAAGTCTGAATCATTTGAAATGTTCAAAGAATTCAGAAGTGAAACATATTGACAGAGTATTAAGATTCTTTGATCAGATCGAGGAAAGAATACTTGTACAATGAGTTTCTAGATCATCTCAAAATGGTATTTTCTCATAATGGACACTTCCTGATACGCAATAATTGATTGGTGTATCTAAAAGGAGAAATTGTACCTTATTGGACATGGTGCAGTCCATAATGATATTTACCGACATTCTAGTATCCATCTGGGGTCAAACCCTAGAAACGGCTGCATATCTACAAAATAAGGTAACCTCAAAAATTCGAGCCCAAGACTCCATAAAGGTTATGGATAGGAAGGATTCCTACTCTTAAGTATGTTAAGATAAGGGGTTGTCCAGCTTATGTGAAAAGGTTTCAAAGATAAGTTTAGGACAAAATCTGACAAGTGCAGATTTGTGGGATATCCTAAAGAAGTTTAGGGTACTATAATCCTACATGCTACCTTCTTAGATAAAGGTGTTTATCATTGAAGGAGCTAGTGGGAGGGTAATAGATCTTGAAGGAGTTCAAGAACCATAAAGCACTTTAAGTCGAACCGAGGAACCTGTAGATAGACCTATTGTACCACAACCGAATCGTAAATCTGGAAGAGTATCGAAGATACCTGGGAGGTATGGATTCATCATAGAGGATGATGATGAGGTACGCATCATAGAGGATGATGATCCAGTTATATACGATGAGGCTATGAGTAGAAGACACTCAGAGAAATGGCAGATGGCCATAAAATCCGAAATGGACTCTATGTATAAGAACCAAGTATAGACTCTGGTATATATGGGTCCTTAAGAGAAAGACTAGGGCAAATGGCAAGGTAGACACCTATAAGACCAGACATGTTTAAAAGGTTTTTCAAGTCAAGAAGTTGACTCTGATAAAACCTTACTATCGGGTAATGCTCAAGTCCATTTGGATTTTGCTTGTGATTGCAGCTTATTACGAAATCTGACAAAATGGATGTCGAGACGTCCTTCCTCAATGAAGGCTTGAGGAGAATGTATGTATGATACAGCCAGAGAAATTTGTTTCAAAGGTTGAAGCAAATCGTGTTTTAAGCTACAATGATCCATTTATTGATTGAAGCAAGCTTCTCAAAGATGGAACATTCATTTTGATGAGACAATCAAAAGAGTTTGATTTTATCAAAAATGGGAATGAACCTAGTATGTACAAAAGGGTCAGTGGGAGCGCTGTGACATTCTTGGTATTATATGTTGATATACTACTGACAAGGAATAACACACTAATGCTACAATCAGTAAAGATAAAATTGTCTAAACATTCCTCCATGAATGCCTTGGGAGGAGCATCCTATAAATTGGGGATATAAATCTATATAGATAGATTTAAAAGGATGTTCGGCTTGACCCAAGGAACGTATATTCATTTGATGCTAAAGGCGTTTAGCATGGCAAACTCCAAGAGAAGTCTCATGATGATGAGTCATGGAGTGTATCTCTCTAAAATTGTCTCCAATTAAAAGAGAGATCGCATGAGTTACTATCATGTATGCAGTGAATATACAAGGCCTGATGTTGATCAGTCATATTCTGGAGATGATCACTATAAGACAGTGATAAACATCTTTAGGTACTTAACCAGTACTGAAGATGTGATTATGATTCATGGTAGGTCTGAATTAAAACTAGAGGGCTATACAGACTCAAGTTTTTCAGACTGACCAAGACGATAACAAATCCACTTTAAGGTAAATCGTTACTTTGAAAGGTGGTGCAGTGAATTGGAAGGTTCCAAACAGGAAAGAGTTATTGGTTTAGTGACAAAGACAAAGTATATAGCTATAAATGAAGCTGCAAGTTGATTGTTTGGATAAAAAGTTCATCACAGAACTAGGAATAGTTCCTAAGTATCATCTTGGATTCAAACATGTGTTGCGACACTTTCATTTGATTAGTGGAATCATTGAAAGAGGATAAGTCACAATAGAGATAGTGGACTCTCAATAACAACATTGCATATCCATTTACTGAAGCTTTATCCAAACAGCAGGATGATCGTCACTTAGAGAAGAAGGGTATTAGATACCATGACGATTGGCTTTAGTGCAAGTGGGAGATTGAAAGTAGTATGCACACAAGCCAATCATATTTGATATGATATAGCATATACTTTGTAATCTTATTCGGTTATTAAAGGCATTTTATATTATCTACATGGTGTTGTTATATTAAATGTGATAAACCCATAGTTTTGAGCAATGTTTTTAGAATCATGATGGGGATCATGCTAATGAGATCTAAATTCTAGATATATCACAAACTTAAATTGTTCCTAATCGATGGATTACTAAAAAGGGGATTAGTGAATCCGGATAGATTAGTACATACGTTGCTTGCTCTTATAAAGAGAATGATTGATCTCATAATCATTTGTGTGGAGACACTAAAGCAAGTATGTAGGTGCTTATTAGAGAATAAGTTCACTGAACGTGGCTCGCTAAGGAATACCTAATGGAGTTTTACTCGCCTGTCAATAGGAATTCCTCTAGTGATAGTAGTACAAGTGATCCTTGGACTTGAGATCATCATAGTATCTTGTGTATGATGAGTTATACTTTGACATGTCCCTTAAGACCTTTAGGGTATATCAAAGGGTATGATTGGGTATAATAAGTTATACATGGAGATAGGTGAATGATCAATAAAGAATCTACCACTTCTAGTAAAAGGAGAGAATGTCCTATGTGATTCGATAAATAACGACTCAGAAGTCTTTGGCCAAAGCAGAATGAAATTAGAAAGGAGTTTCTAATTTGCATTAATTAGAGTTGTGCATTTGAGAATCGAAATACATATAATTAAATAAAATAAGACTTGACAGTAATTCTATGTCTTATATTTAATTGGGACACTGTATGGTAGAAGGATTGAATTGTACGGTAACTATGCACTGAAAGGTCCTTTTATGATTAATGTTGAAATCTATATTATCTGGAAAGTCGTTGATCGCTAAGGGGGCTTACCCTTATTGTAGAATAAATATTATTTATTTAAATGAATTAAATAGTTTAATTTATTTATTTAAATAAGATTAGAATTGTTCTAATTGATTTATTCACAACCGGTTTAATATGGAGAACCTAAAGGGTCACACCGCAAAAGGAAAATATTTATTTAAGAAGTAAATGGCATAATTGTAATAATAAGTTAAGTGTATTTAATTTAGTCTATGGAGATAGAATAAATTAAATAGCTTAATATTTATTATTTAATATTTTAGAAATATTAAATATAAATTAATAAGAGGAGTCTTATTATTATTATTACTATTACTATTATTTAATTCCTAATAGGGATTGGGAATTAATTAATAGAAGTACTCTCACATGAATTCCTCTTTGGATTAGGAGTTTAATTTAATTAAAGGAGTTTAATTAGAATAGAAACCCTAATCCTAAATAGTTTAGGGAAGGGTTTTCCTACATCTATAAATAAGAGAAGTCTTATCATAGATTAGGGTTACACACTATTACATAAGAATTGTAGAGAGTACTTATAATTTCTATAGAGATAGAAACTAGGGTTTTGCCAACACCCATCTTCTTGAACAAGTATTATTCCTTGGTGGATCACCTCTAGAGGCCAAACACATGGGTGGCTAACGTTGATCAAAGGAAGGAATTTAATCGGTGGAATTCAAGGAGAACGCGAAGGAATTGGAGGTGAACTTGTACCTGAGGAAGCTAGAATTCTACAAGGGTATAATTCTTATTCTCCATCTCTTTCGTTTAATTGATAATTGAGCACATGGATGATCATGGTGATGGTTTGTATGAAAATTTTAAAATCCGTTTTATCGCGCTTCCGCACTATTTATGTAATTTGATTGCATATTCGCGCTATGTACAAACCTAACAATCATTTGGATCTTTATTAAGCACATATGTTGCAAACTTCAAATCTCATTTAGGGTTTAAGGTTTTAAACTTTTTGATATCTAGTTTTACGTTATACGTTCTAATTCTAAATGTATACGATAATGTTTTCGAATCGTATTAAGTTTTCAAAGATTACCTGAACAGCCGTTCATCAGAATATATACATAACACAGAGTCGGAATAAGAAATTTCATTCAATAAACACATAATTTACATATACAAATCTTATTAGGGTTCAGAATATTACACGATCGTGAGTCGTCCGGATTTACGGTTCTTTCCCAGGACGGCTTGCACCACTGCGCCAAATGTTGTGGTTGATGATAAGGATTAGAGGCGCATGGAAACAGGAAGGTTGCTAAATGTTCCTTTATTGTAATTATTTAGCTGTGATGACGGTATATAATGTACGTGACTTGGACCATGTAAACATTGAGTTAAAAATGAAGGTTATCCATTATAGTAGTTAAAACGTGATTATGTTAGTTACTTGTTACAGTAAACTACAAGGATGACGATGATGTATAAAGGACATTTTTATAACGAATGCATAGTTGTTGAATACCATAGTAAATATTCAGGGATTGAATAAAGTCAGAATTTGAACCTTGCGTTCACATAGGAGATTTTGTAAATGATCATGGTATTTATTCAACCTTGATCATAAGTGTAGGATTTACAGGTTACAAAATCTGGTTTCGAGACTCAGGACGATAATATTTATGTTACATCAATGCAAATATTTTATTATTCCGCATTAAGTTATTGACAGATGTATAATGAGGTGTATCGTGATGCACCAGACCCGAGGTTAAGGTAACCCGGATTTGGGAGCGTTACAGATTTCGTAGTAGGTCTTCCGACGACTCAGAAAGGTTTTGATGCAGTTTGGGTTATCGTAGATCGACTGACGAAATCAGCACATTTCTTACCGATCAAGATCAGATTCAACTTAGATCAGTTAGCGAAGTTGTATGTGAAGGAAATTGTTTCGAGGCACGGTATTCCAGTATCTATTGTCTCAGATAGGGACCCGCGATTCACATCGAACTTCTGGAAGTGCCTGCAAGAATGCATGGGAACGCAGTTACGTATGAGTACGACATATCATCCACAGACCGACGGACAGAGTGAAAGAACGATTCAAACATTGAAAGATATGTTAAGAGCTTGTATCATGGATTTCATGTTAGGTTTGTACATAGCGCGAACATGTAATCTAATTACATAAATAGTGCGGAAGCGCGATAAAACGGATTTTAAAATTTTCATACAAACCATCACCATGATCATCCATGTGCTCAATTATCAATTAAACGAAAGAGATAGAGATTAAGAAATTATACCCTCGTAGAACCGTGCTTCCTCGGGTACAAGTTCACCTCCAATTCCTTCGCGTTGTCCTTGAATTTCACCGATTAAATTCCTTCCTTTGATCAACGTTAGCCACCCAAGTGTTTGGCCTCTAGAGGTGATCCACCAAGGAATAATAGTTATTCAAGAAGATGGGTGTTGGCAAAACCCTAGTTTCTATCTCTATAGAAATTGCAAGTACTCTCTCTCTCCAATTCTCATGGAAGAGTGTGTAAATTGTCTAACAATCTAATTGTCTGACTATCTAACCGTGTAACCCTAAATCATAATAAGACTCCTCTTATTTATAGATATAGGGAACCCTCCTAAACTATTTAGGATTAGGGTTTTTATTTTAATTAAACTCCTTTAATTAATTGAACTCCTAATCCAATTAGGAATTCATGAGAGAGTACTTCTATTAATTAATTCCCAATCCCTATTAGGAATTAAATAATAGTAATTGTAATAATAATAATAAGACTCTTCTTATTAATTTATATTTAATATTTCCAAAATATTAAATAATAAATATTAAGCTATTTAATTTATTCTATCTCCATAGACTAAATTAAATACACTTAACTTATTATTACAATTATGCCATTTACTTCTTAAATAAATATTTTTCTTTTGCGGTGTGACCCTTTAGGTTCTCCATATTAAACCGGTTGTGAATAAATCAATTAGAACAATTCTAATCTTATTTAAATAAATAAATTAAACTATTTAATTCATTTAAATAAATAATATTTATTCTACAATAAGGGTAAGCCCCCTTAGCGATCAACGACTTTCCAGATAATATAGATTTCAACATTAATCATAAAAGAACCTTTCAGTGAATAGTTACCGTACAATTCAATCCTTCTACCATACAATGTCCCAATTAAATATAAGACATGGAATTACTGTCAAGTCTTATTTTATTTAATTATATGTATTTCGATTCTGAAATGCACAACTCTGATAATGCAAATTAGAAACTCCTTTCTAATTTCATTCTGCTTTGGCCAAAGACTTCTGAGTCGTCATTTATCGAATCACATAGGACATTCACTCCTTTTACTAGAAGTGGTAGATTCTTTGTTGATCATTCACCTATCTCCATGTATAACTTATTATACCCAATCATACCCTTTGATATACCCTAAGGGTCTTAAGGGACATGTCAAAGTATAACTCATCATACACAAGATACTATGATGATCTCAAGTCCAAGGATCACTTGTACTACTATCACTTGAGGAATTCCTATTGACAGGCGAGTAAAACTCCATTAGGTATTCCTTAGCGAGCCACGTTCAGTGAACTTATTCTCTAATAAGCACCTACATACTTGCTTTAGTGTCTCCACACAAATGATTATGAGATCAATCATTCTCTTCATAAGAGCAAGCAACGTATGTACTAATCTATCCGGATTCACTAATCCCCTTTTTAGTAATCCAACGATTAGGAACCATTTTAGTTTGTGAGCTATCTTGAATTTAGATCTCATTAGCATGATCACCATCATGATTCTAAAAGCATTGCTCAAAACTATGGGTTTATCACATTTAATATAACAGCACTATGTAGATAAAGTAAAATGCCTTTAATAGACGAATAAGATTACAAAGTATATGCTACATCATATCAAATATGATTGGCTTGTGTGCATACTACTTTCAATCTCCCACTTGCACTAAAGCCAATCGTCATGGTATCTAATACTCTTCTTCTCTAAGTGACGATCATCCTGCTGTTTGGATAAAGCTTCAGTAGATGGATATGCAATGTTGTTCTTGAGAGTCCACTATCTCTATAGTGACTTCTTCTCTTTCAATGATTCTACTAATCAAATGAAAGTGCCGCAACACATGTTTGAATCCAAGATGAGACTTAGGAACTATTCCTAGTTCTGTGATGAACTTTTCATCCAAACAATCAACTTGCAGCTTCATTTACAGCTATATACTTTGTCTTTGTCACTAAACCAGCAACTCTTTGCTGTTTGGAACCTTTCTAATTCACTGCACCACCTTTCAAGGTAACGATTTACCTTAAAGTGGATTTGTTATCGTCTTGGTCAGTCTGAAAAAACTTGAGTCTGTTTAGCCCTCTAGTTTTAATTCAAACCTACCATGAATTATGATTACATCTTCAATACCAGTTAAGTACTTAAAGATGTTTATCACTGTCTTACAGTGATCTTCTCCAGAATATGACTGATCAACATCAAGCCCGGTATATTCATTGCATACATGATAGTAACTCATGTGATCTCTCTTTCAATTGGGGACAATTTTAGAGAGATACACTCCATGGCTCATCATCATAAGACCTCTCTTGGAGTTTGCCATGCTAAACGCCTTTAGCATCAAATGAATATACGTTCCTTGGGTCAAGCCGAACATCCTTTTAAATCTATCTATATAGACTTATATCCCCAATTTATAGGATGCTCCTCCCAAGTCATTCATGGAGGAATGTTTAGACAATTTTATCTTTACTGATTGTAGCATTGGTGTGTTATTCCTTGTCAGTAGTATATCAACATATAATACCAAGAATGTCACAGCGCTCCCACTGACCCTTTTGTATACACTAGGTTCATTCCCGTTTTTGATAAAATCAAACTCTTTTGATTGTCTCATCAAAATGAATGTTCCATCTTTGAGAAGCTTGCTTCAATCCATCAATGGATCATTGTAGCTTAAAACACGATTTGCTTCAACCTTTGAAACAAATTCCTCTGGCTGTATCATACATACATTCTCCTCAAGTTTTCATTGAGGAAGGACGTCTCCACATCCATTTTGCCAGATTTTGTAATAAGCTGCAATCGCAAGTAAAATCCAAATGGACTTGAGCATTACCCGGTAATAAGGTTTTATCACAGTCAACTCCTTGACTTGAAAAACCTTTTAAACAGGTCTGGTCTTATAGGTCTCTACCTTGCCATTTTCCCCAGTCTTTCTCTTAAAAGACCCATATTCACACTCTAAGCTCTAAGCCCTTATGTGGAGTAACCAGAGTCTATACTTGGTTCTCATACATGGAGTCCATTTCGGATTTTATGGCCATCTACCATTTCTCTGAGTATCTTATACTCATAGCCTTATCGTATATAACTGGATCATCATCCTCTATGATGCGTACCTCATCATCATCCTCTATGATGAATCCATACCTCCCAGGTATCTTCGGTACTCTTCCAGATTTACAATTCGGTTGTGGTACAATAGGTCTATCTACAGGTTCCTCGGTTCGACTTAAAGTGCTTTGTGGTTCTTGAACTCTTTCAAGATCTATTACCCTCCCACTAGCTCCTTTGATGATAAACACCTTTATCTAAGAAGGAAGCGTGTAGGATTATACTAATAATAATACCCTAAACTTACTTTAGGATATCCCACAAATCTGCACTTGTCAGATTTTGTCCCAAACTTATCTTTGAAACCTTTTCACATAAGTTGGACAACCCCTTATCTTAACATATTTAAGACTAGGAATCCTCCCTATCCATAACCTTTATGGAGTTTTGGGGCCGGATTTTTGAGGTTACCTTATCTTGTAGATATGCAGCCGTTTCTAGGGCATAACCCCAGATGGATACTAGAATGTCGGTAAAAATCATTATGGACTGCACCATGTCCAACAAGGTACAATTTCTCCTTTTAGATACACCAATCATTTATTGCGTATCAGGAGGTTTCCATTATGAGAAAATACCATTTTGAGATGATCTAGAAACTTATTGCATACGTATTCCTTCATCGATCTGATCAAAGAATCTTAATACTTTGTCAATTTGTTTCACTTCTGAATTCTTTGAACATTTCAAATGATTCAGACTTGTATTTCATCAAATACACACATTCAACTCTTTGAATGACCATCTCCTTTTTCTTTTACTAGTTTGTTCAATTTACAAAATTATTTTTTTTCATGTAAGTCAAGTATACAAAGTCTATCAAGTAATCTTCCAGTTTCATACAAAACATTATCATTATAAATAGAACAACAATTATTCTTAAATATAATACCAGAACCTTCCTTGTCCAACAACGAAAGTAATAATGTTTCTAAAGAGAACTGGAACATAATAACAACTTATTAACTTAATAGACTTGCCCGTAGGCACTGCTAAACAATAAGTTCCTATGGTTAATGTAGCAACCTTTGCTCCATTACAACACATAAGATTACTACTTTGTTTAGCTTTCTACTTCTGCTTAGTCTCTGCATTGGATTGCATACGTGAGAACTACAGCCGGTATCCAATACCCAAGTAGAACCTTGACTTATAGAAAAATTTATTTTTAATCATGAACAAATCTATATCTGTAACCGAAGCTTCATTAAGCTTCTTCTGGCTAGCCTCTGTAAGATACTCCTTACAGTTTCCTTTCCAGTGTCCAGGCTTATTGCATTTGGAAGCAAACTCCTTTGCTATTTGCATCAGTCTTGTTCTTATTGTCCTTTGTTTTTGCCTTTCCATTTACCTTCTTTGAATTGTTCTTCTTTTAAGAAGATCCTTTGGCCCTCTTCCGCTTCCTGGAAGAATCATCTACTAGTAAGACTTGGTCTTTCTTGGTTGGAAAGTGACTCTTTACAGTTTTCAACATGTTTAAGCAACTCAGGTAGGCTGACATATAGCTTGTTCATGTGGAAATTCACAACAATTTGTGAGAAAGAGTCCGGAAGTGATTGCAAGATCAAATCTTGGATCAACTCTCCATCCATTAAAACCCAGTTGTCCCAATTGTTCAATCAGATTGATCATTTTAGGACATATGTCTGTACTGTAATGCCATTGGTCATTCTAGATCGGAAGAGCTCCCTAGATATCTGATATCTAATAGTCCTACTTTCCTCACCCTTCAACTCCTTGAAGGTGCAAGAATATAGCAGGAGCATCCATAGTTTCATGCTGACGCTGAAGCTCGTTACTCATGGATGCGAGCATGATGCATTGAGCCAACTGTGCATCATCTTGCCACTTTCTAAAAATAGCAATCTCTTCCTCAGAGGCATTGTCTGCAACCATTGCAGGAATAGACATATTAAGGACATAAGATAGCTTTTCAACCTTGAGAACTATTCTCAAATTTCTTAACCAGTCCTTTTAATACGGTCCGATTAATTAGCATCTAATATGCTCCGCAGTGATAGTGAATTAGACATTGTAAAATTCTATAAATGAATTTGTAATTTAACAACATTTTAGCATACATTCATTTTTAATTAATTACCAAAATAAATTAGGTCTTTATTTTAAATTGATATCTCCCACTATTTTCATCAAACTATATTACCCTCAATATACAGTTCGGCAATTCTAATTAAAGATTTGCTAGTGAGACTAAGGATCCCATTTCAAATGTATATAGCCTTGTGGTGACACAACAAACGATATATAAATAAATAAGTAGACAACTATTGTCAATTACATCTCTATGTAACTCCTTGTATTTTGCCTCTTAGATTATTTTGATCAAGTGGTGACACATCCAAATCAAAATTATCCAAGTTAAGTCCATCCTAGCACTTCCATATATTCGAAAGAAAAACACTGTCCTTGTGGTGACACAACAAAACAGCATCGTTCAGTCTATGTATAAGCATCAAATATGATAAAGCAACATCTTAAATATTTTAATACTTGCCTTGTGGTGACACAACAAACTCATATTAAATATTTAATACTCTATCGCTTTACCATGCTAGAAGGCGACGTTCGATATTCCAAATATCTTTGAACGCTTAGGACTTAATATAATTTCTTTGAGGGGTTTGTTATTATATGTCTCA
Source organism: Aralia elata (assembly GCA_034770075.1). Lineage (NCBI taxonomy): Eukaryota > Viridiplantae > Streptophyta > Magnoliopsida > Apiales > Araliaceae > Aralia > Aralia elata. Next base: position 22,264,228 of record CM068381.1, read on the forward strand.
TCTTGTTTAGCGCGCATGCACATATATATATAAAATACGCGTCATATTATTTAACATGCGAAGCATGTTGTATAATATATAATATATACATAGTAAGCATGCACATATAGAATACTATATTCTACCCGGATTGATTATGGACTTTTATTCTAGTTTGGTTCACTAGAGCCATCAAGTGAACCAAAAGGTCAAACCTAGGGTGCAAGAATAAAATTTAAATATAACTATTACATTTAAACCCGGGCTCCATTACAAACGGGTCTTCAAGCGCTCCTTGCTCCCTTGTCTCCAATTCTTCAAGTAATTCTAACTAAACCTATTACATAAAACTATTTACAATAAATAGAAACCTTGATCAGCAGTCAAGGGGAAGTACATAGGAGGGAGATAGAATTTACATTAAGAAAAATTAGAGAAGACGAGGTACGCATACCCCATTTATAAAAACCCATTCATTCAAGCATCCACTAAAATAAATCCAATCACACATTGGTCAGTAGTCCATAATCAATCCCTATTTATTATCATACATATCTCTATATGTATCAATAAATAACATTCATCTCATGAATAATAAAACCATTCCATATTTGCATTGATATCAATTAATGGGCAATTAAAAGTTTACTAGAAATCCAATTTTGAAACAAAATAAACCCCTTTATTTTAATCAAAATTTAAATCATAATAAACTTATTTATTTTATTTTATCCAATTTTGAATAAAAATAAACTCCTTTATTTTTAATCAAATTCCAAATCAAAATAAACTCTTTTATTTCAATTAACATGAAATCCAATTTCAAGTTCAAAACAAACTCTTTTATTTTAACTTAAAATTGTTGGAAAATAAAATATGTTGAATCCTATTCCTTATCAAAATAAACATCTTTATTTTTTAAGGAAACATGGAATCCTATTCCATATGTGAATAAACTCCTTTATTCTGATTTTTATCAATTAAATAAACCATTTATTTTAATTGAAGGAAAAATTATTTTTCGGATTCTGCTGTCCGGCGCAGCTGCGCCCAGAATGAACTGGGACACGGCGCAGCTGCGCTGAACCCCAGAAAAAACTGATTCTGGGTATGGGCGCAGCTGCGCTACAGAATGAACTGGAGCCGGCGCAGCTGCGCCGCGACGCTGATTCAGAAAAATTAATTCTGCCCAAAAATTTCGATCCAATCGCATATCATACACACATGGAATAATCATAATCGATAATTAGCACAAGGTTAGGCTCTGATACCACTGTTAGGTTTGTACATAGCGCGAACATGTAATCTAATTACATAAATAGTGCGGAAGCGCGATAAAACGGATTTTAAAATTTTCATACAAACCATCACCATGATCATCCATGTGCTCAATTATCAATTAAACGAAAGATATAGAGATTAAGAAATTATACCCTCGTAGAACCGTGCTTCCTCGGGTACAAGTTCACCTCCAATTCCTTCGCGTTGTCCTTGAATTTCACCGATTAAATTCCTTCCTTTGATCAACGTTAGCCACCCAAGTGTTTGGCCTCTAGAGGTGATCCACCAAGGAATAATAGTTATTCAAGAAGATGGGTGTTGGCAAAACCCTAGTTTCTATCTCTATAGAAATTGCAAGTACTCTCTCTCTCCAATTCTCATGGAAGAGTGTGTAAATTGTCTAACAATCTAATTGTCTGACTGTCTAACCGTGTAACCCTAAATCATAATAAGACTCCTCTTATTTATAGATATAGGGAACCCTCCTAAACTATTTAGGATTAGGGTTTTTATTTTAATTAAACTCCTTTAATTAATTGAACTCATAATCCAATTAGGAATTCATGAGAGAGTACTTCTATTAATTAATTCCCAATCCCTATTAGGAATTAAATAATAGTAATTGCAATAATAATAATAAGACTCTTCTTATTAATTTATATTTAATATTTCCAAAATATTAAATAATAAATATTAAGCTATTTAATTTATTCTATCTCCATAGACTAAATTAAATACACTTAACTTATTATTACAATTATGCCATTTACTTCTTAAATAAATATTTTCCTTTTGCGGTGTGACCCTTTAGGTTCTCCATATTAAACCGGTTGTGAATAAATCAATTAGAACAATTCTAATCTTATTTAAATAAATAAATTAAACTATTTAATTCATTTAAATAAATAATATTTATTCTACAATAAGGGTAAGCCCCCTTAGCGATCAACGACTTTCCAGATAATATAGATTTCAACATTAATCATAAAAGAACCTTTCAGTGAATAGTTACCGTACAATTCAATCCTTCTACCATACAATGTCCCAATTAAATATAAGACATGGAATTACTGTCAAGTCTTATTTTATTTAATTATATGTATTTCGATTCTGAAATGCACAACTCTGATAATGCAAATTAGAAACTCCTTTCTAATTTCATTCTGCTTTGGCCAAAAACTTCTGAGTCGTCATTTATCGAATCACATAGGACATTCACTCCTTTTACTAGAAGTGGTAGATTCTTTGTTGATCATTCACCTATCTCCATGTATAACTTATTATACCCAATCATACACTTTGATATACCCTAAGGGTCTTAAGGGACATGTCAAAGTATAACTCATCATACACAAGATACTATGATGATCTCAAGTCCAAGGATCACTTGTACTACTATCACTTGAGGAATTCCTATTGACAGGCGAGTAAAACTCCATTAGGTATTCCTTAGCGAGCCACGTTCAGTGAACTTATTCTCTAATAAGCACCTACATACTTGCTTTAGTGTCTCCACACAAATGATTATGAGATCAATCATCCTCTTCATAAGAGCAAGCAACGTATGTACTAATCTATCCGGATTCACTAATCCCCTTTTTAGTAATCCAACGATTAGGAACCATTTTAGTTTGTGAGCTATCTTGAATTTAGATCTCATTAGCATGATCACCATCATGATTCTAAAAGCATTGCTCAAAACTATGGGTTTATCACATTTAATATAACAGCACTATGTAGATAAAGTAAAATGCCTTTAATAGACGAATAAGATTACAAAGTATATGCTACATCATATCAAATATGATTGGCTTGTGTGCATACTACTTTCATTTCAAAGGGAATTGGGACGATCATCTATCATTGGTGGAATTTGCATACAATAATACTTACCATGCAAGTATTCGCATGCCGCCTTATGAAGCGTTGTACGACAGAAAATGCAGAACTCCATTATGCTGGGATGAAGTTGGCGAACGTCAATTACTAGGACCAGAACTGGTACAACAGACTGCAGAAATCGTCAAAATGCTCAAGGCGAGATTGATAACCGCTCAGGATAGACAGAAGAAATATGCCGATCAACACCGCAAGAATCGAGAATTTGAAACTGGTAGCTACGTTTTCTTGAAAGTGTCTCCTTGGAAAGGGAAAATTCGATTCGGTAAAAAGGGAAAACTGAGCCCGAGGTTCATTGGACCCTTTGAAGTGTTACGAAGAGTTGGTGAGGTTCATTGGACCCTTTGAATTATGTTTTTAAATTTTCTCCATGAACCGTATACTGTAAGTTCTCTGATAATTGAATTTTATGTGTAAATTGTTTGGAAGTTATTTATAATTGTTAAAATGCATGTATAATCTACTGTATGATGTTTATAAATTATTGTAAATGAGTTAATCCATGAGATTATGTTTTAATGGGAGCTCTGAAACTTATAGAGGAACAGTGTATATTTGAATATGGCTTATATATATGAAAATTGATGCTTAAATTGTATGTTAATCGGTAAATTGATGGTTGATTATGTTAATACATGTGAAAACAAAGAAAACGGAACTTAAATGGACTGAATTGGTGTAGTAACGAATCTATTGTGAGTGATTTCGTTAAATTTGAAGAAACTTTAATAAAATGATAAAAACCTCAAATTTTGGTTCTTAAATTCATGGTTTATACGATTTAAGTTGTTAGAATCATGCTAGAAGGCTTGGGTAACGATTATGTATGAATTATAGCAATTGGGTGTGTTTAATTTGATGTATGAACAAGAAAATTGGAAGTTTTTGGTCCTGCTGTGTGTTCTTCGCGAACTGAGTATCTGAACCTGCATCGCGGCTCCGCAGCGCCGGTACCAAGAGGAAAACTGGTGCCGTAGCGCCAGCCCGGTTTGTCTGGGCCTGGGTCAGTCCAGCGCCGGCTAAAGGCTTAAGCCTGGCGCCGCAACGCCAGTCCGGGTCGGGTCAGGTCAAAAACCCAGAAAATGAAATTTTTTCAGATTTTAAAATATAATAATTTCACATATATGAAGCAACATGATAATAATATAGAAGAATAACAATAGTTAAAGAGCTAAGTCTAAGTTATGCTTTGTGAAGTGATTAACTGTTTAATAAAGGAAGTGATTAGTTGAACTTTGAGTGTTAATTGTTCAATGTGACTTGAATGTGTAGGTTATTTAAAGAGCAATAGATATTATTAATTGTAGCAGACGCACGAGGCAAATCTCCATACTCTAACTTAATTTCAATTACGCAAATTATAAATTCTACTCTTATATTGGGCAAATTTCTTAACTCCACTTTATATTGAGCAAGTTCTTTACCCTAGTTCATTCAAGTTCATGAATTCAAATGAGAAATTCTAATTTCGTTTAGTAATACTTCATTTATACAGAGTTTATTCAATTGTACATTTTGTGAGCTTCAGTCTTTGGTTTTTGAATACCATTTACACTTTAATTATTGAGCCTTGATTGACTCGCGAACCCTTATTGATTCGACTAGTCCATAGTTGATGGGCGTTCTAAATTCTAGAAACGTTATTGAAGCAAATCCAAACCAAACTTCCTTTGGTGCGGACTTTGATGTCAAACTGAGATGAACAACCCTTTTATAGGGAATTATTTTACGCGTTAGCGTTTAGATGTTGTGCACATACATGGTACAAAGGGCTGATCCCCCTAAGTACGAGAAGTAAGGTCCATATAGTCTTATGACTGTTAAAGGTTTAAAGTAGAAATGCTTGATAACTTAAGACATAGTTCGTGGTCTTGTGACCCTCAGATGTTATTTTGATTCTTGTTTTCTAATCTTGATTCAAAAGCCGAGCTTTCAATTATCCGGCATCCATTGATTATTCGCATGTTATTATTACTGTTATTATTTTACTTGCTGGGTAATTGTTGCTCACTCTTGTATAATAACATTGCAGCTAAAGTTGAAAGAGTTGATGAACCATCTACTAGTAAGGGAAAAGGAAAAGCGAACAAGTGATGAAGATTTGTTTAATTTATTTAAATGATGTTTATATAATAGACTTATGTTATGTTTCCGCATTGATGTTTTATTAAGGTTAGACGACCTGGGATTTATTTGTTTAAGATGTAACCCTTGAATGGGAGGATTTGTATTTCAGTTATGAATTTCAGTTATTTCCTTATTTATGGGTAGTTAGATGTGAATGATTTGGATAGTGAACACCAAATCCTGTGGGAATGAAGTACCCGGATTTGGGGGTGTCACAATACCACCGGAACCATAAAACACATAACTAGATAGATGCATTAAAAAACAAAATCAGATTTCGGCGACCAAATCAAAATCTTAAACATCCAGATCTGAGAGTAAAATGGATAAGCAATAAAAAGGAGAACTCCAGATCGGAAACCACCGGATACATAACCCACCGACGAAACAGAGCAGATCTGATTGAAAAGCATCAACATAACTGCTAAAACACCAAACTAGCTAAAAAAATGAATTCAGTAACCAACGAGTGGGAATCAGCTTGGGTAATCATCAAACCACCAAAAACCACATGAAGAAACAAAATGGATAACCGGCCAAAATTAGATAGAGTTGCACATACCCAGATCCAAAAATCTTCAAATTAGGTCCAAAAATGGGTGGGCCAATTTGAAGAAAGGAAAGAAGGGGGGACAACCACCAACCGAAAATCTGGCCAATCGGAGGTACCAGTTCAGACCAAAATGGACAAACTAATAACACCAATTACTTCAAAAACTGAGTTTCATAAAAGATAAGCAAGAGAAACATGAAAATTAGTTCGGAACACAAGACTCGACAAACCCAACAGATAAGCAATTATGCCGAGAACAGTTAAAACACCCAAGCTAAGAACTGAAAAGGATGAAGCATTAGAACCGCAGAAATCAGTAGGGTAAGCCTCCATAAACCCAAATCAGCCACCACGAAGCCCATAACCATCCATCCACCGACCAAATAAGATCTACCATCTAGAAGACCAAACCGAGCAAAAGTTCCTCTACTCCCAGAACAAAGAAAGATCCCATAGCCTTTAAACGCCGGACTTTTATAAAAAGGCTAGTAAATTGATTTCGAGAAGATCCCGCTAAAAGTTGCCAGTTGGCTCCGAGCAGAGATCAAGCTAATGAAATGGAATGGAGAAGGAGATATGATAGACTCCACGACACGCTTGCGTGAGGTGGTCGTCGCCCGGATCGTTTCTAGCAAGTTATGAAGGTGGAACGCTTACAACACCTTAACCCAACGTCTATATTGAGACGAGAACCTTGGTATAATTGCTTTGCGCTAGGAAGCTTGCGTTGAATGGACACCAACGACACCTAAACCCCGTGCTTATAAGAAGCAGAAACCTCGGTACAATCGACGATTGATGGTTCGGTAGAATGACACCACAAACAACTATGATATGTTGAATGATAAGTCGATAATTTAATCTCAAGAAAACTAAGAAAATAATCTAGGAATTCTTAAAGAACCAAAAGATGAGAAGAATCTCACAACAATTTTTTTATTAATCTGAATTGTAGTCTCTCTATTACATAAGCCATGTATTCTATTTATACTAATACAAGAAACCCTAATCTATAAGGAAATAAGAATTTGAATGGAAATAGAAATCCTAACTAATAAACAATAAGGAAATCAATCCCTATCTAAGAAATATCCTAGTTACAATAGAAATATGAAAATATATTGAAATCCCTAAAATTAAGGAAGAAATCTGGTGAAAACGCGTTGCCTCGAAAAATGCGCCAACCAAATCTGACTGTTCTCGGCGAGGCGAGAAAATTTGAACTAGAATCCTCGTCGGGGCGAGAATGGTCAGAGAAGTCTTTGCCGGGGCAGTATCATTTCAGGCCGGGGCAAAAATGGACAGAGGAGTTCTCGCTGGGGCGAGAAAAATAAGCCTGCGATTCTCGCCGGGGCGAGAACCCTGAATCCCAACTTCTGAGTTTGCTTTCCGTGCAATCCAACCTCGTGTTGTCCCATGATATAACATAACCTCTTCAGCTTTCTTGGACATCCATAACGTCGTAAGAACGCTAATCCTTGCATTAATTGACACATATCTTCATTAATGATTATACGATACAAACGAACATGACGAACACTATCTCGAACGCTTGACTTGCATTGATTTGGTCTTACTACATAGATCGTATCTAGAAATCCCAAATCACATGAATGACCCTCTCCTTGATGTTCATATGAATTGAGCTCCAATGTAAGCATCCTTGAGTAGATTCTAGCCCAACTACTTGAATTTGTTTGTTGAACCCTCGAAACTTGAATTAAGTCGATGACGCTTGATGCGAGCCTGGTCAGGATCTCATCATTCCCCCCCCCCCTCTTCAAAAGGATTTGTCCTCAAATCCAGCATCTCCCCTTGAAAGGGATATATCCACAAAACTGATCCTACACCCAAACAAACCAAGTTAGAAGCGTCAAACAAAACATAATCATAATTCTGACCAATCACATGAAATAGATAAATAAGGTAAGTAAGAATATGAAAATAATCAATAGAACTTCCAACTCTCTCAAGACACAAAATAGCAATATCAAGCATCTTCCTCGAGTTAACATGAACCACTAGTGAAGATCTCCTTCCAAATGATGATCGAATCGACATATCTCCATGTAAGCTCTTCGAATCATAACCTGGAAACTTAAACTCTTGTTCTCTTTGACTCAAACACTTCGCCAAACTAACATGATACTCTTGCACATGTAAGCCAATTTCTTCCATAACACTAAACACATAATAACAAACTAAATTAGAAACTAAAGCAAAAATGCAATCGACACTAATTCCTAATAACATAAATGCATATGTAATAAAACAAACGCAAATAAAACTATGGAAAGTTCTATCTCCTCCTGGATCAAAAATCAGCACATAGAACTCCTCATGAAGCATAATCTCCCATCCACGAATTCCCGGATCAAAACACAATCTGATGATCTTGACCATTCGTAGATATACCCATTGACAAATTTCCGGATCAAAAGTGAACCTTATGATCTCGATCATTTGCATTAACTTCCATTCCAATGCACCCGGATCAAATATCAAAATTTGAAACTCGACACGTTCCATCTGCAAGCGCTCTTGAATTCCTGGATTAAACACAAAATAAAACAACTCAAAAAGTTCCTGTTGTCTAATCACGGAAAACTCAAGAAACTCAAAATCACATGCAAAATCTACTAGAATAAAATCCAAAACACTTCCCTTTAGACTTTCCATGCATGGCCCAAATTGTTTCGCATAATAAATCATAATCTTCTCCTTGACGAGTATGAACCCAATCTGAACCTGTAAAACAAATTCAACCTTCCCCATTCCATTGACATTAATACTTTCAAAACCAAATAATTGCATCAATGGAATCAAAAGATTACAACCCACTTCACAAGATAAAAACTCACGAGCACAATTAACACTACGAGATTCAATCACAAACTCACTAAGTGCCAAAGAATTTTCCTCAATATCATCAAAATAGATATCAACAATTTTTCCCATAAAAGAATGCAAAATATGATTTAACATGTCAACATTTAATGCATTAGTTAATCCGGAAGATTTAACTAAACAATTATGTAACCCATATCTCACTCCATTTTGACGATAAACACTTTTCAGCTCATTACCAAGTTCCTTTCCATTCAATATAGTTTTCTCAAAATCATGCAATGATAACAACTCTAATGGAAAGATATTACCAAATGATAACAAATCATGCAATGATATCAACTCTAATGGAAAGACATTACCAAATGATAACAAATCATGAAACGAAGATTTCTCTAATGAAGAATCATTATCACTACCATTATCAACTAACAACATGCCATGTAAAGATTGATTAACATCAAAAGCTAATTCAACATGTGAATGAAAAACCCTAATATGAATTTCATGCAAGTACAAACGTTGAAATCGAGAATACCCACAATAATCACTAGAATAAATTCTACAAAGATATGCACTTTGACAATAAGAATTTACTAAATGATAGTAGGAATAATGGCAACGAGAATATAACGCATGCTCATAAACTAACTCAACAAATATCAAATATCCTCCATAGTTTATGATAAAGACGATTTTACCCTCAAAATAGCCAAATACAAATTTATCCATGGAACCATGCAAAACATGTTTTAAATAACTCATGAAAATACTAGATGCATTAGTTAATCTAACAGAAATAACTATCCACCTATACAATTCACATGTTAACAAAACTTTCTATTTATCACAATATCTCATACTAATTTGATTAGGCATAAACATCACATGGTCATTTTCCAATGTAGATAAAACACAAGCACTATGCAATTTATCAAACATATTATCTAAGTAAGGAAAATAAAAACGATACTTGTTTACCAATTCGAAATCGATGCACAAGCTAGACGTCTTATCCTCCTTAGGTACTATGATATCATGAATAGCACACGAACTCATGTCTTCATCCAAGATACCTGCCTTGATGAAGATGGGCTCCATCAATTCTCCAACCCGCCATTGTAACTCCGTTGTCTCCTCGAAAATACTACAAGCTGGCTGATATGGAATGATAGCTCGGGTATGTCATCAACAACCTGTACAAGAGACAAAACAGAACGAGACAAAGAAGAGTTAATCTTGTTAGTATTCAAAAGCGTCGTCTTGTACGAATGTACAGTCATTGGCTTTTCAAAATACAACTCACTTTCCAACTCACTTTCCTCTCTTTCACTCTTACTCTCCACTGTTTCTTTCTCTCGTTTATTTTTACTCTCCTTTTTATTCTCTCATTTGTTTTCATTCTCTTTTTCACACTATTCTTTTTCACACTCAATCTTTTTTTTAATTTCTTTTTGTCTTTCACTTTCTTGCTTTTGGTCACAATCTTTTTGTACACTCATTAAATCTTCATGGACTTCATCCTGTATACTACCTAACAATTCTCCTTGGATTGCATATTCTACTCCATCGTCCACCTCCCTCGGCTGATTTTGCTCCTTTTGTGCCTTAGAGATGTTTTGTCGCCGCTTCAAATGAACGTCCCTTATCTCATTATATGATCTCATGATGTCCTCAAATGATTGCAGTTTAATATACGCCCTAGGAGTTTCTCGTTGTTGTCTCTGATGTGAATCTCCAAACCTATCTATCCCTCTATGAACCTCCTTGTCATCATCCCACATTGATCGCTTTGAAGCTTGATCTTTATGCCTTAGAGATGCATATTCATTCCTCTTACTAGGTTGTACTGAAGCATACTGCCTTCTCATCACGGTTTTCAACTCTTCCCACGTCTCGATCGGATGCTCTCCATATTTTCTCCTATCACGTTCAAATTGAGCCCACCATGTTGCTGCATGTCCTGAAAAATCTAGAACTGCAAGTTTGAACTTCTTTTGCTTGGAATATTCATGATAGCCAAACTCTCGTTCCTTCCTTTCCTCCCTTTCCTCCCAACTCAAATAAGCTTCAGGATCGCGCCTACCTTGGAAAGAATTCCTTTGAAACTCATAACTATGTTCATAACCACAATTATACATGTTCGCTGCAAAACAAAGGTTAGTAGATAAATAAAAATTTTCCTCACACTCTCCCTTACGTGTTTTACTCAAACAATGTATCGCACAATTATGAATTCGCTCGTGTATCACACAAGTAGGCTTTTACCCTCAATTAATCTCACACTCTTGCCTTTTACCACTTTAATTCCCTCTTATAGGTTCTTTTTGAATTCACTAGACAAATATCACAATTTTCTATTTAATTCAATAAGAACTTATCACAAAACAAGATATAGCAAGTGTGATGTACGATAACCACCAAAATTCCACGATCACCAATTAAATCCTCTTGAGTGAAATCCCAATATCCTCAAAATTCACAAATTCCAACAATAGACCCAAATGGTAGCTTCTTCAATAAAATCTCAATATTCACAAAACTTAGGAAACCCAGGTAATTGCAACAATAATAATTTTCCCCAACAAACGAAACCAAACGAAATAACAATTTTTTTTCTATACTTTTTTTTTGCTCAACAATTCAAACACGTAAATAAAGATAAGTAACTAGCTAGAAAACGTAGCTCTGATACCAAATGATAGACTCTACGGCACGCTTGCGTGAGGTGGTCGTCGCCTGGATCGTTTCCAGCAAGTTATGAAGGTGGAACGCTTATAACACCTTAACCTAACATCTATATTGAGACGAGAACCTTGGTATAATTGCTTTGCGCTAGGAAGCTTGCGTTGAATGGACACCAACGACACCTAAACCCCGTGCTTATAAGAAGCAGGAACCTCGGTACAATCGACGATTGATGGTTCGGTAGAATGACACCAAAAACAACTATGATATGTTGAATGATAAGTCGATAATTGAATCTCAAGAAAACTAAGAAAATAATCTAGGAATTCTTAAAGAACCAAAAAATGAGAAGAATCTCACAATAAGTTTTTTATTAATCTGAATTGTAGTCTCTCTATTACATAAGCCATGCATTCTATTTATACTAATACACAAAAACTCTAATTCTCTTCATTAATGATTAGACGATATAAACGAACATGACAAACACTATCTCGAACGCTTGACTTGCATTGATTTGGTCTTACTACATAGATCGTATCTAGTAATCCCAAATCACATGAATGACCCTCTCCTTGATGTTCATATGAATTGAGCTCCAATGTAAGCATCATTGAGTAGATTCTAACTCAACTACTTGAATTCGTTTGTTGAACCCTCGAAGCTTGAATTGAGTCGATGGCGCTTGAGGCGAGCCTGGTCCGGATCTCATCAAGATAGTGGGTGGGCCGCAAGTCAAGGGGAGGGGAAATGGTATCCGGGTGGAGAAGAAGCTTCATTCTTTTACTATGTTGGACAAAACAAAATTGAAATTGGGAGGGAAGTTGGCTAGGTAATTTGGACTTGAGGAACCTCGACAGTGAGGGCAGGGAAGTGCTTCGGCATGTGAGGTGAAGAGGAAGAAGTAGGGCAAGGTCGGGCTGGGGTGGAGGAGAGATAAGGCAAGAATAGCTCAACTCTTTTTATAAGATTACTTTGCTTCCTCTCCAAAGCTTTTCCCTGCTCTCCAAAGCTTTTCCTTGCTCAGTACTTAAAATTCTTGCTCCATACGTATGCTAGCTTGAATGAGTAACAATGCTACTACTCTTGATAGTTAGCCAGCTCCTACTTTTGTTTGGTCTTAGTTCAGCTCATACTTGGTTTAATATATGTATTATATACAACTTATGTTATAATACATATATATATACATATATATACATATATATACATATATATATATATACATATATATATATATATATATATATAATACTTATATACCTTCCGTACCTATCGCGTCGAATTTATGTATATAAATATACATAACACACTTAAATATTATGAAAAAATATCCATAAATCTTTTCCATAAAAATGGAAGCTATTTATTAAATAAAAATAATTTATTTAATAAATAAATTCAATATATTAAAATAATTTTATTTCCATAAATTATTTCAATATGCTTTATTTATCTTATAAAAATTTTGTATACCTTCACCGCGATAATATATTATCATTTCATAGATACACTACATTTAGTAATTTATTATTATTACATAATAATAATTCTTCCAACAAAAATAGAGGTTATATAATGAATATAATATCATACTTAATGCAACATATTTATCCCATTAAAATAATTTAACAGCATAAATTATTTTAATTTCCTTTATTAATGTATACAATAGTTCTGTACACACAAATCTAATGTACTAAGCCCACCATATTAAAATAATTATATAAATTATTTTAATATGTACTCATTTATTCCTTTCCTTTAAATAAATTATTTTTTCTCAATTTATTTTCAACTGATAGATATAATAATATATCCAATCTTTTCTCTTCAATAAATTCTTTAAACAAATTCATTTACCTATAATAAATATAATAATATATTTATTATTTACACAAATCACATATCACACACTGTACATCACTTATTCAATTATGCAGAACAATATCACATAATAAGAATTTTATTTATTTAAATTCTTATTTTAATATTTCTCAAAAACTCGGATCGTCACAAGTAAGTGATCGTCCCAACTTCCTTTAAAGTCCATAACGCAGGCTCTCAGCATATCTTCTAAAGTCTGTATTGTTCTTTCACTTTGCCTGTCTGTTTGAGGATGGTAAGCCGTACTCAACCTCAATTGCGTTCCCATATGTTCTTGCAAACTTGTCCAAAAATTCGATGTGAACCTCAGGTCTCTGTCTGACACAATCGAAATCGGTACTCCATGGCGGGAAATAATTTCTTTGATATAGAGTTTAGCTAACAGATCTAGGTTATACCTAATCTTGATTGGCAAAAAGTGTGCCGACTTCGTTAATCGATCAACTATAACCCAGATAGTATCGAATCCTTTCTGTGTACTTGGAAGTCCTACCACAAAATCCATTATGATATGCTCTCACTTCCATTCAGGTATTTCTAATGGTTGGAGTAACCCACTTGGTTTCTGATGTTCAGCCTTAACTCTCTGGCAGGTCAAACATCTACTGACGTATTCTGCGACTTCTTTTTTCATGTTTGGCCACCAAAAATGTTGTCGGAGGTCTTGATACATTTTTTTACTACCAGGATGAACGCGTACCTCGAACAATGGTCCTCTTGCAAAATTTCCTCTTTCAGCTTCAACATTGACGGAACCCAAATTCTTCCTTCAAATCTGATTACTCCATTGTTATCGAGTTGAAATTTACTTTCTTTTCCTTTGGGAATCTTCTCTCTTAGCGTCTCACACTCCATATCTTTGAGTTGTGCTTTTTTGACCTTATCCAACAACATTGGACAAGCCTCCATTATGTATAATTTTCCTTCTGACTCCTACGAAAACTTTATCTCCAATTCCATTCTTTCCATTGTTGTTACTAACTCGTCTTGAGCTGTCAACATCATCAACTTCTCCCGACCCTTTCTACTTAAGGCATCGGCCACAACATTTGCTTTACCTAGGTGATAAAGGATTTCACAATCGTAGGCAGTGGGGAATTGGCACAACATTCCGTTAGTTTGGGATGATCTGATTGCCTATATTCAGCAGTTCCAAGGGCGAAGAATGCACTCTGAAATTTTGAAACTTATTCTTGCCACCTGTCTTTATAAGATTTGGGGATCTCGGAATGTTATGCTACATGAAGGGTCTTTGTTTCCCCCTCATGCCTTATCTAAGGAAATCATCAACTTGATCAAGGCTCGCCTCTCAAGTTCTAGGAAGTTCCATCAGGTAGTTCAAAAATGTCATACATTCCATAACTGGTTGTAATTGGTAGCTCCTTGCTTTGCTTTGATTTGCAGTTATGCTTTGTAATTTCTTTTGTTGGATAGTTCTTTTTGTTCATCTTGGGGCCTGTCTCATGATGACATTTTGTCTGGGGTATGCCCCTTTGCCATTGTATTTATGGTTTTCTATTTATACAAACACTAAATTTAGCCAAAAAAAATTTATTTGTTTAGCAAATTCATATGACACAAAAGTACAAGTTGCTCTTGAATCAAATAACATATAAGCATTTATATTGTTGATCAGAATAATACCTGAAACTACATCTTTTGAAGCAACTGCATCTTGCACCGTCATATTAAAAGTTCTGGCAGTTGGTCTATTCTGCGGAGCTGGTCCTGTTGTAGTTGCTTTCCCGCTTCTATTTCCATTGCTACTGTTTCCCCCATCTATTCCCTTCTTCGGACAGTTTCTAGCCATGTGATCCACTGACCCACAAACAAAACATCCAGAATTCTTTCTCGGATTGGGGCAGTTATGAGAGATGTGTCCCTCCTGCCCACACTTGTAGCATATAGTTTTCCCTTTCAGACATACTCCAGTGTGATTTTCTCCACAGTTCTTGCAGGCTTCAAATTTCCTCTTCTGATCTCCCTGAGTGTTTCCAGTGTTCCCAAAGTTTTTCCATTTTCTTTTCTTACTACTTCCACTGCCTCCTTCTGATTTGAAGGGTCCTTTTGTTTTTCCTTCATTCTTCATTTCCTTGTTGTGGAGGCTCAATGCCTCACTCCCTTCTTTAGCTATTATTGCTTTCTCAAGAATTGTGCCAAATGATCCAATCTGTAGTACTGACAATTTGTTATAGAGCCAAGGTTTTAGGCCTTGCTCAAATCTTCTAGCTTTTCTTTCTTTAGTATCCACCTGATGTGGAGCAAATCGTGCCAACTCATTAAACCTGGTTGCGTACTGTGGTACAGTCATATCTCCTTGCTTTAGTTCCAGAAATTTTATCTTCATTCGACTTTGCGAGCTAGGAGGAAAATAATTCTCGAAGAAGACTTCCTTGAACCTTTCCCAACTGATTACTCCCTCTCCGGCTCTAGCTTTATTTGCTTCCCACCAAAAATTAGCTTCCCCCTTTAACATATAGGCGACGAAAGAGGTTTTCTGTTCGTCACCTATCCTGGCTATCTCAAAGGCTTTTTCAATCTCTTTCACCCAAGATTGAGCCTCTATAGGCTTAGTAGTTCCTCGAAACTCTGGGGGTCTGACGCTTTTAAAATTTTTAAAGTTGGCTATATGCACCGCTGGCGGGTTTACATTCACATTAGGGTTAGGAGGATCCCTATTTTGGAAGGCTCCTATCATCAGGTCTACGAACTGTTGCATTGGGTCTCTTTGTTCTCCACTTCTATCTTCATTATCATTATTAGATTCCTCATCTCTATTTCTGTTAAATGGTGGTCTGCCTCGACCTCTTCCTTTTCACGGCATTTTTCTGTTTAATAACATTATTATTATTAAACTAGTACTTGTGTCAAAATATTTTTAATTCATGCTTAACACATAATCATTTCAAAACATATTTAATATTATTTCATACTAAACATGCTTTTTACATACATTTGAGCTCTTTACATGTCTTTTCTAATAGCTTCTCTGGCTATTTTCATACTTATAGCACTTGTTGCTATTTACATCTCATCTATTTCTTTATATCAAAAAGAGATTCTTCATTCTCTAATCCTTAACTAACATCATAGTTAGGATTTCAAAAGATATCCAGCTACTAATACTAAAAGCTGGGATTCTTAGTACATACCTATACTACCGTATTTACAAACATATACACATATTTACAAACATTGCTTCACTGTTCACATAACACGTTTCCATTTTAGGTTTGGCCAATAGTAACGGTGCTAACACGCTCTTCTTCTGTAATGGCAATAACTGATGAGGGTGTTTTATACACACAATTTGGGTACCTTTGACCTTGATAGTTTGTTACTTTTTGGGACTTTTATATGGTTTTTAGTTATTTTTATCGTATTTCGAGATAATTTAGTTTTAGTTATTTTTACATGCTTTACATTGCTTTGATGCATTTTCATTATGTTTGTAGGAATGGAAATAAAGACTGCTCGGATCGTTGTTCGTAATGATTCATTATCCGTGCTTAGACGTCTGTGCCCGAATGGTAGTATGATGGAAATTAGTGCTTGGCGACGCTCGGTGCTTAATTTGATAACATTTGGTAGATGGGCGTGCACGGCGTTAGAAAGCGTGCACGGCATTGGGCGTCGGCCAAACCACGAGGGCAAGCCTGTGCTTGGATATACGTGCCCGAATGATAATACGACGAAAATTTGTGTTTGGCGATGCTCGGGGTTTAATTTGATGACATTTGGAAGTTAGGCGTGCACGACGTCGGAATTGCGTGCACTGCGTACGACGACGGCCAAGCCACGAGCACGCACGTGCAGCAGCTGGGGGCACCAGGCAAGCGCCGGGCGCGGACGCCGTGCGGCGTGCGCGGGTGCGCGGACCTCAATAGCCAGCCTCGGCAGATGGGCGCTGGGCGTTGACATAGGCGCTGGGCATCGGCATCAGGCAGCAGGCATAGGTGCTGGGCACTCGGCAGCCTCGGCAGGAGCTGGGCACTGGACGCTCGGTAGCCTCGGCAGGCGCTGGGCGCTCGGCAGCCTCGGTAGGCATGCGCGTTGGGGGGGCGCGCGCGCGCTGGGCTAGGCGGCAGTCGGCAGGTAGGCACGCTCGGCAGGCGTTGGGCGCATGGGCACTGGGCGCGGGCGTGCGCTTGGGCCTCGGCAGATTGGGGCGCCAGGCGTGCGGCAGATTGGGGCGCCGGGCGTGCAGCAGTTGGGGCGCCAGCGGGCGGCCAAGGCGTGGGCGCGGGCACGCGCGCTGGCGTGCGGGCGTGCGGCAGCCAGCGTGTGGGCGTGTGGCACTCAGCATGGGCCAACCAGGGCCTGGGCACGCGCGCGCCAGGCACCGTGTGGGCGCGCCAACGCCGTCCTGAGTGCGATTTGACACAGTTACAGTGCGATTTGAGCTGCATTTTGTCCGACTTTGGCTAGGGTTTCTTGAAGGAGGCTATATATAATCTCTTCTAAGCTTCATATCAGACATCTAGAGACAGAGAGGCTACAAAATACATTAAACAAGAAGGCTAAAGGTCCAAATCAAGCTGAATCAAGCCACAAGCTAAGGAACTCAGTCAACAAGAATTGCAAAACTAAGGAGGAGAGCTAGAAACCAACAACAACCCAAGGAACAACAGCTGAACAACTTCAAAAGTGGTTTCATTTCTAGATTTTCAACTCCTTTGTAATTCGAATTTGACAATGTATAAATTGAAATTGATGTTTATTGTAGCTATCATGAACTAACCTTCTATTCTAAGATTGCAATGGAACCCAACACTTAAATTGAATTGAAGTCTCTCTCTATTGATTTTAGTTATTCATTTGTGAATTGATTATCATAACCTTTGCTTTCTAGATTAATTGCTTGGCCCGTAATTACCTTGGGAACCTATATGAACTTGACGAACGGATTATAGGTTAAAACCTAGTTATGATAACATGCGAGAGTATAGATTGTTGTGGGTTATTAATCGGATTAAGTGACGTGTGTCTTATTAATTATCTGCACTAATATGTATTGATAGACTCCACGGCACGCTTGCGTGACGTGGTCGTCGCCCGGATCGTTTCTAACAAGTTGATAGGATGGATAGCTTGCAACACCTTAACCCCTCGCCTATATGTAGACGGTAATCTTAGTACAATTGCTTGCAAATGAAGTTTGCGTATGATGGACACCAACGACACCTCGACCCCTCGCTTATGTTAAAGCGGTAATCTTGGTACAATCGACAATTGATGCGGTAGAAGACGCCACACACAACTATGATTGGTTGTATGATAAGTCGATTATGAATCTTAAAGAAAACTAAGGAATACTTAGGAATTCTCAAGAACCACAAGAAAAGAACAATCTCACAATAATGATGATAATCTGAATATTAATGAATGAATTCAAGTTTACAATAGCACCTATTTATACTAGTTTTAGAAACAAACTAGAAGCTTCTAGAAGCACACATTCTTTGAAATACAAGCACACAAATATGGAAATGTTGCAATCAGAACACATGTAATTGATCCTAAATATTGATATCATGTTTTGGATGAAAGAAGGTTCGAAAATCAAGAAAGTCAAAAATTGACAAACTGCATCAAGGAGGTTCTCGCCGGGGCGAGAGAAATGTGCTGGAAATTCTCGCCAGGGCGAGAGAATTTGCTTGGGAAAACCTCGCCGGGGCGAGCTTCTCGCCGGGGCGAGAAAACTGGCCTGAGAAACCTCGTCGGGGCGAGCTAGCCTGTACCATGCAAACTGTTTTCTTTCATCGTTTTGATCGCCACGTCCATTCGTAACATGTTTACAGGTTTCATACGCTTGGATTCTACCTCCATAACTTCTATACTTGATCCAACCTCGTTCCATAGTTCACGGATCATCCCGTTAAGTCCGTATTTGAAGGTTTTAGCTCGAGCTCTAGTAATGGGTCCAAGTGGCAATTGCAATGGGTCTTCTCGGGTTGTGTCACGGGTTTCTGGATCATGGATGTCCTCATCATACCTCTCCTCTTGAAAAGGATTTGTCCTCAAATCTTCACCTACATCAAACGGGCTTAGATCAGAAACATTGAAAGTTGCACTAACAGTATACTCACCGGGTAAATCCAATTTGTAAGCATTGTTGTTAATGCGTTCAAGCACTTGAAATGGTCCATCTCCTCTCGGGAGTAGTTTCGAACGCCTTTGAGCAGGAAATCTTTCCTTATGCATGTGTAGCCATACCCAATCCCCGGGTTCGAAGATTATTTGATGCCGACCCTTATTGGCCTGTCGAGCATATTGATCTGTCTTCTTCTCAATGTTAAGCCTTGTCTTCTCATGTATCTGCTTAACAAAATCAGCTTTGTTTTTGCCATCCGTGTTAGTATACTCAGAATTAGGTAAAGGTGCTAAATCCAATGGTGTTAAAGGATTAAAACCATACACAATTTCAAAAGGTTAGAATTTAGTAGCCGAGTGGACGGACCTATTATAAGCAAACTCATATGGGGTAAACATTCTTCCCAAAGCTTAATATTCTTATTAATGATAGCCCTCAATAAAGCAGATAGAGTCCTATTTACTACTTCCGTTTGACCGTCAGTTTGTGGATGACAAGTAGTAGAAAACAATAGTTTAGTTCCTAGTTTACACCACAAAGTTTTCCAAAAGTAGCTCAAGAACTTAGCATCTCTATCCGAAACAATTATTCGGGGCATGTCATGCAGACGCACAATATCTCTAAAGAATAAATCAGCAATATGGGATGCATCATCAGTTTTATGACATGGAATGTGCCATTTTTGAAAATCTATCTACGACCACAAATATAGAATCATGACCATCCTTAGATCTAGGTAAACCCAATACAAAATCCATAGACAAATCAATCCAAGGTTCACTCGAAATTGGTAATGGTGTGTATAACCCATGGGGTTGAACACGAGACTTAGCTTGACGACAGGTAATGCACCTATCACAAATTCGTTCCACATCTCGTTTCATATGGGGCCAATAAAAATGTTCTTTTAATACAGATAAAGTCTTATCAACACCAAAATGTCCCATCAAACCACCTCCATGTGATTCACGAACCAATAGTTCATGTAACGAACTTGCAGGTATACACAATCGATTCTCACGAAACAAGAACCCATCCATCTTGAAGTACTTACCTACAACATTCTTTTCACAAATTTTAAACTCTTCACAAAAATCATGGTCATTAACATACAATTCTTTGATTTGTTCAAAACCAAGTAATTTTGTGTCGAGAGTATTTAACAACACATACCTTCTTGAGAGAGCGTCGGCAACGACATTCTCTTTACCTTGCTTATACCGAATGGCATACGGGAATGTCTCGATGAACTCCATCCATCGTGCATGTCTCTTGTTCAACTTGTGTTGGCCTTTCAAATATTTCAATGATTCATGATCCGTGTGAATCACAAACTCCTTAGGCCACAGGTAATGTTGCCAAGTCTCCAAAGATCGAACCAAGGCATATAACTCCTTGTCATAGGTAGGATAGTTTAAAGCTGTTCCACTCAATTTTTCACTGAAATATGCAACGGGTTTTCCTTCTTGCATCAACACAGCTCCAATGCCTAAACCTGAAGCATCACATTCAATTTCAAAAGTTTTAGTGAAATTTGGCAATACAAGTAAAGGAGCGTTAGTCAATTTCTCTTTAATCAAATTAAACGCTTTTTCCTGTGCATCACCCCACTTAAATCCTACACTCTTTTTGATTACTTCGGTGAGTGGTGCTGTGACTTCGCTGAAATTCCTTACAAACCGTCTATAGAAACTCGCGAGTCCATGAAAGCTATGAACTTGACTGACATTAGTAGGAGTTGGCCATTCTTGGATTGCACGTACCTTTTCTTCGTCAACTTGTACTCCCTGTGTACTCACAACAAAACCAAGGAACACAACTCGATCCGTACAAAATGTGCATTTGTCCATATTAGCATACAATTTTTCCTTTCGAAGCACATCTAGGACAGATTTTATATGCAATGCATGTTCAACTAAATCTTTGCTATAGATTAAGATATCATCAAAGTAGACAACTACAAACTTTCCAATGAAGGAACGCAAAACATGGTTCATTAGTCTCATGAACGTGCTAGGAGCATTAGTTAAACCAAAAGGTAAGACTAACCACTCATATAACCCATATTTTGTTTTAAAAGCAGTTTTCCATTCACCCCCTTCAGGCATTCTAATCTGATGGTATCCACTCTTTAAGTCAATTTTAGAAAACACACAAGATCCATGCAATTCATCTAACATGTCATCTAACCTAGGAATGGGATGCCGATATTTTACCGTGATGTTATTTACCGCCCGACAATCAATGCACATACGCCACTTCCCATCTTTCTTAGGTACTAAAATAACAGGAACCGCACATGGACTCATGCTTTCCCTCATAAAACCTTTGTCCATTAGCTCGTCAACTTGCCTTTGCAATTCCTTTATTTCCTCGGGATTGCTTCGGTATGCCGGGAGATTTGGAATGGTTGCACCTGGGACAAAGTCAATTTGATGTTCAATTCCCCGAATTGGTGGTAATCCCTGTGGAAGTTCCTCGGGAAATACATCCTGATAATCCTGTAAAAGAGCAGAAACAACACTAGGCAAAGAAGGATTATTAGCGTTAGTATTTAAAAGTGCCTCCTTATACCGAAGTATAATCATTGGCTTTTTAGAATCCAAAGCTCGCCTTACATCACTCCTTTTTGCAAAAATGTTTGTTTTTCTCTCTTCTTTCTTTTTTTCTCTCTCTTTTGTTTTCTTTTCATGATCTCTCTGCAAGTGTATTTGATCCTCATGCACTTGTTTTGGTGACATAGGACACAAGGTAACTTTTCTTTGATTATGAACAAAAGAGTACTCATTAGTGAAACCATCGTGCTTTACTCGTCGATCAAACTGCCAAGGTCTCCTAAGTAGTAAATGGCCTACCTGCATAGGAACTACATCACAAAGGATCTCATCAACATACTTCCCAATTGTAAACGGCACGGATACTTACTTGGTAACTTTGATGTCGCCGCTGTTATTGAGCCACTGCAATCGGTATGGGTGAGGGTGTTTGGATGTTGTAAGTCCCAATTTCTCTACCATTGTGATGCTCGCTACATTTGTACAGCTCCCACCATCAATTACAACACAACAAATCTTACCATTTACCATGCATCTAGTATGAAACAGATTCTCTCTTTGATCGCTGCTTTCTTCTTTTGCCTGTGTACTAAGCATTCTCCGTGTAACCAATACTTCGCCATGCATAGCAACCTCTCTATCTTCCTCCAATGGTGGCATAGAGTCATTGTCACTATCTTCTTCCTCGGTCTCCAAATCCCCATTATCAAGCAATAACATAGTTCTTTGATTCGGGCATTGATTTGCAATATGTCCCCTGCCTTGACATTTAAAGCATACAATATCTCGATTACGACTAGTAGAAGGTGTGTTAGTTTTACCTTGCACTACTTGAGTAGCCGCTCCTTGCTTGATTTCTGGCTTTGGTTTGAAAACAATTGGCTTTTCCTCACGCTTCACATTATTGGCTTTCCATGATGAACCTGTGGTAGGATTTGTTCGTTGGCCACCTCTCCTCTTAAGTTGCTTCTCTATTTTGATAGCCATGTGCACCATGTCTTCCAATACCACATAATGTTGACGTTCCACCAAATCTGCAATATCCCAATTTAAACCTGCTGAAAATCGGGCCATGGTTGCCTCATTATCCTCGTCGATGTCAGCTCTAGACATTAGCATTTCCATTTCCTTGAAGTAGTCCTCCACACTTTTGCTTCCCTGTCTCAAATTTTGTAAGTTTCGAAACAGATCTCGATAATAGTGGCTTGGAACAAACCTCTTTTTCATTACAGCTTTCATTTCTGCCCAAGTCTCGATTGGTCGTTCTCTGCACCTCCTCCGGCTGATCATCAATTGATCCCACCAAGTAACTGCATAGTCTGAAAATTCGGTAGCTGCAATTCTAACTTTCTTGAGATCCGAGTAGTTGTGACAGTCAAAGATCCACTCCATTTTTCTCTCCCATTCTAAATATGCCTTGGGATCACTTCTGCCTTGGAATGTGGGAATTTTCATTTTGATGCTATCAAGATTGTTGTCCTCTCGATTTCGGCCGCCTCTATCCTTTGCAAAATGTCTCCTAGGGATAAAGTCAGTTTCTCGATCCTCTTCCTCACTAAACCTTTCATCATAGTAATTTGTCTCCTCTAGCCTTACTTCCTTTTGTTGGGCCTTTCCTTTTGGGCGCCCACCCGGAGGGATTTGAGTTCGTTCCCCTCGAGTGTCACTCAATTGATCGATGCGATCATGCACTTGCTCCATAGCCATCCCTAATTGTTTAGAAAATTCTTTCATCATAGCCTCCATCATGAGTTTTGGGTCAAAAATCGATGTGGAAGGTTCATTTTCAATCGTCTTATCTCTTGTGTTAGACATATTTCCTGCAAAACAAGGATTAGTAGAAAAATAGTTCCTCACCACTCCCTTACGTGTTTCACTCAAACAATATATCACACAAATAGGAAACGCTCGTGTATCACACAATTAGGCTTTTATCCTCTAATAATCTCACTACTCTTGCCTTTTTCCGCTCGTAGTTCTCTCTAATAGGTTCTTTTTGAATTCTCACAAATATTACCTCAATTCTCTAATTACAATCCAATAATAACTTATCAAGAACACAATATAGAAAGTACGACTCTCCACAAGATTTCCAATCGTCAAATATGATTCTTTGCAAAATGAAAATCTCAATGGTAACAATTCACAATACAAATTTTCTGCTATATATTTTATGCAGTTTTTTTTT
This sequence comes from Aralia elata, assembly GCA_034770075.1. Lineage (NCBI taxonomy): Eukaryota > Viridiplantae > Streptophyta > Magnoliopsida > Apiales > Araliaceae > Aralia > Aralia elata. The sequence goes on from CM068381.1 coordinate 22,288,326, forward strand.
TTTACTATAATTCATCAATAGAAGTAAAGATAAGTAACTTGATAGGAAACTTAGTTTTGATACCAAATGATAGACTCCACGGCACGCTTGCGTGAGGTGGTCGTCGCCCGGATCGTTTCTAATAAGTTGATAGGATGGATAGCTTGCAACACCTTAACCCCTCGCCTATATGTAGACGGTAATCTTGGTACAATTGCTTGCAAATGAAGTTTGCGTAGGATGGACACCAACGACACCTCGACCCCTCGTTTATGTTGAAGCGGTAATCTTGGTACAATCGACGATTGATGCGGTAGAAGACGCCACACACAACTATGATTGGTTGTATGATAAGTCGATTATGAATCTTAAAGAAAACTAAGGAATACTTAGGAATTCTCAAGAACCACAAGAAAAGAACAATCTCACAATAATGATGATAATCTGAATATTAATGAATGAATTCAAGTTTACAATAGCACCTATTTATACTAGTTTTAGAAACAAACTAGAAGCTTCTAGAAGCACACATTCTTTGAAATACAAGCACACAAATATGGAAATGTTGCAATCAGAACACATGTAATTGATCCTAAATATTGATATCATGTTTTGGACGAAAGAAGGTTCGAAAATCAAGAAAGTCAAAAATTGACAAACTGCATCCAGGAGGTTCTCGCCGGGGCGAGAGAAATGTGCTGGAAATTCTCGCCGGGGCAAGAAAACTAGCCTGGGAAACCTCGCCGGGGCGAGCTAGCCTGTACCATGCAAACTGTTTTCTTTCATCGTTTTGATCACCACGTCCATTCGTAACATGTTTACAGGTTTCATACGCTTGGATTCTACCTCCATAACTTCTATACTTGATCCAACCTCGTTCCATAGTTCACGGATCATCCCGTTAAGTCCGTCTTTGAAGGTTTTAGCTCGAGCTCTAGTAATGGGTCCAAGTGGCAATTGCAATGGGTCTTCTCGGGTTGTGTCACGGGTTTCTGGATCATGGATGTCCTTATCAGGTATCTGGATAGTAGTTGGGATAGACATATACCTAATTACCGCATGCAACCAATTGAGAATCTAGTCTTAATGACTTCCGATGTGAAAGTTGGTAATTGAGGGGATGGTTAATGAGATTTAGTGACACGTGTCTATTAATCATTCCTAAAATTAGTCTCTTAATAGTGTATAGGATAGACATATACCTATGCACCGCTTAGGAAGATTCGTGATTGACCATCGACAGAGGCTCTTATGAAGTTTTGATTTCTCGGTTATCAATTCGTATGATATAACTGATTGAAAAGAGAGAGTTAGGAGATTCAAATGACGTGTTGGGGGAAATTGTAATCTTAGACCTTTCTATCTTGATATTTTATCGCGTTTTATTCATTACTTGACTTGTGAACTCAACCAATCAACAAAAATTCAAATGTTCATCGTTTAAATTAGATCAAATTGATATACGATTGGTACTTGGTTTTTATTCGTTACAATTCCCTATGGGTTCGACTCTTATCTTATCATATATTACTTATGGACCGTGTATACTTGCACGTGTGTGTTTATCGATTGCTAAATCGACCAACAATAACGCATGCTCGAGAGATGGAGTGACGAAACTGACCTATTTCATTTGGATAAGCCCAAACTTGTCTCTGAACACGCTCCATAGAAGTCGTGTAGGCAAGGTTCCTTAAATCTACTTTCCTTTTGATAGCCCTCAATTCATTCTAGAGATTATGAACTTGCTCTTCAGTTCTCTGCTGCTCCAGAATCTCCACATCCCTTATGTTATTTAAATCGTGGAAATCTACCAGCAGTTCATGCAACTTAGTCTCATAGTACTGGGCCTTGTTCTCGGCAGTTTGGAGTCTATTACTCATCTCAATATCACGATTCATCAAATGTTGAACCAATGCTCCCAGCTGTACTAAAGCCTCTTCCATTTCGGGATTGTTATTTTCATTCCCTGTTTCTCCTGCAACTAGTACAACTTCAGTTGCTGCACTTCCTCCTAATATCTCCTCGAGTTCCTCCTCGAATGGTTCCTCCTAAGGATCATCCTCGGAGTCAGACTCAGGATCTATTATCACTACATGCACTAGTACTAGTGCTGGTTGTGGTTCTATCGGTTGTGGAGCTACCTGCTCCTCGGGCTCTACATGAACAATCCGAATTCCTTCACCTGACATCTACTCGATTAATACATAATACAAGTCATATATACACATAACAATTAACAATTTCATTTAAATTACTTTTATTTCATTTTTCGATGAATTTCCTCAATCCATCATTTTCAAACTCTATTTGAGTTATTTACATTTTGTCTTTCTAACTTGCCAAAGGTTATAGCCCCAAGGTGTCCCCACCTAAGGTTTCTAACCTACAACTCTGATACAAACCTGTGGCGCCCCCAAATCCGGGTACTTAAAACCTGTACTTGGTGCTACACGATACTATTCATTCAAACTGCTTAATATACTAAATAATTAAAAAGATTATATTAGAGTTCGCTATTGATAGACTCCACGGCACACTTGCGTGAGGTGTGAAAGTAGTATGCACACAAGCCAATCATATTTGATATCATATAGCATATACTTTATAATCTTATTCATTTATTAATAAAAGAATTGATTTTCTTAAAAGGCATTTTATATTATCTACATAGTGCTGTTATATTAAATGTGATAAACCCATAGTTTTGAGCAATGCTTTTATAATCATGATGGTGATCATGCTAATGAGATCTAAATTCTAGATAGCTCACAAACTAAAATTGTTCCTAATCGTTGGATTACTATATTGGGGATTAATGTATCCGGATAGATTAGTACATACGTTGCTTGCTCTTAGGAAGAGGATGATTGATCTCATAATCATTTGTGTGAAGACACTAAAGCAAGTATGTAGCTGCTTATTAGAGAATAAGTTCACTGAACGTGGCTCGCTAAGAAATACCTAATGGAGTTTTACTCGCCTGTCAATAGGAATTCCTCTAGTGATAGTAGTACAAGTGATCCTTGGACTTGAAATCATCATAGTATCTTGTGTATGATGAGTTATACTTTGACATGTCCCTTAAGACCTTTGGGGTATATCAAAGGGTATGATTGGGTATAATAAGTTGTACATGGAGATAGGTGAATGATCAACAAAGAATCTACCACGTCTAGTAAAAGATGTGAATGTCCTATGTGATTCGATAAATGACAACTCAGTAGTCCTTGGCCAATGCAGAATGAAATTAGAAAGGAGTTTCTAATTTGCATTATTTAGAGTTGTGCATTTGCGAATCGAAATACATATAATTAAATAAAATAAGACTTGACAGTAATTCCATGTCTTATATTTAATTGGGACATTGTATGGTATAAGGATTGAATTGTACGGTAACTATTTACTCAAAGGTTCTTTTGTGATTGATGTTGAAATCTATATTATCTGGAAAGTCGTTGATCGCTAAGGGGGCTTACCCTTATTGTAGAATAAATATTATTTAAATGAATTAAATAGTTTAATTTATTTATTTAAATAAGATTAGAATTGTTCTAATTGATTTATTCACAACCGGTTTAATATGGAGAACCTAAAGGGTCACACCGCAAAAGGAAAAATATTTATTTAAGAAGTAAATGACATAATTGTAATAATAAGTTAATTGTATTTAATTTAATCTATAGAGATAGAATAAATTAAATAGCTTAATATTTATTATTTAATATTTTGGAAATATTAAATATAAATTAATAAGAGGAGTCTTATTATTATTATTACTATTACTATTATTTAATTCCTAATAGGGATTGGGAATTAATTAATAGAAGTACTCTCCCATGAATTCCTAATTGGATTAGGAACATAATTAATTAAAGGAGTTTAATTATAATAGAAACCTTAATCCTAAATAGTTTAGGGAAGGGTTATTCCTACATCTATAAATAAGCGGAGTCTTATCATAGATTATGGTTACACACTCTTGCATTAGATTGTGGAGAGTACTTGCAATTTCTATAGAGATAGAAACTAGGGTTTTGCCAATACCCAACTTCTTGAATACCTATTCTTCCTTGGTGGATCACCTCTAGAGGCCAAACAATTGGGTGGCTAACGTTGATCAAAGGAAGGAATCTCATCGGTGGAATTCGAGGAGAACACGAAGCACTAGGAGTTAAACTTGTACCCGAGGAAGCTTTGATCTACGAGGGTATAATTTCTTATTCTCTTTCTCTTTCGTTTAATTGATAATTGAACACAAGGATAGATCATGGTGATGGTTTGTATTAAAATTTTAAAATCCGTTTTATCACGCTTCCGCCTTATATATGTAATTGGATTGCATGCTTGCGTTATATACACACCTAACAAGGCGGTCGTCGCTCGGATCGTTTCTAGTAAGCAACTTTGATGGAACTCTCTCGATACCTTAACCCAACGTCTATTTTGAGATGAGAATCTTGATAATTTCTTGTATGATAAGTTAATTATGAATCTCAAAGAAAAACTAAGAACAATAACTTAGAAATCCTTCAAAGAACTAAAAGTAGAGAATAACTCTCAATTGTATAAAACTCAAAAAATTGTTGATCATCCAATTACAATAACCATGTAACCTATTTATACTAGTAGAAATAAACCCTAATTATAAAAAAAATTAAAATACTAGCAAATAACTAATTAGAAAGTAATTTCCATCTAACAAACATCCTAGTCAACTTAGAATTATGATAGATATGATAAATCCCTAAAAATAAGGAAAGAAATCTGATAAAATCTTCAAAAACGCGTTCCTCAGATTCCATGCCGCGTGACTGGCACGGGGCGCGTTTAAAATGGCAAAAAAACGGCGCGGGGCGCGCTAGGTATGCAGGACCTCAATGCGGCTTGGCGCGGGGCATGCTACAAATGGCGCGGGGCACGCTGGTTGAACATTCATTCTGTCAGGCCAGCGTGGGGGCGCGTCGTGTGCAGTTCAATTCGGGCGCGGGGCGCGCCGGACGTTCCTACTTGGCTTGGCACGACTTGTAACAAATTCATAAACTTAGACTCCCATTCAAATGTCTTGGTACTCGCTCCTTCATTGCTCCAAACTTCTTGAATAAGTCCGTTTAGTCCTTCCTTGAAGCATTTAGCTCGAGCCCTCGTCACTAGTCTAACTCGAACTCGCACCAGATCCGCTCCATAGCTTCCATCCTTGTCCAAGCTAGGCATGTCCTCATCATTCCTCTCCTCTTGAAAAGGATTTCTCCTCAAATCATCACCTACATCAAATGGACTAAGATCAGAAACATTGAACGTTGCACTAACATTATACTCACCCGGCAAATCTAATTTGTATGCATTATCATTAATGCGCCCAAGAACTTGAAATGGTCCATCTCCTCTTGGAAGCAATTTTGAACGCCTTTGAGCTGGAAATCTTTCCTTTGGCATATGTAACCACACCCAATCTCCTGGCTCAAAAAGCACTTGACGACGCCCTTTGTTGGCATGCTTGATGTATTGCTCCGTCCTTTTCTCAATGTTGAGCCTCGCTTTCTCATGTATCTGCTTAACAAATTCAGCCTTTTTCTTTCCATCCATGTTAGTAAATTCAGACGCAGGTAATGGGGATAAATCCAAAGGAGTTACATGATTAAACCCATATACAATTTCAAATGGACTAAAGTTAGTAGCAGAATGAACAGATCTATTATATACAAACTCAACATGCGGTAAACATTCTTCCCATAATTTAATGTTCTTTTTAATGATAGCCCTCAACAATGCAGATAAAGTTCTATTAACAACCTTAGTTTGACCGTCAGTTTGTGGATGACAAGTAGTAGAAAACAACAATTTAGTTCCTAACTTACACCACAATGTCTTCCAAAAATAACTCAAGAATTTAGAATCTCTATCGGAAACAATGGTTCGAGGCATACCATGTATTCGCACAATCTCCCTAAAAAACAAATCCGCTATATGGGAAGCATCGTCTGTTTTGTGACATGGAATAAAATGTGACATTTTAGAAAATCTATCCACGACCACAAAAATTGAATCATTAGCACACTTAGACCTAGGCAATCCTAATACAAAATCCATAGAATCCATGGGGTTGAACACGAGACTTATACTGACGACAAGTGATGCACCTATCACAAATTCTTTCTACATCCCGTCTCATGTGTGGCCAATAAAAGTGTGAATGCAAAACCGCAAAAGTTTTATCTACTCCAAAATGACCCATCAAACCACCCCCATGTGACTCCCTTAACAACAACTCACGCAATGAACACGCAGGCATACATAATTTATTCTCACGAAATAAAAATCCATCAATTTTAAAGTGCTTTGTTGTTGCACTCTTTTCACAATTTTTATACTCTTCACAAAAATCATTGTCCAAAACATACAATTCCTTAATTCTTTCAAAACCAAGAAATTTTGTATCAAGAGTATTTAATAACACATACCTTCTTGAAAGAGCATCTGCAACGACATTTTCTCTACCTTGTTTATACCGGGTGACATATGAAAATGCCTCGATAAATTCCATCCACCTCGCATGTCGCTTGTTCAACTTGTGTTGTCCCTTCAAGTACTTCAAAGATTCATGATCAGTGTGAATCACAAACTCTTTTGGCCATAGGTAGTGTTGCCACGTCTCCAACGCTCTAACCAATGCATATAGCTCTTTATCATAGGTCAGATAATTCAAAGCTGCACCATTCAACTTCTCACTGAAATATTCCATTGGCTTTCCTTCCTGTATCAACACCGCTCCAATTCCTACACCTGAAGCATCACACTCAATCTCGAAAGTTTTAGAAAAGTTAGGCAAAACAAGAAAAGGAGCATTAGTCAATTTATCTTTAATTAAATTAAATGTTTTTTCCTGTTCATCACCCCACTTAAATCCCAGTCTTTTTGATAACTTCTGTTAGCGGTGTTATGATCTCGCTGAAATTCTTCATGAATCGTCGATAGAAACTCGCGAGTCCATGAAAACTATGAACTTGACTTACGCTCGTAGGACTCGGCCATTCCCAGATTGCACGTATTTTTTCCTCGTCCACTTGAACTCCCTGTGAACTCACAACAAAGCCAAGAAATACAATTCTATCCGTGCAAAATGTACATTTATCTATGTTAGCAAATAATTTTTCTTTTCAAAAAACATCTAAAACAGATTTTAAATGCAATGCATGTTCTCCCAAGTTTTTGCTATATATCAAGATATTATCAAAATACACAACAATAAATTTACCAATGAATGAATGCAAAACATGATTCATCAATCTCATGAAAGTGCTAGGTGCATTAGTTAAACCAAAAGGTAACACTAACCACTCATATAAACCATATTTTGTTTTGACCACAGTTTTCCATTCATCACCCTCATGCATCCTAATTTGATGATAACCATTTTTTAAATCAATTTTAGAGAATATACAAGACCCATGCAATTCATCTAACATGTCATCTAATCGTGGAATGGGATGTTGATATTTTACCGTTATGTTATTTACCGCCCGACAATCGATACACATACGCCATTTCCCATCCTTCTTAGGAACCAAAATCACTGGAACTACACATGGACTCATGCTTTCCCTCACGAACCCTTTCTCCATTAACTCGCCTACCTACTTTTGCAACTCATTTGTCTCCTCGGGATTGCTCCGATAAGCTGGACGGTTTGGAATGGTTGCCCCAGGTACGAAATCGATTTGGTGCTCAATTCCCCGAATTGGTGGTAGTCCTTGTGGAAGCTCATTGGGAAATACATCCTTATAATCCTGCAAAAGAGATGAAACAACACTAGGTAATAAAGAATCGTTAGCATTAGTACTCAAAAGTGTCTCCTTATAGCGAAGTATAATCATCAGCTGCTTAGCATTTAAAGCTCGTCTCACATCGCTCTTTTTTGCATAGATATTTGTTTTTGGCTCCTCATCTTTTCTTTTCTCTTTTTCTCTTTCTCTCTTATTTTTTTCCTCATGATTTTTTTCCTCATTATTTTTCTTTTCTTCAGTCTCTTTTCTTTTTTCATGATCTTTCTACAAGTGAATTTGATCCTCATGCACCTGATGTGGTGAAATAGGACATAAAGTAACCTTCTTTTTATTGTAAACAAAAGAATATTCATTTTTGAAGCCATCGTGCTTCACAAGCTTATCAAATTTCCATGATCGACCAAACAATATGTGACCCACTTGCATTGGAACCACGTCGCATAAAATCTCATCAACATATAGTAAATGGCACTATCACCTGTTTAGTCACCTTAATCTCATTACTGTCATTAAACCACTGCAATCGATATGGTTGAGGATGTTTGGTTGTGGAAAGCCCCAATTTCTCCACCATAGCCTTACTTGCCACATTCGTGCAACTACCTCCATCTATCACAACACAGTAAATTTTTCCATTCATAAGGCACCTAGTATGAAATAAATTTTCACGCTGCTCGATGCTCTCTTCCTTTACTTGTGCACTAAGCACCCTTCTCGTCATCAAAATTTCCCCAAATATTGCAACCTCCCTATCTTCTACCTCCTCTAATGGTGGCATAGAGTCAGTATCACTTCCTTCCTCCTTGGTCTCTATCTCACCATTATCAAGTAACAACATTGTCCGTTGATTTGGACATTAACTTGCAATATGGCCTTTGCCTTGACACTTAAAACATTTAATATCACGATTACGACTAAAAGAAGGTAGTTCAGTTTTACCTTGCGTTCCACGATTGGTCATGTCTGGTTTGAACTCCACCTTAGGTTTGACCAAAGCTGGTTTTTCCTCTCGCCTTCCAGCATTAGACTTTCATGATGATCCCGAATTAGGTATCGAACGTTGGCTACCTCTCCTCTTAAGTTGTTTCTCAACCTTGATAGCCATATGTACCATATCCTCTAATACCACGTAATGTTGTCGTTCTACTAAGTCTGCAATCTCCCAATTTAGTCCCGCCAAAAATCTGGCCATCGTTGATTCGCTATCCTCATTTATGTTTGCCCTAGCCATCAACATCTCTATATCTTTGTAATAATCCTCTATGCTCTGACTACCTTGTTTCAAACTTTGCAAACTTCGAACTAACTCCCGGTGATAGTAATCTGGTACGAATCTCGTTTTCATCACTGCCTTCATATCTTCCCAAGTTTCAATTGGACGTTCTCCACACCTCCTCCGGCTGATCGTCAGCTAATCCCACCAAGTAACAACATAAGCTGAGAATTCTGTGGCGGCAAGTTTTATTTTCTTTAGCCCCGAGTAGTTGTGACATTCAAAAATCCAATTCATCTCTTTTTCTTACTCTAGATCACTTCTTCCTTGGAATGCTGGAATTTTCATTTTTATACTATCCAAGTTTCCATCTTCTCTATACCTACCTCCTCTATCCCTACTACCTCGTTGCCCCCGATGTAAAAAGTCGGATTCGCGATCTTCCTCTTCACTAAATCCTCCCTCGTCGTATGTTTCCTCCGTTTTAGTTCCTCTTTTTTTTGTTAATGTGGAGTTTCTGACCCGCGGGTCGACTAATCTCCCCAGCCCGATACCAGAGCGGTTTGCTACCCGACTTGCGCCGGGGGTACCGTGGCCATAGTAGAGCATTTTTAGTGCCTTCCAAATGTTGCTAGTGGGAGTCGATCCTGAGTCGTCTGGGTTTATGGTTCTTTCCCAGGGCGGCTTGCACCACTGCGCTAAATGTTGTGGTTTTTTTAGTTCCTCTTTGTTGTGTTCTTCCTTTTTGATGTGTTCCATGAGAATGTTGAAACCGGTTTCCCTATGAGACACTTATCTGATTAATACGCTCATGCACTTGCTCCATAGCTATGTCTAACTTCCTCGTAAATTCTTTCATCTTAGCTTCCACAAAAAGTTTTGTATCAAATTTTGCTGGAGGATCTTCCATAACACCCTTATCTTTTGAACTAGACATTTTTCCTGCAAAACAGAGGTTAGTAGAAAAATATTTTCCTCGCCACTCCCTTACGTGTTTCGCTCGTGTATCACTCAATAGGCTTTTTTCCCTCAAATGATCTTACAACTAAGCCTTTTACTTCTAAATATTCTCTCTAATAGGTTCCTTTCGAATTTACCTAGCAAAGTTCTCGGTTTTACTAATCAATTCTCAAACAACTTATCTCGAACAATATAATATGTGTGGATACAAATTTTCAATAATCACGAGTACGGAATTGAAGATGAAATCTACGAACAAATTAAAATATCTGAAATAAAATTTTCTGTACTCTTTATTTTTTTTTACTTAAAAATTCAATAATAAAATAAAGATAGATATTTAGCTAGAAAACGCAGCTCTGATACCAAATGATAGACTCCACGACACGTTTGCGTGAGGTGGTCGTCGCCCGGATCATTTCTAGTAAGCAACTTTGATGGAACTCTCTCGATACCTTAACCCAACATCTATTTTGAGACTAGAATCTTGATAATTTTGATCAAGCAATTGATTTCTTGTAGGACGGAACACCAACAACACTTAGACCCTCGTTTGGATGAAAACGATAATCTCCATATGATTGTATGATGTGATAGAATAACACCACACACAACTATGGTTTCTTATATGATAAGTTAATTATAAATCTCAAAGAAAAACTAAGAACAATAACTTAGAAATCCTTCAAAGAACCAAAAGTAGAGAATAGCTCTCAATTGTGTAAAACTCAGAAAATTGCTGACCATCCAATTACAATAACCATGTAACCTATTTATATTAGTAGAAATAAACCCTAATTATAAAAGGAATTGAAATACTAGTAAATAACTAATTAGAAAGTAATTTCCATCTAATAAACATCATAGTCAACTTAGAATTATGATAGATATGATAAATCCCTAAAAAAAGAAAGAAATATGATATAATCTTCAAAAACGCGTTCCTCAGATTTCATGCCGTGTGACTGGCGTGGGGCGCGCTTGAAATTGCAAAGAAACGGCGCTGGGCGCGCTAGGTATATAGGACCTCAAAGTGGCTCGGCGCGGGGCACGCTACAGATGGCGCGGGGTGCGCCGGTTGGACATTCGTTCTGTCAGGCCAGCGCGGGGCGCGTCGTGTGCAGTTCAAGTCGGGCGCGGGGTGCGCCAGACGTTCCTACTTGGCTTGGCAGGACTTGTAACAAATTCATAAACTTGGACTCCCATTCAATTGTCTTGGTACTCACTCCCTCATTGGTCCAAACTTCTTGAATAAGTCTGTTGAGTCCTTCCTTGAAGCGTTTAGCTCGAGCCCTCGTCACTGGTCCAACTGGAACTCGCACCAGATCCGCTTCACAGCTTCCATCCTTGTCCAGGCTAGGCATGTCCTCATCAGCTATCCCAGGTACGAAGACCTTTAGTTACTTTATTACATGATAAATACTATATTTACATCATAAAAGCCTATTTATTACAATATATTATCTCCATTTATTCATTAAGCTTGCCCTTGCCTTTGTCCTTTCCGGACCCTTCTACTCGATCCTGCTTAGTTGAAAATATTTTTATTCAAAGCAAGAATGAGGATTCAATTGCTCAGTAAGTAATAACAATTAACAGTAACATACACAAGAAATAAATATTTTCTTTGAGATATGCTTTGACAGTAAAACAAGTAAAACATATCTTGTTTGCATTTTCGAAAGAACATACTGACTTTTAACATGTTGAGTGGTCACAAGACCATGAACTTTTTTTTTTTCTGAAAAGGTTTTAACAAAAATTCATCTGTAAACCATCTAGCTTACGGGCACGGTGGGTGATCAGCCCGTTATGCCTTGTATTGATCAATACTATCTTACAAGAACGACATTTGCATTAAACGTCACCGCCTTTTTTTTGCAAAATTTTGTAAATTTCATAAAAAGGACCAAAATTACATTGGCCAAGGGGCATACCCCAGAAACTATAGCAATGTCATCTAGTGACAACCCAGAAGATGAGAAAGCTATAGGACCAACCTAGACCAACCAATCATCCATTTACATAAGCCAATTATAATAAAATTGGATTACTTTTCAATGTTTGGGCGGGAGTGACCAGTTTCCATGTGGGCTGGATTGCTTCCGCTTTTGAGCTCTTTTGCTTTTCCGGATGGCTTGGTTTGTGGCTTATCTGGATGGCTTGTTTTTTTATCTTGTTCTTCCATTTACCTAGCCTCGGGTTGTGAGGAATAATGTAATTAGGTTTAGGTATTTGGCTTTGTTTGTTGACAATCGGGTCCCACTTGTCTTATTTCAGCCCAAGACTATACTCCATGCTGCTTTTGCAGATACACGAGTCCCTCTTGTTGCTGAATTTCGATTTTTGGTCCTTTTATCGTTTCTTAATACCTATCTAACTTAGTTATGTATTTTGTCGTTTTCTTTTGCCTAACCTCGGGTTGTGAGGAATTATTTTAGTTTAGGCAATTGGTTTCCTAGATTTTTCTAGGTGATTTAGCCCTCTCGGGAGAAGAGGACTATGTTCTGAACTTCATTGTAATATCTTTAGTTTTTTGCATATTAATATACAAACAAAATTTAGCAAAAAAAAAAATACAATAAAATTGATCAGTGTTAGTAGCTTTAACAAAAGAGGGTTCCTGAGGTAATCTACACTTAATGATATGTACAACATCCTTCGTCAATCATAAGTCTCACCAATCACATGAAATATATAAATAAAGTATGTAAGAATATGAAAATAATCAATAGAACTTCCAACTCCCTCAAGACACAAAATAGCAATATAAAGCATCTTCCTCGAGTTAACATGAATCACTATTGAAGATCTCCTTCCAAATGATGATCGAATCGACATATCCCCATGTAAGCTCTTCGAATCATAACCTGGAAACTTAAACTCTTGTTCTCTTTGACTCAAACACTTCGCCAAACTAACATGATATTCTTGCACATGTAAGCCAATTTCTTCCATAACACTAAACACATAATAACAAACTAAATTAGAAACTAAAACAAAAATGCAATCGACACTAATTCCTAATAACATAAATGCATATGTAATAAAACAAACGTAAATAAAATTATGAAAAGTTCTATCTCCTCCTGGATCAAAAATCAGCAAATAGAACTCCTCATGAAACAAAATCTCCCATCCACGAATTCCTGGATCAAAACACAATCTGATGATCTTGACCATTTGTAGATATACCTGTTAGGTTTGTATATAGCGCGAACATGCAATCAAATTACATAAATAGTGCGGAAGCGCGATAAAACGGATTTTAAAATTTTTCATACAAACCATCACCATGATCATCCATGTGCTCAATTATCAATTAAACGAAAGAGATAAAGTATGAGAATCATATCCTTGTAGAACCATGCTTCCACAGGTACGAGTTCACCTCCAAATCCTTCACGTTCTCCTTGAATTTTACCGATTAAATTCCTTCCTTTGATCAACGTTAGCCACCCAAGTGTTTGGCCTCTAGAGGTGATCCACCAAGGAATAATAGTTGTTCAAGAAGATGGGTGTTGGTAAAACCCTAGTTTCTATCTCTATAGAAATTGTAAGTACTCTCTCTCTCCAATTCTTATGGAAGAGTGTGTAACTGTCTAACCCTAAATCGTGATAATACTCCTCTTATTTATAGATATAGGGAACCCTCCTAAACTATTTAGGATTATGGTTTTTTGTTTTAATTAAACTCCTTTAATTAATTGAACTCCTAATCAAATTAGGAATTCACGAGAGAGTACTTCTATTAATTAATTCCCAATCCCTATTAGGAATTAAATAATAGTAATAGTAATAATAATAAGACTCCTCTTATTAATTTATATTTAATATTTCCAAAATATTAAATAATAAATATTAAGCTATTTAATTTATTCTATCTCCATAGATTAAATTAAATACACTTAACTTATTATTACAATTATGCCATTTACTTCTTAAACAAATATTTTTCTTTTGCGGTGTGACCCTTTAGGTTCTCCATATTAAACCGGTTGTGAACAAATCAATTAGAACAATTCTAATCTTATTTAAATAAATAAATTAAACTATTTAATTCATTTAAATAAATAATATTTATTCTACAATAAGGGTAAGCCCCCTTAGCGATCAACGACTTTCCAGATAATATAGATTTCAACATTAATCACAAAAGAACCTTTCAGTGAATAGTTACCGTACAATTCAATCCTTCTACCATATAATGTCCCAATTAAATATAAGACATGGAATTATTGTCAAGTCTTACTTTATTTAATTATATGTATTTTGATTTTCAAATGCACAACTTTGATAATGCAAATTAGAAACTCCTTTCTAATTTCATTCTGCTTTGGCCAAAGACTTCTGAGTCGTCATTTATCGAATCACATAGGACATTCACATCTTTTACTAGACGTGGTAGATTCTTTGTTGATCATTCACCTATCTCCATGTACAACTTATTATACCCAATCATACCCTTTGATATACCCTAAAGGTCTTAAGGGACATGTCAAAGTATAACTCATCATACACAAGATACTATGATGATCTCAAGTCCAAGGATCACTTGTACTACTATCACTAGAGGAATTTCTATTGACAGGCGAATAAAACTCCATTAGGTATTCCTTAGCGAGCCACGTAAAGTGAACTTATTCTCTAATAAGCACCTACATACTTGCTTTAGTGTCTTCACACAAATAATTATGAGATCAATCATCCTCTTTATAAGAGCAAGCAACGTATGTACTAATCTAACCGGATTCACTAATCCCCTTTTTAGTAATCCATCGATTAGGAACGATTTTAATTTGTGAGCTATCTAGAATTTAGATCTCATTAGCATGATCTGTTAGGTTTGTATATAACGCGAACATGCAATCAAATTACATAAATAGTGCGGAAGCGCGATAAAACGGATTTTAAAATTTTTCATACAAACCATCACCATGATCATCCATGTGCTCAATTATCAATTAAACGAAAGAGATAAAGTATGAGAATCATATCCTTGTAGAACCATGCTTCCACAGGTACGAGTTCACCTCCAAATCCTCGCGTTCTCCTTGAATTTCACCGATTAAATTCTTTCCTTTGATCAACGTTAGCCACCCAAGTGTTTGGCCTCTAGAGGTGATCCACCAAGGAATAATAGTTGTTCAAGAAGATGGGTGTTGGCAAAACCCTAGTTTCCATCTCTATAGAAATTGCAAGTACTCTCTCTATCCAATTCTTATGGAAGAGTGTGTAACTGTCTAACCCTAAATCATGATAAGACTCTTCTTATTTATAGATATAGGGAACCCTCCTAAACTATTTAGGATTAGGGTTTTTTTTATAATTAAACTCCTTTAATTAATTGAACTTCTAATCCAATTAGGAATTCATGAGAGAGTACTTCTATTAATTAATTTACAATCCCTATTAGAAATTAAATAATAGTAATAGTAATAATAATAATAAGACTCCTCTTATTAATTTATATTTAATATTTCCAAAATATTAAATAATAAATATTAAGCCATTTAATTTATTCTATCTCCATAGATTAAATTAAATACACTTAACTTATTATTACGATTATGCCATTTACTTCTTAAATAAATATTTTTCTTTTGCGGTGTGACCCTTTAGGTTCTCCATATTAAACCGGTTGTGAATAAATCAATTAGAACAATTCTAATTTTATTTAAATAAATAAATTAAACTATTTAATTCATTTAAATAAATAATATTTATTCTACAATAAGGGTAAGCCCCCTTAGCGATCAACGACTTTCCAGATAATATAGATTTCAACATTAATCACAAAAGAACCTTTCAGTGAATAGTTACCGTACAATTCAATCCTTCTACCATACAATGTCCCAATTAAAATTAAGACATGGAATTACTGTCAAGTCTTATTTTATTTAATTATATGTATTTCGATTCTCAAATGCACAACTCTGATAATGCAAATTAGAAACTCCTTTCTAATTTCATTCTGCTTTGGCCAAAGACTTCTGAGTCGTCATTTATCGAATCACATAGGACATTCACATCTTTTACTAGACGTGGTAGATTCTTTGTTGATCATTCACCTATCTCCATGTACAACTTATTATACCCAATCATATTCTTTGATATACCTTAAAGGTCTTAAGGGACATGTCAAAGTATAACTCATCATACACAAGATACTATGAAGATCTCAAGTCAAAGGATCACTTGTACTACTATCACTAGAGGAATTCCTATTGACAGGCGAGTAAAACTCCATTAGGTATTCCTTAGCGAGCCACGTTCAGTGAACTTATTCTCTAATAAGCACCTACATACTTGCTTTAGTGTCTCCACACAAATGATTATGAGATCAATCATCCTCTTCATAAGAGCAAGCAACGTATGTACTAATCTATCCGGATTCACTAATCCCCTTTTTAGTAATCCATCGATTAGGAACGATTTTAGTTTGTGAGCTATCTAGAATTTAGATCTCATTAGCATGATCACCATCATGATTCTAAAAGCATTACTCAAAACTATGGGTTTATTACATTTAATATAACAGCACTATGTAGATAATATAAAATCCCTTTTAAGAAAATCAATTTCTTTTATTAATAAATTAATAAGATTACAAAGTATATTCTACATCATATCAAATATGATTGGCTTGCGTGCATACTACTTTCATGATCACCATCATGATTCTAAAAGCATTGCTCAAAACTATGGGTTTATCACATTTAATATAACTGCACCATGTAGATAAAGTAAAATGCCTTTAACAAACGAATAAGATTACAAAGTATATGCTACATCATATCAAATATGATTGGCTTGTGTGCATACTACTTTCAATCTCTCACTTGCACTAAAGCAAATCGTCATGATATCTAATACCCTTCTTCTCTAAGTGACGATCATCCTGCTGTTGGATAAAGCTTCAGTAGATGGATATGCAATGTTGTTCTCGAGAGTCCACTATCTCTATAGTGACTTCTCCTCTTTCAATGATTCTACTAATCAAATGAAAGTGCCGCAACACATGTTTGAATCCAAGATGAGACTTCGGAACTATTCCTAGTTCTGTGATGAACTTTTCAACCAAACAATCAACTTGCAGCTTCATTTACAGCTATATACTTTGTCTTTGTCACTAAACCAGCAACTCTTTGCTGTTTGGAACCTTTCCAATTCACTACACCACCTTTTGAGGTAACTATTTACCCTAAAGTGGATTTGTTATCGTCTTGGTCAGTCTGAAAAACTTGAGTCTGTTTAGCCCTCTAGTTTTAATTCAGATCCACTATGAATCATGATCACATCTTCAGTACTGGTTAAGTACCTAAAGATGTTTATCACTGTCTTACAGTGATCATCTCCAGAATATGACTAATCAACATCAAGCCTTGTATATTCATTGCATATATGATAGTAACTCATGCGATCTCTCTTTTAAATGGAGACAATTTTAGAGAGATACATTCCATGGCTCATCATCATGAGACCTCTCTTGGAGTTTGCCATGCTAAACGCCTTTAGCATCAAATGAATATACGTTCCTTGGGTCAAGTCGAACATCCTTTTAAATCTATCTATATAGATTTATATTACGAATTTATAGGATGCTCCTCCCAAGTCATTCATGGAGGAATGTTTAGACAATTTTATCTTTACTGATTGTAGCATTAGTGTGTTATTCCTTATCAGTAGTATATCAACATATAATACTAGGAATGTTACAGTGCTCCCACTGACCCTTTTGTACACACTAGGTTTATTCTCGTTTTTTGATAAAATCAAACTCTTTTGATTGTCTCATCAAAACGAATGTTCCATCTTTGAGAAGTTTGCTTCAATCCATCAATGGATCATTGTAGCTTAAAACACGATTTGCTTCAACCTTTGTAACAAATTCCTCTGGCTGTATCATACATACATTCTCCTCAAGTCTTCATTGAGGAAGGGCATCTCCACATCCATTTTGCCAGATTTCGTAATAAGCTGCACTCATAAGTAAAAATCCAAATGGACTTGAGCATTACCCGGTAATAAGGTTTTATCACAGTCAACTCCTTGACTTGAAAAACCTTTTAAACAGGTCTGGTCTTATAGGTCTCCACCTTGCCATTTGCCTCAGTCTTTCTCTTAAAGACCCATATTCACACTCTAGGCACTATGCCCTTTTGTGGAGTAACCAGAGTCTATACTTGGTTCTCATACATGGAGTCCATTTCGGATTTCATGGCCATCTGCCATTTCTCTGAGTGTATTCTACTCATAGCCTCATCGTATATAACTGGATCATCATCCTCTATGATGCGTACCTCATCATCATCCTCTATAATGAATCCATACCTCCCAGGTATCTTCGGTACTCTTCCAAATTTACGATTCGGTTGTGGTACAATAGGTCTATCTACAGGTTCCTCGGTTCGACTTAAAGTTCTTTGTGGTTCTTGAACTCCTTCAAGATCTATTACCCTCCAACTAGCTCCTTCAATGATAAACACCTTTATCTAAGAAGGCAGCGTGTAGGATTATAGTAATAATACCCTAAACTTTCTTTAGGATATCCCACAAGTCTGCACTTGTCAGATTTTGTCCCAAACTTATCTTTGAAACCTTTTCACATAAGCTGGACAACCCCTTATCTTAACATACTTAAGAGTAGGAATCCTTCCTATCCATAACCTTTATGGAGTCTTGGGCTTTGATTTTTGAGGTTACCTTATTTTTGTAGATAGGTAGCCGTTTCTAGGGTTTAACCCCAGATAGATACTAGAATGTCGGTAAAAATTATTATGGACTGCACCATGTCCAACAAGGTACAATTTTTCCTGTTAGATACACCAATCAATTATTGCGTATCAGGAGGTGTCCATTATGAGAAAATACCATTTTGAGATGATCTAGAAACTTATTGCACAAGTATTCCTTCCTCGCTCTGATAAACGAATCTTAATACTTTGTCAATTTGTTTCACTTCTGAATTCTTTGAACCTTTCAAATGATTCAGACTTGTATTTCATCAAATACACATATTCAACTCTTTGAATGATCATCTCCTTTTCTTTTACTAGTTTGTTCAATTTGCAAAATTATTTTTCATGTAAGTCAAGTTTACAAAGTCTATCAAGTACTCTTCCAGTTTCAAACAAAACATTATCATTATAAATAGAACAACAATTGTTCTTAAATATAATACCAGAACCTTCCTTGTCTAACAATGAAAGTTCTAATGTTTCTAATGAGAACTGGAACATAATAACAACTTATTAACTTAATAGACTTGCCCGTAGGCAATGCTAAACTATAAGTTCCTATGGTTAATGCAGCAACCTTTGCTCCATTCCCACACATAAGATTACTTACTCTTTGTTTAGCTTTCTACTTCTGCTTAGTCTCTGCATTGGATTGCATATGTGAGAACTATAGCCGGTATCCAATACCCGAGTAGAACCTTGACTTACAGAAAAATTTATTTCAATCATGAACAAACCTATATCTGTAACCGAAGCTTCACTAAGCTTCTTCTGGTCCTCTGTAAGATTCTCCTTACAGTTTCCTTTCTAGTATCCAGGCTTATTGTAGTGGAAGCAAACTCCTTTGCTATCTGCATTAGTCTTGTTCTTATTGTCCTTTATTTTTGCCTTTCCATTTATCTTCTTTGAATTGTTCTTCTTCTAAGAAGATCCTTTGGCCCTCTTCCGCTTCCTAGAAGAATCATCTATCAGTAAGACTTGGTCTTTCTTGGTTGGAAAATGACTCTCTACAGTTTTCAACATGTTTAAGCAACTCAGGCAGGCAGACATATAGCTTGTTCATGTGGAAATTCACAATAATTTGTGAGAAAGAGTCTGGAAGTGATTGCAAGATCAAATCTTGGATCATCTCTCCATCCATTAAAACCCAGTTGTCCCAATTGTTCAATCAAATTGATCATTTTAGGATATATGTCTGTACTGTAGTGCCATCGGTCATTCTAGATCGGAAAAGCTCCTTAGATATCTGATATCTAATAGTCCTACTTTCCTCACCCTTCAACTCCTTGAAGGTGTCGGAGTACAGTAGGAGCATCCATAGTTTCATGCTGACGCTGAAGCTCGTTACTCATGGATGCGAGCATGATGCATTGAGCCAACTGTGCATCATCTTACTACTTTCTAAAAGTAGCAATCTTTTCCTCAGAGGCATCATCTGCAACCATTGCAGGGATAGACATATTAAGGACATAAGATAGCTTTTCAGCCTTGAGAACTATTCTCAAATTATTTAACCAGTCCTTTTAATTTGGTCCGGTTAATTAGTATCTAATATGCTCCGCAGTGATAGTAAATTAGACATTGTAAAATTCAACATTTTAGCATACATTCATTTCTTAATTAATTACCAAAATAAATTAGGTCTTTATTTTAAATTGGTATCTCTCACTTTTTCATCAAACTATATTACCCTCAATATATAGTTTGGCAATTCTAATTAAAGATTTGCTAGTGAGAATAAGGATCCCATTTCAAATGTATATAGCCTTGTGGTGACACAACAAACGATATATAAATAAATAGGTAGACAACTATTATCAATTACATCTCTATGCAACTCCTTGTATTTTGCCTGTTAGATTATTTTGATCAAGTGGTGACACATCCAAATCAAAATTATCTAAGTTAAGTCCATCCTAGCACTTCCATATATTCGAAAGAAAAACACTGTCCTTGTAGTGACACAACAAAACATCATCATTCAGTCTATTTATAAGCATCAAATGTGATAAAGCAACATCTTAAATTTTTTAATACTTTCCTTGCGGTGACACAACAAACTCATATTAAACATTTAATACTTTATTGTTTTACCATGCTAGAAGGCGACGTTCGATATTCCAAATATCTTTGAACGCTTAGGACTTAATATAATTTCTTGAGGGGTTTGTTATTATTTGTCTCATCTTGTTTAGCGCGCATGCACATATATATATAAAATACGCGTCATATTATTTAACATGCGAAGCATGTTGTATAATATATAATATATACATAGTAAGCATGCACATATAGAATACTATATTCTACCCGGATTGATTATGGACTTTTATTCTAGTTTGGTTCACTAGAGCCACCAAGTGAACCAAAAGGTCAAACCTAGGGTGCAAGAATAAAATTTAAATATAACTATTACATTTAAACCCGGACTCCATTACAAACGGGTCTTCAAGCTCTCCTTGCTCCTTTGTCTCCAATTCTTCAAGTAATTCTAACTAAACCTATTACATAAACTATTTACAATAAATAGAAACCTTGATCAGCAGTCAAGGGGAAGTACATAGGAGGGAGATAGAATTTACATTAAGAAAAATTAGAGAAGACGAGGTACGCAGACCCCATTTATAAAAACTCATTCATTCAAGCATCCACTAAAATAAATCCAATCACACATTGGTCAGTAGTCCATAATCAATCCCTATTTATTATCATATATATCTCCATATGTATCAATAAATTACATTCATCTCATGAATAATAAAATCATTCCATATATGCATTGATATCATTTAATGGGTAATTAAAAGTTTACTAGAATCCAATTTTGAAACACAAATAAACTCCTTTATTTTAATCAAAATTTAAATCATAATAAACTTATTTATTTTATTTTATCCAATTTTGAATAAAAATAAACTCTTTTCTTTTTTTAATCAAATTCCAAATCAAAATAAACTCTTTTATTTCAATTAACATGGAATCCAATTTCAAGTTCAAAACAAACTCTTTTATTTTAACTTAAAATTGTTGGAAAATAAAATATGTTGAATCCTATTCCTTATCAAAATAAACATCTTTATTTTTAAGGAAACATGAAATCCTATTCCATATATGAATAAACTCCTTTATTCTAGGAAAGATGGAATCCTATTCCATATGTGAATAAACTCCTTTATTCTAGGAAACATGGAATCCTATTCCATATGTGAATAAACTCCTTTATTCTAGGAAACATGGAATCCTATTCCATATGTGAATAAACTCCCTCTATTCTAGTTAAGGTAGAATCCAATTCCAAGTCCAAATAAAACTTTTAATTTTAATTATATTCCAATTCAAAATAAACCTTTTATCTTAATTGAAAATAAATAAAATCAAAATAAAAAATTTTCAAAATCTGCAGACCGGCGCGGCCGCGCTCCAAAATGAACTAGGAGCGGCACGACCGCGCTGCACCCCCAGAAACGATTTCTGGGTTAGGGCGCGGCCGCGCTCCAGAATGAACTGGAAGCGGCGCGGCCGCGTCGCGTAGCAGACTTCGAAATTTTTTTTCTTTGCCCAGAAAATCGATCCAATCGCATACCCATACATACATGGAATCATAATAATCGATAATTAGCACAAGGTTAGGCTCTGATACCACTGTTAGGTTTGTATATAGCGCGAACATGCAATCAAATTACATAAATAGTGCGGAAGCGCGATAAAACGGATTTTAAAATTTTTCATACAAACCATCACCATGATCATCCATGTGCTCAATTATCAATTAAACGAAAGAGATAAAGTATGAGAATCATACCCTTATAGAAGCATGCTTCCACAGGTACGAGTTCACCTCCAAATCCTTCGCGTTCTCCTTGAATTCCACCGATTAAATTCCTTCCTTTGATCAACGTTAGCCACCCAAGTGTTTGGCCTCTAGAGGTGATCCACTAAGGAAAAATAATAGTTGTTCAAGAAAATTGGTGTTGGCAAAACCATAGTTTCGCTCCTAAACTATTTAGGATTAGGGTTTTTTGTTTTAATTAAACTCCTTTAATTAATTGAACTCCTAATCCAATTAGGAATTCATGAGAGAGTACTTCTATTAATTAATTCTCAATCCCTATTAGGAATTAAATAATAGTAATAGTAATAATAATAATAAGACTCCTCTTATTAATTTATATTTAATATTTCCAAAATATTAAATAATAAATATTAAGCTATTTAATTTATTCTATCTCCATAGATTAAATTAAATACACTTAATTTATTATTACAATTATGCCATTTACTTCTTAAACAAATATTTTTCTTCTGCGGTGTGACCCTTTAGGTTCTCCATATTAAACCGGTTGTGAATAAATCAATTAGAACAATTCTAATCTTATTTAAATAAATAAATTAAACTATTTAATTCATTTAAATAAACAATATTTATTCTACAATAAGGGTAAGCCCCCTTAGCGATCAACGACTTTCCAGATAATATAGATTTCAACATTAATCACAAAAGAACCTTTCAGTGAATAGTTATTGTACAATTCAATCCTTCTACCATACAATGTCCCAATTAAATATAAGACATGGAATTACTGTCAAGTCTTACTTTATTTAATTATATGTATTTCGATTTTCAAATGCACAACTTTGATAATGCAAATTAGAAACTCCTTTCTAATTTCATTCTGCTTTGGCCAAAGACTTCTGAGTCGTCATTTATCGAATCACATAGGACATTCACATCTTTTACTAGACGTGGTAGATTCTTTGTTGATCATTCTCCTATCTCCATGTACAACTTATTATACCCAATCATACCCTTTGATATACCCTAAAGGTCTTAAGGGACATGTCAAAGTATAACTCATCATACACAAGATACTATGATGATCTCAAGTCCAAGGATCACTTGTACTACTATCACTAGAGGAATTCCTATTGACAGGCGAGTAAAACTCCATTAGGTATTCCTTAGCGAGCCACGTTCAGTGAACTTATTCTCTAATAAGCACCTACATACTTGCTTTAGTGTCTCCACACAAATGATTATGAGATCAATCATCCTCTTCATAAGAGCAAGCAACGTATGTACTAATCTATCCGGATTCACTAATCCCCTTTTTAGTAATCCATCGATTAGGAACGATTTTAGTTTGTGAGCTATCTAGAATTTAGATCTCATTAGCATGATCACCATCATGATTCTAAAAGCATTGCTCAAAACTATGGGTTTATCACATTAATATAACAATACCATGTAGATAAAGTAAAATGCCTTTAACAAACGAATAAGATTACAAAGTATATGCTACATCATATCAAATATGATTGGCTTGTGTGCATACTACTTTCAATACCCATCGACAAATTCCCGGATCAAAAGTGAACCTTATGATCTCGATCATTTACACTAACTTCCATTCCATTGCACCGAGGTCAAATATCATCGTTTGAAACTCATCTTGGCGCAATAGTAAACAAACTAGAATTCCTGGATTAAACACAAAACCAAACACATCAATAAGTTCCTTTTGTTTAACCATAAAGAAATCAAATAACTCAAAATTACATGCAAAGTCTACTAAAACAAAATGCAAAACACTTCCCTTTAGACTTTCCACGTATTGTTCCATTTGATGTGCACATTGATCCATTTTCCCCCCTTAATGAGTACGAACCCATCTTGAACCTGCACAACAAAACTAACCTTTCCCTTGCCATTGACATTAACCAATGCAACATCAGATAACGACATCAATGGAATACAAGATAAAAACTCACTAGCATACTTATGATACTCACAACCAAACCCAACATATGCCAAAGAATTTTTCCAAGTGTCAGCAAAAGTCGAAGTATCATCAACGCAGATATTAGCAAATTTCCCCATGAAAGAACGCAACACATGATTTAACATGAAAACATTTATTACACTAGTTAACTCGAATGATTTAACTAGACATGTATGTAAACCATATCTCAATCCAATCCGATGATAATCACTTTTCAATGCAATACCAAATGATAGTAATTCTTTCCCAATCAAAACAACATTCTCAAAATCATGCAATGATAACACCTCTAATGGAAAGACATTACCAAATGATAACAAATCATGCAACGAAGATTTCTCTACTGAAGAATCATGATCACTACCAATATCAACTAACGACATGTCATGTAAAGATTGATCAAATTCTAATTCAACATGTGAATGAAAAACCCGAGAATGAGTTTCATGCAAGTACAAATGTTGAAACCAAAAATACCCATAAAAATCACTAGAATAAATTCTACGCAGATATGCACTTTGACAATGAGAATTTACCAAATGATGTAGGAATATTGACAACGAGAATATAACGCATGCTCATAAACTAACTCAACAAAATCAAATATCCTCCATAGTTTATGATAAAGATGATTCTACCCTCAAAATAGCCAAACACAAATTTATCAATGGAAGAATGCAAAACATGTTTTAAATAACTCATGAAAATACTAGATGCATTAGTTAATCTAACATAAATAACTATCCACCTATACAATCCACATGTTCACACAATTTCCCATTTATCACTTTTATTCAAGCTAAATTGACTAGGCAACTTCATCACATGGTCATTATCAACAAATGTAGATAAAACACAAGTACTATGCAATTTATCAAGCATATTATCTAAACAAAGAAAAGCGTATCGATACTTGTTTACAAATTCGAAATCAACGTACAAGCTCGACATTTTATCTTCCTTAGGTACTATGATCTCATGAATAGCACACGCACTAATGCTTTCTCCCACGATACCCGCTTTGATGAAGTTGGACTCCATCAACTCTCCAACCTGCCTTGGTAACTCCGTCGTCTCCTCGAGAATACTACAAGTTGGCTGATATGGAATGATAGCTCGGGGTATGTCCTCAATCAACTGTATAAGACAAACAATAAAACTAGACAAAGAAGAGTTAATCTGGTTAGTATTTAAAAGCGCCGTCATGTACGAATGTACAGTCATTGGCTTTTCAAAATACAACTCACTTTCCAACTCACTCTCCTCTCTTTTTTCACTCTTACTCTCCACTGTTTCTTTCTCTCGTTTATTTTTCTTTCGTGTATTTTCACTCTCTCTTTTCTTTTCATCCTCATCTCTCTCTAATTCTTTTTTCTCATTCTCAATCTTTTCATTTTCTTTTTCATTATCAATCTCTTGAACAATTTCTTTTTGTCGTTCACTTTCTTTCCCTTGATCATAATCTTTTTGTACAATCATTAAATCTTCACGGACTTCGTCATGTACGCTGGAACCTAACAATTCTCCTTAGATTGCATATTCAACTCCATCGTCCACCTCCCTTGGCTGATTTTGCTCCTTTTGTGCCTTAGAGATGTTTTGACGTCGCTTCAAATGATCGTCCCTTATCTCATTATATGCTCTCATGATGTCCTCAAATGATGTTGGTTCAATATACGCCCTAGGAGTTTCTCGTGTTTGTCTCAAATGCGAATCTCCATGCCTATCTATCCGTCTATGAACCTCCTTGTCATCATCCCACATTGATCGCCTTGAAGGTTGCTCTACCTGTTGCGGAGATGCATATTCATTCCTCCTGCTAGGATGTACTGGAGCATACCGTCTCCTCATCACGGTTTTCAATTCTTCCCACGTCTTGATCGGATGCTCTCCATATTTTCTCCTATCACGTTCAAATTGAGCCCATCATGTTGTTGCATGTCCTGAAAAATCTAGAACTACAAGTTTGAACTTCTTTTGCTCGGAATATTCATGATAGCCAAACTCTCGTTCCTTCCTTTCCTCCCAACTCAAATAAGCTTCAGGATCGCACCTACCTTGAAAAGACCTATTTTGCCACTCATAATTATTTTCACAATTATATCCATACATATTTTCTGCAAAACAAAGGTTAGTGCATAAAGAAAGATTTCCTCACACACTCCCTTACGTGTTTCGCTCAAACAATGTATCACACAATTATAAAAATCGCTCGTGTATCGCTCAATAGGCTTTTACCCTCAATTGATCTCACACTCTTGCCTTTTACCACTCTAATTCTCTCTTATAGGTTCTTTTTGAATTCACCAAACAAATATCACAGTTTTCTATTCAATTTAATAAGAACTTATCACAAAACAAAATATACCAAGTGTGACGTACGATATCTACCAAATTTTCATGATCACCAATAAAAATCCTCTTGAGTGAAATCCCAATATCCTCAAAATTCACAAATTCAAACAATAGAACCAAATGATAGCTTCCTCAATAAAATCTCAATACTCACGAATCACATGAATGACCCTCTCCTCGATGTTCATATGAATTGAGCTCCAATGTAAGCATCCTTGAGTAGATTCTAGCCCAATTACTTGAATTCGTTTGTTGAACCCTCGAAGCTTGAGTTGAGTCGATGATGCTTGATGCGAGCCTGGTCAGGATTGTATCAAAGTGTAACCTCAGCGCTTACAGAACTCCCAATATGATCTAAATACCCTGATTCAGATGTATAGTTTATATGGATACTGTACTAGATTAAATGTTACTTTCTAACTTAACTAAGAATGTAAATACAACGCAAGAGATATAACAAAAGATGATATATATTTCATAACTTTAAGTTTGATTACAGCGTTTTCAGTACTATGTTCTTATTACAACAAAGTCTTATAAGATGTAAAGGAAAGTTTTATGCAAGGATGAGCTACAGAATGCTCAGCAAGTTTAATTCAAAAATATAAACACAATGTGTTTGATTTGAAAGAAGTTCAAAAGCTTTTGCCAACTAAGGGTTCAATACATGAACCATGTGTTCCAACTAGTTATATCAGCCTTCAATGACTTAGAACAGCTTTGTTCAGATATCTTATAGGGGATTAACCTAATCGAGATATCCTAGGAGTATGCATAACATCTTAATCGTGCCCAACATGCACTAGACGTCAATATATTATTCACAATAACAACCTATATAGGGTGTTTGTATACTCAATTATAAGATGTCCTACCAAACAATTTGGCTTGACACAACAATTCATTCTCGAATAAACAATATATGAATAATGATTCATTTTTAAGTTATGCTGAATCAAGAAGCAATAACTTCACAACAATTGATAGCAAGATGTATAATACTTGCATAAAGGTAACAAGGTTTGGAGACTTGCCTATACGTAGTTCGTCTAGTTTACGCGGTCTATCGGCGTCACGTAGTCTATTTATGTCTATTTTTACCAATAATAAGCGTTAGAATACTTGCACATAGTTTAAAGGAATAGAAGACTTGCCTTGTATATCTTTTAAAGATAAATATAACGGTCTAAACGCTCGTCGTAAATCCTATACGATTATCGGCGTACATAACTAGTTAAATGTTTAACCGGTTATCATAATTGTTTGTAATTAAGACTTCTTCTACTATACATAAAATAATTTCAGCATTATAACTGCTTATAGAATGAATATTTTTCAACTATATTTAAAATAAATTGAGCATTTTAATTGCTTACAAAATGAATATTCGGCTATTATATTTGAGATAATTTCAGCATTATAACTGCTTATAAAATGAATATTCGTTTACTATGTTTGAAATAACTTGGGCATTATAACTGCTTATAAAATGAATATTCGGCTATTATATTAGAAATAATTTCAGCATTATAATTGCTTATAAAATGAATATTCTTACTAAATACTTGAAGAAAATCGAACATAGTAACTGCTTATAAAAGTATATTTTCAACTTTATATGAGAAATAAATCGGACATTATAACTGCTTGTAAATAGGACTTTTGTACTATATACATAAAATAATTTGGGCATTATAACTGCTTGTAAAAGTATATTTTTACTAATACATACATAAAAATGAAAATTATAATTACTAGAGTATACCTCTTGTAGTTGTTAGCTTTACTTCCAATCGCGTAGCGCTTCGATGCTTAGAAAGTAATTTTTATCTCACAATATCTCTCAGAATATAAATATAGAGTGTTTTTGTTCTTAAACTGCTCTTGAAAAATAGCAAGGAATGAATGAACTGAGCTTGCTATTTATAGGAAAACCAAGTTTCACTAACTGCATGTTAGGGGCTCGGCTTATTACACTTTGCACCCTAGCATATTCTTAGAATATTAATCTAAGCTCCTCAATGAAAATATCTTCCAAGCTCGACAATGCAGCTTGCAATTTGAACTTATCGTCTAAGCTCCTCAATGAAAATATCTTCCAAGCTCGACAATGCAGCTTGCAATTGAACCTACCTTCTAAGCTCCTCAATGAAAATATCTTTCAAGCTCGACAATGCAGCTTGTAATCTAAGCTCCTCAATGAAAATATCTTCCAAGCTCGACAATGCAGCTTGCAATTAAACCTATCTTTTAAGCTCTTCAATGAAAATATCTTCCAAGCTCGACAATGCAGCTTGTTACCGTAAGCACGACAAATCACTTTGTCATTCCCAAGCACGGTACAACAACTTGTCAAAAATAATTTGTCGGGATGCTTCTTGGTGAAATCGTGGAAAGCACGACAAATTATTTTGTCAATGTAAGCACGACTACGCAGCTTGATAATTTTTTTTTTATTTGACCTAATTCATCGTTTACATAATATAATTACAAAACACCTGCTTCGAAATATCATTTCAATCTTTATTAAGAACATATGTTACAAAATTCGAATCTCATTAGGGCTTAAGGTTTTAAACTTCTTGATACCTAGTTTTAGGTTATACGCTCTAATTCTAAATGTATACGATAGCGTTTTCGAACCGTATTAGATTTTCAAAGATTACCTGAACAGTCGTTCATTAGAGTATACAATCACATAACACAGAGTTGAAATAAGAAATTTCATTTAATAATCACATAATTTACATATACGAGTCTTATTAAGGTCTGGAATATCACATTCACTCCCTCTAATAAGAATTTCGTCCTCAAAATTATAGTACAGATTACAGAAACAAATGTGGGTAGTTGTCTCGCATTTTACTTTCGAGCTCCCACGTAGCTTCCTCTATGTTTTGATTTCTCCAAATTACCTTGACTGAAGGTATCACTTTATTTCATAAAATTTGTTCTTTCTTATCTATGATTTCAATAGGAATTTCTTGATATGATAAATCTTTCTCGATCTAAATAGGCTCGTTATCTATAACGTGTTTATAATCAGATTTATATGATCGTAACACGGACACATGAAACACGTTATGGATATGGTCTAACTCAGAAGGTAGGGCTACCTCATAGGCTACCTCACCTATCCTCCTCAATATCTAGAATGGTCCAATGAATCTCGGACTGAATTTTTCTTTCTTGCCGAAACGTATTTTGCCTTTCCACGGAGATACTTTCAAAAACACGTGGCTCCCGACATCGAAATCTTGTCGTTTCCTGTGTTGATCCACGTACTTCTTCTGTCAATCCTGAGACGCTTGCAATCTTTCTCGTATAATTCGAACTACCTTAGTGGTTTGTTAAACTATTTCTGGCCCTAGCAGTTGTCGTTCACCGACTTCGTCCCAACATAATGGCGTCCTACATTTCCTTCCGTATAGAGCTTCAAATGGTGGCATTCCTATGCTGGCAGGTAACTATTGTTGTAAGCAAACTCTACTAAAGGTAATTGATCCTCCCAACTTCCCTTGAAGTCCATGATGCAAGTTCGCAACATGTCCTCCAATGTTTGAATTGTCCTTTCATTTTGACTGTCTGTTTGTGGGTGATAAGCTGTGCTTAATCTCAACTGGATTCCTAAGTGTTTCTGAAGACTTTTCCAAAAGTTTGAAGTAAACCGTGGATCTCGGTCTGATACTACAGAAACAGGGACTCCGTGTCTAGAAATAACTTCATTGATGTAAGGCTTGGCTAATTGGTCAAGACTGAAGTTAACTTTTATGGGTAGGAAATGAGCTGACTTGGTAAGACGATCTACAATTACCCAAATGGCATTGTGACCTTTCTGTGTGTTCGGGAGACCTACTACGAAATTCATGGTAATATGTTCCCATTTCCACTCGAGAATTTCTAAGGGCTGCAGTTGTGACACCCCCAAATCTGGGTACTCATTTCCCCCTGATTTGGTGTTCACTATACCATTCATTCACATCTAACTACCCATAATTAAGAAATTAAAATAAACTTAATTAATCATCTCCCAAACCGGGTTACATCAATAATTAAAATCCCAGGTCACCACAACCTTAATACATCAAATGCGGAATAAAAATATAGTCTAAAACAAGTCTGGTACAAATGTTCATCAAATAAATAATAAATCTAGAACTATTTCTGCATCTTGCCCTTGCCCTTACTGGTGGACGGCTCGTCCTGCTTCTCGGGCTTAGCTGAAATGTTTAGTGCAAGAGTGAGCAAACAATTGCCCACAAGAATGATAACAATAACTTTTAATTGAAATAAAGTTCAAATGAGAAGCAATGATTTTCTGAAGTTAATCAATAAGTAATCAAAGTTTGAATATATCTGAGGGTCTCAAGACCTCGAACTATGTCCTAGGTTAACAAGTATTTTTTTTTACCGTAACCTTTAACAGTCTTAAAGACTATAAATGGACCTTCATCTCGTACTCAGGGGGATCAACCTTTTGTACAATGTATTGTGCCCAACCATTTTAACGCTAAGCGTAATAATCCCCTATGTTAGGGTTGTTCATCTCAGTTTATTATAAGAGTCCTTACCAAAAAGGAACTTGGCTTGGAACAAGTTTAGATAATCTAAGTTTTTGAAACGCTCATCAACTAAGGACTAGCTGAATCAATAATGGTTTGCTAGTTTAGTTCTTCAATAAAGTTTGTATTCGAAGTTTGAATGATAATCAAAGACTGAATAAATAATATCTGTAACAAAATATAATTACTCAACATGATATCAGCCTTGCTTGAATAACAATAAGCTAAGGTTAATTAATTCACTCAAAGGAAGTAAACTTGCTGAAACAATAACAAGCTTAAGAAATAAATAACTTGCTGTAATAATTTAACAAGTTTAAAGAAAGAAAACTTGCCTCAAGCGTAGATTACAAATTAAATAATTCACGATCCTTAAATCAACCTATACAATTAATTATAAAATGGTAACATAAATTAGTTACAAAATAATATACACTTTAAACTAGTTCTTATCCTTTTTATTATAACATCTCATTTAGCAAACCATAGTCAACAAGTACTAGTTTAGCAACCATCTTGACAATACTTTATTCACATATATATCAGTTTAATTATGCATACAATGATACATCATAGCTACCAAGAAAAGAAAACATAATAATAATTTTTTTTTTATCCAGCAGTGATTCTCGCCGGGGCGAGAATTCCCTTTTAAATTTTCTCGCCGGGGCGAGCTCTCGTCGGGGCGAGGTTTTCCTTAACAACTTTCTCGCCGGGGCGAGACTTCGCCGGGGCGAAGTTTAACAGCTTATTTTCTCGCCGGGGCGAGACACCCGACAGTCGTCTCCTACAGTTCGCGAACAGTGAAAACTTAGGCCAAATTTGGCCAAATTTTCTCGAATTCTACCATCCAGAAAACAAATTACACATACCCAGACATCATATATGATATAAAACATTTACCTAACATGTTCTGTAAATATTTTAATCATTCTAGCACATAAACAACTAATTTAAAACTAAAAATTCACTGTTAAAATCAAATATTCAAGTTTTAACCATTCTCATAAAATTAAACTTTATAAATTCATTTTTCAACCAAAGGTCATAAGGCCTAGTTTGGAAAAACTAAATTAAAACTCCTTTCATTTATTTTAATAAAACATTATAACATATAGTTTTAAATGTCACACATTTAATTTAATTGAACTTATTATTATTAAATAAATTCAATTAAATATAACTAACTCAAATAATAATTTTATTTAACAAAAACACCAAATAAATTATATTATTCAAATAAATTATTTATTAACATAAATCATTTATTCAAATAATTCTTTTCATCATCTAATTTAATTATTAAATTAAATTAGAATAATCATCACAAATCATATTCAAGTAACAATTAACACAATTAACTCAACATAAACTTATTTCACAATAGCTTAATAAATCATCTATTAACTCAATAAATTAACAAAAATATTTATACAACTCAATAAATATTTTTATTAATTCTCAAAAATTGCATTCGTTACATCTTTCCCTGCTTAAAAGGATTTTGTCCCCAGAATCACAACGCAATTAAACTCGTCTGTTACATTCTCCCCTCCTTACAAAGATTCTGTCCCCAGAATCGCAATACAAAAGTTAAACAAATAAGTGAGGGTAATTCTGCATCATTTTATCTTCGAGTTCCCACGTAGCTTCTTCAGCACTGTGGTTCCTCCAGATTACCTTAACGAAAGGTATCACTTTATTGCGAAGCACTTGCTCTTTCATGTCTACTATCTGTACAGGAACCTCTTCATAGGATAAATCTTGTTCAAATTGTATTGGTTCGTATTCGATTACATGCTTATAATCGGGCTTATACTGTCGTAGCACCGATATATGAAAGACATTGTGGACGTGGCCTAACTCAGGAGGTAAAGCTACCTCATAAGCTACCTCACCCACCCGTTTCAGCACTTCAAAGGGTCCAATGAATCGCGGACTTAGTTTACCCTTCTTTCCAAATCTGATTTTCCCTTTCCAGGGAGATACTTTGAGAAACACGAAGCTGCCGACCTCAAATTCGCGATTTTGTCGGTGTTGGTCAGCATACTTTTTCTGCCTGTCTTGAGCGGCTATCAGTCTGGCTCTTATTACTTGAACAATCTCAGCAGTTTGTTGCACCAGCTCGGGTCCTAATAGTCGACGTTCACCAACCTCATCCCAGCATAACGGAGTTCTACATTTCCTTCCGTACAACGCTTCGTAGGGTGGCATGCCGATACTGGCGTGATGACTGTTGTTGTAAGCAAATTCGACCAAAGGTAAATGATCATCCCAGTTGCCCTTGAAATCCATGACACATGCTCTCAGCATGTCTTCCAACGTTTGAATTGTTCTTTCACTCTGGCCATCGGTTTGAGGATGATAGGCTGTACTCATTCGCAACTGTGTCCCCAAACAAGTTTGCAGACTCCTCCAAAACTTTGATGTGAACCGCGGATCCCTGTCTGACACTATTGATACTGGAACACCGTGCCTCGAGATAATTTCTTTGACATATAACTTCGCCAGCTGATCTAAAGTGAATCTGACTTTGATTGGTAAAAAGTGCGCTGATTTCGTCAGTCGATCCACTATGACCCATATCGCGTCATATCCCTTCTGAGTAGCTGGAAGACCTACCACAAAATCCATCGTGATATGCTCCCATTTCCATTCTGGTATCTCCAAAGGCTGTAGCAAACCACTTGGTCGTTGATGTTCTGCTTTTACTCTCTGACAGGTTAGGCACTTCGCAACACACTCAGCAACCTCTCTTTTCATGTTTGGCCACCAAAAATGTTGGCGAAGATCTTGGCACATCTTCGTACTTCCTGGGTGAACCGAAAATCTTGAACTATGGGCTTCGGTCAAAATCTCTTCTCTGATCTTTAGTTCTGCCGGAACCCAAATTCGGCATTCGAATCTAAGCAGTCCTTCAGTGTCAACTTTGTATTTAAGCTTTTCTCCCTCAAGCAATCTTTTCCGTATCTCAGCACATTCCTCATCTTTGAGTTGCGCTTCCTTCACTTTTTCCACCAGAGTTGGTTGGGTTTCTATCTGAAATAATTTTTCGATCGACTCCATCTGATTCTTCACTTCTAGTTCCAACTTAGCCATTTCCTCCACGAGCTTCTCCTGAGCGGTTAACAAAAACAATTTCTCCCGACCCTTTCTGCTCAAAGCGTCTGCAACCACATTGGCTTTTCCCGGATGGTATAGAATTTCACAATCATAGTCCTTGATTAACTCTATCCATCTCCTTTGCCGCATATTCAAATCCTTCTGTGTAAAAATATACTTTAGACTTTTATGGTCTGTGTATATTTCACTCTTCTCCCCATAGAGATAGTGTCGCCAGATTTTCAGAGCAAACACCACAGCTGCTAACTCTAAGTCATGGGTCGGATACCCTTTTTCATAGTCTTTTAGTTGGCGCGATGCATATGCAATAACTTTACCATTCTGCATCAACACACAACCAAGTCCTTTATGTGATGCGTCACTGTACACCACAAAATTTCCTGTATCATCTGGTAAAGACAACACAGGTGCCGAACTTAATCTCTTCTTGAGTTCTTGGAAACTCTCTTCGCACTTCTCCGTCCAAACAAACTTCACTGATTTTCTTGTTAAATTCGTTAACGGAGTGGCGATTCTCGAGAAATCTTGAATGAAACGCCTGTAATATCCTGCCAAACCTAGGAAACTCCTCACTTCTGACGGTGTCTTCGGCTGATCCCAGTTTATCACAGCTTTGACTTTTGATGGGTCTACCGATATTCCGTCCTTATCAATCACATGCCCAAGAAATTGCACACGTTCCAACCAAAATTCGCACTTCGAAAATTTTGCATACAATTTCTCTTTCCTTAACGCCTCTAATGTCACCCTCAAATGCTCGACGTGTTCTTCCTGAGTTTTGGAATATACGAGGATGTCGTTTATAAACACCACTACGAATTTATCCAGAAATGGTTTGAACACCCTATTCATTAAGTCCATGAATGCTGCAGGCGCATTCGTTAAACCAAATGACATAACCAAAAACTCATAGTGACCATATCTAGTCCGAAATGCCGTCTTTGGTATATCCTCATGTCTCACCTTCAACTGATGGTACCCACTTCGTAAATCTATTTTTGAAAAGTAACTTTCCCCCTTCAGTTGGTCAAACAGGTCATCAATCCTTGGCAACGGATACTTGTTTTTGATCGTGACCTTGTTCAATTCTCTATAATCAATGCAAAGACGCATTGATCCATCCTTCTTCTTAACAAACAATATCGGCGCTCCCCACGGCGAAACGCTCGGTTGAATATACTTTTTATCTAGCAACTCCTGTAGCTGCGCCATCAACTCCTTTAATTCCACTGGAGCCATTCGATACGGGGCGTTCAATATAGGGGCCGTTCCCGGTGCTAAATCAATCACAAACTCGATTTCCCTATCTAGCGGTAATCCTGGTAAATCTTCAGGAAACACGTCTACGAAATCTCTAACCACTGGTATCTCTTCCAGCTTTGCACCTTCCTTTCGTGTATCAACTATGTAAGCTAGATACCCTATACAGCCTTGCCTCAACATTTTTCTAGCCTGCATCATCGTCAGACAACTCGCTTGTCTAGGCGATTTGCTACCATAAAACACAACCTTTGACGGAGTCATAAGGTTTATACACTTCTTTTGACAGTCAATAACTGCCCCATGATTAGTCAACCAATCCATACCCAATATAATGTCAAACTCCCCAAGTCGAATTGGAATCAAGTTCACTGTCGTTATCTGACCCTTAATATCTATTTGACAGTTCTTGTGGATAAGTTTAACAGGAATTATTTCCCTATTCGCAATTTCTATGTTCATAGGGTAATCTAGTTCTTCCTGGGGTAATTCTAAGTTCTTAGCAAAATCATCGGATATAAATGAGCAAGTAGCACCCGAGTCAAACAATACATAAGCATTAATATTATTGACTAGAATGATACCTGACACCACATCCTTTAACTGCACAACGTCCTGCACTGTCATGTTGAATGTCCGAGCAGTAGATCGGCTGGGCTGCGTCTGTCCTGTTATGGTCAGATTGCCACCACCTCCGTTGTTCCCCTTTCCAGCACTAGGTCCACCTGTTGCAGTTTTCTTAGGGCAATCCCGTGCAAAATGATCCTTCAGTCCACAAATGAAGCATGCACCCTTCTTTGGATTAGGGCAGTTCGGTGCGACATGACCCTCCTGTCCACAGTTGTAGCACACCCTTTTTCCCTTTAAACAAGCACCCATATGGGTCTTACCATAGGTGCTGCATACTTCCATCTTCTTCTTCAGACTACCCTGCTGACTTCCCGCAGAGTTACCTTCAGTCCACTTCCTCTTCTGGCTATTTCCCCCATGGTTACCACTAGTCTTATAATCATTCTCACTCTTCTTCTTTCTCTACTTCTGATTATATTTGGTCAGAGCATCACTGCCTCCTTCAGCGATGATTGCCTTCTCCAGAATCGCTGCAAAAGAATTCAGCTGAAACATCGAGACTCGACTGTACAACCAGGGCTTCAATCCCTGCTCGAACCTCCTGGCCTTGCGCTCATCTGTACTTACCTGATACGGCGCAAACCTTGCCAACTCATTGAACTTAGCAGCGTATTCAGGTACCGTCATAGTACCTTGCTTCAGCTCTAGGAACTGCACCTCCATCTGGTTCTGAGCGCTTACTGGGAAGTATGTCTCGAAAAATATTTCTTTAAACTGCTCCCACGGTATTATACCCTGACCACCACGAGTTTTGTTCGCCTGCCACCAGTAGCTGGCTTCTGATTTCAGCATGAATGTCGCAAATGCCGTTTTCTGGTCTTCACCGACTCTGGCTACATCGAACACTTTCTCCATCTCCATGATCCATGTTTGAGCTTCAATCTGATTCATGGAGCCCTGAAATTCTGGAGGTCCGACAGCCTTGAAGTCTTTGAAGGTCGTGGCCTGCGCTTGGGGTTGATTTGCAAAGGCTCCCGTTAACAGATTCACCAGCTGTTGCATTGGGTTGGCGTTAGCTTCTTCGTTATTAGTAGATCCCTCAGGGGTCTGCTGACGTGTTGGTTGTCTTCTTGGCGGCATTTTACTGTTAAGAATTCTCGTTATTAGATTATTACTCAATTACTCAAACATTTAAGTCTTAACTTAAACATTTATAAACAACACTTACACACATAACACATCTGATAAACTTTTCACATTTTATTCATTAACTGTTTCAAAACATAATAGAGATAACATTGTAGTTATTTACATCATCTATCCTAAAATCACAAGTTTCAGGATTACATCATTATTCTATCCCATTATAGAAACTGGTATTAACAACTTATTAACTCATAAATTTCATAATGACATAACTAATCACAATCTATGATGACATTCCACGACGCACAGCTTCCTGGCGCTCCTGCTCCATAATGCGT
The DNA here is from genome assembly GCA_034770075.1 of Aralia elata. Lineage (NCBI taxonomy): Eukaryota > Viridiplantae > Streptophyta > Magnoliopsida > Apiales > Araliaceae > Aralia > Aralia elata. The sequence goes on from CM068381.1 coordinate 22,326,137, forward strand.
GTCATAATCCTACGGTCCGTCACATCTGGGTGACGATGAACTCGATCCTGAGTCTATCCACTGTGGTGTGAAAAATATACTCCATCTCGTCAATCTTGGCCTTCTTTGACCGCACCTCACACTCAACACGATCTGCGCGGTTAGCCTCCCTCAGCCAAGCTGTCTCAGCTCTCGCCCGCTCAGCTGACTTTTTTTTAACTCATCTCGCGCAATCTCATTCCTGGCTATCAGCTGTCCTCGTCGATACTCAGACTGTACTAGCCTCTGCTCAGCCTCTGCAAGACGTGACGAAAGGTCTTGAATCTCAGCATCCTTCTGCTCCAGAGTGGTTTGACGTTCTGTAGCCTGTTCCTCTAACTCCTCCTTTTCACTCTCTATATGAACCAGCTTCCACTCCACATCCCCAAGACGTATGTCTAGCTCCACGATCTCACTGCTCTTCTGCTCCAAAGCAGACTATCCCTCCGCCAGCTGCCTCTCTAACTCCTCCACTCTGTCCTGCAACTCTATGTTGCGATCATACACCTGCTCGTACATCTGAACACCCAAAGTAGATAGTGACATCCCCTCAGGGTCTTCCTCCTCCTCCTCAACCTCTTCAGGGTCCTCCTCAGGGTCCTCCTCAGGATCAGTCTCAGGCTCATACTCGTGACCTGTAACTGTAATCAATGGGGACGGCTCCCTCTGTACTAGCTGCTCGTGAACTACGTGGATATCTCGGGGCTCCTCCTCCCTAATCTGGCTGGGCTCTCCTCTATCAGTCATCCTGACAACAAAATTTTAAGTTTTAATTACCAATCGATAATACTCGATAGTACTCGCGAGCACATAAGTTTATTATCAAATAAGCACATAGCACATAATCACTTTATTGTCTTTTATGAATTTCCGTAATCCATTCCTTAGAACCCGATAAGAGTTTATCTCCACTATATTCTCTATCTTCTAAAAGGCTACTACCCTAAGGTTTTCCCCACCTAAAGGTTCATAACCTATCAGCTCTGATACCAACCTGTAACACCCCCAAATCTGGGTACTCATTTCCCCCTGATTTGGTGTTCACTATACCATTCATTCACATCTAACTACCCATAATTAAGCAATTAAAATAAACTTAATTAATCATCTCCCAAACCGGGTTACATCAATAATTAAAATCCCAGGTCACCACAACCTTAATACATCAAATGCGGAATAAAAATATAGTCTAAAACAAGTCTGGTACAAATGTTCATCAAATAAATAATAAATCTAGAACTATTTCTGCATCTTGCCCTTGCCCTTACTGGTGGACGGCTCGTCCTGCTTCTCGGGCTTAGCTGAAATGTTTAGTGCAAGAGTGAGCAAACAATTGCCCACAAGAATGATAACAATAACTTTTAATTGAAATAGAGTTCAAATGAGAAGCAATGATTTTCTGAAGTTAATCAATAAGTAATCAAAGTTTGAATATATCTGAGGGTCTCAAGACCTCGAACTATGTCCTAGGTTAACAAGTATTTTTTTTACCGTAACCTTTAACAGTCTTAAAGACTATAAATGGACCTTCATCTCGTACTCAAGGGGATCAGCCCTTTGTACAATGTATTGTGCACAACCATTTTAACGCTAAGCGTAATAATCCCCTATGTTAGGGTTGTATATCTCAGTTTATTATAAGAGTCCTTACCAAAAAGGAACTTGGCTTGGAACAAGTTTAGATAATCTAAGTTTTTGAAACGCTCATCAACTAAGGACTAGCTGAATCAATAATGGTTTGCTAGTCTAGTTCTTCAGTAAAGTTTGTATTCGAAGTTTGAATGATAATCAAAGACTGAATAAATAATATCTGTAACAAAATATAATTACTCAACATGATATCAGCCTTGCTTGAATAACAATAAGCTAAGGTTAATTAATTCACTCAAAGGAAGTAAACTTGTTGAAACAATAACAAGCTTAAGAAATAAATAACTTGCTGTAATAATTTAACAAGTTTAAAGAAAGAAAACTTGCCTCAAGCGTAGATTACAAATTAAATAATTCACGATCCTTAAATCAACCTATACAATTAATTATAAAATGGTAACATAAATTAGTTACAAAATAATATACACTTTAAACTAGTTCTTATCCTTTTTATTATAACATCTCATTTAACAAACCATAGTCAACAAGTACTAGTTTAGCAACCATCTTGACAATACTTTATTCACATATATATCAGTTTAATTATGCATACAATGATACATCATAGCTACCAAGAAAAGAAAACATAATAATAATTTTTTTTTATCCAGCAGTGATTCTCGCCGGGGCGAGAATTCCCTTTTAAATTTTCTCGCCGGGGCGAGGTTTTCCTTAACAACTTTCTCGCCGGGGCGAGACTTCGCCGGGGCGAAGTTTAACAGCTTATTTTCTCGCCGGGGCGAGACACCCGGCAGTCGTCTCCTACAGTTCGCGAACAGTGAAAACTTAGGCCAAATTTGGCCAAATTTTCTCGAATTCTACCATCCAAAAAACAAATTACACATACCCAGACATCATATATGATATAAAACATTTACCTAACATGTTCTGTAAACATTTTAATCATTCTAGCACATAAACAACTAATTTAAAACTAAAAATTCACTGTTAAAATCAAATATTCAAGTTTTAACCATTCTCATAAAATTAAACTCTATAAATTCATTTTTCAACCAAAGGTCATAAGGCCTAGTTTGGAAAAACTAAATTAAAACTCCTTTCATTTATTTTAATAAAACATTATAACATATAGTTTTAAATGTCACACATTTAATTTAATTGAACTTATTATTAGTAAATAAATTCAATTAAATATAACTAACTCAAATAATAATTTTATTTAACAAAAACACCAAATAAATTATATTATTCAAATAAATTATTTATTAACATAAATCATTTATTCAAATAATTCTTTTCATCATCTAATTTAATTATTAAATTAAATTAGAATAATCATCACAAATCATATTCAAGTAACAATTAACACAATTAACTCAACATAAACTTATTTCACAATAGCTTAATAAATCATCTATTAACTCAATAAATTAACAAAAATATTTATACAACTCAATAAATATTTTTATTAATTCTCAAAAATTGCATTCGTTACAGCAGTAACCCAGTAGGTTTTTGATGTTCGACTTTTATTCTTTGACACGTTAAACATCTACTTACCTATTCCGCTATCTCTCTTTTCATGTTCGACCACCAAAAGTGTCGGCTTAAATCTTTGTACATTTTTGTACTACCTGGATGCACGGCGAACTTAGAACTGTGGGCTTCATTCAGTATTTCATCTTTTAGTTCTTGTACTAAGGGGACCCAAATTCTATTCTCGTACCTCAGTACCCCATCTTTATCAATTCTGAATTTGATATTCTTTTTATGAGTTAATTCAGTTTTACACTTCTGACACTTTTCATCTGTCTCTTGTAGTTCCCTGACTTTATCCAGTAAAGTCGAACCACTTTCTACAAAGAATAACTTTTGGGTAGAGTTAACTGGAACTCTTACCTCAATCTCAAGTTTATTAAACTCTTTTATAAGTACCTCGTTGTTTGTTATAACATTCAACTTCTCTTGGTTCTTTTTATCTAACGCATCTGCAACTACGTTGGCTTTCCCGGGATGATATAAGATTACACAGTCAAAATCCTTTATCAACTCTAGCCATCTCTTTTGCCTCATGTTTAACTCCTTCTGCGTGAAAATATACTTCAGACTTTTGTGATTTGTGTATATCTCACACTTCTCCCCGTACAAATAATGCCTCCAAGTTTTCAAGGCAAATACTATGGCGGCTAACTCAAAATCACGAGTAGGATATTTCTTCTCATAATCCTTAAGTTGTCGTGATGCATACGCAATCACCTTCCCATGTTGCATCAACACATAACCTAATCCCTTGTGTGATGCATTACTATAAACCACAAGACTCCCGGTATTATCTGGTAATGATAACACTGGTGCCATGCTCAAACGCTTCTTCAACTCTTGGAAGCTTTCTTCGCATTTATCTGTCCAGACGTACTTTAACGTCTTTCAAGTTAAATTGGTTAGCGGGGTTGCTATTTTTGAAAAATCTTATATAAAACGTCGATAGTACCCTTGCTAACCCGAGAAAACTTCTTACTTCTGTTGGAGTTGTTGGTTGTTCCCAATTCACAACCGTCTCTATCTTCGCTGGATCTACTGCGATCCCATCCTTGTCAATCACATGACCCAAGAATTGGACTCGGTGTAACTAGAATTCACACTTGGAAAACTTTGCATAAAGTTGTTCCTTCCGTAATATCTCCAATACGCTCCTTAAGTGTTCAGCATGCTCCTACTTGGTTCTCGAGTATACTAAAATATCATCGATGAACACTACGACAAATTTGTCTAAGCATGGTTTAAACACTCGGTTCATCAAGTCCATGAATACTGCCGGTGCATTCGTCAATCCAAAGGACATCACAAGAAACTCATAATGTCCATAGCGTGTCCTAAACGCTGTCTTCGGCACATCTTCTTTTCGTACCTTTAATTGATGATAACCTGATCGTAGGTCGATCTTCGAAAAGTGTTCGACCCCTTTCAACTGGTCAAACAGATCATCAATTCTTGGTAAAGGATATTTATTCTTTATGGTTAACTTATTTAGTTCTCGATAATCGACACATAACCTTAAAGTTCCATCCTTCTTCTTTACAAACAACACCGGTGCTCCCCAAGGTGAAACACTAGGTTATATGTACTTCTTGTCTAAGAGTTCCTGTAACTACACAAGTAACTCCTTCAACTCAATTGGTGCCATCCTGTAAGGTGCCTTCGAAACTGGCGCCGTACCAGGTGCAAGATCGATAACAAACTCGATCTCCCTATTCGGAGGAAGACCTGATAAGTCATTGGGAAACACATCTTGAAATTCCCTAACTACAGGTATTTGATCTAGCTTTACTCTTTCCTTTCGAGTATCCACTATATATGCTAAATAACCTGTACAACCCTTCCGAAGCAATCTCTCCGCCTGCATTACTGTCAGACATCGATATCGTTTAGGTGAACAACCACCGTTGAACACTATCTTTGACTTCGACGCAGTCATCAGATTTACACGCTTCCGATGGCAGTCAATCATTACATTATGATTAACCAACCAATCCATGCCTAAAATTATGTCGAATTCCCCCAGTTGTATAGGAATAAGGTTCACAAGAAACTTGTGTCCCTTAATCTCTACGTTATAATTTCTATATATGGTTTTAACGGGAATTATCTCTCTATTTGTAATTTCTACATTGAAAGCTATTATTCTATATATATATGGTCTTCACATGGCATATTCAAGTTTTTAGCAAAGCTATTAGACACAAATGAACAAGTAACACCAGAGTCGAATAACACATATGCATTTAAAGTGTTAATAGGGATGATACCTGTCACCACGTCCTATTAATCAACAACATCCCTCATCGTCATATTAAATGTTCTGGCGGTTGGACGACCCTGACCTCCTGCTACTGTTGGTTTAAAGCTATTGTTGGTTGTTTGGTTTCCCCCCTATTTTGATTTCTGGTTCTTGGGTAATTTCTAACTATGTGATCCATTGAGCCACAGTTGAAACACCTACTCCTATTGGTTGTAGGACACTAAGGGGCATAGTGTCCCTCCTGACCACACTTGTAACAAGTCACCTTCTTTTTAAGACACATTCCTCTATGATTCCTCCCACATATAGCACAAAGGTCATTTCTATTGTTGTTTCTATTGTTGTTGTTGTAGTTATTTCCCCTTCTTCCAAAACTATTAGAAAAAGTGGTATCCCACTTTCTCTTGTTATTATTAGTATTAAACCCACCTGTACTTGCTTCTCTGTTAAACCTTCCCCCTTCATTTTGACTCTTTTTATCCTTGTGAAATTTTATAAGGGACTCATTCTCTTTCTCAGCTATGATAGCCTTTTCGAGAATTTCTGGAAAGAGTTTTACTTGGAACACTGACAATTTACTACGAATTTGGGGTTTCAAACCCTCTTCATACCTCCGGGTCTTCCTTGCCTCTGAATCTACTTGATGCGGGGCAAACCTTGCTAGTTCATTAAACTTAGCTGTATACTGAGATACAGTAAGCTCCCCTTGTTTCAACTCTAGGAATTGTACCTCCATACGATCCTGCATTGATTGGGGAAAGTAATTCTCAAAGAATAGTTCCTTGAATCTATCCCAAGGAACCATCCCTACACCTGCACGAACCTTAGTAGTTTCTGAAAGTAGTATGCACTCAAGCCAATCATATTTGATATGATGTAGCATATACTTTGTAATCTTATTCATTTATTAATAAAAGTATTAAAGGCATTTTACATTATCTACATGGTGCTGTTATATATTAAATGTGATAAACCCATAGTTTTGAGCAATGCTTTTAGAATCATGATAGTGATCATGCTAATGAGATCTAAATTCAAGATAGCTCACAAACTAAAATTGTTCCTGATCGTTGGATTACTAAATTGTGGATTAGTGAATCCGGATAGATTAGTACATACGTTGCTTGCTCTTAGGAAGAGGATGATTGATCTCATAATCATTTGTGTGGAGACACTAAAGCAAGTATGTAGGTGCTTATTGGAGAATAAGTTCACTGAACGTGACTCGCTGAGGAATACCTAATGGAGTTTTACTCGGCTGTCAATAGGAATTCCTCTAGTGATAGTAGTACAAGTGATCCTTAGACTTGAGATCATCATAGTATCTTGTGTATGATAAGTTATACTTTGACATGTCCCTTAAGACCTTTAGGGTATATCAAAGGGTATGATTGGGTATAATAAGTTATACATGGAGATAGGTGAATGATCAACAAAGAATCTACCACGTCTAGTAAAAGATGTGAATGTCCTATGTGATTCGATAAATGATAACTCAGTAGTCCTTGGCCAAGGCAGAATGAAATTAGAAAGGAGTTTCTAATTTGCATTATTTAGAGTTGTGCATTTGCGAATCGAAATACATATAATTAAATAAAATAAGACTTGACAGTAATTCCATATCTTATATTTAATTGGGACATTGTATGGTAGAAGGATTGAATTGTACGGTAACTATTTACTCAAAGGTTCTTTTGTGATTAATGTTGAAATCTATATTATCTGGAAAGTCGTTGATCGCTAAGGGGGCTTACCCTTATTGTAGAATAAATATTATTTATTTAAATGAATTAAATAGTTTAATTTATTTATTTAAATAAGATTAGAATTGTTGTAATTGATTTATTCACAACCGGTTTAATACGGAGAACCTAAAGGGTCACACCGCAAAAGGAAAATATTTATTTAAGAAGTAAATGGCATAATTGTAATAATAAGTTAAGTGTATATTAATTTAATCTATGGAGATAGAATAAATTAAATAGCTTAATATTTATTATTTAATATTTTGGAAATATTAAATATAAATTAATAAGATGAGTCTTATTATTATTATTACTATTACTATTATTTAATTCCTAATATGGATTGAGAATTAATTAATATAACTATTATTTAATTCCTAATAGGGATTGAGAATTAATTAATAGAAGTACTCTCTCATTAATTCCTAATTGGATTAGGAATATAATTAAAGGAGTTTAATTAAAATAGAAACCCTAATCCTAAATAGTTTAGGGAAGGGGTTTTCCTACATCTATAAATAAGAGAAGTCTTATCATAGATTAAGGTTACACACTCTTACATTAGATTGTGGAGAGTATTTACAATTTCTATAGAGATAGAAACTAGGGTTTTGCCAAACACCCAACTTCTTGAATATTTGTTCTTCCTTGGTGGATCACCTCTAGAGGCCAAACACTTGGGTGGCTAACATTGATCAAAGGAAGGAATCACACCGTTGAATTCAAGGAGAACTCGAAAGACTAGGAGTTGAACTTGTACCTGAGGAAGCTTTGTTCTACAAGGGTATATTCTCCATCTCTTTCGTTTAATTAATAATTGTGCATAAAGAATGATCATGGTGATGGTTTGTATAAAATTTTAAAATCTGATTTTGTCACGCTTCCGCTTTATTTATGTAATTTGATTACATGTTCGCGTTATACAAACCTAACAGTGGTATCAAGAGCCAATCTTTATGCGAATTATTAATTGTTTTGATTCTATTTATATATGGGTATATATATATATCACATTAGTAAAACATATATATAATATATATTATAACGTGATATGTTGGTGTGTTAGATATATATATATATATATATAATATTCTTAATAATTTTATAATTAAAATAAAGAGTTTATTTTAATCTTGAAATTGGATTTCATGCAACTTAAAATTGCCCATTAAATGATACTCATATATATATAGAATGATTTTATTATTCATGAGATGAATGTTATTTATTGATACATATAGAGATATGTATGATAATAAATAGGGATTGTTTATGGACTATTGACCAATGTGTGATTGGAATTATTTTAGAGGATGCTTGAATGTATGTGTTTTTATAAATGGGGTCTGCGTACCTCGTCTTCTCTAATTTTTTCTTAATGTAAATTCTATCTCCCTCCTATGTACTTCCCCTTGACTGCTGATCAAGGTTTCTATTTAATGTAAATAGTTTTTGTAATAGGACTAGTTAGAATTAAATTTTGAAGAATTGGAGACCAAGGAGCAAGGAGCGCTTGAAGACCCGTTTGTAATGGAGCCCGGGTTTAAATGTAATAGTTATATTTAAATTCAATTCTTGCACCCTAGGTTTGACCTTTTGGTTCACTTGGTGGCTCTAGTGAACCAAACTAGAATAAAAGTCCATAATCAATCCGGGTAGAATATAGTATTTTATATGTGCATGCTTACTATATATATTATATATTATCCAACATGCTTCGCATGTTAAATAATATGACGCGTATTTTATATATATATGTGCATGCGCGCTTAACAAGATGAGACTAATAATAACAAACCCCTCAAAGTAATATATTAAGTCCTAAGCGTTCAAAGATATTTGGAATATCGAACGTCGCCTTCTAGCATGGTAAAACGATAGAGTATTAAATATTTAATATGTGTTTGTTGTGCACACACAAGGCGAGTATTAAATATTTAAGATGTTGTTTTATCACATTTGATGCTTATTAAGGAATTCAACATTACTGCTTTGTTGTGCACACACAAGGGCGGTCTTTTTCTCTTCACATATATGGAAGTGCTAGGCTGGACTTAACTTAGATTATTTTAGTTCGGATGTGCACACACTTGACCATTATAATCTAAGAGGCAAAATACAAGGAGTTACATGGTGATGTAATTGACAATAGTTGTCTACCTATTTATTTATATATAGTTTGTTGTGCACACACAAGGCTATATACATTTGAAATGGGATCCTTAATCTCACTAGCAGATCCTTAATTAGATTTGCCGAACTATATAATAAGGGTAATATAGTTTGATAAAAATAGTGGGAGATACCAATTTAAATAAAGACCTAATTTATTTTGATGATTAATAAATTGAATGTATGCTAAAATGTTGTCTATTTCACATGCAGAATTTAAAAATGTCAAACTCACTATCACTGCGTAGCATACTTGATGCTAACAAACTAACCGGACCGAATTACACGGACTGGTTAAGGAATCTGAGAATTGTTCTCACTGCTGAAAAGATTTCTTATGTCCTAAATTCACCAGTCCCTGCAAATGTTGCAGAAACAGCCTCTGAGGAAGAGATTGCTACTTTCAGAAAGTGGCAAGATGATGCAATCTTGGCTCAATGCATCATGCTCGCATCCATGAGTAACGAGCTTCAGCATCAACATGAAACTATGGATGCTCCTACTATATTGTTGCACCTCAAAGAGTTGTATGGTGAGCAAAGTAGGACTGCTAGATATCAGATATCTAAGGAGCTCTTCCGATCTCGTATGACCGAGGGCACTGCTGTTGAAACTCATGTCCTAAAGATGATCAATTTGATTGAACAACTTGGACAGCTTGGGTTCATGATGGATGGGGAATTAAGTCAAGATTTGATCTTGCAGTCACTCCCAGACACCTTCTCACAATTTGTTGTGAATTTTCACATGAATAAGTTGGACGTCAGCTTGCCTGAGTTACTTAACATGTTGAAAACTGCTGAAGGTCACTTCTCATCCAACAAGAATCAAGTCTTACTAGTGGATGATTCTTCCAAGAAAAGGAAGAGGCCCAAGGTATCTTCTCAGAAAAAGAAAAACAAGAAGGCTAAGGGCATGCTGAAAAGCAAGGATAAAAAGAAACCTGATCCAGATAGCAAAGGAATTTGCTACCATTGCAATAAGTCGGGACACTGGAAGAGGAACTGCAAGGAGTATCTTGCGGATCAAAAGCAGAAGAAGCTTGGAGAAGCTTCGAATTCCGATCTAGGTTTGTTCATGATTGAAATTAATTTTTCTGAAAGTCAAAATTCTACTTGGGTATTGGATACCGGCTGTAGTTCTCACATATGTAATAATATGCAGGGACTAAGCATAAGTAGAAAGCTGAACAAAGATGAAGTCGTCCTACGAGTGGGGAATGGAGCAAAGGTTGCTGCATTAGCTGTAGGGACTTATTGTTTAGCACTGCCTTCGGGAAAGTTCATTAGTTTAAATAATTGTTATTATGTTCCGACACTCATTAGAAACATTATTTCAATTTCTGTATTGGATATGGATGGTTTTGATATTATAATAAAGAACAACAGTTGTTCTATTTATAATAAAAATGTTTTATATGGTGTTGGGAACTTACTAAATGGACTTTACATAGTTGACTTGCATGAAAATATACTTCAAATTGAACAAACTAAGAAAAGAAAAAGAGATGATGTTAATTATACCTTTATGTGGCACTGTAGACTCGGTCATATCAATGAAACAAGATTATCCAAGTTGCATAAAGATGGGCTTTTAGAGCTATCTGATTACGAATCATATCCAACTTGTGAATCTTGTCTCATGGGTAAAATGACTAAATCTCCTTTTACTGGAAAAGGAGAAAGAGTTACAGAGTTGTTAGCGTTGGTACACACAGACGTATGTGGACCTATGACAACGAATGCACGAGGAGGGTATTCTTATTTTATTACTTTCACTGATGATCATTCTAGATTTGGATATGTGTATTTAATGAAATACAAATCTGAATCATTTGAAAAGTTCAAAGAATTCAGAAGTGAAGTAGAGAAACAAACTGGTAAGAGTATTAAGATTCTTTGATCGGATCGAGGAGGGGAATACTTAACCAATGAGTTTCTCAATTGTCTCAAAAAAAATGGTATAATCTCACAATGGACTCCACTAGGGACGCCACAGTTGAATGGTGTATCTGAAAGGAGAAATCGAACATTGTTGGACATGGTTTGTTCCATGATGAGTTTTACCGACCTTCCAGTATCCTTCTGGGGTTATGCCCTAGAATCGGCTGCATACCTACTTAATAAGGTACCTACCAAATCCGTCCCAAAGACCCCATATGAGATATGGACAGGGAGGAAACCTAGTCTTAAGCATGTTAAAACTTGGGGTTGTCCAGCTTATGTCAAAAGGTTTGAGCACGATAAGCTGAAGACTAGATCCGACAAGTGTAGATTTGTGGGATATCCTAAAGAAAGTTTAGGATATTATTTCTATCATCCAACTGATCAAAAGGTGTTTGTAGCAAAACACGCTGCCTTCTTGGAAAAGGAGTTTATCCTCGAAGGGGTCAGTTGGAGTAAGATATATCTTGAAGAAGTTCAAGAACCACAAAATACTCCGGATCAAAGTCAGGTACCTGACCAAGTGGAAGAACCTACTGTACCACAACTTATTCGTAAATCTGGAAGAGTAACGAAGATACCTGATAGGTATGGATTCATCATAGAGGATGATGATGAGGTACGCATCATAGATGATGATGATCCATTGACTTACGAAGAGGCTATGAGTAGTAAAGACTCAGAGAAATGGCTAGAATCCATGAAATCCGAGATGGACTCCATGTATGAGAACAAAGTATGGACTTTGGTTTCACCACCTGAGGGCATTAAGCCTATTGGGTGTAAATGGGTCTTTAAGAGAAAGACTGGAGCAGATGGCAAGGTAGAGACTTATAACGCCCGACTGGTTGCAAAAGGTTTCAAACAAAGACAAGGAGTTGACTATGATGAAACCTTCTCACCAGTAGCTATGCTCAAGTCCATTCGGATTTTGCTTGCAATTGCAGCTTATTATGACTACGAAATCTGGCAAATGGACGTGAAAACGGCCTTCCTCAATGGAAAGCTTGAGGAGAATGTATATATGATACAGCCACAGGGTTTTGTTTCAACGGTTAGAACAAACCAAGTCTGTAAGCTACAACGATCCATTTATGGATTGAAGCAAGCTTCTCGAAGATGGAACATCCGTTTTGATGAGATAATCAAAAGGTTTGATTTTATCAAAAATGAGGATGAACCATGTGTGTACAAGAAGGTTAGTGGGAGCGCTGTTTCATTCCTAGTATTATATGTAAACGATATATTACTGATAGGGAATGATGTTCCTATGCTACAGTCGATCAAAATTTGGTTATCTAAACACTTCTCCATAAAGGACTTGGGTGAGGCATCCTATATTTTGGGGATAAAGATCTTTAGAGATAGATCTAAAAGGATGCTAGGTTTGACCCAAGGAAAGTACATTGACTCAATGCTAAAGAGGTTTAGCATGGAAGATTCCAAGAGAGGTCTCATGCCGATGAGCCATGGAATACATCTCTCCAAGAAACAGGCCCCAAAGACACCTGAGGAGAGAAACCGAATGAGTAAGATTCCTTATGCTTCAGCAATAGGATCTATCATGTACGGTATGATATGTACTAGACCAGATGTCGCTCATGCACTTAGTGTAACAAGCAGATATCAGTCGAATCCAGGAGAAGAGCACTGGAAGGCAGTGAAAAACATCCTAAAGTACTTGAGAAGAACTAAGGATGTATTTCTTATCTACGGTGGGTCTGAATTGAAACTAGAGGGCTATACAGACTCAAGTTTTCAAACGGACCAAGATGACTATAAATCCGTTTCAGGGTATGTGTTTACCTTAAACGGTGGCGCAGTGAGTTGGAAAAGTTCCAAGCAACAAACGGTTGCTGATTCAGTGACAGAGGCAGAGTACATAGCTGCAAGTGAAGCTGCAAAGGAAGCTGTTTGGATGAAGAAGTTCATAACTAAACTTGGAGTGGTTCCTAGCATTAGAGAAGCCGTACCTTTATTTTGTGACAACACTGGAGCTGTTGCGCAGGCCAAGGAACCCAGGTCTCATCAGAAATCCAAACACGTGTTGCGGCGGTTTCATTTGATTAGAGAGATCATTGAAAGAGGAGATGTCACCCTGGAGCGTGTGGACTCTCAAGACAACATTGCAGATCCATTTACTAAAGTTTTAACACAACAACAGTTTGATCGTCACTTCGAGAAGATGGGTATTAGATACCATGGCGATTGGCTTTAGTGCAAGTGGGAGATTGAAAGTAGTATGCACTCAAGCCAATCATATTTGATATGATGTAGCATATACTTTGTAATCTTATTCATTTATTAATAAAAGTATTAAAGGCATTTTACATTATCTACATGGTGCTGTTATATATTAAATGTGATAAACCCATAGTTTTGAGCAATGCTTTTAGAATCATGATAGTGATCATGCTAATGAGATCTAAATTCAAGATAGCTCACAAACTAAAATTGTTCCTGATCGTTGGATTACTAAATTGTGGATTAGTGAATCCGGATAGATTAGTACATACGTTGCTTGCTCTTAGGAAGAGGATGATTGATCTCATAATCATTTGTGTGGAGACACTAAAGCAAGTATGTAGGTGCTTATTGGAGAATAAGTTCACTGAACGTGACTCGCTGAGGAATACCTAATGGAGTTTTACTCGGCTGATTTTGTCAATAGGAATTCATCTAGTGATAGTAGTACAAGTGATCCTTAGACTTGAGATCATCATAGTATCTTGTGTATGATAAGTTATACTTTGACATGTCCCTTAAGACCTTTAGGGTATATCAAAGGGTATGATTGGGTATAATAAGTTGTACATGGAGATAGGTGAATGATCAACAAAAAATCTACCACGTCTAGTTAAAGATGTGAATGTCCTATGTGATTCGATAAATGATAACTCAGTAGTCCTTGGCCAAGGCAGAATGAAATTAGAAAGGAGTTTCTAATTTGCATTATTTAGAGTTGTGCATTTGCGAATCGAAATACATATAATTAAATAAAATAAGACTTGACAGAAATTCCATGTCTTATATTTAATTGGGACATTGTATGGTAGAATGATTGAATTGTATGGTAACTATTTACTCAAAGGTTCTTTTGTGATTAATGTTGAAATCTATATTATCTGGAAAGTCGTTGATCGCTAAGGGGGCTTACCCTTATTGTAGAATAAATATTATTTATTTAAATGAATTAAATAGTTTAATTTATTTATTTAAATAAGATTAGAATTGTTCTAATTGATTTATTCACAACCAGTTTAATATGGAGAACCTAAAGGGTCACACCGCAAAAGAAAAATATTTATTTAAGAAGTAAATGACATAATTGTAATAATAAGTTAAGTGTATATTAATTTAATCTATGGAGATAGAATAAATTAAATAGCTTAATATTTATTATTTAATATTTTGGAAATATTAAATATAAATTAATAAGAGGAGTCTTATTATTATTATTACTATTACTATTATTTAATTCCTAATAGGGATTGAGAATTAATTAATATAACTATTATTTAATTCCTAATAGGGATTGGGAATTAATTAATAGAAGTACTCTCTCATTAATTCCTAATTGGATTAGGAATATAATTAAAGGAGTTTAATTAAAATAGAAACCCTAATCCTAAATAGTTTAGGGAAGGGGTTTTCCTACATCTATAAATAAGAGAAGTCTTATCATAGTTTAAGGTTACACACTCTTACATTAGATTGTGGAGAGTATTTACAATTTCTATAGAGATAGAAACTAGGGTTTTGCCAAACACCTAACTTCTTGAATATTTGTTCTTCCTTGGTGGATCACCTCTAGAGGCCAAACACTTGGGTGGCTAACATTGATCAAAGGAAGGAATCACACCGTTGAATTCAAGGAGAACTCGAAGGACTAGGAGTTGAACTTGTACCTGAGGAAGCTTTGTTCTACAAGGGTATATTCTCCATCTCTTTCGTTTAATTAATAATTGTGCATAAAGAAAGATCATGGTGATGGTTTGTATAAAATTTTAAAATCTGATTTTGTCACGCTTCCGCTTTATTTATGTAATTTGATTGCATGTTCGCGTTATACAAACCTAACAGTTTCCCACCAATGATTCGTCTCACCTTTGAGAAAAAAAGTGACAAAGACCGTCTTTTGATCTTCGCTGACATTAGTTACTATAAAGAACTTCTCTATTTCAGTAATCCAGGTTTGAGCCTCAACGGGTTCTGCGGTCCCTTTAAACTCAGGCGGACCTACAAGTTTAAAGTCTTTAAATATGGTGCCCTGTGGGGTAACTGCATTAGGTTGGTTTGGTTGATAACTTTGTAAGGCTCCTAAGAGTATATCCACTAATTGTTGGGTAGGGTTTGTTTCTCTATCCTCGCTTTATGTCTTATTTCTCTTTCTTGTTGCCATGATTCTAGAAATAAAGGAAAAACAAGTATAAATACAAGTATATACTACACACATAGTTAACAACTTGATTTGTACAAACATAATTTGTATATTACATACTAAAAGTTTACATATTTGACTAGTGGTTTATACTACCACTAGTGGGTACAAAAGGTTCCCTATTTACAACCAAAATTTTTATAGTACACACTACTGAACATAAACCTAAGTACTATCCCATACTTTAACGACCATGTGCCTCACCATAGGCATCCTGGATCATGTGGCATACCACTAATCGATCTATCAGATAGTCCACCTTTTACTTTTCTACTGGATATCTAATCACTCGGCGCTCTAAGTCGTCGAATGAGTTACGACACCCTCGAACAACTCGATCTAACTGCACTTGTACATCCTATAAAAGAATTTTACTTGTTTAGTATGATAGTAAGGTAGGTTTACACATAAATATAAAGCTTTTAAGGTTATTTCATCTATAATTAAGTATTTTACGGATTCAAAGACTATATCCTAAGGTATTTCCTAACTACCTTAGAGCTATAATCAACAGCTTTGATACCAACTTGTGAAGCCCCCAAATTCTCTACACTCCCTGTAGCAGATTTGGTGCTCACGTGAAGCTATTCAACTATAAATATTGCATAATATATAACTTCTATCCATCTAAGGTTCACAGTATCCCATAACAGATAATAGTTCTCGCCAGAACGTTAACTGTGTTTGGATACCCTCACTTGGATGTATAGATTTATATCTTATGAATATCTCTTTTATATCGATATTCCCTATCTATCTGACATTCACAGTATCAATGATAAGTTTGTTCTTGGAACTGAGGGGCGCATTTCGGTAAAGGTGGCACCTTATCGGGGCTCATTAAGTGAAACCTCAGCGCTTACAGAACTCCCAATATCATCTAAATACCCTCATTCAGATGTATAGTTTATATGGATACTGTACTAGATCAAATGCTACTTTCTAACTTAACTAAGAATGTAAATACAATGCAAGAGATATAACAAAAGATGATATATATATATATATATATATATATATATATATATATTATAACTTTAAGTTTGATTACAACGTTCTCAGTACTATGTTCTTATTATAACAAAGTCTTGTAAGACTTGAATTTATCCAAAACAGTAAGATAAAACTAATTAACATAGCCTTTTCCCTTGTCCGTCCTTGAAGTTCCGGGATTACCATCTAAAACTGCAAAGGAAAGTTTTATGCAAGGATGAGCTATAGAATGCTCAGCAAGTTTATTTCAAAAATATAAACACAATATGTTTGATTTGAAAGAAGTTCAAAAGCTTTTGCCAACTAAGGGTTCAATACATGAACCATGTGTTCCAACTAGTTCTCTCAGCCTTTAATGACTTAGAACAGCTTTGTTCAGATATCTTATAGGGGATCAACCTAATCGAGATATCCTAGGAGTATGCATAACATCCTAATCATGCCCAATATGCACTAAACGTCAATATATTATTGACAATAACAACCCATATAGGGTGTTTGTATACTCAGTTATAAGATGTCATACCAAACAATTTGGCTTTACACAACAATTCATGCTCGAATAAACAATATATGAATAATGATTCATTTTTCAGTTATGCTGAATCAAGAAGCAATAACTTCACAACAATTGATAGCAAGATGTATAATACTTGCATAAAGGTAACAAGGTTTGGAGACTTGCCTGTGCGTAGTTCGTCTAGTTTACACGGTCTATCGGCGTCACGTAGTCTAGTTATGTCTATTTTTACCAATAATAAGCGTTAGAATACTTGCACATAGTTTAAAAGAATAGAAGGCTTGCCTTGTATATCTTTTAAAGATAAATATAACGGTCTAAACGTTCGTCGTAAATCCTATACGATTATCGGCGTACATAACTAGTTAAACGTTTAACAATTAACTCTTTTAAGTTTTTATTTTGGTTATCATAATTGTTTATAATTAGGACTTCTTCTACTATACATGAAATAATTTTATTTTTTTTGCTAAGTAGACATGAAATAATTTCAGCATTATAACTGCTTATAGAATGAATATTTCTCAACTATATTTAAAATAAATTGAGCATTATAACTGCTTGCAAAATGAATATTCGGCTATTATATTTGAGATAATTTCAGCATTATAACTGTTTATAAAATGAATATTCGTTTACTATGTTTGAAATAACTTGGGCATTATAACTGCTTATAAAATGAATATTCGGCTATTATATTTGAAATAATTTTAGCATTATAATTGCTTATAAAATGAATATTCTTACTAAATACTTGAAGAAAATCGAACATAGTAACTGCTTATAAAAGTATATTTTCAACTTTATAAGAGAAATAAATCGGACATTATAACTGCTTGTAAATAAGACTTTTGTACTATATACATAAAATAATTTGGGCATTATAACTGCTTGTAAAAATATATTTTTACTAATACATATATAAAAATGAAAAATATGACTACTAGAGTATACCTCTTGTAGTTGCTAGCTTTACTTCCAATCGCGTAGCGCTTCGATGCTTAGAAAGTAATTTTTATCTCACAATATCTCTCAGAATATAAATATAGAGTGTTTTTGCTCTTCAACTGCTCTTGAAAAATAGTAAGGAATGAATGAACTGAGCTTACTATTTATAGGAAAACCAAGTTTCACTAATTGCACGTTAGGGGCTCGGCTTATTACACTTTGCACCCTAGCATATTCTTAGAATATTCTTCTAAGCTCCTCAATGAAAATATCTTCCAAGCTCGACAATGCAGCTTGCAATTTGAACTTATCTTCTAAGCTCCTCAATGAAAATATCTTTCAAGCTCGACAATGCAGCTTGCAATCTAAGCTCCTCAATGAAAATATCTTCCAAGCTCGACAATGCAACTTACAATTGAACCTATCTTCTAAGCTCCTCAATGAAAATATCTTCCAAGGTCGACAATGCAGCTTGTAATCTAAGCTCCTCAATGAAAATATCTTCCAAGCTCGACAATGCAGCTTGCAATTGAACCTATCTTTTAAGCTCTTCAATAAAAATATCTTTCAAGCTCAACAATGCAGCTTGTTACCGTAAGCACGACAAATCACTTTGTCATTCCCAAGCACGACACCACAACTTGTCAAAAATAATTTGTCGGGATGCTTCTTGGTGAAATCGTGGAAAGCACGACTAAGCAGCTTGACAAATTTTTTTTTATTTGACCTAATTCATTGTTTACATAATATAATTACATAACACCTGCTTCGAAATATCATTTCAATCTTTATTAAGCACATATGTTACAAAATTCGAATCTCATTAGGGCTTAAGGTTTTAAACTTCTTGATACCTAGTTTTAGGTTATACGCTTTAATTCTAAACGTATACGATAGCGTTTTCGAATCGTATTAGATTTTCAAAGATTACCTGAACAGTCGTTCATTAGAGTATACAATCACATAACACAGAGTTGAAATAAGAAATTTCATTTAATAATCACATAATTTACATATACGAGTCTTATTAAGGTCTAGAATATCATAGTGATTCTGTAAATATGAGTTATAATGATGATTTTTATGTTGTTTTACAGAATACTCTACGTTCGTAGTGTTAGAATGGCAATCTGGCAGCTCTACGATCGTTTGGTTTTCAGCTCTACGTCTGACGAGAGTTACTCTACGATGGTGTTGTTTACTCGACGATTGTCCCAAGTCTACTCTACGATTCCGAGAGAACTCTACGATTGCATGACTACTCTACGGAGCGATGGTGCAGAGTTTTACTCTACGTTTCTTTACACTACGATTGCTAAAGGAGTGTTACTTTATGATTTTGATCGACTTGCAGGATTCCTATTCTGAGTAGGATTGGAGTTGCTGGGATGATAGAGTTCGATTTGTACGAGGATTTGGAGATGGAATTATAATCTTACATGAAAAGTATCTCTGATTATGGAATTAGAGTCTGATATGGAACCTGACCAAATATGGAAACTGAATATGAGCTAGGATTGGAAAAGGAAACTGAAGAAGATTTAGTTTTGGGAACTTAATTCTAAATTGATAAGAAAGCTACTTAAAGCAGGATTGCAGCTTGGTGCTGCAATTTGGTGAAGCTGAACTGAAGAACTGAAGCTTTTAAATATTTGATTACCTTCATTAATTTAATTATGTTTTTCTTAGTTAATTATAATTGATTCAAAACCCCCAACTTTTAATTACTATTTTTAGTAGAAACATTAGGATAAATTCAAAACAATATCATTCTCTGTGGGATCGATCCTTGCTTGCTACTGTGCTTATTATTTGAATTTGTAGAGTAAAGAGAGGTTTAATTTTGGATTGCTTGACGACAGCTCTCCCAAACACTTAGCAAAATGGCTAACTTCTTCCAAATAACTTAGGGCCTCCTATTTATAGGAGAATTCTCTATACATATACATGTACATATACATGTATAATTATACTACCAAGTAAATATTAACCAATGAACTATTAGGGTTAGGTTAAAAGTATTTACCAACTCCCCATTAACTAAGGAAAAGTAAATTTGGTTGGTAAAAATCATAATAACCTTCACATGGCTCCTACACATTTATTTATTTATTTTATTAATATGTTCATTTATTTATTATGTATACTTCCAAGTATTCTAGAACTTGGGGTCCCCTCATTAGGCTATCTCACTTGGGCTTAATTTAATTAATCATTGGGCTTGAGCTTGGACTTAAATAAATTCCTACAACTTAAAACATGACAACCAATTTTAGACACCCAAATTTTGCGTTCCCTATGCTAACCGTGACAGGAGGGCAAAATCGTCAATTGAACCGGCCTGCTGGAGCGAAGAATGGGCACAAGTGCGAACACTCGACGCCACCACGACGATTTGCAGTCAAAACCGACGTGACAACAAGGCCATCCGAAATGAGCATTCCCGAATAATGTGTCACGTCTCACAGTAATTCCCGAACTGCAAAATACAAGCCTTTCGGCAAAAACCGACAGCACGATGCAAGAATCGAGGTGTGGTGCGGAAACCGAGGAGAATTAAATAACTAAAGTGCATGGCGGGCTGAGTGGATGGCGATCTAAGGCCAGCCTACTTCAGCACATTTCCTTCATTCAGTGATGCAGAGAGGGTTGAATCAGGCGAGGAGGAGAAGAAGAAACAGCAGCAGCAACTCGGAAATTAGGGAAGAAATAACATAAATTTGCAACAAAAGAGGAGAGAAAAGAGAGAAAAAAAGAGAAGATTCATACTCTTTTGATTTGATTGTATCACATATACTTCCCAATCTATTCAAATACACAAGTTTACATCCATTTTGATATCATTTGCAAGGTGAAAAATCTCCTTATTTATTGCAATTTCTATCATATCATTTGGTCAAATTAAATGTAGTTTTCATGTAATTTATGATGGAACAATGAATTAGGGATTATTAGTGAGGGTTCTATCGGAACAAAATTCTTCCTAATAACCCGAGGATATTCGTTTGTTGAATTGTTGGTTGTTTTACGATGTTACATTGGGCGTGGTTCCCTTAGATCGTTATTTTAGGATGTCTTGGCATTATTAGACTATTCGTATTGGTTATTTCTTGTAATATCCACTTTGTGGTTGTGTGGAAATTTGGGGTGAGAGCCTATGAACGCGACCCCGTGGTCCAAATCCGATGATGGACATTTTTGGATGTATGTAATAGGGCTGATGTACCCTTTATTGTAAATATGTAATTGTCGGGCCTTAAAACGATATCAAATCGAAAATCGGGTTTAAGGCCCCGTAATAGTGAAAGTATGCTATTGTTGGCGTTCGAGGTTATTTTGATGGCTTACATGCCCATGAATAGCCCCAACGCATTTTAATGTTTTGATTTGATTTATGACACCAAATTGATTTCAAAGGTAAACAATAAAGATTTGCATAAAATCAATCAAATTAGGTTATTAGTATCACGAGGCTAAAAATTGGGAGTGCTAATAAATGTCGATTCCTTTTAACGAGAAGGCAAAAGAAATCGTTTTCAAGACATCACAAGAATGGTTTTATACAAAATAAATAATGTCTTATTAAATCTTTGTGCATAGGGTTAAAGAGATTCTAGAAATTGCCCGATCGTTTCACGAAAGCAACGTATAGAACTCGATTCCTATTTTGATGAAGGTTTAGAAAAAACTCTCGTTTTGCCAAAACAACACCTAATGAAATCTCATAGTTTTAACAATAAAAATCAAACCTTTTCTCATAAAGCTTTCTCGTAAAAGCCGAAGAACATTCTAAAGCATTCCCAAAAGAAAACACGATTTTTCTGAAAAATACAAATGATTTCTTCATGTAAAATCACCACAACATTCACGTAGGCACACACACACACACACACACGCACACATACACGTTTCATGAATTGAAGGATAGGAAAGTATCAAGATTGCGGTAACCGTGTTTCACGGAAGTCGGGGGGTGCCTAACACCTTCCCCTCGCTTAAGCAAGCCCCCGAACTCTATGAATCTCGGTTCGCAGACCAATTAATTCGGAGTCACATATGAGCCATCGATTTATAAAAAACGAAAAACTCGGATGAGTTGGTACATCCATTTCAAATATACCAACTGGTGACTCTGGTTAATTGGCTCATCATAAAAAACGATCTTTCAAAACCCCGTCGACATTAATACCGACCTTTTCCAAGAAATCATTCAATCAAAAGGCTAAAATTGGAAGAGACGAAAAACCGGCGTCGACAGCTGGCGACTCTGCTGGGGACATTAGAGGGCCTAAGACGCGTTTAAATGTTGATGCTATCCTATCCTTTAAAAAATTCATGAATGTGTATGTGCGTGCGATATTTTGATTTTTTACCTTTTGTTGTGTGAATGTGTGTTTTGTCCAATAAATGAATGATTGAATGGAATTGCTTTACTTTAAAGTAATCATTTGCATACGGTGAGGATGATGAATGTGAATGTATGTTGAGAGTGTACCTCCTCCTGAGGCGAACCTGTCGGTTGCTTATTACTGGACTCGAAGGGGCTGCTCCCCGGAGATGGCTCAGGAAACGCACCACCCAAATCCGCTCCAATCGAAAGGATTCAGACGAGTAGATTGCGAAGATTTGGGAACCTTCATGCCGAAAAGCCCGTGAGAGTAACCCTAGGGTAAGTCAGCCTCTGATAAACCTAACGAAAGGGAAGCTTCTTCATGCCCTTTTATCGTTCAGTCAAATAAATAATGTCATGTAAATGACATACCACTGTCATACCGTCATCATCGTAATAAATATGTCCTGTATCATGTGATTACATCACCTGCACATATAAAGAGAATACTGACATGGTTTTGCAGGAAGGCCATCCATATCACGTACCAAGGTTTTCTAAAAACTTCTAAATACTATCATGTCATCAAACACTGACCTTGTTTTGCAGGATAAGATTAGAGAACCGTGAAAGCGTGGCCTAACGATCACAAAGAACCCGGAGTAGGGGCATATTCGACCACCAAAAAAAATGATAATCATGCATCAGTGTTGACATGCATCTGCCAACTTGTAACTGACACAGTACTAAACTACGGCCCTGGTTTATTTTGCGAGACTGCCCCTAGGACCCAACTAAGAGGCCGTAAAGTCCATACTCCATCCATCCAAATGGTAGAGGCCGGTATCCATGAAATACACTGGCTTCCCTGATTCACACATCACGGTACGAGATGAGCTTTAAGGGGAAATTGCGGTACAGACTTGTCCGGCCTGTGAGGATCAGATCGGAGGGATCTCCCATAGTGACGCCCCTCCTAAATGGGCTTGGTATCAAAACATTAAAGAGTTCCTTCGAGACAGCTCCCCTCTCGAAAATGCAGATCTGACCAAGGAAAGAGAATCCAAAGATGGGCAGTGAAATTCTTCCTAAGCGGAGACGATTTGCATGAATAGGACCTAGCTACGGGACTGCTGAGATATCTGGAAGCCGAAGAAGCCCACAGACAAATGAACGAAGTACATGGCGATGTGTGTGGAGCCCATATGAGCAGAACATTTTTGGCAAAGAAAATCATGTGAACGGATCACTACTGGCTAAACATGAAAACTAACTGTGATGCTCATGTCAGGAAATGTCGTCAATGCCAGATCCATGCCAATGCGATCCATGCACCTCCTAATGAGCTCCATTGCTTGACCTCACCGTGGCTAATTGGACCGTGCAACAGGTGATATCCAGGAAGGGGTAAACCCAGGAGTACGACAGCGAATCCCAACCAGTAGAAGATCAATGGGTTTTGAAATTCTGAGTTTTATTTCAAATCCATGCACGCTCATGTCATTTTGTCATGTTATCCAAAAAAAAAAAAAGCTCATGTGCTGAAATGTTTTATATATATGACAAGCATTTTGTTTTATGTCAGGTACCCCTATTTGAGGCATTCTAGCCTGACAAGCGATAGGCCAAATTTGAAGGAGGATCACGATTTTAGTATAGAGCTAGATTTTGATCTGATGGGGATTGAGCAGGACGAGACAGATATCGACAATACGCCTGACGAGATCAAAGGAGGGGTCGAGGAATAAACCCGAACCCGACTTAGACCAAACCATCGCCATCAAACATCAGAACCCCTAACGATCACAAAGAACCCGGAGTAGGGGCAAATTCGAATGCAAAAGAAATATATATATATATATATATATATATATATATATATATATAGCCGAGTTGTTGAGCCTGTATGGAGATATGTTCGCTTGGTCCCATGGCGACGTGATTGGATTGTCCACAGACGTTATAGGACATCGACTGCCCATCAAGGAGGGTTCCGACCAATTAAGCAAAAGTCGAGAACGTTGAAGCCTGAATGGAGGTTGAAAGTAAAGGACGAGATTATCAAGCGGTTTAAAGCAGGAATCATCACGCTGTCTATTTATCCTGAATGGCTTTCCGACAGAATCCCAGTACCACAGCCTGGAGGAGAAGTAAGGGGCCGCATCGACTATAGAAATCTGAACGATGCCCTCAAGGAGGAGATATATGACAAATTCAAGATCAAACATTTTGATTCAGTCATTTACCGGCCCAAAATGAATGGGGCAGTGGGGGCTGCAAATAAAACACAAAGACGATCATGGGAAGAATGTCCGCCAATCATCGGGGATGGCCAGATTTATTGTCGCTCACCCTGTTTGCCTATCGAACCTCAGTTCGCACATTTGGAGGGGCAACCCCTTACGCATCTCCCGGGCATACGACAAGAGGGTACGATCCCGGAAATTCAAAATAAACGATTTAGTCCTCAAAAGGATCGCGCCCTGCCAAGACGAAGCTATGGGGAATTTCGCTCTAAATTAAAAGGAGCCGCCACGATAAAAAAAAAAAAAAAAAAAAAGAAATCAAAAATCAATAATCCCCCAAACCTTTCAACAAGTCAAAGGACCGGATCTTTTGTTAGCCCAGCGAGATACCGATGCAACCAGTACGAGGGAGATCACAAGAAAAGCAACTTAGCATTGAGGCATTTGTCACTACCCAGGAAATGATGACGTGCAAATTGGCACCCATGCAACAATCCCATCAACATGGACCATCATCATCAAATGCTACCTCATGTCAATTCAATCTTCAACGGTACGATCATCTGGCATTTGTCAGGCATAGTTTTCCCGGGATACGATGACCCGCGTGAAAGGGGATTTTATTTGACTTGATAGGAATCGGATTAATTCTGACAAGCAACCGTGGAGCACGATCATGAGTATGATTATACGAAGAAGGCTATTCAACCTTTTGATCAGGTACAAAGCCTTAATTCAAAGCAACGTTTGCGACAGAATCGACCTCATGTGCCAGTCTTCACTTTGCATTGCACAAACTTTCAGTTGTGGGGTATAAAATTATGACGACGTTGATGGCAATTAATACGTAGTCAGACAGTCAATAATTATCAAGCTAATATCAAGAAGTCAGACGATAAATGATTATCAAGCTAATGTCTCGAATCGTGGCCTGGGTTATTCGAGTAATTAAGCCCGAGGGGTGTCTCTACACCTGTGCCCTAAAGCCATCTGGTTCGGGAGTCGTTGGCCCAACACTCGTTACATGGGTAACTCAGAGCCTAAGAAAATGAGCATTACTGTAGAGGAGGCCCGAGCAGATTCGAATCGTGGCATGGGCTACTCGAGTAATTAAGCCTAAGGGGTGTCTCCGCATCTAGTGCCCTAAAGCCGTCTGGTTTGGGAGTCACCGGCCTAACACTCGCTACATGGGTAACTCAAGCCTAAGAAAATGAATCTTGCGCAAGGTCAAGCAAAGAATGAATGGTGGATGGTGTGGCTTAGGAGCTTGCTGAAAATTTTGATTGTTGCTCCATGAAAAGTTAGGGTGGTTCCTATTCCCAGCATTGTAAATGTTTTAGTACTGATTTGGCGGTCTCTGGTAGCTACTTACAAACTGAACTGCCTCGTGGTGAAATGGGCATTGGTCGTTGGCATGTGTCCCTGCACAAACTTCACAAACAACAGCCACCTGCTGCACTTTTGAATCAGTCAAGGAATCAAGTTTCTTTGACATTGCTGCCATCTGAGCTTCTAAGGCTGTGATGGCATCTACCTCTAATACTCCAGCTACCTTTGGTTGACTCATCCTAGTAGTAGGCCATTGGTAGTTATTTGCAGCCATAACCTCCAATAAATCAAGCGCTTCCCCATAATTTTTAGCCATAAAAGATCTTCCCGCAACTGCATCTAAACTAGACCGATTGTGAGATCCTAATCCATTGTGGAAGGTATTCAATTGCATCCATGGAAGGAATCCATGATGTGGGCATCTCCGAAGCAAATCTTTAAATCTTTCCCAAGCTTCATACAATGATTCTCCATGGTGTTGTTCAAAGGTAGCAATTTCATTTCTCAATCTAGCAGACTTTGCAGGAGGGAAGAATTTTGCCAAAAATTTCTGTGATAAGTCTGACCATGTAGTGATGGATCCCGGTGGCAAAGCGTGAAGCCAACTCTTAGCTTTGTCTCTCAAAGTGAACGGGAAAAGTCTAAGTCTCAAAGCATCATCTGTCACTTCAACAAATTTGAAAGTATCACATATCTCAATAAAGCTCAACAAATGCTCATTAGGGTTGTCATTGGGCAAACCCCCAAACTGTAACGAATTTTGCACCATTTGTATTGTTCCCGGTTTAATTTCAAAGGCATTTGCAGTTATTGTCGGTCTTGTGATACTAGACTGTAAATCACTTATCTGCGGCGTTACATAGTCTCTCAATGCTTTTTGTTCCTCTGCCGCCATGGTTTCTTGATTGTTAGAATCCCTGATTCTTTCTCTTCTTAGTCTCCGGGTATTTCTCTCGATCTCGGGATCGTAAGGAAATAACTCAAGACTTTGTGATCGGCGCATACAATTCAAGGGTACCTACACAATCAAGTGAATAAAAATTAAAAACAAGTCTAAATTAAGATCAATTCAACTATAATCAATATTGGTAAAATTATTGTAAAATAATTCCCCGGCAACGGCGCCAAAAACTTGTTGCTCGATTTCGCAATCAATAAAACACGCGCAAGTATACGCGGTCCACAAGTAATATAAGATAAGTAAAGTGTCGAACCCACGAGGAATTATGTTAAATAATTACCAAATATTAATCGCATGTAAAATCAATCTAATTTAAATAATGACAATATGGTTTGTGTTTGTTGTTGATAATAACTAAAATAAAGACAATTTAGAAAGCAAGGTTTTACTAACACGGATAAAGTTCAAGATAAAAAGGCCTAAGATTACAATATCCCCCAACTCTTCATTTAAACATCATACTCTCTCTTGGTCGATAAATTAGAACATAAGAATTGCTATCCGAGAAATCACAAGTATATATAAGCCTCTCTCGATGGTCGAATACGTATTTCCTATTGTGGTGTATAGATATATTTCTATTCTATACACTAGCAAGAATCTCATATCAAGAACAATTAATAAGACACATGTCACGTAAAATCCCATTAACCATTCTATCAATTACCAACTTTCACAATAGAAATCATTAAGCATGATTCTCAAATGGATACATGTGGTATTTAGGTATATGTCTATCCTAAATACAATCAAATTATCAATCCTCAAGAGTAATACATAAGACTCACGTAACATAATCTCATACATTATCCATAAATAATATCTAACTTTCACATGAATTCATAACTAGGTCTTAACTTACACTTCCTCTCTCAATTCCATATAAGTTACCAAGGTAATTACGGGCCAAGCAATTAATCCTTAAGCAAAGGTTATGAATTCCAATTCATGTAATGACTAACTACCAATCAAAGAGAGAGCATTCAATTTAAACTACAAGTTGGGTTCCATTGCAATCTTAGAATGAAGAGTTTAGCTCATATTCAATTTCAACAACATCATAATCTGATTATAGTACATGGTTTGGAATAACAAAATAAGAAATAAGAACTACAACATATGAAGAAACACCCCTTTTTTGATGAGATTCCCGAATTGGTGTGGTGTAGATCTTCTTGAGTTGCTCTTGCTTCCTATTTCGTGCTCCTAGCCTCCTTGAGTTGATGAAATTCAGATGATTACTACCTTTGTTCCTTTGTTCTTCTTCTTTTTCTCTCAAACCCTAGCCTCCAAATTGTGTAGCAAAGCTTCAATAATTCAATCTCCACTCCCTGGATGGCTACTAATCTGATTACTCTCTCTCCTTCCCTTTCCATTGTGCTCCCGAATTTGCTCCACTGAAACTCCACTACCAGCAGATGTGACAAACGCCAGCCATATCTCTTGTCCCGACCTGTCGCCCCGGCGACAAAAATACACTGCGAAGTGCCGCCCCGGCGACAACGTCGCCCCAGCGATAGGAATTGCCTTTAAACTGTCGCCCCGGAGATGGAATCGCCCCGGCGCTGAAATAGGCCTAGGGTTGTCGCCCCGGCGATGGAGCTTACTGCTGGTACTTGACATTTTCCTCCAAAAGTTCCACAATTCCACAATTTTCTACTTAGTGTCGCTTCCTGTACAATAATGAAATAACTAGTGAAATGGTGCTATAAATGCTTAAAGATAGCCGAGAATTGGGCCTAGAAAATATCTAATTCGTAGGTATAAAACGCACTCATCAGTCATAACAGACAGCGAAACAGACTGCCTCAACTCGATGAAATGAAGACGACCAAGAACAGACAGAGTACTAGACCAGGGTTGAAGTCTAGAAACTACACTTCACGACGAGGCGTGATCCAGTCAAATTTTGGCAAACAACGACGATTGTCGAATCGTATCATTTGACTAAACAGGGGTCATTTCTATATAAACATATGTTGTGCACATGCATCTGTCCATAACATATCTGCCAGATCATGCATAACATCTTTTTCATGCATGCAGGTACGATCAAAATGAAAATCATCAGGAAAGTACAAGCACGTCGCTTTCAACCTCACAAATGATCAGAGTGATGGCTTTTGCGGCATGGTACGTGGACGATGTTGGTGGGAGATCCAGGACATGAAGCCGATCACACATCCCATTTCAAAAAAAAAAATCACTCAAAACCAATCAACGACCCCTAGGAAGGGCTGGTATCCAACTAATCAACGACCCCTGGGAAGGGCTGGTATCCAACCAATCAACGACCCCTGGGAAGGGCAGGTATCCAAACAATCAATGATCCCTGGGAAGGGCTGGTATCCAACCAATCAAAGACCCCTGGGAAGGGCTGGTATCCAACCAATCAGTGACCCCTGGGAAGGGCTGGTATCCAACCAATCAACAACCCCTGGGAAGGGCTGGTATCCAACCAATCAATGACACCTGGGAAGGGCTGGTATCCAACCAATCAACGACCCCTGGGAAGGGCTGGTATCCAACCAATCAACGACCCCTGGGAAGGGCTGGTATCCAACCAATCAACGACCCCTGGGAAGGGCTGGTATCCAACCAATCAATGACCCCTTGGGAAGGGCTGGTATCCAACCAATCAATGACCCCTGGGAAGGGCTGGTATCCAACCAATCAACGATCCCTAGGAAGGGCTGGTATCCAAACAAGGAGTGAACCTGGGAAGGCATCCAAGCAAACCACAACAGGGTGGTGAGCAAACCTGGGAAGGCATCCAAGCAAACCACAACAAGGTGGTGAGCAAACTTGGGAAGGCATCCAAGCAAGCCACAACAAGGTGGTGAGCAAACCTGGGAAGACATCCAAGCAAACCACAATAAGGTGGTGAGCAAACCTGGGAAGGCATCCAAGCAAGCCACAATAAGGTGGTGAGCAAACGTGGGAAGGCATCCAAGCAAACCATAACAAGGTGGTGAGCAAACTTGGGAAGGCATCCAAGCAAGCCACAATAAGGTGGTGAGCAAACCTGGGAAGGCATCCAAGCAAACCACAACAAGGTGGTGAGCAAACCTGGGAAGGCATCCAAGCAAACCACAACAAGATGGTGAGCACCCTGGGAAGGGCTGGTATCCAAACAACTAACACCCTGGGAAGGGCTGAGATCCAAACAACTAACACCCTGGGAAGGGCTGAGATCCAAACAACTAACACCCTTGGAAAGGCTGGTATCCAACCAATCAACTAACACCCTGGGAAGGGCTGAGATCCAAACAACTAACACCCTGGGAACGGCTGAGATCCAAACAACTAACAACCCTGGGAAGGGTTGAGATCAAAACAATCAACAACCCATGGGAAGGGCTGAGATCCAAATAATCAACGACCCCTGGGAAGGGCTGAGATCCAAACAAGGTGGTGAGTGAACCTGGGAAGGCATCCAAGTAAACCCCAACAAGGTGGTGAACAACCCTTGGGAAGGGCCAATATCCAAAAAGTGAGCGATCCCTGGGAAGGGCTGAGATCCAAGCAAACCCCGACAAATGATGACATATGTAGAACAGTATCAAGAGACTGTACAGGGGTCATTTTTCATCAAATTTGCATTTTAAATGTTGTTTCACATGCATTGAATAGATGATAACTCTGTACGTGATCCATGCAGGTTAGGTGTCAAGGTCCTAGCCTATCTGAGTCAAAAGCGATTGGCTGCCAAGAACGATGTACGAGGACGAATTCCAAGGATGCCTGTCAAGCTAGTCAGAGAATAACTTCCTCTGATGACAATGCGATGGAATAAGGTGATTACGAGATGGGTGACCGGCGATGAAACCCGGCCCCGACAAGACGATCGACCGGCGACGATAACCGGCGATTACGAGATGGGTGACCGGCGACGAAACCTGGCCCCGACGAGACGATCGACCGGCGACGATAACCGGCGATTACGACATGGGTGACCGGCGACGAAACCCGGCCCCGACGAGACAATCGACCGGCGACGATAACCGGCGATTACGAGATGGGTGACCGGCGACGAAACCCGGCCCCGACGAGACGATCGACCGGCGACGATAATCGGCGATTACGAGAGGGGTGACCGGCGACGAAACCCGGCCCCGACAAGACGATCGACCGGCAACGATAACCGGCGATTACAAGATGGGTGGCTGGCGACGAAACCCGGCCCCGACAAGACAATCGACCGACGACGATAACCGGCGATTACGAGATGGGTGATCGGCGACGAAACCTGGCCCCGACGAGACGATCGACCGGCGACGATAACCGGCGATTACGAGATGGGTGACCGACGACGAAACCCGACCCCGACGAGACGATCGATCGACGACGATAACCGACAATTACGAGATTGGTGACCGGCGACGAAACCCGGCCCCGACGAGACGATCGTTCGGCAACGATAACCGGCGATTACGAGATGGGTGACCCGCGACGAAACCCGGCCCCGACGAGACAATCGACCGGCAACGATAACTGGCGATTACGAGATGGGTGACCCGCGACGAAACCCGGCCCCGATGAGATAATCGACCGGTGACGATAACCGGCGATTACGAGATGGGTGACCGGCGATGAAACCCGGCCCCGACAAGACGATCGACCGGCGATGATAACCGGCGATTACGAGATGGGTGACCAGCGACGAAACCCGGCCCCGACGAGACGATCATCCGCATCGAATATTTTGCATGTCTTACATCTTACGTTGCATCATAAGTCATATGTGTTGCATCACGTATGTATTGTCATTCTTGTGCACTGTCACTCGTGCATCGAGTGTCTATTCTTTATCCTGTTCATTTCATTTAACATTTCATAAACATGATAAAGAGGGGCAGCTGTAGACACCCAAATTTTGCGTTCCCTATGCTAACCGTGACAGGAGGGCAAAATCGTCAATTGAACCGGCCTTCTGGAGCGAAGAATGGGCACAAGTGCGAACACTCGACGCCACCACGACGATTTGCAGTCAAAACCGACGTGACAACAAGGCCATCCGAAATGAGCATTCTCGAATAATGTGTCACGTCTCACAGTAATTCTCGGACTGCAAAATACAAGCCTTTCGGCGAAAACCGACAACACGACGCGAGAATCGAGGTGTGGTGCGAAAACCGAGGAGAATTAAATAACTAAAGTGCATGGCGGGCTGAGTGGATGGCGGGCTAAGGCCAGCCGCAGATTGATCTGTGGCTGGGCTTAGCCAACCTACTTCAGCACATTTCCTTCATTCAGTGATGCAGAGAGGGTTGAATCAGGCGAGGAGGAGAAGAAGAAACAGCAGCAGCAGCTCGGAAATTAGGGAAGAAATAGCATAAATTTGCAACAAAAGAGGAGAGAAAGAGAGAAAAAAAGAGAAGATTCATACTCTTTTGATTTGATTGTATCACATATACTTCCCAATCTGTTCAAATACACAAGTTTACATCCATTTTGATATCATTTGCAAGGTGAAAAATCTCCTTATTTATTGCAATTTCTATCATATCATTTGTTCAAATTAAATGTAGTTTTCATGTAATTTATGATGGAACAATGAATTAGGGATTATTAGTGAGGGTTCCATCGGAACAAAATTCTTCCTAATAACCCGAGGATATTCGTTTGTTGAATTGTTGGTTGTTTTACAATGTTATATTGGGCGTGGTTCCCTTAGATCGTTATTTTAGGATGTCTTGGCATTATTAGATTATTCGTATTGGTTATTTCTTATAATATCCGCTATGTGGTTGTGTGGAAATTTGGGATGTGAGCCTAGGAACGAGACCCCGTGGTCCAAATCCGATGATGGACATTTTTGGATGTATGTAATAGGGCTGATGTACCCTTTATTGTAAATATGTAATTGTCGGGCCTTAAAACGATATCAAATCGAAAATCGGGTTTAAGGCCCCGTAATAGTGAAAGTATGCGATTGTTGGCGTTCAGGGTTATTTTGATGGCTTACATGCCCATGAATAGCCCCAACGCATTTTATTGTTTTGATTTGATTTATGACACCAAATTGATTTCAAAGCTAAACAATAAAGATTTTCATAAAATCAATCAAATTAGGTTATTAGAATCACGAGGCTAAAAATTGGGAGTGCTAATGAATGTCGATTCCTTTTAACGAGAAGGCAAAAAAAATCGTTTTTAAGACATCACAAGAATGGTTTTATACAAAATAAATAATGTCTTATTAAATCTTTGTTCATAGGGTTAAAGAGATTCTAGAAATTGCCCGATCGTTTCACGAAAGCAACGTATAGATCTCGATTCCTATTTTGATGAAGGTTTAGAAAAAACTCTCGTTTTGCCAAAACAACACCTAATGAAATCTCATAGTTTTGACAATAAAAATCAAACCTTTTCTCATAAAGCTTTCTCGTAAAAGCCGAAGAACATTCTAAAGCATTCCCAAAAGAAAACACGATTTTTTCGAAAAATACAAATGATTTCTTCATGTAAAATCACCACGACATTCACGTAGGCACACACACACACATACACGTTTCATGAATTGAAGGATAGGAAAGTATCAAGATTGCGGTAACCGTGTTTCACGGAAGTCGGGGGGTGCCTAACACCTTCCCCTCGTTTAAGCAAGCCCCCGAACTCTATGAATCTCGGTTCGCAGACCAATTAATTCGGAGTCACATATGAGCCATCGATTTATAAAAAACGAAAAACTCGGATGAGTTGGTACATCCATTTCAAATATACCAACTGGCGACTCTGGTTAATTGGCTCATCATAAAAAACGATCTTTCAAAACCCCGTCGACATTAATACCGACCTTTTCCAAGAAATCATTCAATCAAAAGGCTAAAATTGGAAAAGACGAAAAACCGGCGTCGACACCAATGTTGGGCCAATTGATCACAATATATATATATATATATATGTATTAGGCTAGTCTCAATGGCTTCCCACAATATTTATAAGCATTGTATTTAGGCTCACATTAATTTTCCTTTGGACTTAGGGTTGCTAGCATTTTTCATAACGCATTAGGCCACAATACAATTACTCCTACACATTGGGCTTAATTCTAGCAACATTAATTACTTGGCTCTAATACCTAACACATTAAACATATCTCATTATTCCCATTGGGCTTAAGTGCCCTCATTAGTCCATTACATTATTTAATCATCTTTCAATTAATTTAATTAAGTAGCTAATTAATCCATCTTAATCATTATGCCACACAAGGCATATTACACAAGCTTAATCAAGCTCATCACCATCATTACTATATTTCTCAATTGTCACATGTGTAATTCAATTTAAATTGAATTATTGTTGTTCATAACGTATTTGTATATATATATATATATATGTGTGTGTGTGTGTGTACATAATAATTTTTAAACATTCTCATTTTTATTACTAATATTATTTACAAAATTCTCTGGTATTACAGGTAAGCTGAACTATTTCCTTGGATTCCAAGTGAAACAGACTGAGGACGGAATCTTCATCAATCAAGCCAAGTATATCAAGGATCTACTTAAGAAGTATGGCATGGAATCAGCTACTCCCATGAAAACTCATATGGCTTCTATGATTAAACTTGACAAAGATGAAAGTGGTAAGAGTATTGAGATTACTCAATACAGGGGTATGATTGGATCTCTTCAATATTTGACTGCTAGTAGACCAGATATCATGTTCTCTACCTGTATTTGTACTAGATTCCAAGTTAATCCTAAGGAATCTCATCTAACAGCTATAAAAAGGATTTTCAGATATCTCAAAGGTACTCCATATTTGGGATTATGGTATCCCAAAGAGTCTCCTTTTGATTTAATGGGATATTCAGATACAGATTTTGCAGGATACAAAATTGACAGGAAAAGCACGAGTGTAACTTGTCAATTCTTAGGCAACAGACTTATTTCATGGTTCAGCAAGAACTAGTACTCAGTTTCAACCTCTACTGCAGAAGCTGAGTATATTACTACTGGTAGCTGCTGTGCATAAATCTTATGGATGAAGAATCAGCTTGCTGACTATGGGTTTGATTTCAAGTTTATTCACATCTTCTGTGATAATACGAGTGCTACTTCAATTACTCATAATCCTGTCATGTATTCTAGGACTAAACATATAGACATTAGATATCACTTTATTAGGGATCATGTGCAAAACAAGAATATATCTTTCCATTTCATTCCAACTGAAGATCAGCTAGCAGATGAGTTCACTAAACCCTTAGACGAATCTAGGTTCGACAAATTAATAAGTGAATTAGGAATATTGAATTTACATCCCTAGTACTGTGTTTCTTTATATTACTAACAAGTGCAGAAAAGAATCATAGAGTAATCCTCGATCGTAGAGCTGCCCAATGATCGTAGTGTGAAAAGAAAGTTCGCGGAATGAAAACTGTTCAGAAAAGATCTTCAAACTAAAGGATCTTCGTAGAGTTAGTGACTCTTCATAAGTTACTCTACAACTGACAAATTAAAGGCAGTAACTTTAAAGGCGCGTACGGCTTACGCTCTAGAAAAGACGAGTGGAAAGAAAAGTCACTGCGGTGCAACTGTAAAAACGCAGAGTTGAGGCGACGTGCATCCAATCGTATTTTGCCATATAGCCCACTCATCAAAATTAGAGGGAAGTAATATAAAATCAATTTCAAATTATTTTCTAACTGTTATGCTTTCATATTACGATCTTAGTTTTATCTTTCAAAAGCTTTCAAGACCTAGCTTTCAACTTCCAGAAAACTTAGACACTTTTGTAATCTTTCAGCTCAAAATTCAACCAAATGGCAAACTATCAAGTTGTCACTGGCATTCAACTCTACTTCAATAGATTTGGTGAGGCCAAACAGAAGTTCAGAAGGATTCTCAAACTGGTTCAAGATGCTGGATTTTTTGAGAGTCTAGATCCAACACCAAAATCTTCACTGAAATGGTAAAGGAGTTCTATCTAAACACCTCCTATGATGATGGAATCTTAGTTACCAGAATAAAGGGCACATCTCTTCAGATAGGAGCTTCAGAAATCAATCACTGCTTGGGCTTTCTCAGTCAAGGACTCACCTCTCTTGATGAAGTAGATATGAAAGAAAGAATGAAGATCATGGGTCATAAGAAGAACCCTCAACTCAAAGGACTTAAGAAGAAGGAGTTCCCTCAAGAATATGATTTCCTTGCTGAGATTGTGGGTAAGTGTATCATCTGCAAAAACACTGCTCATGATTCGGTGAGTGAACTACAGTTAATGTTCATGACAACCATTGTCTAAAAGAAAAAGATAAACTTTGGCGCCATTTTCATAAATTGGCTGGCCAAGTGGATTGAAGACTATAACAAGAAAATAGCTCTGGGTAAGCCTGCCCTCAAGATGTTCCATGGGAGGATTATTAGTATTATTTTGAGCAAAAGATTGAAGAATAAAATCATTGATGGCGAAGGGGAAGCTTTAAATGCCAACAAAAGGATCACCTCCAAGTTGTTTGATAACTGGAAAAGGAACTCACTTGAAAACCTAAGATCAAAATGATGAGTAGGTTTTATACCTATTATTTGGGTACTTTTGGGCTTAATAATTTGTGTGTTTTTAAGTATTTTATGTTATTTTATAGAGTTTGTATTTATTTTGTAGGAATAAAGGAGTTAAGTAGCAAAATCGTAATATTTGAAGCAATTGGGCGAGCAAGGAAGAAAAGCAAGAAAATGAACAGAGATCATAGGCCGCGGCGCGTGTCATGGGCCGCGGTGCTTGATATTATGGGCCACGGCACCCAAAGGCTTTTCCGCACGCGTGTGGCGCATGCGTGCGGCGGAATTAGGGTTTTCTTTAGCCTCTATATATGGAACTATAATACCCCGAATATTTATTAGGCTTATAAATGTGATCGTATACGTTTAGAATTAGAACGTATAAACCTAAAACTAGGTATCGAGAAGTTTAAAACCTTAAACCCTAATAAGATTCGAATTTTATAACATATGTGCTTAATAAAGATCGAAATGATATTTCGAACCAGGTGTTTTGTGATTTTATAGTGTAAACGATGAATTAGGTCAAATAAAAAATTTTGTCAAGCTGCTTAGTCGTGCTTACATTGACAAAATGATTTGTCGTGCTTTCCACGATTTCACCAAGAAGCATCTTGACAAATTATTTTTGACAAGTTGCTGTGTCATGCTTGAGAATGACAAAGTAATTTGTCGTGCTTACGGTAACAAGCTGCATTGTCGAGCTTGGAAGATATTTTAATTGAGGAGCTTAGAAGATAGGTTCAATTGCAAGCTGCATTGTCGACTTTGGAAGATATTTTCATTGAGGAGCTTAGATTGTAAGCTGCATTGTCGAGCTTGGAAGATATTTTCATTGAGGAGCTTAGATTGCAAGCTGCATTGTCGAGCTTGGAAGATATTTTCATTGAGGAGCTTAGAAGATAGGTTCAATTGCACGCTGCATTGTCGAGCTTGGAAGATATTTTCATTAAGGAGCTTAGAAGAATATTCTAAGAATATGCTAGGGTGCAAAGTGTAATAAGCCGAGCCCCTAACGTGCAATTAGCGAAACTATGTTATCCTATAAATAGCAAGCTAAGTTCATTCATTCCTTACCATGTTCAAGAGCAGTTCAAGAGCAAAAACACTCTATATTTATATTTTGAGAGATATTGTGAGATAAAAAATACTTTCGAAGCATCGAAGTGCTACACGATTGGAAGTAAAGCTAGCAAATACAAGAGGTATACTTTCGTAGTTATAATTTTCATTTTTATGTAAATATACTTTTACAAGCAGTTGTAATGTCCAAATTATTTCTCTTATAAAGTTGAAAATATACTTTTATAAGCAGTTACTATGCCCGATTTTCTTCAGGTATTTAGTAAGAATATTCATTTTATAAACATTTATAATGCTGAAATTATTTCAAATATAATAGCCGAATATTCATTTTATAAACAGTTATAATGCCCGATTTATTTTAAATATAGTTGCTGAATATTCATTTTATATGCCGTTATAATGCTGAAATTATTTGATGTATAGTAGAAGGAGTTTTATTTATAAGCGGTTATAATACCCGAAATAAAACTTAAAAGATTTAATCGTTAAATGCTTATTTGTCTACATGAACTTATAATCGTGTAGGATTTACGACGAACGTTTAGACCGTTATATTTATCTTTAAAAGATATATGAGGCAAGTCTTCTATTCCTTTAAACTATGTGCAAGTATTCTAACTCTTATGTGTTATTTTTATAAGATATCTATATGTGGTTTATACGCTTTGTGTGACAACATGATATAAACTGTTGAATGAAACGTTATTTGTAATATCAAATTGATATATGTGATATGTCAAGGCATGTTAAAGTTTATATAAAAGCATAAATTGTTTATGTGTTATTAGTTAGACTTGCTGAGCCGTAGTGCTCATTCTTGCGAATAAAACTTTATTTGCAGTTAAGAGAAAATGATAAGAAGATCATGAACGTAAAGAAGAAGCGTAGACTAGGTTTCATGTTTTAATTACTTGTTATTTGTATTAAGTCATAATGATTGTTGTGATACGAACAAGCAAACCTTGTAACCGAATGTTCTATCAATGATATTATTTATTATCATGAAATGGTGTTATGTCTTTACTTTGATATAACTTAGAATTGTTAAAGATCTATTAATCTGAATGAGGGTATTGGTAATATGGACTGATCATGTTATGCCGATACTCTGAACTTCAGATAAATAGTAAAACATTAATACAATGTTGATAAAGAACTATACATCTGAGTGAGGGTATTGAATGATATTGGGAGTTCTGTAAGCACTAAGGTTACACTTAATGAGCGCCAGTAAGGTGCCACCTTTACCGAAATACGCCCCTTGGTTCCAAGAACAATCTTATCATTAATTCTGTGAATTTTAGATAGATAGGAATTATTAATATGAACGAGATGTCCATTGTTTATAAGATTATGTATCTAAGTGAGGGTATTTGGCACACTGAAAGTTCTGACTAAGAAATGAAGGTTAGGTCATCTAATTGCGCACCAATATCGATTTATCTTTATTGGCAAGCCCCCTTTAGATCTGAGAACTATCTCTAGTACTGGTACTGTGAATCTTGGATCCATATAAAGCTTATAAATGATAGAATATTTAAATCATAAGGTTAAAAATTTGACCGATATATATATATGGTGTTATCCATATATACGAATGAACTACAAGTTGATACTTGTAGAAAGAATGAGATTGAAATCAAGTTAAGATCCAGGGATTTAGATAAAAGAAATTTATGATTTTATAGTCTGTAATAGACTTCAACCAATATGATTATGGGATCATTGGTTAAGTTATGATAGAAGTACGAGATAACGTCGGACCCTTGTTCGGGGGGCCAGCGCCCGAATTCGGGGGCGTGACATTTGGTATCAGAGCAATAGGTTATAGTTTTGAGGTAATGAGTACCTTGGAGTATAATCTGATGGGTTAAGATTAAATGGACTTGTGAAGAATCCGTAGATAAGTAAAAGATATGCAGAAATTGTAATAATCTTAATACATAAAAACATTATGTGAAAGAAATATACTGATTAAAGAGTAACGTTGTAATAAATCAAGTGTTATCTAATTAGAGTTATGTGTTTGAAATTCTATTTAAATTATATTATTTTGCATAAAACCTGAGTAAGTAGAGGAGTAAACTCATAGAAAAATGTAAGTAATATGGATTAAAGAAATTCATAAGATAGTTAAGAAATGAGTAGGGATTTCAATTGAAAACTTATGTTGTTAGCTGAGTTGAGCGACTCTCTTGAATGGGCAGGAGTTTAATATGCGTAAGTGAACCGATCTAACTACACTATTGGTACAAATGATTCATGATCAGTATTTTCAAAGCGGGTTACACACTGAATGAGATCATTTGGGGATAGTGCGGATGAGACGAGGAATTGATTCATTAGTTCTTGGGTGGAGGAAACACTCAGCTGATTATCATGATAATAGATTAAAATCTTGTGTCAAACTATTCCTTGTATATATTCTGAGAAGGTGATTCTTTTCTCATATGTATATCGACTAGTTATTAGTTGTTATGTCCAACTATAGTTTTAAAGATATTTGTATGTTAGTTACTGAGCAAACGAACCCTTGTATGGATGGGGGCTATGATATATCAGTCGAACCGACTTATGAGATGCGGCTACGAAATTTCATAAAGTGGTGTATTAAAAATGATTATTATGCACTAAGATCTTTCAATCCCGTGTTGATGAGAAGGGGAACTGATATATTTGTTTGTATTTGGTTTTACAACCAATCAGTTTACTATATTACTATATATTTGCAAAACTTGTGTTGTGGTTAAAGGAAAAATGGAAATAATATAGGATTATGGGTATTCCAAAATATTCTAGCTATGCTAGACATTCATGCGTATATTCGCACTTGGGTGCCTTTGAAAAAGAATTGTTCAAACGATTGAACTGGAAATTTTTTGAACCTATGTCTATGCTAATTTTTCAAGCTAGACATGGTTGATTTGAAAAAGATAAAATGATTTTTATCATCAACACACGGTAGCTTGAGGTGTGAAGATTAACACATTGTTATCTGTGTGGACATCATAACGTCATAAAATTGATTTAGCTATGTTATTCATAGGTCTATGCTAATTGTTTTTTTTTGCTAAATTTGTTTGTATATTAAAAAGCAAAAATAATATATTACAATGAAGATCAGATCATAGTCTTCTTCTCCCGAGAGGGCTAAAACACCTAGATAGACTAGAAAACCATTGCCTAACCTAATAAAATTATCCTCACAACCCGAGGCTAGGCAAAGGGGAACAACTAAAAGACACTATCTAAATTAGACAATGACAAAATTAGAACAACAAAAAGGTCCACAAACAAAAAATTCGTTGTAACGTCGTGAAAAGGCTCGTAGTTACACCAAATAAATCTGCATATGAGGC
Source organism: Aralia elata (assembly GCA_034770075.1). NCBI lineage: Eukaryota > Viridiplantae > Streptophyta > Magnoliopsida > Apiales > Araliaceae > Aralia > Aralia elata. Next base: position 22,367,156 of record CM068381.1, read on the forward strand.
CTTCTTGTTAAAATTCGTCTATGCTAATTGTTTTGGCTAAACAGATTTAAAATGAAAAATAAAAATGAATTTTTCATCAACACACTATTTAACTTGGTGTGGTATGATAAATGACGAGTCATCAACGTACTCTTGCAAGGTGCGGTATACAGTCATAAAATTGATTTTCAAAAGTTTTAAATGGTTTAAAGATGAGTCAATGTCAATTGTTTTGGCTAGACAACCCTTTTAATAAGGAAAAATTTAGAACAGACATATGATTCCGGTAGACGCAACATACCGCGTCTTTAAAACTATTATGTTATACGTGAAAGTAGTATGCACACAAGCCAATCATATTTGATATGATGTAGCATATACTTTGTAATCTTATTCATTTAGTAATAAAAGAATTGATTTTCTTAAAAGGCATTTTACATTATCGACATAGTGTTGTTATATTAAATGTGATAAACCCATAGTTTTGAGCAATACTTTTAGAATCATGATGGTGATCATGCTAATGAGATCTAAATTCTAGATAGCTCACACACTAAAATTGTTCCTAATCGTCGGATTACTAAAAAGGGGATTAGTGAATCCAGATAGATTATTACATACGTTGTTTGCTCTTAGGAAGAGGATGATTGATCTCATAATCATTTATGTGGAGACACTAAAGCAAGTATATAGGTGCTTATTGGAGAATAAGTTCACTGAACGTGGCTCACTAAGGAATACCTAATGGAGTTTTACTCGCCTGTCAATAGGAATTCCTCTAGTGATAGTAGTACAAGTGATCTTTGGACTTGAGATCATCATAGTATCTTGTGTATGATGAGTTATATTTTGACATGTCCCTTAAGACCTTTAGGGTATATCAAAGGGTATGATTGGGTATAATAAGTTGTACATGGAGATAGGTGAATGATCAACAAAGAATCTACCTCATCTAGTAAAAGATGTGAATGTCCTATGTGATTCGATAAATGACAACTCAGTAGTCCTTGGCCAAGGCAAAATGAAATTAGAAAGGAGTTTCTAATTTGCATTATTTAGAGTTGTGCATTTGGGAATCGAAATACATATAATTAAATAAAATAAGACTTGACAGTAATTCCATGTCTTATATTTAATTGGGACATTGTATGGTAAAAGGATTGAATTGTACAGTAACTATTCATTGAAAGGTTCTTTTGTGATTAATGTTGAAATCTATATTATCTGGAAAGTCGTTGATCGCTAAGGGGGCTTACCCTTATTGTAGAATAAATATTATTTATTTAAATAAATTAAATAGTTTAATTTATTTATTTAAATAAGATTAGAATTGTTGTAATTGATTTATTCACAACCGGTTTAATATGGAGAACCTAAAGGGTCACACCGCAAAAGAAAAATATTTATTTAAGAAGTAAATGGCATAATTGTAATAATAAGTTAAGTGTATTTAATTTAGTCTATGGAGATAGAATAAATTAAATAGCTTAATATTTATTATTTAATATTTTAGAAATATTAAATATAAATTAATAAGAGAAGTCTTATTATTATTATTATTATTACTATTATTTAATTCCTAATAGGGATTGGGAATTAATTAATAGAAGTACTCTCACATGAATTCCTAATTGGATTAGGAGCATAATTAATTAAAGGAGTTTAATTATAATAGAAACCCTAATCCTAAATAGTTTAGGGAAGGGTTATTCCTACATCTATAAATAAGAGGAGTCTTATCATAGATTAGGGTTACACACTCTTGCATTAGATTGTGGAGAGTACTTGCAGTTTCTATAGAGATAGAAACTAGGGTTTTGCCAACACCCAACTTCTTGAATACCTATTCTTCCTTGGTGGATCACCTCTAGAGGCCAAACACTTGGGTGGCTAACGTTGATCAAAGGAAGGAATCTCATCGGTGGAATTCGAGGAGAACACGAAGGACTAGGAGTTGAACTTGTACCCGACAAAGCTTTGATCTACGAGGGTATAATTCTTATTCTCTTTCTTTTTCGTTTAATTGTTAATTGAACACAAGGATAGATCATGGTGATGGTTTGTATTAAAATTTTAAAATCCGTTTTATCACGTTTCCGCCCTATTTGTGTAATTAGATTGCATGCTTGTGTAATATACAAACCTAACAAGAGTTACTGTCATTGCATGCTTGGAATGACAGTAACTCTTGTTAGGTTTGTATATAACGCAAGCATGCAATCAAATTACATAAATAGGGGGGAAGCGTGATAAAACGGATTTTAAAATTTTAATACAAACCATCACCATGATCAATCTATGTGCTCAATTAACGATATCAACGAAAGAGAAAGAGAATAAGAATTATACCCTCGTAGATCAAAGCTTCCTCGGGTACAAGTTCAACTCCTAGTCCTTCGTGTTCTCCTCGAATTCCACCGATGAGATTCCTTCCTTTGATCAACGTTAGCCACCCAAGTGTTTGGCCTCTAGAGGTGATCCACCAAGGAAGAATAGTTATTCAAGAAGTTGGGTATTGGCAAATGTAAGGTTTGTATATAACGCGAGCATGCAATCAAATTACATAAATAGAGCGGAAGCACGATAAAACGGATTTTAAAATTTTATACAAACCATCACCATGATCGATCAATGTGCTCAATTAACGATATAAACGAAAGAGAAAGAGAATAAGAATTATACGCTCGTAGAACAAAGCTTCCTCGGGTACAAGTTCAACTCCTAGTCCTTCGTGTTCTCCTCGAATGCTACGGTGTGATTCCTTCCTTTGATCAACGTTAGCCACCCAAGTGTTTGGCATCTGTAACGACCGCGAATTTTGCATGGCTTTGTAATATACGCTTATGATTATTATTTAATGAATGAATTTTTATTAATATTATTTTGTGTGATGTGCTTAAAGGTTATGTAATAACCTAGATTATGTGTTTGCAATGATATTAAGTGTTATTATTTGGTAGGACTTATTAAAATGATTTCGGAGAAATATCGCTAAAATTCTATTCGCGGGTTACTATTCGCATGGGCACTATTCGCCCCGAAAATGTCTTTTTCGTTTATTTCGAATTTTCTAATTTTTGTCATGGTGTTAATGTGATGGATTAATAATCCAAGTGTTGGACTTTATTTTAGCCAAATTGGGATTTAATTAGAAGCCCCAAATTGCTTAAGGGTGGCCCAAACCCATGACCCATGACCCACGACCCATGACCCACGACCCAACCCATGACCCATGAGGGAAATGGGTTAAACCATCAGTTGATTGAATGAAGAAGAAAAACACGGGAAGAGAAGAATGAAGAGGGAAGGAACAACGAGAATCAAGAACATTTTGGGTGAAGCAAATTCTTGCATTTGGGAGAGCAAAAAGGAGGAAGATCAATTGGGAGAATGAGAGGGGAGTTTTCCACACATGGGAGAGGCCAACTTCAGCTTCCCATACATGGGGAGCTGATCACACCAAGCATGCTCAACCATTCCCTCCTCCAAGGAAGCTCAGTTCATCCCTCTATATATACTACCCCATTGCTTAGCCTCCATTCCTTTCATTTTGCTAAGTGTTGCAGCTGGATATTGAGAGAGTATAGGAATTAAGTGTGTACGGGTGGTTTGAAGGAAGAAGAAGAAGTGGTGTAGCAGCTGAGTATTAATCCCATTTTCATCCTAGAAGTTGCTTCAAGAGGTTAGTGTGGTTAAACCTAACTCATTTCCATAGTTGCTTCAATTCTTAGTTTAATTTTGCTTATTTTGTGGGAGTTTATGTTGCTGAATTGTTTAGTTGTTCATGGGCTTATAAGAGTGTTGATTAACTTTGTAAACCTTGTTAATGATATGTAAAAGTGGAACAAAGAATGAGAATCGAACCTATGCATAAGGAATCAAGAATGGACATTAATGGACTGTTGGACATTGTGGACTGTTTTGGACAATTAGACCTTGGTGAAGTTTAGTTTATGGTTGGTTGTATGCTTGTTTGTGTATGCCCATAATGTGTTATGAAGTTGTGGGTATTGATTTCATTTGGAAATCTGGTGTAGAACATAATTAAACTCTGCTCCAACGTGAGTTTGTAAGCCATGCCCACCAACTATTTGGTTTAATGTCCAAGAGAATGATTTCTCTAAAGATCATGAGAACTAGTTGTGATTAATTGTTAAAATGATGTTATAATGCATGTTTGAGTAATAGAGACATGTTTATAGTTATATAGACTTGTTGGGTAATGGCTAAGTAGCAAATGAGAAGAAATCAAATTTTGGTGTTAAGGTTCTGCAGAAGCAAAACAACCTGGAACTCCCTGTATCCGGAGTAGCGCGGTCGCGCTACTCCCAAGCCTAAGGCTAGCGCGCCGGCGCAAGTCTGCAGAGGTTCAAAATTTTGCTGCTTTGTTTTCTTGATTTGATGCATGTTTACATAGACCCAACATGTTGTAAATACCCCAAAACATATGTATGATGTGTTAGTATAATGTTAGAATGACCCCAAGCATCTAGAGATTTGTTAGAATAAGAAATAAACCAGAAAGTTGCTACAGAAGGAGTAGCACGACCGCGCTACTCCCAGGCCAAAAAGCAGCGCGGCCGCACCGTGCTGCAGAGTCGCCACGTTGTTTCTTTTGAGAACTGAAGCTTGAGGCAAGTGTATATGAGCCTCTTAAGCAGTAACACATGAAACATGCTATTAATTAGTTAGCCAAGCATGAAACGACTTAGTCCCGTGAGATTTTGCTTAATAAAATGAATAGCTTAGTTGCGTTTTTCGTTTGGCTTTCAGGGGGCGCTGCCCCCTACTCCCCCGCCAGCTCACCGGTGTATATGAGACCCCCGTTTGGGTAAGCATAGTGGCAATCAATGTTCGTAATGATTATAATGTGTTGATTAATGTAAGCCTATGTTTGGTGTTTATTGTGAGACTAATTGGTATGTGAATATGTGTTTAAATGCGTAGGACATATTTGAGGACGATTAACGTCAAATAGTAGCAGCGCTTAAGGCAAGTTCTTTTTAACCCTTGTCTAACCCTTGTGTTGGGCAAGTTCTCTAACTCCATTCATTTACTATATTGAATGCAAGTTCCTTATCTTATACAAAAGACGTATATTGTGCAGATTTTCTGATTCTTGTTTAAGTTGATATTGCACAAATATTCTATATTTTCCTAAATTACACCAATGTGGTGTATTGAGCAAGTTTTCTAATCTTTGTCTAGTCCTCGTGCTAGGAAAGCTTATCAACTATATTCGATTATATTCTTACGAATGCTATTTAATGTTCAAAGTTCATATTTACGGAATACATATATTATTGTGTGAATTCCATACTTATGTGAATCTTTCGTATTTGCACAAGCGTTCAAGATGTGTTATTGACATAAACCGTTAAAGCTTTTAAGTTCACATTATGCATGAACTGTTTACGAAGAGTGTCAATGTCATTTGATTCGGCTAGACTAATGTCCATGATTTAGAAAGCTATCCAAACCAATTGTTTTGGTGCGGACTCTTTGCAGAGATGAACAACCCTCATAGTAGGGAAAAATATATTTTTAGTCGGGGAACCGACACGCGCGTAAGTAGAACGTTTGAGGCTTATGCATAACGCCGGGTATTTTAGGCTGATCACCTATCGTACCTGTATTTGTTGTTTTGGAGTTAATAGTGTAATACTGTTAATTCTAATAAAAGGTAAGTGCCATGGTGGCCACTCAGTGATTCCTGCAATTGAAACAATTTGAAATCCTTGAATTCATTTGATATTCATCCAGTCCATAGTGACTCATCAATAATAGTAAAGATTTGTATTAAAACTTGAGAAGTCTTACTTTTGATTATGCATTACCTTTATTGTTATACTTGGTGGGCAAACTTGTTGCTCACCCTTGCTTTCCTTAAAACATTTCAGTGGTTACCAATAGAGGCGAGAGCTCGGGAAAGGATAAAGGCAAAGGCAAAGCTACGTGTTGGGTCCTGGGTTCGGGATGCCCGACCCGACATGGTAGACCCGACCCGGTATGGAGGATCCGAACTCATTTGAGGATTTTAGTTGGGGTAAGTGATCCAGTTAAGGAAATTACTTTCTAACTGGGTTGACTTATATTTTGACTGGAGCATTTATTATGATTTGGTTGATGGAGACATATGCTTTATATTGTCAAGTGGGTCCAGGCGTGATGATGACATAAGGAGGTATATATACAAGGCTTCCCTCTCGAATTAAAAGGTAATGCAAAACTAAACACTAAACTGAAAACCTCCATTGTTATCAAAACCTTGATACCGCCTGTACTAATTCTCACGCCTGAGCTATCCCCCGGCGGCGAAATTGCCCAGAACTCTGAGTGTGATCTCGTTATTGTGCAGAATTAGCGCGTTTTTAGTGATTGAAGTGTGCAGACGAATCTTGGCGTTAACACTACGGATTAGCTTTGTCCTACTATGATTATGATTTATGTTATGTATTAAGACTCGTTTAGAGATTATGTATTAAGTTATGTCATGTATTCAGACTTATGTATTAGTCATTGTGTAATTTGTTATGTCAGGTATTTGTATTGGTATCGAGACTTGGGACGAGAGTATTTATGTTATATCAATGTAAATATTTCTATTATTCCGCAATTAGTTGTTAATAGTATATGTATGAGTTGCATAGTGATGCACCAAATTCGAGGTTAAGGTAACTCGGATTTGGGGGCGTCACAGCCTCTAGAGGTGATCCACCAAGGAAGAACAAGTATTCAAGAAGTTTGGTGTTTGGCAAAACCCTAGTTTCTATCTCTATAGAAATTGTAAGTACTTTCCACAATCTAATGCAAGAGTGTGTAACCCTAATCGATGATAACACTCCTCTTATTTATAGATGTAGGAATAACCCTTCCCTAAACTATTTAGGATTAGCGTTTCTATTATAATTATACTCCTTTAATTAATTATGTTTCTAATCCAATTAGGAATTCATGGGAGAGAACTTCTATTAATTAATTCCCAATCCCTATTAAGAAATAAATAATAGTTCTATTAATTAATTCCCAATCCCTATTAGAATTAAATAATAGTAATAATAATAATAATAATAATAATAAGACTCATCTTATTAATTTATATTTAATATTTCTAAAATATTAAATAATAAATATTAGGCTATTTAATTTATTCTATCTACATAGACTAAATTAAATATACTTAACTTATTATTACAATTATGCCATTTACTTCTTAAATAAATATTTTTCTTTTGCGGTGTGACCTTTTAGGTTCTCCATATTAAACCGGTTGTGAATAAATCAATTAGAACAATTCTAATCTTATTTAAATAAATAAATTAAACTATTTAATTCATCTAAATAAATAATATTTATTCTATAATAAGGGTAAGCCCCCTTAGCGATCAACGACTTTCCAGATAATATAGATTTCAACATCAATCACAAAAGAACCTTTGAGTAAATAGTTACCGTACAATTCAATCCTTCTACCATACAATGTCCCAATTAAATATAAGAAATAGATTTACTGTCAAGTCTTATTTTATTTAATTATATGTATTTCGATTCCCAAATGCACAACTCTAAATAATGCAAATTAGAAACTCCTTTCTAATTTCATTCTGCATTGGCCAAGGATTACTGAGTTGTCATTTATCGAATTACATAGGACATTCACATCTTTTACTAGACGTGGTAAATTCTTTATTGATCATTCACCTATCTCCATGTACAACTTATTATACCCAATCATACCCTTTGATATACCCTAAAGGTCTTAAGGGACATGTCAAAGTATAACTCATCATACACAAGATACTATGATGATCTCAAGTCCAAGGATCACTTGTACTACTATCACTAGAGGAATTCCTATTGACAGGCGAGTAAAACTCCATTAGGTATTCCTTAGCGAGTCACGTTCAGTGAACTTATTCTCTAATAAGTACCTACATACTTGCTTTAGTGTCTCCACACAAATGATTATGAGATCAATCATCCTCTTCCTAAGAGCAAGCAACGTATGTACTAATCTATCCGGATTTAAAATCCCCAATTTAGTAATCCAATGATTAGGAACAATTTTAGTTTGTGAGCTATCTAGAATTTAGATCTCATTAGCAAGATCACCATCATGATTCTAAAAGCATTGTTCAAAACTATGGATTTATCACATTTAATATAACAACACTATGTAGATAATGTAAAATGCCTTTTAAGAAAATCAATTCTTTTGTTAATAAATAAATAAGATTACAAAGTATATGCTACATCATATCAAATATGATTGGCTTGTGTGCATACTACTTTCAATCTCCCACTTGCACTAAAGCCAATCGCCATGGTATCTAATATCCATCTTCTCTAAGTGACGATCAAACTGTTGTTGTGTTAAAGCTTTAGTAAATGGATCTGCAATGTTGTCTTGAGAGTCTACACGCTTTAGGGTGACATCTCCTCTTTCAATGATCTCTCTAATCAAATGAAACCGCCGCAACACGTGTTTGGATTTCTGATGAGACCTGGGTTCCTTAGCCTGCGCAACAGCTCCGGTATTGTCACAGAATAAAGGTACGACTCCTCTAATGCTAGGAACCACTCCAAGTTCAGTTATGAACTTCTTCATCCAAACAGCTTCCTTTGCAGCTTCACTTGCAGCTATGTACTCTGCCTCTGTCACTGAATCAGCAACTGTTTGCTGCTTGGAACTCTTCCAACACACTGCGCCACCGTTTAAGGTAAACACATACCCTGAAACGGATTTACTGTCATTTTGGTCTGTTTGAAAACTTGAGTCTGTATAGCCCTCTAGTTTCAATTCAAACCCACCGTAGACAAGAAATACATCCTTAGTTCTTCTCAAGTACTTTAGGATGTTTTTCACAGCCTTCTAGTGCTCTTCTCCTAGATTCGACTGATATCTGCTTGTTACACTAAGTGCATGAGCGACATCTGGTCTAGTACATATCATACCGTACATGATAGATCCTATTGCGGAAGCATAAGGAATCTTACTCATACGGTCTCTCTCCTCAGGTGTCTTTGGGGCCTATTTCTTGGAGAGATATATTCCATGGCTCATCGGCATGAGACCTCTCTTGGAATCTTCCATGCTAAACCTCTTTAGCATTGAGTCAATGTACTTTCCTTGGGTCAAGCCCAGCATCCTTTTAGATCTATCTCTATAGATCTTTATCCCCAAAATATAGGACGCCTCACCCAAGTCTTTCATGGAGAAGTGTTAAGATAACCAAATTTTGATCGACTGTAGCATAGGAACATCATTCCCTATTAGTAATATAACATCTACATATAATACAAGGAATGAAACAGCGCTCCCATTAACCTTCTTGTACACACATGGTTCATCCTCATTTTTGATAAAATCAAACCTTTTGATTATCTCATCAAAACGGATGTTCCATCTTCGAGAAGCTTGCTTCAATCCATAAATGGATCGTTGTAGCTTACAGACTTGGTTTGTTCCAACCGTTGAAACAAAACCCTCTAGTTGTATCATATATACATTCTCCTCAAGCTCTCCATTGAGGAAGGCCGTTTTCACGTCCATTTTCCAGATCTCGTAGTCATAATAAGTTGCAATTGTAAGCAAAATCTGAATGGACTTGAGCATAGCAACTGGTGAGAAGGTTTCATCATAGTCAACTCATTGTCTTTGTTTGAAACCTTTTGCAACCAGTCGGGCCTTTACCTTGCCATCCGCTCCAGTCTTTCTCTTAAAGACCCATTTACACCCAATAGGCTTAATGCCCTCAGGTGGTGAAACCAAAGTCCATACTTGGTTTTCATACATGGAGTCCATCTCGGATTTTTTTTTTTGCTAAATTTGGTTTGTGTATAGATTGCAAAAAATTGAATAGTACAATGAAGCTCAAAGCATAGTCCCATCTCCCGTAAGGACTAAAACACCTAGGTAAAACTAGGAGACCCAAAACCTAACCGAATAAATTAAACCTCACAACCCGAGGTTAGGTTTAGGAAATTAAAACCAAAATACCTAACCTAAAAACATTTTCCTCACAACCCAAGGCTAGGTAAAAAGATACAACAACATACTAACATGATAAACTAATGAGGACAACCCACAAGACCACGGTACAGCCCAAAAGGCCCATCCAGATCCAGCCGCGTGGGCAATCCAGCAATCAGAAACCAAGTTAGAAGGTACAACATCATCATCCAACCCACGTGGGGAGCAGACCACATTAAGATCAGCAAATCAACAATCCGTGGGCCCCAACGCAAAAACCCATCATGACCAGAAGAAACCACTAACACATTGTCATAGACAAAATCGTGTGCCAGCAAACAAGACATGAAAACCGCCTGTTGCTACCCCGGCAAGAACCGACGAACCGCTGGCGACAGCAAGGACACCAACAGAACCGGCCAGATTCCAGCATGACCTATAATCCGACCAAATAAAACTCACCCAAAAATCAAATCTTAAGTTCAACAAGAGCAATATGATTTCCGAGGAGAAGCACCGGCAAGGACACCGGAAAACAGAAAAACAGAAAGATCCTACAATCAACATCCAAATCGGAACTTTAGAAAGATAAGCATAAAAACACATAATATCCCGATCGGAAACCACCGACCTCCATCTTCCACACACACCAACCCGGCTATAGAAAAACAGAACCATCACAACATCCGATTTGGAACAAAAAACCGAAAAAACCCATAGTCAAATCGGAAATCAGTACCCAATTCAGCTGAAACAACCCAATCGATACAAACAGATAAAAAAAGCCCAGATCTAAGCATGAACAATAAACAACAAGCAAACATGAATCTCAGATCGGGAAGAACTCAGACAACAGAGGACACAAAATCCAAGGTCCGAACAGAACCATTATCCAAAACACAACCATCAGCATATAACCATCAAGATCCAAAACCCCAGACCAAACCACCACATCAGATCATAACACCCATTCAACACACACGAAGATCTGAGCCCCTACTAATCTCGCAAAGAAAATCCCACGATCAGGAAGCCCTCGGACTTGGCACAGCTAGATCGGAAAATAGACTTTCGGACTGATCCACATCTCTGCCGCCGTAAGGCAAGAGCAGCACCAAAGCTAGATTAAAGTGGTGGAAGAGGAACAGGTGAGATGGTGGGCCGAGGTGGAGGAGAAGAGAGGAGGGGGATAGGTGGGCCGGATGGCTATAGTGGAAGTGAAGATGGAAAATGGACGGGGAGGGGGGGGGAGAAATTCTAGAGAGAAGGGAGAGCTTCTCTCTCTAACTTTCCCTACTTGGAACCCTCCCCCGTCCATCTCGGATTTCATGGCTTCTAGCCATTTCTCTGAGTCTTTACTACTCATAGCCTCTTTATAAGTCAATGGATCATCATCATCTATGATGCGTACCTCATCATCATCCTCTATGATGAATCCATACCTTTCAGGTATCTTCGGTACTCTTCCAGATTTACGAATAGGTTGTGGTACAGTAGGTTCTTCTACTTGGTCAGGTACTTGACTTTGATTCGTAGTATTTTGTTGTTCTTGAACTTCTTCAAGATATATCTTACTCCCACTGACCCCTTCAAGGATAAACTCCTTTTCCAAGAAGGCAGCGTGTTTCGCAGCAAACACCTTTTGATCAGTCGGGTGATAGAAATAATACCCTAAACTTTCTTTAGGATATCCCACAAATCTACACTTGTCGGATCTAGTCTTCAACTTATCATGCTAAAACCTTTTGACATAAGCTGGACAACCCCAAGTCTTAACATGCTTAAGACTAGGTTTCCTCCCTGTCCATATCTCATATGGGGTCTTTGGGACAGATTTGGTAGGTAACTTGTTAAGTAGGTATGCAGCCGATTCTAGGGCATAACCCCAAAAGGATATTGGAAGGTCGGTAAAACTCATCATGGAACGAACCATGTCCAACAATGTTCGATTTATCCTTTCAGATACACCATTCAACTGTGGCGTCCCTGGTGGAGTCCATTGTGAGATTATACCATTTTCTTTGAGACAATTGAGAAACTCATTGGTTAAGTATTCCCTTCCTCGATCCGATCGAAGAATCTTAATACTCTTACCAGTTTGCTTCTCTATTTCACTTCTGAATTCTTTGAACTTTTCAAACGATTGAGATTTATATTTCATTAAATACACATATCCAAATCTAGAATGATCATCAGTGAAAGTAATAAAATAAGAATACCCTCCTCGTGCATTCGTTGTCATAGGTCCACATACGTCTGTGTGTACCAACGCTAACAACTCTGTAACTCTTTCTCCTTTTCCAGTAAAAGGAGATTTAGTCATTTTACCCATGACACAAGATTCACAAGTTGGATATGATTCGTAATCAGATAGCTCTAAAAGCCCATATTTATGCAACTTGGTTAATCTCGTTTCATTGATATGACCGAGTCTACAGTGCCACATAAAGGTATAATTAATATCATATCTTTTTCTTTTCTTAGTTTGTTCAATTTGAAGTATATTTTCATGCAAGTCAAGTATGTACAGTCCATTCAGTAAGTTCCTAACACCATATAAAACAATTTTATTATAAATAGAACAATTGTTGTTCTTTATTATAATATCAAAACCATCCATATCCAATACAGAAATTGAAATAATATTTCTAATGAGTGTCGGAACATAATAACAATTATTTAAACTAATGAACTTGCCCGAAGGCAGTGCTAAACGATAAGTCCCTACAGCTAATGCAGCAACCTTTGCTCCATTTCCCACTCGTAGGACGACTTCATCCTTGTCCAGCTTTCTACTTCTGCTTAGTCCCTGCACATTATTACATATGTGAGAACTACAGCTGGTATCCAATACCCAAGTAGAATTTTGACTTTCAGAAAAATTAATTTCAATCATGAACAAACCTAGATCGGAAGTCGAAGCTTCTCCAAGCTTCTTTTGGTCCGCAAGATACTCCTTGCAGTTCCTCTTCCAGTGTCCCGGCTTATTGCAATGGTAGCAAATTTCTTTGCTATCTGGATCAAGTTTCTTTTTATCCTTTCTCTTCGCTTTGCCTTTAGCCTTCTTGTTTTTCTTCTTTTCAGAAGATACCTTGGGCCTCTTCCTTTTCTTAAAAAAATCATGCACTAGTAAGACTTTTATCGAAGAAGAAAAGATTGGGAGAATTTGAGATGGTGGCATTAACCGAAGAATGCAGTGTAATCTTACAGAATAAACTGCCACCCAAACTAAAGGATCCAGGAAGCTTCACCATTCCATGTGTAATTGGTAACCAGTTTTCTGGAAGGGCATTGTGTGACTTAGGAGTAAGTATCAATTTAATGCCGTTATCAGTTTACACTCAGCTAGGGCTAAAGGCACCAAAACCGACAAATATCAACTTGCAATTGGCAGACAGGTCAGTAACATACCCAAGGGGTATTGTGGAAGACATTTTGGTTAAGGTCGATAAATTCATCTTCCCGACTGACTTTATCATATTGGATTACGAAGAGGATAAGGAAATCCCTATTATATTAGGTCGTCCGTTCTTAGCAACAGGGAGAACTTTGATAGATGTTCAGAAAGGTGAATTGACAATGAGAGTGCAAGATCAGGAAGTCACCTTCAATGTGTTCAAATCAATGAAATTCCCTAAGGAAGGCGAAGAGTGCTTACGGATAGACCTAATGGACAAAATAGTGACCAAAAGGACTGAAACAAGTTATATAGAAGATCCATTAGAGGCTGCTTTGGTTGGAATAGACACTTTTAATGATTTGGATGAGTGGGATTATGTCAAGGTATTAGATGCATTACCCATCTCTCAAAAATTCAGCAGGCAATTTGATACACTTGACCGGCCGAAAGAAGGGGAAAAGAGGTCCAAAACGTCAGTGGAGGAACCACCCGTGCTTGAATTCAAACCTCTTCCATCTCATCTAAGGTATGCTTACTTGGGAGATTTTGACACGCTACCAGTATTAGTTTCTGCACATTTGAATGAATCTCAAGAAGAAAAACTGTTAAGGGTTTTGCGTGAGTATAAAACAGCAATTGGGTGGATAATAGCAGACATCAAGGGATTTAGTTTGTCGTTTTGCACGCATAAAATTTTACTTGAAGAGGGAGCAAAACCGGTTATTGAGCAACAAAGAAGATTGAATCCGATCATGAAGGAAGTAGTAAAGAAGGAAATCATCAAGTGGTTAGATGTCGGTATTATCTATTCGATTTCTGACAGTTCTTGGGTAAGTCCTGTATAGTGTGTGCCGGAGAAAGGGGGAATGACAGTGGTTGAAAACGAGAATAATGAACTCATTCCTACAAGAACAGTTACAGGTTGGCGAGTGTGTATGGATTGCCGCAAGTTAAATAAAGCGACTCGCAAGGATCATTTCCCGTTGCCATTTATTGATCAGATGTTGGATAGGTTGTCAGGTCATCAATTCTACTGCCTTCTCGACGGATACTCAGGATATAACCAGATAGTAATAGCTCTGGAGGACCAAGAGAAAACGACTTTTTTTTTTGCTAAATTTGTTTGTATATTAAAAATGCAAAAAAGATATTACAATGAAGCTCAAGATATTATCCCCGCTCCTGTGAGGATAAAGACACCTAAAATATTTGGAACACAGTTGCCAACCCAAAGTAAACCAATACATGGATACATTACCGCAATGGGTGGCAACGAAGGAACACTATCCTAAACTAGAATAGAAAATATAATCCTAGCAATAATAACATGCCTCACATCCCGGGCTAGGAAAATATTTCCTTATGGAACGTTTGCATTCCGGAGAATGTCTTTCAGGCTATGTAATGCACCGGCTACATTTCAGCGATGCATGATGGCTATCTTCTCGGATATGGTTGAACAGAATTTGGAGGTATTTATGGATGATTTTTTTGTATTCTGTGATAGTTTTGAATTGTGTCTTAACAATCTCATCTTAGTGTTGAAGCGTTGTGTGGAAACAAATCTGGTGCTTAACTGGGAAAAGTGCCACTTTATGGTGTAAGAAGGGATTATTTTGGGTCACAAAGTATCAGTTGCCGGTTTGGAGGTAGATATAGTAAAGATTGAAGCAATTGAAAAGCTACCGCCACCGACATCTGTAAAGGGCGTAAGAAGTTTTCTCGGACATGCAGGTTTCTACAGACGATTTATCAAGGATTTTTCCAAAATTTCAAAACAATTATGTGCACTCCTTGAGAAAGATGTTTCCTTCAAGATGGATCAGTCATGCATCGAGGCTTTTGAAGTGCTAAAAAAGAAGTTAGTCACAGCACCGATCATAGTTGCTCCTAATTGAACGTTGCCATTTGAGTTGATGTGGGACGCGAGTGATTATGCAGTGGGAGCAGTATTGGGTCAGGGTAGGGATAAGATTTTCCATACCATTTACTACTCAAGTAAAACACTTACGGATGCACAATTGAATTACACTACCACAGAAAAGGAGTTACTTGCAGTAGTATTTGCCTTTGATAAATTTCGAGCATATCTGATTGGAACCAAAGTAATGGTCTACACTGATCATTCAGCCATCAAATACTTGATTGCAAAGAAGGACGCCAAGCCAAGGTTGATTCGATGGGTCCTTCTTTTGCAAGAGTTCGACCTGGAAATTCGAGATAGAAAAGGCACGAAAAATCAGGTAGTTGGTCATCTTTCGAGGTTAGAGAATGGAGAAATTCAGAAAAAGGATGATGTGGTGATCAATGAGTCATTTTCGGATGAGCAACTATTCTGTATCAACACCGAAGTGCCTTGGTATGCTGATTACGTGAACTACCTAGTTAGTAATGTACTCCCGCCGGATTTCAATTTTCAGGAACGAAAGAAATTTCTCCATAATGTCAAACAGTACCTTTGGGATGAACCATTTCTCTTCAAGACTTGTGCGGATCAAATGATACGATGTTACGTGCCACGTGAAGAGACGGAAAACATCTTGAATCGGTGCCATTCTTCAGAGTATGGGGGACACTATGGGGGAGAAAGAACAGCGACGAACGTGCTTCAATCAGGATTCTTCTGGCCTTCGTTGTTCAAGGATGCTCACCTCTTTGTTCTAAAGTGCGACAGATGTCAACGGGTCAGAAATATCTCAAAATGACATGAAATGCCTCTTAACACTAATCTTGAAGTTGAACTTTTCGATGTAGGGGCATTGATTTTATGGGGCCATTTCCGTCATCTTTCAACAATCAGTACATACTTTTGGCAGTGGATTACGTATCAAAATGGGTTGAAGCAGCTGCGTTACCCACGAATGATGCCAAAGTGGTTCTGCGGTTCTTGAGGAAAAATAATTTTACCCAATTCGGTACACCAAGGGCCATAATCAGTGACGAAGGTACCCATTTTTGCAATAAGCAGTTCACCAATTTGCTAGCTAGGTATGGAGTCAAACACAGGATTGCTACGACCTATCATCCCCAAACAAATGGCCAAGCGGAGGTGTCAAATCGTGAAGTTAAGAAAATTCTGGAGAAAGTGGTGAATCCATCTCGTAAGGATTGGGCAATGAAGTTAGATGATGCTTTATGGGCGTATCGAACGGCCTACAAGAATCCTATTGGAATGTCACCGTATCGCATGGTTTACAGAAAAGCGTGCCATTTACCAGTTGAGCTTGAGCATAATACATATTGGGCCATTCAAAAATTGAACTTTGATTTACAAGCATCTGGCGAGAAAAGGTTGCTTTAACTAAATGAGATGGAGGAATTTTGACACCAAGCATATGAGAATGCTAAGCTGTATAAAGAAAAAGTCAAGAGATGGCATGACAAGCGAATAAGTGAGCAGAAATTTGAACCAGGCCAGACGGTATTATTGTTCAACTCCAGATTGAGGCTATTTCCCGGGAAGTTGAAGTCCAGATGGTCAGGTCTTTTTATTGTCACTATTGTAGCTCTGATACAATCCTGACCTGGCTCGCATTAAGCGTCATCGACTCAACTCAAGCTTCGAGGGTTCAACAAACGAATTCAAGTAATTGGACTAGAATCTACTCAAGGATGCTTACATTGGAGCTCAATTCATATGAACATCGAGGAGAGGATCATTCATGTGATTTGGGATTGCTAGATACGATCTATGTAGTAAGACCAAATCAATGCAAGTCAAGCGTTCGAGATAGTGTTCGTCATGTTCGTTTGTATCGTCTAATCATCGACAAAGTTAGATTTCAATTCATGGAGGGATTGGAGTTCATACATGGTGGATGTTCAAGCATGATGAGTTTAGATTGCTCGGAGCGAAGGAATCGGAGAAAATTATTCGGGATGGAAAACAGGGATCTCGCCCCGGCGAGCTTTTCAGGGCCAAAACGCTCGCCCCGGCGAGAACTTTAGGGCCAAAATTCTCGCCCCGACGAGAACCTCTCTGTCCATTCTCGCCCCGGCGAGAACTTCAGTACAAATCTCTTGCCCCGGCGAGAACAGTCGAATTTGGTTGGCGTGTTTTTCGAGGTAGACGCGTTTTTAAAGATTTTATCAGATTTCTTTTCCTTAATTTTAGGGATTTCAGTATATTTTCATAATTCTATTGTAATTAGGATATTTTAAGATAGGATTTTGATTCCAAATCAATTGTTATTTCCTTTTTGGATTCTAGGGTTTCATAGTTAGTATTTATAAGTTTTATGCTTGTAATTCAAGAACACATTACAGTATTCTGAGTTTTATACAATTGAGAGTTATTCTCTACTTTTTGTTCTTTGAAGGATTTCTAAGTAGTATTCTTAGTTTTTCTTTTGAGATTCATATTTAACTTATCATACAACAAACCATAGTTGTGTGTGGCGTTATTCTATCGCATCATACAATCTTACGGAGATTATCGTTTTCCATCTAAACGAGGGTCTAAGTGTTGTTGGTGTTCCATCCCACAAGAATTCAATTGCTTGATCGAATATATCAAGATTCTCGTCTAAAAATAGACGTTGGGTTAAGGTATCAAGAGAGTTCCATCAATTTGCTTACTAGAAACGATCCGGGCGACGACCACCTCACGCAAGCGTGCCGTGGAGTCCATCATTTGGTATCAAAGCCGCGTTTTCTAGTTAAGTATCTATCTTTATTGTATCGTTGGATTTGTGAATAAAAAAAATTCGTGAGTAAAAAAAAAAGAGGGAAAATTATTATTGTTGCAATTGCTTAGGTTTCATAAGTTTCGTGAATAGTGGGATTATATTGAAGAAGCTATCATTTGATTCTATTGTTGGAATTTGTGAATTTTGAGGATATTGGGATTTCACTCAAGAGGATTTTTGTTGGTGATCGTGAAATTTGGTGGTTATCGTACGTCACACTTGCTATATTTTGTTTTGTGATAAGTTCTTGTTGAATTGATTGAAAAGCTGGGATATTTATTTGGTGAATTCAAAAAGAACCTATAAAAGGGAATTTGAGAGGTAAAAGGCAAGAGTGTGAGATCAATTGAGGGTAAAAGCCTAAATTGTGTGATACACGAGCATTTCATAATTGTGGGATATATTGTTTGAACGAAACACATAAGGGAGTGTGTGAGGAAAAATTTTCTTTATCTACTAACCTTTGTTTTGCAGCGAACATGTATAATTATGGTTATGAAAATAATTATGAGTGGCAAAAGAGATCTTTTCAAGGAAGGCGCGATCCTGAAGCTTATTTGAGTTGGGAGGAAAGGAAGGAACGAGAGTTTGGCTATCATAATTATTCTGAGTACAAGAAGTTCAAACTTGCAGTTCAAGATTTTTCTGATTATGCAGCTACATGGTGGGCTGAATTTGTGCGTAGCAGAAAAAGGTATGGAGAGCGTCCGATCGAGACGTGGGAAGAGTTGAAAACCGTGATGAGAAAGCGGTATGCTCCAGGACAACCTAGTAGGAGGAAGAACATGCATATCTGAAACATGTAGAGCAACCTTCAAGGCGTTCAACTTGTGACAATGAAAAGAAGGTTCGTAGGAATGAAGATTTGCAGTGGAGACAGCGAAGAGAAACTCCTAAGGTGTATATTGAACCGGTATCAATTGAGGACATCATGAGAATATATAATGAGATAAGGGACGATTATTTGAAGCGGCGTCAAAACATCTCTAAGGCACAAAAGGAGCAAAATCAGCCGAGGGAGGTGGACGATGGAATAGAATATGCGGTCCAAGGAGAGTTGTTAGGTTCCGATGTTCGAGATGAAGTCCATGATTCAAAGAAAGAAAATACCTATGAAAGTGAACGACAAAAAGAAATTGAAAAAAATATTGAGTGTAAAAAAGAGAATGAAAAGAAACGAGAGAATAAAAAGAATGAGAGTGAAAATAAACGAGAGAAAGAAACAGTGGAGAGTAAGAGTGAAAAAAGAGAGAAGAGTGAGTTGGAAAGTGAGTTGTATTTTGAAAAGCCAATGACTGTACATTCGTACAAGACGGCGCTTTTAAATACTAACAAGATTAACTCTTCTTTGTCTAGTTCTGTTTTGTCTCTTGTACAGGTGATTGAGGATATACCCCGAGCTATCATTCCATATTAGCCAGCTTGTAGTATTCCCGAGGAGACGACGGAGTTACCAAGGCGGGTTGGAGAGTTAATGGAGTCCAACTTCATCAAAGCGGGTATCGTGGGAGAAAGCATTAGTGTGTGTGCTATTCATGAGTTCATAGTACCTAAGGAAGATAGAATGCCGAGCTTGTTCGTTGATTTTGAATTGGTAAACAAGTATCGTTTTCTTTACTTAGATAATATGCTTGAAAAATTGCATAGTGCTTGTCTTTTATCTACATTGGAAAATGACCATGTGATGTATATGTCTAATCAAACTAGCATGAGATATTGTGATAAATGGAAAGTTTTGTTAACATGTGAATTGTATAGGTGGATAGTTTTTTCTGTTAGATTAACTAATGCATCTAGTATGTTCATGAGTTTATTAAAACATGTTTTGCATGCTTCCATGGATAAATTTGTGTTTGGCTATTTTGATGGTAGAATAGTCTTTATCATAAACTATAGAGGATATTTGATATTTGTTGAGTTAGTTTATGAGCATACATTATATTCTCGTTGTCAATATTCCTACTATCATTTCGTAAATTCTCATTGTCAAAGTGCATATCTTCGTAGAATTTATTCTAGTGATTATTGTGGGTATTATCGTTTTCAACATATGTACTTGCATGAAACTCATTCTAGGGTTTTTCATTCACATGTTGGATTAGGTTTTGAAGTTAATCAATCTTTACATGGCATGTCGTTAATGGGTAATGGTAGTGATCATGATTCTTCAATAAAGAAATCTTCATTGCATGATTTGTTATCATTTGGTAATGTCTTTCCATTAGAGTTATTATCATTGCATGATTTTGAGAATATTGTCTTGAATGGGAAAGAATTACTATCATGGGGTATTGAATTGAAAAGTGTTTATCATCAAATTGGGGTGAGATATGGTTTATATGCATGTTTAGTTAAGTCTTTTGGATTAGCTACTGCGTTAAATGTTTTCATATTGAATCATGTTTTGCATTCATACATGGGAAAAATTGATAATATTTGTTTTGATGATATTCCGAGTTTTGTCAACACTTGGAAAAATTCTTTGGCATATGTTGAGTTTGATTGTGAGTATCATAAGTATGCTAGTGAGTTTTTATCTTGTGGTGTTGGTTTTGATCTTTCAATTCTATTGATGTCGTTATTTGATTTTGCATTGGTTAATGTCAATGGGAAGGAAAAGGTTGAATTTGTTTTGCAGATTTGTGATGGGTTCATACTCATCGAGGAGAAAGGTTTAATTCGATTTGCAAATCGATTCGAACAATGCATGGAAAGTCTAAAGGGAAGTTATTTGGATTTTATTCTAGTAGACTTTGCATGCGACTTTGAGTTATTTGATTTCTTTGTGATTAAACGAAAGGAACTTGTTGATTTGTTTTGTTTTGTGTTTAATCCAGGAATTCAAAGGTGCTTGCAAATGCAACGTGTCGAGGTTCAAATTTTGACATTTGATTCGGGTGCATTGAAGTGGATATTAGTGCGAATGATCGAGATCATAAGGTTTACTTTTGATCCGGGAATTCGCCATTGGGAGTATTTGCGAATGCACGAGATCATCACGTTGGTTTTTGATCCGGGAATTCGTGGATGGAAGTTGAGGAAGTATGAAGGGTTCTACATACTGATATTTGATCGAGGAGGAGATAGAGCTTTTCATAATTTTAGTTGCATTTATTTTATTGTTTCTATGTTTATGTCGTTAGGTAGAAACTTTGATTGTGTTTTTGTTTTAGTTTCTAATTTAGTTTGTTATTATGTGTTTAGTGTTATGGAAGAAATTGGCTTACATGTGCAAGAGTATCATGTTAGTTTGGCGAAGTGTTTGAGTCAAAGAGAACAAGAGTTTAAGTTTCCAGGTTATGATTCGAAGAGCTTACATGGGGATATGTCGATTCGATCATCATTTGGAAGGAGATCTTCAATAGTGATTCATGTTAACTCGAGGAAGATGCTTGATATTGCTATTTTGTGTCTTGAGGGAGTTGGAAGTTCTATTGATTATTTTCATATTCTTACATACTTTATTTATATATTTCATGTGATTGGTGAGAATTATGATTATGTTTTGTTTGACGCTTCTAACTTGGTTCGTTTGGGGGTAGGATCAGTTTTGTGGATATATCCTTTTCAAGGGGAGATGCTGGATTTGAGGACAAATCCTTTTGAATAGGAGGGAAATGATACAATCTTGACCTGACTCGCATTAAGCGTCATCGACTCAACTCAAGCTTCGAGGGTTCAACAAACGAATTCAAGTAATTGGACTAGAATCTACTCAAGAATGCTTACATTGGAGCTCAATTCATATGAACATCGAGGAGAGGATCATTCAAGTGATTTGGGATTGCTAGATACGATCTATGTAGTAAGACCAAATCAATGCAAGTCAAGCGTTCGAGATAGTGTTCATCATGTTCGTTTGTATCGTCTAATCATCGACAAAGTTAGATTTCAATTCATGGAGGGATTAGAGTTCATACATGGTGGATGTTCACGCATGATGAGTTTAGATTGCTCGAAGCGAAGGAATCGGAGAAAATTATTCGGGATAGAAAACAGGGATCTCGTCCTGGCGAGCTTTTCAGGGCCAAAACGCTCGCCCCAGCGAGAACTCGCCCCGGCGAGAACTTCAGGGCCAAAATTCTCGCCCCGGCGAGAACCTCTCTGTCCATTCTCGCCCCGGCAAGAACTTCAGTACAAATCTCTCGCCCCGGCGAGAACAGTCGAATTTGGTTGGCGCATTTTTCGAGGCAGACGCATTTTTAAAGATTTTATTAGATTTCTTTTCCTTAATTTTAGGGATTTCAGTATATTTTCATAATTTTATTGTAATTAGGATATTTTAAGATAGGATTTTGATTCCAAATCAATTGTTATTTCCTTTTTGGATTCTAGGGTTTCATAGTTAGTATAAATAAGTTTTATGCTTGTAATTCAAGAACACATTACAATTATTCTGAGTTTTATACAATTGAGAGTTATTCTCCACTTTTGGTTCTTTGAAGGATTTCTAAGTAGTTTTCTTAGTTTTTCTTTTGAGATTCATATTTAACTTATCATACAACAAACCATAGTTGTGTGTGGCATTATTCTATCGCATCATACAATCTTACGGAGATTATCGTTTTCCATCTAAACGAGGGTCTAAGTGTTCTTGGTGTTCCATCCCACAAGAATTCAATTGCTTGATCGAATATATCAAGATTCTCGTCTAAAAAAAGACGTTGGGTTAAGGTATCGAGAGAGTTCCATCAATTTGCTTACTAGAAACGGTCCGGGCGACGACCACCTCACGCAAGCGTGTCATGGAGTCTATCAAGCTCCCCACGGGGCAATCGAAGTTGAAGAACCAAACACAAAGTGCACATTTAAGGTCAATGGTCAACGACTTAAACACTATTGGGGAGGCGATGTGGATCGACAAGCATCATCGATTAATGTTGTCCGATTTGTATATGAACAATTTGCGCGCAAGTATACGCGGTCAACAAGTAATAAAGAGTAAGTAAAGTATCGATCCCACGAGGAATTGTTACTAGTCTTTTCCAAGTATTAACCTTTTATCATTTCAATCTTATTTAAACAAACGATAATTGTTTTTGTTGTTTTGTATTAATGAAGTTGACAAATAATCAAAGAACTATGGAAAGCTTTAATATAATAAAATCTAATATTAACAAGTCTAAGATCACAATTTCCCCCGATACTTCGCTTGAATATCCTACCTCTCTCTTTTCAACTAGTTAAATCACAAGAATTGTTATCCGAGAATTTACAAGTATAGACAAGCCTCTCTCGATGGTCAAATACGTATTTTCCCATGCGGTGTATAGATATATCTCTATTCTACACACTAGCAAGAATCCCATATCAAGAATAATCAACAAGACACGTGTCACCAAATCTCATTAATCACCCTATCAATTACCAACTTTCGCAATAGAAATCATTAAGCATGATTCTCCAATGGATACATGTGGTATTTAGGTATATGTCTATCCTAAATACAATCAAATTATCCATTCATGAGGGTAATAAATAAAACACCCGTCACTTAATTTCATGAATTACCCATAGGAATATCTAATTTTCACATGATATCATAACAAGGTCTCAACCTATACTTCCTCTCTCAATTCCATATAAGTTCCCAAGGTAATTACTAGCTAGGTAATTAATATATAAAGCACAAATTATGATATCCAATCACAAATAATTAACCAACATCAAAGAGAGAGCATTCAATTCAAACTATGTATTGGGTTCCATTGAAATCGTAGAATACAAGCTCTAGTTCATGGTAGCTACAAATAACATCAAACACAAGGTATTCATCATGAAATAGAGATACAAATTCAAAGGAAAGCTAAAAATGAATAAACCCCCTTTTGAGATGTTCATCAATTGCTTGCTTGGTTGTTGTCAATCTCTAGCTTCTCCTCTTCCTTTAGCACTCTTTTCTTCAATTGCTCCTTAACTTGTTGCTGGAAAGTCCTTGAATTGCAAAGCTCAAGCTCTTCTTGGTGATGAAATTTGTAGCTCTCCCTCTCTAGAACTCACTTTCTAACCCTAACTAAATCTAGGTTTTGCTCCCTTTGAATGTGTTTCTTCAATACCTAAAGTGCTCCTATGAATGTATGGAACTCTTAATTTCGAGCCCCTCATCAGTATGTAAATCCCCTGGATGCCCTAACCTAGCTTAGCCATCAAAATGACCAAAAACCCCAAAAAATCTGCTGCTGTCCGCGACGAGCTCGCCCTGGCGAGCTTTTTGGCCTAAGTTTTCTCGCCCCGGCGAGCTCTCGCCGCGACGAGGAATTTGTGTTGGAAATTCCCGCCCCGGTGAGCTCTGGAAAAACGACCATAACTTCTTCGTCCGAACTCGGATTAAGGCGATTAAGTAGGCTATGGAAAGCTAAGAAGTAGCTCTACACCTTTCATAACTGGAGCGTATCGAGATAATGGCCGGAGAAAGGTTCAAAATGAGCCCGAAGCAACTGCTGTGTAAAAGTCATGCAGAATCTGATGGTAAAATGACCATAACTCTCTCATAAGAACTTCAAATTAGATGATTCCGGATGTTATGGAAAGCTAAGATCAAAATCTACAACTTTCGTTCTTTGCGTTTTGAGAGATTCGGATTGCATCATGGGTAAAATGGAGAAACAAGCAGCGGGAATGCTAGATTCAAGCCAAAAACGCATCGATCCAAGGGGCCTTTATTTCAATACCTACAAAACAACGTAAAAACACATAAAAGCACACAAATACATATAAAAGTAATACAAAACTACATTACACAACAATAAGATGAAAACACATAAAACCAAACGAAATAGCTAAAGACTTACAAATTATTAAGGCTAAAAGTACCCAATTTGTGTATATAAAACACACTCATCAAATACCCCCAAACTTAAACCTTTGCTTGTCCTCGAGCAAAACACACAAACTATAAAAATTAAACATTTCTAAATAAAAACTATCTTGAGCAATGAGTTAATAAGCTAGCCAATGGTCTCAAAGCATAAACACAATAAAATTCAAGGAAACTCTCAAAACGTTGCAAGTCTAGAATTACAATTAGTTAGTCATAGCTTGCTTTAGGTCCCTTCCGTGTGTGTGTGAGTATACCCAATGGCACTAAACCAATCAAGCTCGGATGAAGCTATGCAACCACATTGCCTTATGAAATAATCAAAATAAACCACAAAAACTACATGCTTAACACATCACTCACTACAAAGGTATACAAATCACAATTTCTAAAAATTTGAAATCAAAAGACTCTAGGTAAGTGCATTTTATGCTCCATCTTATCCTAAGTCCATTCTTGTGGGTGAGTGCGTTTTACGCTCCATCTCAACCCAACACGAGATTTGATAAACATAAATTTCTTACTTTTATCAAAATTATAAGAGAGTGTGTTTTACACTCTATCTCTCCTACGCATGTGTCCATGAGTGAGTGCGTTTTACGCTCCATCTCAACTCACCACATGACCAACAATTCAAACACAACAAATTTGGACACCTTGCTTCGAGTGATGTTTAAACGAGTTCTAGAGTTTATAGATATTTCCCATAAGCATTCGGTTATAAAAGCCTTCTCTAAGCATACAACTAGCTCAATACTCATGGGTCGGTGCAAAAGTGAAAGGACGCATAAGCAAAACAATAACCAACAATAACGATTAAGCACAAGGACTAAGCAACATTTATCCATTTTCCATGAGTTAGAATCAATTCAAACAAGTTCTTGTCATAGACCATGGATTGTAGTTCAAATCAAATTAAAACAATGCTCAAGAGACACATCTTAAAAATATTTTTTTTTTTACAAAATAGCAAACAAAATTAAAATGCACAAATAACTAACACATGTTATGTAGCTATGATGCCAATGCTATATGATCCACCCCCAAACTCAAAGTGAATAATGTCCTCATTGTTTATAAGATAAAGAAATAAAAACTGAGAACTTCCCTGATTGGCCAAGCGTCATGCTCGACCATAGCCTTCTAAACATTTGAGTCAGATGGTGGATAAACTGGAAATGGTTGTAGCTCAAGAACTTGCATTGGGGCGGCATTCGGATAATAACCAAGCAATTCCTTACCAAACAATGCTCAATCAGGCCAACATTCTTTTAGACAATTCGTTGACTACGTGATGTGCACTGATTGAAATTCTTCATCAAATACCTCCCCCAAACTCAGTTTCAACAAAAATTGCTAAGTTATTACAATATTCAATCAAATCATAGCAATGAATAACCCAAAATCCTCCAATTGAGCCAACACAAACTCAATTGGGCAACCAATCTAAATTTATCCAAATTTGACAGTACATGATTACCCAATACTAATTCAAGTATAAGCGTTTAACTAACCAAGAATACCCATCACAATTGACAAATTTAATTTACTTGTATGCAAAAATTGGAGTGAGTACCTTGCTTTGTGTTGGCAAAAGAAGTTGTTTGTTTAGTACCTTCAATTTGGAGATGAATCCTTTTGAATGCTCAGTGGGTTAAGATGAATCCATGTGGGAGAGGGGAAGAATGAGTTTGGAAGTGTGAATGACAATACAATCCGGCTTGGGAAGAATTTTTTTTATTTTTTTTGGCTCGCCGGTGCGAGAAATCCTGTCTTGTGAGCTCGCCGAGGCGGGAATTTTGTTCTTCAGGAGCTCACCGCGGCGCCAACCCCCTGTATCCCAAAGCTCAATTTTTTTAGCTCTTCAGTTTAGCAATCAATCTCAATGCCCAACACCTACATTAATGCAACTTATCAAAGATTAAATAGACAACATTGAGATTATGATGAGACATAGCAAGCAAATCAAATCCTAAAACTTTAACTAACTAAATACACACATAACTTGAAAACTTTAAAAATGCGGTAAATGAAAAACAACGAATGCAAATGAATGGGTTGCCTCCCATCGAGCGCTTGGTTTATAGTCCTCGGCCTGACTAACTCCCTGTTTTTATCCAATTCCCCTTCGATAATTGAGCAACCCACCATCCATTGACAACCATGTAATATTTGAGGGTTTCTCCTCAGTAAGGGTCATTGAATCATGTTCACCTAGCTTAGTACTTTTAGGCACAACCTCACTTAAGAAGTTCACAAAACTAGGTGATTGTTCCATTGTGTGTGTGAAAAGAATGTTGAATTGAAGCTCCTCAAACACAATAGAATTTTCAGCTTTCTTCTCTTGGACCCCTAATTCATCACACCATGGGTTCAAATTTATATTAGCTCCATTGTCACATAGAGCCATGCCTAAGACATGACTACCAAGTGGACACGGTTTTGCAAAACTGACTGGAATCTTGAACTTTGGTGGCGAAGGCACTTGGGGTATTAACACAATTGACTCATCTTTGTTTGAACTCATACAAATCTCTTCGTCGATTGTCTTAACCTTATCCCCAATTATCTCCTCTATTTCTATCTCTCGTGGCTCATCTAGTTGCAGATCTGGCTCGGGCTCACCATAAGTCTCGGAATCCATGTCATAACACCAATTATTTTGAGGGCCGTTGTTTAAAGCTTTGAACATTTGATCAATCTGATTCTGAAGATTTTGAATTGATATTTCCTGACTTTTCAACATCTCCTCATTCGAAGCCATGATCTTGGACACAAGTTCCTCAAAGTTTGACATCTTCTCTTCTTGTGGCAATGGAGGTGGACATGAGAATTCTGGTGCAATAACTGGACTTGGAGCATAGTATTGATCATCATAATTGTAGCTCCATATAGAATCCGGGTGATACCCCCAATCTTGGTGATAATCGGGATAATCATAGTTGTTGAAGTACTCACCAGCGTATTGTACCGGTCCAAAACTCACGGTGCATTGATGACTCGAATGATTGTCAGCACAATAATCACAAGTAACTGTTATACCTTGAGTTCTCTCTGCTACTAAGGCATCCAACTTCCTCGATAGTGTTTTAAATTGTGCTGACAATGCAGAGAGTGCATTGAGTCCATCAATCCCAGTTTCCCTTGGTTGAATCATACTCATGTACGGCCATTGATAAGCAAATTCATCCATGGTGTACCTAGTAAAGCATCAAAACAGAAAAATAAATGATAAAATAAACTAAAAACAAATTTATATCAGAGTTTAAATTAAGACTAATTTGATTATGACTAATATTGGAAAAACACTAGAAAAATAATTCCCCGGCAACGGCGCCAAAAACTTGTTGTCCGATTTGTATATGAACAATTTACGCGCAAGTATACGTGGTCAACAAGTAATAAAGAGTAATTAAAGTATCGATCCCACGAGGAATTGTTACTAGTCTTTTCCAAGTATTAACCTTTTATCATTTCAATCTTATTTAAACAAACGATAATTGTTTTTGTTGTTTTGTATTAATGAAGTTGACAAATAATCAAAGAACTATGGAAAGCTTTAATATAATGAAATCTAATATTAACAAATCTAAGATCACAATTTCCCCCGATACTTCGCTTGAATATCCTAACTCTCTCTTTTCAACTAGTTAAATCACAAGAATTGTTATCCGAGAATTTACAAGTATAGACAAGCCTCTCTCGATGGTCAAATACGTATTTTCCCATGCGGTGTATAGATATATCTCTATTCTACACACTAGCAAGAATCCCATATCAAGAATAATCAACAAGACACGTGTCACCAAATCTCATTAATCACCCTATCAATTACCAACTTTCGCAATAGAAATCATTAAGCATGATTCTCCAATGGATACATGTGGTATTTAGGTATATGTATATCCTAAATACAATCAAATTATCCATTCATGAGGGTAATAAATAAAACACACGTCACTTAATTTCATGAATTACCCATAGGAATATCTAATTTTCACATGATATCATAACAAGGTCTCAACCTATACTTCCTCTCTCAATTCCATATAAGTTCCCAAGGTAATTACTAGCTAGGTAATTAATATATAAAGCACAAATTATGATATCCAATCACAAATAATTAACCAACATCAAAGAGAGAGCATTCAATTCAAAACTATGTATTGGGTTCCATTGAAATCGTAGAATACAAGCTCTAGTTCATGGTAGCTACAAATAACATCAAACACAAGGTATTCATCATGAAATAGAGATACAAATTCAAAGGAAAGCTAAAAATGAATAAACCCCCTTTTGAGATGTTCATCAATTGCTTGCTTGGTTGTTGTCAATCTCTAGCTTCTCCTCTTCCTTTAGCACTCTTTTCTTCAATTGCTCCTTAACTTGTTGCTGGAAAGTCCTTGAATTGCAAAGCTCAAGCTCTTCTTGGTGATGAAATTTGTAGCTCCCCCTCTCTAGAACTCACTTTCTAACCCTAACTAAATCTAGGTTTTGCTCCCTTTGAATGTGTTTCTTCAATACCTAGAGTGCTCCTATGAATGTATGCAACTCTTAATTTCGAGCCCCTCATCAGTATGTAAACCCCCTGGATGCCCTAACCTAGCTTAGCCATCAAAAATGACCAAAAACCCCAAAACATCTGTTGCTGTCCGCGACGAGCTCGCCCCGGCGAGCTTTTTGGCCTAAGTTTTCTCGCCCCGGCGAGCTCTCGCCGCGACGAGGAATTTGTGTAGGAAATTCCTGCCCCGGCGAGCTCTGGAAAAACGACCATAACTTCTTCGTCCGAACTCGGATTAAGGCGATTAAGTAGGCTATGGAAAGCTAAGAAGTAGCTCTACACCTTTCATAACTGGAGCTCATCGAGATAATGGCAGGAGAAAGGTTCAAAATGAGCCCGAAGCAACTGCTGTGTAAAAGTCATGCAGAATCCGATGGTAAAATGACCATAACTCTCTCATAGGAACTTCTAATTAGATGATTCCGGATGTTCTGGAAAGCTAAGATCAAAATCTACAACTTTCGTTCTTTGAGTTTTGAGAGATTCGGATTTCATCATGGGTCAAATGGAGAAACAAGCAGCGGGAATGCTAGATTCAAGCCAAAAACGCATCGATCCAAGGGGCCTTTATTTCAATACCTACAAAACAACGTAAAAACACATAAGGCTAAAAGTACCCAATTTGTGTATATAAAACACACTCATCAATTAATCACACTTCGATCGATCAAACTGAGTCATGAGACCGCAGAGAAAGTCGAGCTGACGAATATAAACCAAGCGCTTGATGGGAGGTAACCCAATCATGTTACTTTATTGCTTTCATAGATTTTGCGTAGTTAATAAATTTTGCTTCCAGTTAGTATATTTAGTAGTTTATTTGTTCCTGAATTGTTAGTATTTTTCTGATCTCGCGTAGTTGTATTAATCCATACTATTTTGCATTGATCAGGGATAGTCCTTTGGGGAATGCATTAGTAGAAGGAACAATGTTTTGGGATGGCTTTAGTTGGACAAAAGAGGAAAGAAGCAAACTTTCAAAAATCATAGTTCTCGCCCCGGCGAAAAAAATGAACTAGGATTCCTCACCCCGGCGAGAACCCCTTTGTCAGTTTTCGCCCCAGCGCTCCAAAGCTTCGCCCCGGCCCAAACCTCTCTGGACTTTCTCGCCCTGGCGAGATTCTAAGGCAAAAGTTCTCGCCCCGACGAGAATTGCAGAATCCAGTTTTAAAATTTCGTTCCCAAATCTGTTTATTTCATTCCTAATCCTATTCAACTTACCCAAACCTATTTTCTTCCCTCTCCTACACCAACCGAACTTCCCCACATCCATTCTTCCTCCAATTTCTTTTCTTCTCCTACCCACACTTGGATTCAATCATTAAACACATAAATCCTCTCTCCAAAACAAAACCCTTACATGACTCTCACTTCAAATCTCATTCCAAATAGGATTGCTCTGTTTTCTACTATAAAGCTATATGGGTTGTTCTCTTTGCATGAACAAGTGCTAGGGTTTCTTACGTGATTGAAGACATAATTATACTAGTGCAATCGTTCAACAGACACAAAGTCTCCTGCATTGTTCTTTGCTTCTATCAAGGTTCGTTGGAAGTGACTGTACTTTGAGTTTGGGGGGGGGAACTACCATATCATCACATCAATAGTAACACACGTGGCTCCCAAGAGGCATCGGGGAGAAAGTTCATCTTCAACACCATCAAGGCAATTGGATAGACAGAAATTCGTCAGTGCTGAGGCCACTGACAGATTTGATTCGTATGTATCGGGTAAAGCTCTAACTCCCGAACACGGTCTTCAACCTGATGGGGTGGTAGATGGTGAGATGATGTTGCAGATTATAGAGAGGGGATGGGAAACATTCACAGCCCATCCAGAACCTGCGTGTATAGCCATCGTCAAGGAATTTTATGCTAATGCAGAGGACGCGGCACCATGCGAGGTTGTAATCAGGGGCAAGAAGGTTTCGTTCAGTGCCCAGACTATCAATGAATATTATAATTTGAGGCCTGATGAACATTGTAGGTATTCTCAATTTCTTGCTGAAGGCCCGAATTTGGAGAAGGTTGTGACTGACTTGTGCAAACCGGGGACGGCTTGGATATCTAGAGGACCATGTGCAGCAATATCTTCCATTAACAAAGATCTTAGTCGTTATGGGAAGGTCTGGTATGCCTTTCTGTCAGCCAAATTAATGCCATCACAGCATGTGAGTGATGTCCCAAAGGAGAAAGTTCTGTTGTTATATGCAATCGTGACGGGTATCAAGATTAATGTGGGGGGTGGTGATTAAGGCGTCGATTCACCGAAGCTTACGAAGCTTACATACTCATGGTGGTTTGCCACACCCCTCTTTGATTTGCGGGTTATGCCTTCGAGCGGGTGTTCGTTGGACTTCTGAGGAAGCTGTCCAGCAACCATTGCTTATTTTGGATGATCGGCTAATTGCGAGGTATAAGGAGTGGGAAGGTGGTGAGTCCCATCCCCGTGGCTTGGGATAAATCGTTCATCCTCCTTCTGAAGGTGAGGAGCAGGAGCCCGATGAAGAGGTAGCGGGTCCTTCGACGTCCACTTTTACAGGCAAATCCAAGTTCAGTCTTCAATTTCGCGAGTTGCAGCGACTTATCAATTCTCAGCATAAGACCATATTGATGCAGAATCAACGGTTGACGGACCGATAGGAACATATATTTGCTTATCAGACGAGTTGTACGCAAGCGATAGCAAATATGTGTTCTAATATGCAACCGTTGATGGATTATGTTCATTTTCCAGAGGCTCAGCCATTGCCAGTTTTTCGACCACCAACCCCAGATGATGATGACGAGTTCGGGCCCACCGCTTGACCTGTCAGGGAAGTCCTCTGTTCTTTATTTTCTTTATTTTGAGCACAATGAGGACATTGTTTCGTTTGAATTTGGGGGGACTTGCTAGTTTTATTCTGTTTTGGTGGTGTGTGAATTGTATAGTAGGAATTGTTTTATTTATTTGCATTATAGTTGCATTAGTGAATTAGTTTAATATGATTAGGTTCATTACATTTTTTTAGTTGTGTTTAGTTGTGTTGCATTCAATAAAAATCTAAAAAAAAAACCCAAAAATATAGTAGAGTAGGATCATATAGAATTGTATTTAGTAGGGATATTCAAGCATTGAATTAATGTAAATCATTTAGGGAAGGCCGATGAGGAAACTTGGATCAGTTCTTGATTAGTTTAACAAGATGGATAATGAATGCTAAGTCAAGAGTTTGACTGTTTCTAGTTGTGTCTACTTGGGACCCTTGGTTTTTAATTATTCACGACTATGTGTTGAATTGGTCAGGATTTGGTTCAATTTTTATATTAAGTTCTCGTTAAGGATATATTGACTTTTATCACTTGTTGGATCGAAAAAAGAAAAGAAAAGAAAATGTTGTTGAATTAGCACTGTTTCGATGTCTGTCTAAGTTCCAAGAAACAGAAGAAATATGTAAAAAGGGAAGGATATAGACAGTTAAGATCAGATCTTGACTAGTTTGTCTTTGTGGCCGGTGTCATTTGAATAAGTAAGCCTTTAGGATGTGTCTTTACACTCAGCGCCCTAAAATCGTCTGGTTTGGGAGTCGTTGGTCGAAAGTTCGTTACAAGGGTGGCATTGAAAAGCCTAATAGAGATGAACATTGCACAAGTCAAGGAAAAAAAAATATATCGACGAGATGGAGCGTAAAACGCACTCGTTGAAAAGGGAAGAAAGAAAAAGAAAAAAAAGAGAAAAAGATATGAAAAGTGAAGACAAGTGGATAAAAGTAGAGCTTAAAAGTAAAAATTTGCAAACTTATCTTTTTCTGAGCACTATGATACTAAGGGTTGAATTCAGATTTTGATTGATTTGATATTTTGCACACACACATGGAAGGGTTGAGAGTAAAGATATAACTGAGGATAGTTTGACTGTTGATAGTGCATGAGGTTGAAGTCATGTTGAATTGTTAGTTACTGATTTCTGAGGCTGGATTTTTATGATGTATGTTGATTAATTGCTTGAGTTTAGTCAATCATGCATATGCATTCATATAGGCAGTTAGTTTAGTTCTTATTTTTGGTTTGTTTTGTGTTTTTGCTTGAGGACAAGCAAAGTTTTGAGTTTGGGGGTATTTGATGAGTGGGTTTTAACCTACGAGTTAGGTACATTTTTGGTTTAATTCTTTACAGTCTTTAAGTATTTTTAGTATCTTTTTATTTGTTTTCGTGTTGCTTTTGTAGGTTGAGGCTGGCTGCAGATTGGAAAAAAGAACAAGGAAATTTGGTGCAGGGCATTCTCGCCGGGGCGAGCTTTTAGAGATTGATTTCTCGCTGGGGCGAGGTTTTGTGAAGGAATTTCTCGCCGGGGCGAGGATGTGGCTGGAGGAAAAGAAGTTAATGTTCAGCAGGATCAATTATTTTAGAAGGTTGATGCTAACAATGTTTCTTTTGACTAATCTGATGAGGAGACTATAAGAGATATACGACAACGCATTGACGAGAGGAATACGAAGATTGAACTTTCAGAGCTGAGCAAGGAGATTGGAGATCAGGACAAGCATTGTGAAGAATTTAGATTGGCAGATTGAAGATTAGAGATTTCATTGAGTTTTCTTTTAATCTCTTATCTCTGATTTGTAATTAATTATGATGACTTATTTTGGAATTCTAGTTTTTATTTTCAGCATGAACTAAACCTTTAATTAAGGCTACAATTGAACCAGTTATGCTTATGGATTAATTATCTACTTTGATTCCAGTTATTTATTCAATTCGAGTTGTCTATCATATTCTGTGCTTAATGATTAATTGTCTGGCCAACAATTAGCGGGATACTCTAGGTGAATTCGGGAGATGAAATCTAGGGTTAGATCTGAATATGATAGCATGTATTCTTAATTATTTGCATGTGATAAATAATTAGGGTTGTAAAGTGAATAGGGATATCTCTTTGCTGCATGTAACTATTGGGAATTGATGTTTAATGAATTTAATCTCTTAGTTTTGCAT
Source organism: Aralia elata (assembly GCA_034770075.1). Classification (NCBI taxonomy): domain Eukaryota; kingdom Viridiplantae; phylum Streptophyta; class Magnoliopsida; order Apiales; family Araliaceae; genus Aralia; species Aralia elata. Next base: position 22,401,547 of record CM068381.1, read on the forward strand.
AGGAATATCGCAGAATTAATTGGGTTAGATAAATTTATTTGATCACTTAGAAAAGGACTTATAAATAAAATCGAATTCCTATTAACAACTCCATTGAAGTAAATAATTGGATGACGTAGTTAGATTCATTTATATTACATAATTGGGGATATTGTAGTCTTAAGCCTTTAAATCTGAATTTCAACTTTCGTGTTAGTTATTGATCTTAGTTTCATTTTAATTAGTTTTAATCGATATTCAAATTGTGATTGTTTAATAGAATAGCATTAATCTAGACTGGTAGTTGAAAATATAAAACACAATATTTCTCTGTGGGAACGATACTCTATTTACCACTTTATTACTTGTTGATCGTGTATACTTGCACGTAATTGTTGATTGTGAAATCGGACAACACTTTATTTTGATATAACTTAGAATTATTAAAGATCTATTAATCTGAATTAGGGTATTGGTAATATGGACTGATCATGTTATGTCAATACTCTGAACTTCAGATAAATAGTAAAACATTAATACAATGTTGATAAAGAACTATATATCTGAGTGAGGGTATTGAATGATATTGGGAGTTCTGTAAGCACTGGGGTTACACTTAATGAGCGCCGGTAAGGTGCCACCTTTACCGGAATGCGCCCCTTGGTTCCAAGAACAATCTTATCATTAATACTGTGAATTTCATATAGATAGGAATTATTAATATGAACAAGATGTCCATTGTTTATAACATTATGTATCTAAGTGAGGGTATTTGGCACACTGAAAGTTCTGACTAAGAAATGAAGGTTAGGTCATCTAATTGTGCACCAATATCGATTTATCTTTATTGGCAAGCCCACTTCAGATCTGGGAACTATCTCTAGTACTGGTACTGTGAATCTTGGATCCATATAAAGCTTATAAATGATAGAATATTTAAAACATAAGGTTAAAAATTTGACCGATATATATATATATATATATATATATATATGGTGTTATCCATATATACGAATGAACTATAAGTTGGTACTTGTAGAAAGAATGAGACTGAAATCAAGTTAAGATCTAGGGATTTAGATAAAAGAAATTTATGATTTTATAGTCTGTAATAGACTTCAACCAATATGATTATGGGATCATTGGTTAAGTTATGATATAAGTACGAGATAACGTCGGACCCTTGTTCGGGCGGCCAGCGCCCGAATTCGGGGGGCGTCACAGGAACGATGCCCAGAATTAGAAGAGGGGGCTGATACAACAGGAGAAGGGAAGCATTATTCAATATATTCTATCTGGAAAGAGGGAATTGAAAACTGAAGATCAAGATCTGAAGAATTATAGCGAGAGCTGATCATCAGATTCTTTTCTTTTATCTTTCCTTTAGATTCTTTTGTTTATAATGACTATGATTGATGAGATGTTGTTCTTTTCTTTATTCATGAACTAAATTCCATTTTCAAGATTGCAATGAAACCCGATGATTGGTTTTTATTAATCTATTGACTATTTAACTTCTATCAGATGTTTGCCGGATTGTTTATTATATTTTGGTTTTCACTCAATAGTTGTTTGGCCAACAATTAATCTATTGATCTAGATGAAATGGATACATTGATTCTAGATTGGATGTGGAATATAATACATGTGTTGGATTAATTCATGTTAAGAATTATTATTCAATTTGCATAAGGGATAGAGATATACCCAAGTGTCGCATGAACTTGTTAAGAATTGGTAATTATAGCATCATTGTTGATTATTCACATAGGAATATAGTGTTTTAATTGAGAATGATGACACTTATCTAATATTGAAATAAGTTAGATGAATTCTTTTGAATTATTGGTTAGCAATCTGTAATATTTGATTGATCAAATAGGGAGTAGATGAATAGGAAACATCATCGGGGGAAATTGTAATCTTGATAACTTCATTTCTATTATATTATTCATAATTATCTATCGTATTAGTTTAGCTATTTGTGATTACGAAACAATTATCTCTTGTTTAAATAGAATTTGGTTAATTAAAGATTAGCTATTGGATTAATTAATTGGTTTATTAGATTATTCCTCGTGGGTTCGACACTCTACTTTCACTTTATTACTTGATTGACCGTATATACTTGCACGTAAAAAAATTGCTAGTATAGATTTAGCCCATCAAGTTTTTGGCGCCGCTGCCGGGGATTAATTCTAGTAATTAATTTTCTTATTTCCAATATCAATCACAATTAATCTGATTCTAATTTAAACACAAATTTTTATTCTTTTGCAGGCACTCTCGATATTATTTCAAAATGCAAGATTTAGAGAATATGGTTGCAGAAGAACAGAAAACATTGCAAGAGTATGCTACATCGTTGGTAATGGATGTTCAATCCAGTATTAGAAGACCTGCAATACAAGCTAGTAGTTTTGAAATTCAACCAAGCATGATACAGATGATTCAAAGTTCGGTACAATTTGGAGGTTACCCTAATGATGATCCGAATGAGTATTTGATCAATTTTTTTAAAATCTGTGATACATGTAAATATGAAGGAGTTTCTGAGGATGCACTTAGGCTGCGACTTTTGTAACGAATGTAATTTTTGAGAATTAATAAAAATATTTATTAAGTTGTATAAATATTTTTGTTAATTTATTGAGTTAATAGATGATTTATTAAGCTATTGTGAAATAAGTTTATGTTGAGTTAATTGTGTTAATTGTTACTTGAATATGATTTGTGATGATTATTCTAATTTAATTTAATAATTAAATTAGATGATGAAAAGAATTATTTGAATAAATGATTTATGTTAATAAATAATTTATTTGAATAATATAATTTATTTGGTATTTTTGTTAAATAAAATTATTATTTGAGTTAGTTATATTTAATTGAATTTATTTAATAATAATAAGTTCAATTAAGTTAAATGTGTGACATTTAAAACTATATGTTATAATGTTTTATTAAAATAAATGAAAGGAGTTTTAATTTAGTTTTTCCAAACTAGGCCTTATGACCTTTGGTTGGAAAAATGAGTTATTTTAATTGTGTTTTACCAAACAAGACATAAGAATAATAGGTTATTTTTATTAGTGCTTACCAAACAAAGCCTTATGGCTTTTGAATTTTATAACTGATGAATTAAATTAGATTTTTTACGTTATTATTTAATTTAGTTGTCAGTTTTTATTTTCTTAATTCCATCAGTTATTTTTTTAAGTTGCGTCTGCTGTAAAAGAAAAGAGAAGAACAGAGAGAAAAAGAAAAGAAAGAAGAACATCAGAGTTTGAGAGAAAAGAGAGAGCAGAGTTTGAGAATTTGTGAATTGAGAAGAAAGAATTGAGAAAGAGCTTGTAATTCTAAAAGAATTCATCAAGTTCTTACAACAATTGAAGGTATAATTCCTTTTTCCATTTTGTTTTATTCTCTGTATATGGTTTTTAGTTTTCTGTATATGAACTCAATTGTTCAAAAGATGAATTGTTTGATGTAAATGTAGTAATCATGTGTTAGATGATTATATGATGATTAACAATTAATTTAGAGGTATTAATCCATGAAAACATGCTTTAGAATTGAGTTTTTAGTTTTTACAGAGTTTACTTTATGAATTGTATATATGTATGAAAATTGATGCTCTAATTGGTTATTAATCGGTAAATTGATAATTGTTTATGATTATTTGATGAAAAACATGAATAATGCAAGAAGAATGGTTTTAATTGATTGAAAAATGAATTTACAGAGCTTTGTTTTATGAAAATGGCAAAAACATGGTTATTTTATAAAACAGTGAATTTTTGGTTTTAAATTGATTGATTATGTGTTTTATAATGCTTAGATTAGTTAGAAACATGTTGGGTAATTGTTTTCTAGCATATATGATGTCTGGGTATATTTAGTTTGTGTACTGGATGGTAGAATTCAGAAAATTTGGCCAAAATTGGCCTAAGTTTTCACTGTTCGCGAACTGTAGGAGACGACAGCCAGGTTTCTCGCCCCGGCGAGAAAAATGAGCTGTTAATCTTCGCCCCGGCGAGAAATTTACAAAGGGAATCCTCGCCACGGCGAGAAAATTTAAAAGGGAATTCTCGCCCTGGCGAGAATAACTGCTGGAAAATTTTTATTATTTTATTTTCCTTTCTTGGAAGTTATGATGTATAATTAATTTTATATTAAAGTATTAAGTGATTAATGAAATTCCTAGATAATTGAAACTTGTTGATTATGGTTTGCTAAATGAGATGTTTTAATAAAAAGGATAAAAGCAAGCTTAAAGTGTATATTATTCTGTAACTAATTATGTTACTATTCTATAATTATAATTAATTGTATAGGTTGATTTAAGGATCGTGAATTATTTAATTTGTAATCTACGCTTGAGGCAAGTTTTCTTTCTTTAAACTTGTTAAATTATTACATCAAGTTATTTATTTCTTAAGCTTGTTATTATTTCAACAAGTTTACTTCCTTTGAATGAATTAATTAACCTTAGCTTATTGTTATTCAAGCAAGGCTGATATCATGTTGAGTAATTATATTTTGTTCCAGATATTATTTATTCAGTCTTTGATTATCATTCAAACTTCGAATACAAACTTTACTGAAAAACTAGACTAGCAAACCATTATTGATTCAGCTAGTCCTTAGTTGATGAGCGTTTCAAAAACTTAGATTATCTAAACTTGTTCCAAGCCAAGTTCTTTTTGGTACGGACTCTTATTATAAACTGAGATGAACAACCCTAACATAGGGGATTATTACGCTTAGCGTTAAAATGTTTGTGCACAATACATTGTACAAAGGGCTGATCCCCCTGAGTACGAGATGAAGGTCCATTTATAGTCTTTAAGACTGTTAAAGGTTACAGTAAAAAAAAATACTTGTTAACCTAGGACATAGTTCGAGGTCTTGAGACCCTCAGATATATTCAAACTTTGATTACTTATTGATTAACTTCAGAAAATCATTGCTTCTCATTTGAACTCTATTTCAATTAAAAGTTATTGTTATCATTCTTGTGGGCAATTGTTTGCTCACTCTTGCACTAAATATTTCAGCTAAGCCCGAGAAGCAGGACGAGCCGTCCACCAGTAAGGGCAAGGGCAAGATGCAGAAATAGTTCTAGATTTATTATTTAATGGATGAACATTTGTACCTGACTTGTTTTAGACTATATTTTTATTCCGCATTTGATGTATTAAGGTTATGATAACCTGGGATTTGTTTGTTTAAGAGTTTGGAGATGTAACCCATTTTTGGGAGCTGTTTATTTAAGTTTATTTAATTGTTATTTTATTGGGTAGTTAGTTTTGAATGTATGTTATAGTGAACACCAAATCCGTGGAAATTAAGTACCTGGATTTGGGGGTGTCACAACTTTTCCCTTTCACACTTCGTGGTAAGGCGAAAAGCTAGTTACATTCGCTACCAGTAGGCTCGGTATCTACATGGCGTGATCTTGTATAGAAATTCTTGGCTAAGGTTTTTTCGCAAGCTAAAATCGCAAGATTGAGGTCAAATATCACAACATTTGCTCAAGAAGACTCATAATCTCTGTATGAAGCTTGGGAGAGGTTTAAGGAATTATTCAGGAAATGTCCACATCATGGCATTCCTAAAAATTCAGACTTTTTACAATGGTTTGAATGTTACAATGCGATCTAGATTCTTGCATGTTTTTGATTTAATGGACGTTTCACCGATATTATCAAGTTTTAACCCAAATCTTCCACCAGAAGAAAATTATGCAACAATTTGAATTAAATTGATCAAAACAATTGATTATATGCTTTCCTTACTAACAAGAGTTTCAGACAAGTTCAACTTCACTTCCTAATCAAAGTCATCACTAAGCACTAGTTTTCAATTCTTCTTAAGTTAAAACCATGAAACCAGTCTTATCATTGGCCACATTAGACACTATATCAACTTATGCTTAATTCATGAAACTAGATGCATAACACAACCTAAAATGCATTGTAACTACCATGCAACAAGTATAAACACAATGAAACAAAATAATCCAAAAAAAACTACCCCCCAAACTGAACAATACAATGCCCTCATTGAGAAAGAATAAGAAATTAAGAACAGAGGACTCCCGTGATGAAACACTACTCGTCATCACTGCCATCGGCAGCATCATCATCATCATCATCATCCGCATTAGGAGGCGAGTCAGGTGGTGGGTAAATAGAAAGAGGAGGAGCTGGTGGAAACCGAAATAGCCCATGTAGTAGAATTGCAATTTGGATTGGTGAAGGAGAAAGCAAATCTTGGTATTATGTTCTTGCTTTTGTGTGTTGTGCCCTCATTAAGCCCGATCTAGTGTTTTTGCATTTTTTTTTTCAAAGTTCTTGTTGGTCGATTTCGCAACCGAAAAATACGCACAAGTATACGCGGTCAAGAAGTAATAAAGTGATAAGAGAGTTGTCGAACCCACAGGGAATTGTTCTAGTGTATCCCAAGTACCAACTATATATCGTCTCGATTTTATTTAGACAAATGATGATTTAAGTTTGTTTTGTTGTTTGGTAATAATTAAGAGATATGAAAAGCATTAAGATAATGAAATCAAATATTAACAAGTCTAAGATTGCAATTTCCCCCAACACTTCATTTGAATATCCTAACTCTCTCATTTGAACTAATTAACAACATAGAAATGCCAACCGAGAAATCAAAGCTACTTATAAACCTCTGTCGATGGTCAAATTCGAATCTTCCTAATGCGGCATGTAGGTATATGTCTATCATACACACTATCAAGAGACTAATTTTAAGAACAATAACAAGACACGTGTCACTAAATCTCATTTACCGTCCCTTCAATTACCAACTTTCACATAGGAAGTCATTAAGAGTAGATTCTCCATTGGTTGCACACGGTACCTAGGTATATATCTATCCTAAATACTATCAAGTTACCTATCATTGAGGATAATCAAAAAGACACACATCACTTAATCTCAATTAATAACCCACAATAATCTTTAACTTTCGCATGATATCATAACAAGGTCTAAACACTATAATCCGCTCGTCAAGTTCATATAGGTTCCCACGGTAATTACGAGCCAAGCAATTAATATATGAAGCATAAATTATGACATACAATTCATAAATGAGTAATTAATAACAAAGAGAGAGAAATGAATTCAAACTATGTGTTGGGTTCCATTGAAATCTTAGAATAAGCTTTAGTTCATGGTAGCTAGGCAAAACATCAAACACATGGTGTACATCTTAAAATAGAATTACAAATTCAAAGGAAAGTAAGAGATGATAAAACCAATTTAGAAGATAATCATGTGTTGCTTGCTTGGTTGATGTCAATATCTAGCTTTTCCTCTTCATTTGGCATTCGTTTCTCTTTTAGCTCCTAAGCTTGTTGCTGGAAATTTCCTTGAATTGCAGCCCTTAAGCTCTTCTTGATGAAGTATGTGCAGCCTTCCAAGGTCTAGATATGCCTTGACTATCCTTTCCTTCTTGGTTCTTTGGCTTGTGCTGAGTTTTTCCTTGTATTGCAGCACTTTTGCTCTCTATTTTGATGTTTTAGTCTAGCCTCCCAATCCCTAGTTATGAAATATGAAGCCCCAATGAGATATTATATAGTGCCTCCATGAAAAATCCTAGCCAAACATCAGATTTTGGGTCAAAAGTGAGCTGGAATCGCACTAGGAGCTCAAAAGATCGCACTCAGCACGCCCGGATGCGCCCGCACGCTGCCCCCTGGCCATGCCGCACGCCCATGGCACGCCCACGCCGCGCGCTGGCTGCCTGGTGCCAGGCGCCGCGCGCCCGCATCCATTTCCGCGCGCCCGCGCCAGTGGCCTGTAACCCGACTCAGCTTTGACCTCTGTTAGTAAAATGGCCATATCTTCTTCGTCCGAACTCGGATTAAGGCGTGTAAATAGGCTATAGAAATCTGAGAAAGAGCTCTACAACTTTAATAATTGGAGTGTGACAATAAAATGTCCGGAGAAAGGCTCAAATTGAGCCCGAAGCTAATGCTGTGTAAAATACATGCCAAATCCGATGGTAAAATAGCCATAACTCTCTCATACGAACTTCAAATTTGATGATTCAAGATGCTCTGGAAAGATAAGACAAATATCTACAACTTTCATTCTTTGAGTTTTGAGAGATTCGGATTGGATCATGGTTGAAATTTGGAAACAAGCAACTATAGTACCGAAAAGCAAGTTATGGGTATTGATTCCAAGGAGTTTTTATTTCAATTCCTACAAAACAACATAAAAACACATAAAATCATACAAAAACATATAAAATTAATAGAAAACTACATTACATAATAATAAGATAAAAACACATAAAACCAACCGAAATGATTTAGGATTTACAAATTATCAGGCTCAAAAGCACTTATTTTGTGTATATAAAACACACTCATCAAATACCCCCAAACTTAAATCTTTGCTTGTCCTCAAGCAAAACAAACCTAAACTTCATACTTCAAGCACTTGTAATACGACCTAACTTGAGCAATGAATTAATAAGCCGACAATGGTCTCAAAGGCATCAACACATGGAACTTAAGAGAACAAACGAAACGTTGCAAGTCTAAAATTTCAATTAGCTAGTCACACTTTGCTTAAGGCCCCTTCCGTGTGTGTGTGAGTACCCAATAGCACTAAATCACGTGTAGCTCGAATGAACTTATGCAACCACATTACCTTATGAAAGAAATCAAAACAAACTTCAAAAACCACAAGCTTGACACATCACTCATCGCAAATGTATACAAATCATAAATTTCCAAAAAAATTGAGATCAAAGGACATTGGGTGAGTGCATTTTATGCTCCATCTTACCCTAAGCCCGCTCTTGTGGGTGAGTGCGTTTTACACTCCATCTCAACCCACCGCAAGATTTGCAATATACAATTTTCTTTCTTTATTCACAGTTATAAGAGATTGCGTTTTACGCTCTATCTCCTCTACGCATGTGTCCATGAGTGAGTGTGTTTTACGCTCCATCTCAACTCACCACTTGACCATCAATTCAAGCATAACAAATTTAGACACCTTGCTTCGAGTGATGTGTAAACGAGTTCTAGAGTTTATAGAAATCTCCCACAAGCATTCGGTTTGTAAAAGCTTTCTCTAAGCATACAACTAGCTTAATACTCATGGGTAAGTGCATGAAAGTGAAAGGACGCATAAGCAAAATAATAACCAATAAACGATAAGCACAAGGACTAAGCAACAATTGTCTACTTCACATGAGTTAGAATTTCTTCAAACAAGCCCTTATCATAGACCCTGGATTATAGTTCAAATCAAATTAAAACAATGCTCAAGGGACACATCCTAAAAACAAAAACTTGTTGAATAAAAATAAAAACATACTTAAATCACACAAAAACTAAATTAAACACACAAATACACAAATACGAAGTACTACCCCCAAACTTAAATTTGACATTGTCCTCAATGTCTGATATAGGAAAAATTAAAATAGAAGACTTCCCTGAAACCGTGTCAAGCGCCATTGATATCATCTTTCAATACCTCTAAGTTGGGAGCGTACCTGAAAGCAAATGACTAAAGAAATTAAAATACAATTAAACCACTAAAATGCAATCAAACAAAAATAAAAGCAAAACAGTAAACTTGGGTTGCCTCCCAAGAAGCGCTTGGTTTAAAGTCGTTAGCCCTACTCCTTTATTTCCCATCAATCCGGCTCAATCGCAAAATTGACCATTACATGCCGCCTCGTTGTTCTTTCTTTGATTTGCATAGCATGCATGCCTGGTTGGTGACCTTCAAACTTCATTTCAACCGATGGCAAGAAGAAGCTTTCCTCATCCGCATCATCAATTATTACACTTGTGTCAAGATCGACATGAAGATCTTCTTCATGAACCAATGGGTGTTCGATGGGTTTGAAAACCTCGAATGTGACTTCTTGGTCTTCATTTTCCTTTTCATGATCCCCATTCATGCTCCTCGTCTCATCAACCTCAGAATCATCATCCACAACAAGATGTTCACTCTCAAAATTTTCACTAATAGTTTCGTGCGACTATGCGCCATTTCCTTGATCATCCACCAAGCACTCCTCTTCACCTTCCTCTATGGGGTTGATCTCTGTATCGCTAGGTAAGGTGCTTAGCGGGTGAATAATGTAAGAATTGGCAACATAGTTCATGATGCTCTGCACTAAAGCTTGTATATTTGCCATCCTAACCTCATTTTGAGAGATATGAGCCATGAGCTCCTCCCTCCTTCTTTCCGCTTTGTCACAACTATGCGAATTCACCATACATTGCTCTTTACCTTCCTCTATAGGATTAATCTGTGTAATACAAGGTAAGGTGCTTTGCGGGTGAATAAGCACTGCCTCGACAAGTTGTGCCACTTGGTTCTCGAGGTTTCGTAACAATTCTTGTTTCTCAATGAACATGGGAAGAATCTCCTCCACATTAAATATATCCTCATGGTGTGGTGGAGGTTGGAATGAAAATTCTGAATGGTATGAGAGACTTGGATCAAAGTATTGATCTTGACTATTGTCCCAAGAAAAGCTTGGATGATCTTGCCAACCCGGTTGATAGTAGTTTGGGTAATAGTCAGCTTGATTCTGATTGTAGGCATTTTGAGTGGACTGGCCTTTAAGAGTGTCAACAGCCCTTGAAAGCGTTGCAACTTGTTCTTGCAATTGCTCAAGAAGTTTTGACGAACTTGGTTGCATCGTCCCTTCATAATCCCATTGATAATTATGCTCATCCATAAACTGAAAACAAAATAAAAAAACAAAATAAATAATAAGCAAATTATTTACAAGTCTAAATTAAGACCAATTCGATTGTCATTAATATTGGAAAAACACTAGAAGAACAATTCCTCGGCAACAGCGCCAAAAACTTGTTGGTCGATTTCGCAACCGAAAAATACGCGCAAGTATACGCGGTCAACAAGTAATAAAGTGATAAGAGAGTTGTCGAACCCACGGGGAATTGTTCTAGTGTATCCCAAGTACCAACTATATATCGTCTCGATTTTATTTAGACAAATGATGATTTAAGTTTGTTTTGTTGTTTGGTAATAATTAAGAGATATGAAAAGCATTAAGATAATGAAATCAAATATTAACAAGTCTAATATTGCAATTTCCCCCAACACTTCATTTGAATATCCTAACTCTCTCATTTGAACTAATTAACAACATAGAAATGCCAACCGAGAAATCAAAGCTACTTATAAGCCTTTGTCGATGGTCAAATTCGAATCTTCCTAATGCGGCATGTAGGTATATGTCTATCCTACACACTATCAAGAGACTAATTTCAAGAACAATAACAAGACACGTGTCACTAAATCTCATTTACCGTCCCTTCAATTACCAACTTTCTCATAGGAAGTCATTAAGAGTAGATTCTCCATTGGTTGCACACGGTACCTAGGTATATATCTATCCTAAATACAATCAAGTTACCTATCATTGAGGATAATCAAAAAGACACACGTCACTTAATCTCAATTAATAACCCACAATAATCTTTAACTTTCGCATGATATCATAACAAGGTCTAAACACTATAATCCGTTCGTCAAGTTCATATAGGTTCCCACGGTAATTACGAGCCAAGCAATTAATATATGAAGCATAAATTATGACATACAATTCACAAATGAGTAATTAATAACAAAGAGAGAGAAATCAATTCAAACTATGTGTTGGGTTCCATTGAAATCTTAGAATAAGCTTTAGTTCATGGTAGCTAGGCAAAACATCAAACACATGGTGTACATCTTAAAATAGAATTACAAATTCAAAGGAAAGTAAGAGATGATAAAACTCATTTAGAAGATAATCATGTGTTGCTTGCTTGGTTGATGTCAATCTCTAGCTTTTCCTCTTCATTTGGCATTCGTTTCTCTTTTAGCTCCTAAGCTTGTTGCTGGAAATTTCCTTGAATTGCAGCCCTTAAGCTCTTCTTGATGAAGTATGTGCAGCCTTCCAAGGTCTAGATATGCCTTGAAAATCCTTTCCTTCTTGGTTCTTTGGCTTGTGCTGAGTTTTTCCTTGTATTGCAACACTTTTGCTCTCTATTTTGATGTTTTAGTCTAGCCTTCCAATCCCTAGTTATGAAATATAAAGCCCCAATGAGATATTATATAGTGCCTCCATGAAAAACCCTAGCCAAACATCAGATTTTGGGTCAAAAGTGAGCTGGAATCGCACTAGGAGCTCAAAAGATCGCACTCAGCACGCCCGGATGCGCCCGCACGCCGCCTGGTGCGCCCGCACGCTGCCCCCTGGCCATGCCGCACGCCCATGGCACGCCCACGCCGCGCGCGCGCGCGCGCGCACTGGCTGCCTGGTGCCAGGCGCCCGCATCCATTTCCGCGCGCCCGCGCCAGTGGCTTGTAACCCGACTCAGCTTTGACCTCTGTTAGTAAAATGGCCATAACTTCTTCGTCCAAACTCGGATTAAGGCGTGTAAATAGGCTATGGAAAGTTGAGAAAGAGATCTACAACTTGTATAACTGGAGCGTGACAATAAAATGTCGGGAAAAAGGCTCAAATTGAGCCCGAAGCAAATGCTGTGTAAAATACATGCCAAATCCGATGGTAAAATAGCCATAACTCTCTCATACGAACTTCAAATTGGATAATTCAAGATGCTCTGGAAAGCTAAGACAAATATCTACAACTTTCATTCTTTGAGTTTTGAGAGATTCGGATTGGATCATGGGTGAAATTTGGAAACAAGCAGCTATAGTACCGAAAAGCAAGTTATGGGTATTGATTCCAAGGAGCTTTTATTTCAATTCCTACAAAACAACATAAAAACACATAAAATCATACAAAAACATATAAAACTAATACAAAACTACATTACATAATAATAAGATAAAAACACATAAAACCAACCGAAATGACTTAGGATTTATAAATTATCAAGCTCAAAAGCACTTATTTTGTGTATATAAAACACACTCATCAGTTCCCAGCCAAGCGCCTCTGGCGCTGAGGTTTGTGAAGAGTTGGGCACTGCTGGCGCTTGCTTGCAGAATCAAGGTGTTGGGACTAGCGCCAGAAGCGCTGGCTTTTGTTCCTGCCGAGCGCCTAGAGCACTTGGTTGCAGAATCGTGTAATGTTGCCTAGCGCCTCATGCACTGATGATGCATGTTGTCGGGCGCCTAGAGCGCTGGTATACAGAAACTTGGTCCTTGGCCTAGCGCCTCAGGCGCTACATGTGTGCTTGGTTGAGCGCTGTAGGCGCTTGAGCCTACACTTCACCAATTTTTCTTAGTTCTTGCTTCTATTTGCAAACAAATCACCCCAAATTCCAAAATTATTTACAAAAACCCCTTTTTTTTAAAAACAAAAATAATTGACTAAACAAAAGCAAAACAGAAAATTAAAACGCTGAGTTGCCTCCCAGATAGTGCTAAGTTATGGTCAATTAGCTTGACTGTCTTTGAATCTCATTCTGGTTCAATCGCAAAAAATGTCATTGCATGCCTCCTCTTAGTCTTTTCTTTGAATTCCTTGGCATCATTGTACGTTTGAAAACCTCCAAACTTATCTTCATCCATTGGCAGAAAATAACTATCATCATTCGATTCAACTTTTCCTGTATCCTGGACCACTTCTTTCATTATCGGATTAAGCCTTCTTTGCTGCTCAACTGACGGCTTGCTACCATCTTCCAGCAGGATCTTATGCATGCAAAAAGAAGAGCTTATCCCCTTGATATCTGCTATGGTCCGTCCAATAACTGATTTAAACTCTCTAAGCACTCGTACCAGTTTTTCCTCCTGAAAAGATGTTAGTGCAGAAGAAATATTCACAGGTAGCTTTGAATCTTTATTTAAAAATGCGTACCTGAGATGTTCTGGAAGTGGTTTAAGTTCAAGTTCGGGAGGTGTCTCAAGAGATGGTTTCAAATTTACCGATGTCTCTCCCGCTTTCGTAAGTGGCTCGACAGGTGTTCTGAATTTTTCGAATTTGGGGGTGGTATCTAGATATTGCACAAGTTCGGCACATTCTTCATCCTCCAAATCTGAATTTTCAGCAATCACTCTCTGCAGTGGTTCATAGCCCAACAAACTCTCCATGTCATCATTCACTATGCTATCCACCAAGTCAACTCTGAAGCATTCTTCTACATCGGTTGGGAACTTCATTGCCTTGAAAACATTAAACTTCACCTCCTGATCATGAACCCGCATTGTAAGCTCTCCTTTTTGCACGTCTATCAGAGTCCTCCTCATGGCTAGGAATGGTCTCCCCAGTATGATTGGTATACTCTTGTCCTCCTCATAGTCCAAGATGATGAAGTCCACCGGAAAGATAAATTTGTCCTCTTTTACCAGTACGTCCTCCACTATCCCCCGTGGATATATGATAGATCTATCAGCAAGATGCAGGGAAATATTTGTTGGCCTTGGTTCCGGCAATCCTAACTGATTGAATACTGACAACGGCATCAGGTTGATACTTGCCCCAAGATCACACAAACGTTTATCGAAGCTCATCTTTTCGATCGTGCATGGAATTGTGAAACTACCCGGATCTTTCAGCTTTAGAGGTAATTTACGCTGAAGCACTGCACTGCATTCCTCCGTCAAGGCCACTGTCTCAAATTCGTCTAACCTTCTCTTCCTTGACAGTACACCCTTCATGAACTTTGCATAACTTGGCATTTGTTCCAATGCCTCCGCGAAGGGTATGTTGATCTGCAGTTTCTTAAAAACCTCCAAAGACTTACTGAACTGTTTATCTTCCCTCTGTTTGTTCAATCTCTGCGGATACAGAACTTGAGGGTGAACTTGTGGTACTGTATTCACAGGCTTCTTATCTGAACTCGCTTTCTCCTTCTCTACTTGCTGCGACTCAGACTCATCCTTCATCTATTTCTGTTCAGCTTCAATTTCTGTCTCAGTTTCTATCCCAGTGTCATCCCCTTGTAAACTCGGTGCTGCTGTGTGTGGTGCATTTCCTGAATATTGCTTTCCCGATCTGAGTGTAATGGTTTGACACTGTTCCTTACCCTCTCTTCGTGGATTTGCCTCTGTTGTACTTGGCAATGAACCCTGGGGCCTGCTGTTAAGCATAATTGCCATTTGCCCCATCTGAGTTTCCAAATTTTTAATAGCCACTGCCTGGCTTTTGATCATCACCTCTGTATTTGCCATGTACTTTAACATCATCTCCTCCATTTCTGATTTCTTTTCTTGCTGAGGTGCATATGGAGTTGGATGTTGTTGTTGAGAATATCCCGGTGGAAAAGGTGGTCGTGGAGCAAACTGTTGCTGCGCTGGCTGAGATGGAAACTGTTGATTCTGCTGAAACTGTTGTTGCTGATTTCCTTGATTATTTGACTAACTAAAGTTTGGATGATTGCGGTTGTTGGGGTTATATGTGTTCTAAAACTGACCTTGGTCTTTCCTGTAAGTGTTCACATACTGCACTGACTCTGAGCTGATAGCACATTGATCTGTTGAGTGCGACCCCGCACAAATCTCACATATGAAGGCAACTGACTTGGCTTTGCTTTCTGACAACGAATCTATTTTCTTCGCCATAGCTGCCATCTGTGCTGACAACTAGATAATAGCATCAACTTCCAACAAACCTGTAACTCTGGGCTGTGGCATTCTGGCTGTGGGATTCTGGAAATCATTCGTTGTCATTGTCTCGATAAGGTTATAAGCTTCGTCATAGCTCTTTGCCCCTAAAGCTCCTCCTGCAGCTGCGTCTACCATCTGCCTCGACTTCCATCCCAATCCATTATAAAATGTGTTGATCACCATCCAATCTAGCATACCATGGTGCGGACACTTCCTTAGCATCTCTTTGTATCTATCCCAGGCCTCGTATAAGGATTCACCCTGTTGTTGCTCAAATTGAGAGATCGTTGTCCTCATTTTTACAGTTTTAGCCATTGGGAAAAACTTGGCTAAAAACTTCTGTGCTAGGTCCTCCCATGTAGTAATTGATCCTGAAGGCAAAGAATGAAGCCAACTTCTCGCTCTATCCCTCAATGAGAATGGAAACAGTCTTAGTCGGATGGCATCCTCCATCACCCCATTGTACCTGAATGTATCGCATATTTCAATGAAGCTCAATAGGTGCTCATTAGGATCGTCTATAGCAGCACCCCCAAACTGAACCGAATTCTGCACCATTTGAATGGTGCCCGATTTTATCTCAAAAGTGTTTGCTGCTATTGCCGGTCTGATTATGCTAGACTGCAATCCATTAATATTCGGCATAGAATAGTCCCGCAAAGCTTTATGCTCCTCTCTTTGCACTACTCTTTGTTTTTCTGCCATATTCGGTATAGTTCCTTCTAACTGTGCTTGTAAATTCCTACGCACTCTCGCTTTCCAACCTCTTCCGTCAATATTATCCTGAGCTGGTGTCAATTCTGAGTTAGATGATCGTGTGTGCATAAAAATTTTACAAGTACCTGAAACCAAAACAAAAATAAAAATAGAAATGAGAAAAGATTAGATTTGTCTAAGTCAAACAATATAGCTTAAAACTGATGATAATAATAAAAATCTAACGCCTTTTCCCGGCAACGGCGCCAAAAACTTGTTACCTCTTTTTTAATCTTTAGTAAAAGAGTTCTAACTCACGCAAGTAAACGTGGTCAACAAGTAATACAGAGGAAGTAGAGTGTCGTCCCACAGAGAAAGTGCTAAATTAAATTACTATGCATCACTCCTATCACTATATTTATTTGCCTAAACTAATGACTTGATTGTGTTGACAAAATAATTTCTAAATCAATTAACGACTAAAGATGCAAATACTAACGAAATATATCAAACTTGGAATTAATGGGATCCTAACTTCATTTAATAGTTCACCTAATTACCACCATCATGCTAGAAAGTTCACATATCACAGAAAAATAGCCAAGGGCACTAATATAGACATAACCATTTGTCAATGTATTATGACCTACTTACATAATATCCATAATTAATAGACACCATGTAATCACCACTGTGACGCCCCCAAATCCGGGTCACCTGAGCCACGGACCTGGTTCGCCACTATCTAAAATAATAATTATACAATCGATAACTTAAAGCGGAATAAAGGAATATTTACATTGATATAACATAAATAAACCTGTCCCAAGTCTCGAAACCAATACTAGTACAAAACATAACATAATACAAAAGGGTAAATATGTCTTAATACAAACGGTAATTCTAGAACAACAAAATATAGTTACTCCGTAGCTTTCCCCTTTCCCTTATCTTTTCCTGAGCTCTCGCCACGTGCGCACTAACTGAAATGTTTTAAGGAAAGCAAGGGTGAGCAACAAATTGCCCCGCAAGTATAATAGTAGTGAATAATCACATGAATAACTTTATAGTTCTCAAGAGTAAAACTTTAGCTAACACAAGGAAATAAACAACTTCTTTCATCACCGTTATAGTGGCCACTAAGGACCGAAGGATTTCTGAAGTATCCAAGGATTTCAAAGTTTCCCGAAGAAGGGAACTGTTCAATACTGAGAGTGCACCAAGGCACAGAACTCTATTCTAGAATTACTGGAAATTCATCCGATAATCCACAAAACTGGTACAATAGGTGATCAGCCTAAAATACCTGGCGTTATGCATAAGCCTTACATTTTCCATTTACGCGCGTGTCGGTTCCCCGACGTTTATACAATTTCCCCTGCTGTGAGGGTTGTTCTACTCAGCTTTACATGGGAGTCCAGACCAAAACAATTTGATCGGACAATTTTACTTAACAACAATAATAGTTGGAGGACTTTAACCTCACTTTAGTAACCAACTCAATAAGTGTCTAGCTGAAATAATTAGCCTCGACATAGCTTTTAAACAGTCTATGGAATAAAGAACTTTAAGGTTCAACAACATGCATGATGGCATTAAAAATATCTTGAATGAATAACAATTCATAATCTTTGGAATCACACAGTATATAACATTGCATGAAATGGGCTTTCATTACAGTATTTGAATAAAAGTATGAATACTAGCACAATAATTGCTAAATCGATAAGTAACTTGAACGGAGTCAAGAAACTCAAAAAAAAACTTGCCCAATAAATAATATTTGCTCGAATATAAATTTGAGTAGGGTAAGTAAGCTTGCACAATAATAACTTGAATAAGATAGGAGACTTGCTCGATAGATAAATGAGTTAAGGAAAACTCGCACAATTAAATAAGGGTTGAGTAAGGAACTTGCCTTGTACGTGCGTTAATATCTTGACGTTAATCGTTCGTCAAAAATATCCTACATAGTTCATTAAAATCATCATAAATATTAGTCACATATGGACTAGGTTCATTACGGTCATCACATCCTTAAAATACATTGTTCCGCGCCTGGTCCGGGTCAGGTCAGGCTGGACCGGGTAGCAAGTGATTGCCAGACAGCATCACTTCGGTTGACACTAGTATAAAATTAAGCATATAAGGCTTTAACAAGTTATAAGTATTTTTAATCATTTCGTACAAAAATATAAGTTTTAGACTCGCGGGAAAAATTTACTGGGTCCGACCCGATCCGGCCCGACCCGACCCGGTCCAGCCTGACCCGACCCGGACCAGGCGCGGAACAGCGGCATGCAGTAGCAGTTCTGCAGTTCCTGCAGAACCGCGAACTGGTAGACTCTCGCCCGCTTCAGCCCCTATATCTCCCTCTATACTCGATCAATTTGGTCCGTTACGGACTCTATGGATTCCCAAGACACGAGGCTACAATATATCAAAAATGCAAGATGACCCATAAACACTAACACAGCCAAATCCTTAGCCAAAGCACCACATTGATGCTCTGTTTTTCGCAGTCATGATACATTTCACTAAAACCTTCACTGTAACTTTATTTTAGCATCATTCTGGTTCATTCCAACTAAGTTATCTTCACAACTCATGGAAGTACAATACTAAAACAACAAACAATCAAAATAATTACACCATCAAGGCTTTACAGTCCTCTAACAGTCCAAAGGTTCAAAAGTCCAAAAATGTCCAAAGTTCATCCTTTAAGCCAAGGTTCGGATCTTTCCTTGTTTTTGTTCCACTTTGAGGGTGTTAATGGTTTATATAGATTCTTTAAGAACCTCCATGGTAGATTCAACACAACCAACAACAACGAAAATCGACAAAATCCAACCCGCAAGCATGAAAGCAAAACAAAACTCATGAAAACTTCACTTGGAGAAGAAATGGTTGTGGTTTGTGATTACCTCTTTGTTGCTTGCTTTGAGTAGAATGAGATGGTTGCTAGAGTGCTCCTGGATTCCCTCTTGCTGCTCTTCTCCTTCTTTTCCCTCCTTCCTTGCTTTCCTTCTTCTTCCCGAACACTCTTCTCTTTTCCTACTTCCTTCTTTCTCTCTCTCTCTCTCTGTAGCTCTATCCTTGCTTGCAAAAATGAGGAGTATGCAGATGGTTTAAGTGAGAAGGAGGATGAGTTGATGGGAGGATAAGGTGAGTGCTTCGGGGGAAGATGGAATGTATTGATATGTAGAAATTACTTCACCCGAGCTCTTGAAAACCAAATTGAGGAGGATGTTTGGTGAAGTTAAAAATCCCATGCTTAGTGTCCTGTGACGGTTTATTCCCCCCTCATGTGATTGGCTAATACAATTAATGCTCTCTCCTGATTGGTTGAGGCTTAATTGCCTCTCCAATTAATCAAATATACAGATAAATATACCCGAATACTCCCACTTTTGTACCAAATTTGGTAAATATCTCTACCCAAAATTAAAATGGGTACTCCCATAAATTATTGGGATGCGTAAAAATATTTATTATGGGATTTGTCCAATTATTCGGAATGCCCATATTATACATTTCGGATACAGATTAAATCACGTATCAGCTCCAATAAAATTTCTGACACTTGGAAAAATTATTCCTTCGCGTACACGTCTTAACAAAATTAATAGAAAGAGACGCAAAAATATTCGGGCGTGAATAGTGCTCGTGAATAGTGTCTCGGGAAACGTGCCCCAGGAATATTAACTTTGTGAATTTTCGCAAAATCGATTTATTCACTCTAACGATACAACAACACATAAAATTTAACATATGCACATTTTCTAGGCTGTAACACAATTCTAAACACATAGTACAGATTAATATAAAAAATAATAATAATAATAATAATAATAATAATAATAATAATAATAATAATAATAATAATAATAATTCATTTTGTTCATACATAACTCGGGTTACAAGGAAATCTAAAATTCCCGATCGTTACAACCACTATAACCAAAATCACTATATTTCTATGTGAAATTGCAATTATAATGATTTAAAGCACAAACCCTTATTGTGACTCTTACGGTGAAACAATATATTTCTATCTCATTCACAAAATATTGAGCTACCCAATTAAGCCTCATATTCGCAAGCTATCATGATTACAATCCATACTTATATGTTATTTTTCAATTCCATACAAGCACTGAAATCGAATGGTGATCAAGCATTCATACATGCAAAACAATCATGATAGAAGTTCCTTATGATATGCAAAACAATCTAACATTCAAGCTTATAATTAGACTACATATTAAAATCCGTTAGAATTCCATAATGGAGATTAGTTCATGACTGAACCAAAAGCCATTATGGGATCAAAACTACACATAGGAAATTAAACAATCAATTGAAGTAAGAAGAAGTAGATTGATCAAACCCAATTGAGGAATAAAATCCAAAGTAAAGTTCAAACCACATCAATATCCAGCACTTGAAAAATAATAATCCACAGTAAAACTCCAAAAAACTAACTCTCCAGAAAAGTAGAAGAATAATTAATAATAGTCTCCAAAATTCCTTCTTCAGGTTTTCTTCTATCTCTCTGATCAATAATAGTCTGAATCCTCTTCCAAATTGGCTTCTTTTTCCTCTTCCAGCCGCAACTCAGCATCAACTTTCGTGCCCTAGCGCCTCTGGCGCTACCTTAGTACTAATCCTAGCGCCTCTGGCGCTAGGTCATGTCCTCATATTTACAAAAATGCCATCAAGTGTCCTTTAAGCTCCAAATTTACCCTTTTTGCCCCTCCAGCTCCAATCCTACAATAAACAAACATAAAAACGAATAAAACAATACTAAAAACACTTAAAGACCACAATAATTAAGTCTAACAAGACCCGATTTGTAGGTATAAAACCCACTCATCAAATACCCCCAAACTTAACCAATTGCTTGTCCCCAAGCAATGCAATGATGCAAATGCAAACTAACTATCATGCCTACGAATTAAACAATCAACCAACATAGTATCCAACACCAGGCCTCAAAGATATCATACAGTACTTAAGCAGAACATCTAACCAATGCAGAGTTTCTAACTTTAATCAATGAGTTAATTTACACCTGTCATCACCCATGTTGTACGTGTGTGAATATCAACCATTTTAACCAATCACAATTCAAATCAATCACATAATTAACTTCTTAGAGGAAAACTTTCAATTTTAACTCAACTCAATCTGTGAACACAACCAATTCAACTGATTCAAACAATCATTAAGCATAGGGGTATCACAAAGGTTATTTAACACATTTAAATCCTTTTTAAACCCTTCCCCAGGAATTAAAACAATTGTTTTTCTTTAATGAGTGCATTTTATGCTCCATCTCACTTTCTTTTGAACGAGTGCGTTTTACGCTCCATGTCGTTGCATGTGTTTATGAGTGAGTGCGTTTTACGCTCCATCTCAACCCACCACATGATCCATTCTTTAATTGGGAAAGGTTCAAAATTTTCAAATTTTTTTTTTCACACCCCAAGATTCCCCCAAACTTAGATTCTTGCTTGTTTTTGATTTAATGGACGTTTCACCAATATTATCAAGTTTTAACCCAAATCATCCGCCAGAAGAAAATTATGCAACAATTTGAATTAAATTGATCAAAACAATTGATTATGTGCTTTCCTTGCTAACAAGAGTTTCAGACAAGTTCAACTTCACTTCCTAATCAAAGTCATCACTAAGCACTAGTTTTCAATTCTTCTTAAGTTAAAACCATGAAACCAGTCTTATCATTGGCCACATTAGACACTATATCAATTTATGCTTAATTCATGAAACTAGATGCATAACACAACCTAAAATGCAATGTAACTACCATGTAACAAGTATAAACACAATGAAACAAAACAATCCAAAAAAAAACTACCCCCCAAACTGAACAATACAATGCCCTCATTGAGAAAGAATAAGAAATTAAGAACAGAGGACTCCCGTGATGAAACACTACTCGTCATCACTGCCATCGGCAGCGTCATCATCATCATCATCATCCGCATCAGGAGGCGAGTCAGGTGGTGGGTAAATAGAAAGAGGAGGAGCTGGTGGAAACCGAAATAGCCCATGTACTAGAATTACAATTTGGCTTGGTGAAGGAGAAAACAAATCTTGGTATTATGTTCTTGCTTTTGTGGGTTGTGCCCTCATTAAGCCCGATCTAGTGTTCTTGCATTTTTTTTCAAAGTTCCCAGCCGAGCACCTCTGGCGCTGAGGTTTGTGAAGAGTTGGGCGCTGCTGGCGCTTGCTTGCAGAATCAAGGTGTTGGGACTAGCGCCAGAAGCGCTGGCTTTTGTTCCATTTGGTTCGGTTAATTAGCATATAATATGCTCCGCAGTGATAGTAAATTAGACATTGTAAAATTCTGTAAATGAATTTGTAATTTAACAACATTTTAGCATATATTCATTTCTTAATTAATTACCAAAATAAATTAGGTCTTTATTTTAAATTGGTATCTCTCACTTTTTCATCAAACTATATTACCCTCGTTATATAGTTCGGCAATTCTAATTAAAGATTTGCTAGTGAGAATAAGGATCCCATTTCAAATGTATATAGCCTTGTGGTGACACAACAAACGATATATAAATAAATAGGTAGACAACTATTGTCAATTACAACACTATGTAACTCCTTGTATTTTGCCTCTTAGATTATTTTGATCAAGTGGTGACACATCCGAATCAAAATTATCCAAGTTAAGTCCATCCTAGCACTTCCATATATGTGAAGAGAAAAATACCGTCCTTGTAGTGACACAACAAAACAGTAATGTTCAATTCCTTAATAAGCATCAAATGTGATAAGGCAACATCTTAAATATTTAATACTTGCCTTGTGGTGACATAACAAACTCATATTAAATATTTAATACTCTATTGCTTTACCATGCTAGAAGGCGACGTTCGATATTCCGAATATCTTTGAACGCTTAGGACTTAATATAATTTCTTTGAGGGGTTTATTATTATTAGTCTCATCTTGTTTAGCGCGCATGCACATATATATATAAAATACGCGTCATATTATTTTACATGTGAAGCATGTTGGATAATATATAATATATATATATATATAGTAAGCATGCACATATAGAATACTATATTCTACGCGGATTGATTATGGACTTTTATTCTAGTTTGGTTCACTAGAGCCACCAAGTGAACCAAAAGGTCAAACCTAGGGTGCAAGAATTAAATTTAAATATAACTATTACATTTAAACTAAACCCGGGCTCCAATACAAACGGGTCTTCAAGCGCTCATTGCTCCTTTGTCTACAATTCTTCAAAATAATTCTAACTTATCCTATTACAACAACTATTTACTATAATAGAAACCTTGATCAGCAGTCAAGGGGAAGTACATAGGAGGGAGATATAATTTACATTAAGAAAAATTAGAGAAGACGAGGTACGCAGACCCCATTTATAAAAACCCATTCATTCAAGCATCCTCTAAAATAATTCCAATCACACATTGGTCAATAGTCCATAATTAATCCCTATTTATTATCAAACATATCTCCATATGCATCAATAAATAACATTCATCTCATGAATAATAAAACCATTCCATATATGCATTGATATCAATTAATGGGCAAAAGTTTTGCTAATATTTAGTTTTGAAACAAAATAAACTCTTTTATTTTAATCAAAAACCAAATCCAAATTAAACTCCTTTAATTTTAGCAATCTGAAATCCTATTCCAAATAAAATAAACAACTTTATTTTAAACTTTTATCAATTAAATAAACCAGATTGTTAATTGAGAAAAAACAAAAAAATTTCAAACTTTGCATATCGGCGCGGTCGCGCTCCAAATTGAACTAGGAACGGCGCGGCCGCGCTGCACCCCCAGAAACATTTTCTGGGTTCGGGCGCGGCCGCGCTCTAGAATGAACTAGAAGCGGCGCAGCCGCGCTGCGACACAGAATCAGAAAAAAAAAAATTTCAACCCAAAAATCCGATCGTATCGCATATCAATTCATACATGGAATCATCACAATCAATAATTAACACAAGGATTAGGCTCTGATACCACTGTTAGGTTTGTATATAACGCAAGCATGCAATCTCATTACATAAATTGGGCGGAAGCGCGATAAAACGGATTTTAAAATTTTAATACAAACCATCACCATGATTTATCTTTGTGTTCAATTATCAATTATACGAAAGAGAAAGAGAATAAGAATTATACCCTCGTAGATCAAAGCTTCCTCGGGTACAAGTTCAACTCCTAGTCCTTCGTGTTCTCCTCGAATTTCACCGATGAGATTCCTTCCTTTGATCAACGTTAGCCACCCAACTGTTTGTCCTCTAGAGTTGATCCACCAAGGAAGAATAGGTATTCAGGAAGTTGGGTGTTGGCAAAACCCTAGTTTTTATCTCTATAGAAATTGCAAGTACTCTCCACAATCTAATGCAAGAGTGTGTAACCCTAATCTATGATAAGACTCCTCTTATTTATAGATGTAGGAATAACCCTTCCATAAACTATTTAGGATTAGGGTTTCTATTATAATTAAACTCCTTTAATTAATTATGCTCCTAATGCAATTAGGAATTAATGAGAGAGTACTTCTATTAATTAATTCCCAATCCCTATTAGGAATTAAATAATAGTAATAGTAATAATAATAATAAGACTCCTCTTATTAATTTATATTTAATATTTCCAAAATATTAAATAATAAATATTAAGTTATTTAATTTATTCTATCTCCATAGACTAAATTAAATACACTTAACTTATTATTACAATTATGTCATTTACTTCTTAAATAAATATTTTTCTTTTGCGGTGTGACCCTTTAGGTTCTCCATATTAAACCGGTTGCGAATAAATCAATTAGAACAATTCTAATTATATTTAAATAAATTAATTAAACTATTTAATTTATTTAAATAAATAATATTTATTCTACAATAAGGGTAAGCCCCCTTAGCGATCAACGACTTTCCAGATAATATAGATTTCAACATTAATCACAAAAGAACCTTTCAGTGCATAGTTACTATACAATTCAATCCTTCTACCATACAATGTCCCAATTAAATATAAGACATGAAATTACTGTCAAGTCTTATTTTATTTAATTATATGCATTTCGATTCTCAAATGCACAACTCTAATTAATGCAAATTAGAAACTCCTTTCTAATTTCATTCTGCCTTGGCCAAGGACTACTGAGTTGTCATTTATCGAATCACATAGGACATTCACATCTTTTACTAGACGTGGTAGATTCTTTGTTGATCATTCACATATCTCCATGTACAACTCATTATACCCAATCATACCCTTTGATATACCCTAAAGGTCTTAAGGGACATGTCAAAGTATAACTCATCATACATAAGATACTATGATGATCTCAAGTCCAAGGATCACTTGTACTACTATCACTAGAGGAATTCTTATTGACAGGCGAGTAAAACTCCATTAGGTATTCCTTAGCGAGCCACGTTCAGTGTACTTATTCTCCAATAAGCACCTACATACTTGCTTTAGTGTCTCCACACAAATGATTATGAGATCAATCATCCTCTTCCTAAGAGCAAGCAACGTATGTACTAATCTATCCGGATTCACTACTCCCCTTTTTAGTAATCCAACGATTAGGAACGATTTTAGTTTGTGAGCTATCTTGAATTTAGATCTCATTAACATGATCACCATCCTGATTCTAAAAGCATTGCTCAAAACTATGGGTTTATCACATTTAATATAACAGCACCATGTAGATAAGTAAAATGCCTTGTAAGAAAATCAATAAATGAATAAGATTACAAAGTATATGCTACATCATATCAAATATGATTGGCTTGTGTGCATACTACTTTCAATAATTACCAATCCTTAACAAGTTCATCCGACACTTGGGTATATTTCTATCCCTTATGCAAATTGAATAATAATTACTGGCTCTCCTTTGCCCGGTTGGTTAGTGTCCCAAATCATTAACTCATAGTTCAAGGGTTCAAGAGCTGGTAGAAGAAGAACAAAAAAAAATGAATAATAATTCTTAACATGAATTAATCCAACACATGTATTATATTCCACATCCAATCTAGAATCAACGTATCCATTTCATCTAGATCAATAGATTAATTGTTGGCCATACAACTATTGAGTGAAAACCAAAATATAATAAACAATCTTGCAAACATCTGATAGAAGTTAAATAGTCAATAGATTAATAAACACCAATCATCGGGTTCCATTGCAATCTTGAAAATGGAATTTAGTTCATGAATAAAGAAAAGAACAACATCTCATCAATCATAGTCATTATAAACACAAGAATCTAAAGGAAGGATAAAAGAAAAGAATCTGATGATCAACTCTCGCTATAATTCTTCAGATCTTAATCTCCAGTCCTTAATTCCCTCTCTCCAGATAGAATAGATTGAATAATGCTCCCCTTCTCGTGTTGTATCAGCCCATCTTCTCTCTCTTGGCATCGTTCCATATATAGAGGCTAAAGAAAACCCTAATTCCGCCGCATGCACGTGCCACACGCGCGCAGAAAAGCCTTCGGGCGCCGCGGCCTATAATACCAAGCGCCACGACCCATGACACGCACCGTGGCTCATAATAGCGAGCGCCGCGGCCCATGATTTCTGTTCATTTTCTTGCTTTTCTTCATTGCTCACCCAATTGCTTCAAATATTATGATTTTGCCACTTAACTCCTTTATTCCGACAAAATAAATAAAAACAATAAAATAAATAAAAACTCTATAAAATAACATAAAATACTTAAAAACACATAAATTATTAAGCCCAAAAGTATCCAAATAATAGGTATAAAATCTACTCATTAAATACCCCCAAACTTAAATATTTGCTTGTCCTCAAGCAAAAACTTAAATCAAACTACAACTAAATTACCAAACATAAGTAATTAAATAATGTTACTTGACACGTGGCCTCAAGATAATCTCATTCTACACTACACTCTTAATTCGACGCATACAAATTCGATAATTAACCCAATTGATAATCATACAACGACTTGCAACTCTCTACAAATGCGCATGAACCCCTACAACTTACAATAGATAGAATTTAGAAGAATTCACACAATCAACATTCCATAGAAATCTTAGATCCACCTTCAAAACCTTCAAGGCACATCAATTTTCACTTATCATGGCAACACATAAGCGCAGCGAATCAGCGAAAACATTAAAATATCAAGCTCGGTACGATTATTTTCTATGCTCATTCTTCACAATAAAATATATTTTTTTAGAAGTATATCCGATGAGTGCATATTATGCTCCTTCTCATCCTCACATATATCTGATTTAGTGCGTTTTACGCTCCATCTCAACCTTACATTTCTTCCAACAATAAGCAAATAATCTTACCTACAAATTAATCTCGCTTCTCCCCCAAACTTATGATATGTCACATTTTAGTTTCAACCAATCATTCAATCAAATATTCTACAGTCTCAACAAGATTACCACGGACACATGACTGCATAAGTTTCTTCCAAATTTACAAATTCTTTCACAATTTTTTACCTATTCAACTTATGGAACCCACATCATCATGCAAAGACTGCAACTCATGTATAACCATAAACGAATTAAAAATCAAATTGCATGCATTACTTTAATCCACATTCAAGACACTATCACTAGCCATCAAGCAACAATATTAAATTATTAATGATATTATTCAACTAAAATTCTAAATTCTAAAATGCAACTAACTCACTAAAATAGAATAACAAAAATAACAAACTAAACCATCTCCCCCAGCTTGAAACAAACATTGTCCTCAATGTAATAAATAGAAAGAATTAAGCACGAGGACTTCCTTAGACTTCTTCATTGTGGATTGGATGAAACTTCCTCGACCTCCGGATCATTATGAACGCCCTGCCTAGATAAGGGTGGAGAATGCATGACATCATTGAACCTTCCTTCTTCAAGCAATTGAGTTAGAACAAAGTTAACTTCCTTTGTTTGGTCAAATTGCTTGTCCATTTTATGCATTAACTTGTCAACCCTACGCAATTGACGAGGAGCTACCAAACGAAATTTCTCAAGCTCACTAACTTTTGTAAGTAGCTGATCAATCAAAGTGGTCGAGGTTGACAATTTCTGCCCTAATCTTTGCTTAGTAATGAATCCTGCTCCAGTAGGGTGAGAGTTTGCTCCAGTCCAAATTCAAAAATTCCTAATCAATTCAGTCGTGATAGGTGCCTGTGGAGATTGTCGTACTTCATCAAATCCTACGTCCACTCCAGCCTCCAGACACAACCCGTGAATTAACGATGGATGCGGCATACCGTTCACAAAATCTCCATTCATAGCTTGGCGAATGGAATCGTAGATTATGAGTCTTACGTCAATTTTCTTTCCTTTTACAATGGCATACAATAGAGACGCTTGATCACGATTTAACTCCGTGAGCTTTGTGGATGGATGCAAGCGAGCACAGATGAAGTAGAACCAAGCTAAGCCATATCGACTCAATTCGGTCGTTGAAATATATAAATCATTGCTCATATTTGTGTCCCAAACCGCACCTGGTCTACATAAACATTGTAGTGCCTTATGCCATTGATTTCCACCAGCTCTATATTTCTCATGTTCCTCCCCAGTCAAATCAGGAAGACGAAAATACGAATTGATTGTTGATGGCGAGAACCACACTAGTTTACCACGCACTTGCACTATGTTTGGCTCTACTTCAATTGCGTTAGCGTAGAACTCCCTGACCAAATTTGAAACTGAGGCACCGAGTTGCTAGGTTAAAGCTTCCCATTTATTGGCCTTGATCAACGCAAAGACGTCGCTATCAACATGTTCGTCGGGATAAAAGCCACGTTCGAGAATTCCTTTCGAGTGTGCCAATGATAATTCATAAAAAATTGATGCCTCCTGACTGACAAACTTTTCTGTATCATACTCGTCACCGACGAAAACCTTTATGGGAGAATAACTGCCATTGTCATGCCTTTGACGTTTCCCTGCCATTATGACTGTAGCCCAAACTGAAAGCTTCCTGCTGCACAAATCAATTTCTTCTCGCGATAGGGTGCTATTTAATCCTGGATTTATAACTAAACTCAAAAGTTAGAAATTAACTTGCAAAAGGAAAGAAGAAAATAGAATTATAATTGAATTAAACTATGCAAGGTTTCATTTCCAACTAAAAATAAAAAATGCGTGCATTCCTGATTTCGCACAAGCGTCGCGACGCTCAATGTAAGAGCCGCGGCTCATGACCAACAACCGCGGCGCGCAAGTCTGGAAGCCGCCGCAAACTCTGTCCAGCCTTCCGTTTTTCCTTCTTCGTTTCTCTTTGCTTAGTCCATTGCTTGGGGTTATAATCCTACAAAATTAGGAAAAATTACTTAAACTAAAATATTTATTTTATTTTTTCTTGATAAACTAATAAAAGAATAAATTACTTATAACATAAAAATTATTGGGTTGCCTCCCAATTAGCGCTTAATTTATAGTCTCAGCCCGACTACTTCCCTTTATTAAATTGGGTCAGTTAATGAAATGGAGATCCTTTGCCGATCGATATCTCCTCCGTAGTAGTGTTTGAGGCGCTGACCGTTAACCAAAAATGATCTATCAGATTGGAGTGGTGCAACTTCTATCGCTCCTTATGGAAATACTTTCTGGATGATAAATGGTCCCGACCATCTAGATTTCAGCTTCCCTGGAAAAAGTCTAAGCCGTGAATTGAATAAAAGAACTGCTTGTCCTGGCTCGAACTTTCTCTCAATTATTTTCTTGTCATGCCAACGTTTGATCTTCTCTTTGTAGAGCTTCACATTCTCATAAGCATGCAGACGAAATTCATCCATCTCATTTAACTGCAACAATCTCTTTTCTCCTGCTGCATATAAATCAAAATTTAACTATTTAATGGCCCAATATGCTTTATGCTCTAACTCCACCGGTAAATGGCATGCCTTTTCGAATACCAGTTTGTACGGTGACATCCCGATTGGAGTTCTATACGCTGTCCTATACGCCCATAAAACATCATTAAGTTTCAAAGACTAATCTTTTCTGTTTGGATTAATAATCTTTTTCAAGATCCTTTTCACCTCTCTATTTGAAATCTTAGCTTGCCCATTTGTTTGTGGATGATAAGCCGTAGCCGTTTTATGAGATACCCCGTACCAAGCAAGAAGAGCGGTAAACGATTTATTACAAAAATGCGTACCTTCATTGCTAATAATTGCCTGTGGTGTACCAAATCTTGTAAATATATTTTTCCAGAGAAAGTTCAGCACGAGCTTTGCATCATTTGTTGGCAATGCAGTAGCTTCAACCCATTTAGACACATAATCCACTGCTAATAATATGTATTGCTTGTTCAGAGATACTGGAAATGGTCCCATAAAATCAATTCTCCACACATCAAATACTTCTACCTCGAGTATGGTGTTCATTGGCATTTTGTGGCGCTTAGAAATATTTCCAGCACGCTGGCAACTATCACACTTTACCACAAAACTATATGCATCCTTGAAGAGAGTAGGCCAGTAAAATCCTGATTGAAGTATCTTTGCAGCAGTTCGTTCACCCCCATAGTGTCCTCCATAAACTGACGAGTGACACTTTTGTAAAATGTCTTCAATTTCTTCTCGTGGAATACACCTTCTCAACATTTGATATGGACATGCTTTAAATAGGTAGGGTTCATCCCATAGATAATTTTTTACATTATGTAAAAACTTCTTGCGCTGTTGATAACTCAAATTTGGGGGAAGCACATGGCTAACAATGTAATTAACATAGTCTGCATACCATGGTATTTCATATGTTACTGCAAACAATTATTCATCAGGAAAGGACTCATTAATCTCAATATCCTTCCCACTTTGAGATTCCGGATGTTCAAGTCTAGAAAGATGATCTGCAACTTGATTTTCTGTGCCCTTTCTGTCTCGAATCTCTAGATCGAACTCTTGAAGCAAGAGAACCCACCTTATCAATCGTGGTTTCACATCTTTCTTTGAGATCAAATATTTGATAGCTGTATGATCAGTGAATACGATTACTTTTGTTCCCACTATGTAGGCTCTGAACTTATCAAACGCATACACAATTGCCAGTAGCTCCTTTTCTGTGGTCATATAATTTAATTGTGCTCCTGTCAATGTTTTGCTTGCATAGTAGATGGACTGAAACATCTTCTCTTTTCTTTGTCCTAATACTGCGCCAATTGCATAGTCACTGGCGTCACACATTAATTCAAATGGTTTAGTCCAATCCGGTGCAACAATCACTGGGGTGGAAATTAACTTCTGCTTTAACAACTTAAACGCTTCAAGACAGTCTTTATCAAAGACAAAAGGAACATCTTTCTCTAACAAACTACAGAGTGGTTTAGAAATTTTGGAGAAATCCTTGATAAAGCGCCGATAAAATCTCGCATGCCCAAGAAAGCTTCTAATTCCCTTAATAGATGTTGGTGGTGGAAGGTTCTCTATAGTCTCAATCTTTGCCCTGTCTACCTCAAGACCTTTAGCTGAAACCTTGTGCCCCAAAATTATTCCTTTTCTAACCATAAAATGGCATTTCTCCCAATTGAGTACCAATTCGTCTCCACACATCGCTTCAAAGCCAATGTCAAATTATCTAGGCAAAGATCAAAACTATCACCAAAAATAGAGAAGTCATCCATGAACACCTCTAGGTTTTGTTCAACTAAGCCAAAAAAAATAGCCATCATACATCTTTGAAATGTGGTTGGTGCATTGCAGAGACCAAAAGACATCCTTCTGAATGCAAAAGTTCCATATGGGCATCTAAAAGTGGTCTTCTCTTGATCTGCTGGAGCAATTTCAATTTGATTGTATCCTGAATATCCATCTAGAAGGTAATAGAATTGGTGTCCAACCAATCTATCTAACATCTGATCAATAAACGGCAAGGAAAACTGATCTTTACGAGTTGCCTTGTTCAACCTTCTATAATCAATGCAAACTCGCCACCCGGTCACTGTTCTTGTAGGAATGAGCTCATTGTTCTCGTTTGCGACTACTGTCATTCCTCCTTTCTTTGGTACACAATGAATCGGACTTACCCACAAACTATCAGATATTGGATAAATAATACCAGCGTCTAACCATTTAATAATCTCCTTTTTCACCACATCCTTCATGATGGGATTCAGTCGACGTTGCTACTCAATAACTGGCTTCGCTTCATCCTCCATTAAAATTTTGTGCATACAAAATGAGGGGCTGATTCCCTTGATATCTGCTAATGTCCAACCAATTGCTGACTTGTACTCGCGCAATACTCGTAAAAGCTTTTCTTCCTGAAATTGGTTAAGTGAAGCAGATATAATAATAGTCAGAGTACTAGAATCACCTAAATATGCATACCGTAAATGCTTTGGTAAATCCTTTAATTCCAATGTAGGTGGTTCCTCCAAAGATGGCTATGCACGTTGTTGTCCGATTTATATAATGACAAATACGCGCAAGTGCACACGGTCAATCAAGTAATATAGAAGTAAATACGAGTGTCAAACCCACAGAGAACAGTTACTAACAATTATCCTAATTATCAATTCACTACCAATTTAATTTAATTTAAACGGTCATCCCAATTAATTTGTGAAATTTTGTGTGATTAAAAATAAAACTAAATTAACTAACAATTATTGATCACCAGATGATTAAGACATAGGAATACAATTTTCCCAATTGTTGTACAATAAATGTATCTTATTCCCACTTAATTAATTCAATGAGTTGCCAACTAGGATTGCCTATCAATTTATTAACATCTTTCAATGACTAATAAAAAGACCTATTTCAGTTATTTTGCTATTTTCATGCAAGACACTTAAAATAGATTCATTAAGCACAAACTCCTAACAAAGTCGCACATGGCATAAAAGTACTTTCGTCTCATACACTATTATGTTATCCATAACAAGAATCAACAAATTCATTTGTTATTATATTCAGATCTAATCTAAGATTTCCTCTTTCAATTCCATCAAAGATATCAGATTAATTGATGGCCAAACAATTATTTAATTAAGCACAAAATATAATAATCAATTCAATAAAATCAATACGTGAGAATAAAGATAATTAAATTATTGCTTTGCAAAAGGTTCCATTGTATTCCTAACTAGAAAATTAGTTCATCATCATGATCGAAACGAAAAGATTAAAATTAAATAGCATCTCAAGTACAGACAATGAAATTAAGAGAAGAAGAAAAACTCTGTCGAGGAACTCCAATCTCTGTAGCTTCAATCTCCGTCTTGTCGTGCTCTCCAATGAAATCTCCAAGTTCCAATAGAAGTGGCTCTCAATGAGTTACAGTCAAAAAGTCCCCCAAATCCAAGTTACAATCAAATATTTATATTCCAAAGAAAATCCTATTACATAAGGCAAGAAAGAATCCTTAATTTAGTCAACTTCTAGCAAAACAAGGAAACCAAATCTGCAAAATCTTTAGAAACCGTTAGAGTGGCGCGCCCCGCGCCACCTTTCCTCCTTCAACGGCGCTCCCCGCACTATCTATGCAGCACCTCGCACCAGCCTGGCGCGGCCCGCGCCAAATCCTGTGTCATTGCAGCGCCCTCCGCGCCGTTCTGCCAGTTTGCCCAATTCTTCAACACTTCATTCCTTGTAACCGATAAAACCCATCCATGCCTTCCTTTCCTGCAAAGTATCACAAAGACTAAACAAGTAACACAGAAACATACCAAGAACACACAATAAATCAAGTTAAATAATACCCAATTCGTAGGTTTTCACCCACTCATCAAATACCCTTAAACTTGAGCAATTGCTTGTCCCCAAGCAAACTAACACAACTAAGCTACTAAAACAAAATGAATGCAACTAATGGTATCGAGCAAGACCCTCAGTAGTAGTTAACACACATGCCTCAGAGATAAACATTCTACTTACAGTCAACATCGCATCATGCAACCTCATCAACTCTCGCATCCTTACTTCACTAACACAATTCTAGCCTCTCCCCGTGTGTGTGTGTCAACATCATATCAGAAGTTCAAAGTTATCTACGTGATCAATTTCATGTACTCACTCACCCTTCACACCAATTTTTAACCAACATAGCATCCACACAAAGAATAGAGAATCCAAGTTTTAAACCAAGTAACATAACTTAATAGTGGGTACGTTTTACGCTCCATCCCACTACTCCTTTATTACCTGGCTCGTGCAATGTTCAACCCTCTTAGGCTTTTCAAAGTTACCCCTTAGCAAAATTTCGACCAACGACTCCCAAACCAGACGGTTTTAGGGCGCTGGGTGTAAAGACATCCCATAAGGCTTACTTGTTCAGGTAACAGAGGCCACAGAGTTGGACTAAGCCAACTTTTATTCCTTATGCATCTATATATATAATTTATTTATTTTTCTTTTTTTTTCAATTTTCCATGTTTTTTTATGTATATAAATACATGAAACCAAGACTCCCCCAAACTTATGTTTCAACCAATGTTCAATTTCAATCAATGATCAGGTGAATGTTCAAGTCGTGTCACACATAAAGCTCCTCACCGCGACTGATAGTCAATTGGTGTGCTCTAATGTGAAAGAAGACATGAATCGTGCAATGAGGTTCCAATAATCAAGACAAATGGGTACATGATACTCATTATTCTTGCAAATTAAAGTCCATCAAACTCATCATCGGCCAATATTACTACCAAAGCTCAATGCTCGACGACATGCAAAATGTTATACTCATACTCCTAACACAAAATCCTACATGAATGAATAAATGCCAATATATTTTTTATAACTGAATAAATGAATTCTAATGAATGATCCTAATTAAAGATGCTGTTACCATGTAAGCACAGAGGACTTCCCTGATTCGCAAGTCAATCCTCACGAGAGTCGGCGTCCTCATCCTCACCATTTGTAGAGGAATACTCTTCTTCTTCTGCTGCAACATCATCATCAGAAGGGGGATATGTAGGAAGAACAGGTGGAATAGGCAGCTGAATAGGATCAGTGTTAGGGCCAAATCGGGAGAAAGCAGCCGCCAAAGCAGTAAAAGATCCCACAGTGTAAGTGTACATAGTTGCCTGGCATTGAGCCAACCGCAAGTTTTTCTTTTCTATCCTCCGTTGAAAACGGCTAGACGACTCTGGCTCAACATCAGCTTGCTCCTCCGTCGGCTGGGGTGAAGGTAATCGGTGTACAATGTAGCCCATGCGCTCCCAAGCTTTGTATTTATCAATTGTCGCATGGTCAATGATTGCCATAGGTTGGCGAATCGGTTCGGACTCATTCCATTGTACCCCCGCTTTACGACATAAGTCTATGATCAAAAATCCATGCAATAATCCTCCTGTAGTACTACCTCTTAAAAATCGCTCAATAGATTCTTGAATACACAAACCCACATCGACCTCAAGAATGTCAATTTCATTTTGTAACCCCAACTGATGGTATACAATCCCGTAGAGAAGACGAGCGCGTTCTTTCGTTACGTCGTTTTGATGACGTGTTGGCATTAATTTGGCACAAATGAACGCGTACCATGCTTTACCATATTTACTGAGTGCGGAGTGCGAAAAACTAATTTTCAGGTCAGTCCCAGCCTTCGTTACCCACTGTGTGCCGGGTTTGCATAGTTGCTCAATCAGATTATCCAAGTTTGGCAAATGATCCTCATATCGCAAACCAGTAGGAGTTGCCAACCCGAAGTAATCATTGATAGCGGTGGCGTCGAACGATACTGGCTTACACCGAACCATCACCACATGGTCAACATGCTCAATCGTATTTGCATAAAACTTCTTGATATAGAGATCACAACGGGTTTAGGTTGCTCGACCAATTGTAACCAGTTGCGCTCAGCGATCATGAGTTCCATATCTCCATCTAAGTTGGCATCCGGTTTCAACCCCCGTTCCAGATTTAGACTTTCTTGTCAATCACCTTGTGGAATCTTGCCTCAGTGGCCTCACTGACAAATTTTGAACTATCAAACCTCGACCTAGCACATGAACCTTCCACCTTTTGCCTTTTCGATGACATACTGACTCAGTTTGCACAAATTCTTTCCACAACAAGAGTGACAGTTGGTTTAGGCAAAAAATCAAACACTTGGTGGGCGAAAACAAATCTCCCCCAAACTTAGATTCTTTTGTATCAAACACATATCCCAAAAGTGAAGCACATCAACGCCATCCTTAGGCCATCAGTAACCCAAGGTATCCCAACAATGAGTACATATTTGAAACAACAAGAAGAAATACCGATATAGATGCTTTCAACTTGAAACGCAGAATAACCCGAAATTGTTACCTCAATTAAAGCACAGCTTCTCCATCAGTTAGTGTCCCCTAAATTATGCTAATTGATCACCCTGACCTCGTGCAAGCAATCCGGTACTGAAAGAAGAAGAATTGCGTTGGGTCAGAAGGTTGGAGAATCGGCACCTTGAACAATGAGGATTGTTGATGTGGAATTGGAAAGAGGTTGATTGATATTTTGAATTATAGTATAGAGAGGTAGTGAGAAAGATTAGGGATAGAACAGATATAGATTGGGATTAGGATGGATTGGGGATAAATGTCAAGTTGAGAGAGGGTCTGAAAGAGAGTTGAAATGTGCTTAGGAGAAATTTGGTGGTAGAAGGGAAATAGGGCCGAAGCCCTTGGCGCGGCCCGCGCCGTCCTGCCAACATGAATTTTTCTCCTTACTCTGCTATTTCCTGTTTTACTGGAGCTAATACCTAATCATTCATGAAAAGTTAAACCATCATAAAACGCAGAATAGATAGTAACATAAAAATCTACAATCTAAAACCTAATTAAAGAAAATCAAGTAAGCTGAAAAACTGGGTTGCCTCCCAATGAGCGCTTGGTTTAGAGTCGTCAGCTCGACTTTGTTCTTCATTTTCAGTTCTGATCCTCGAGAGTGATCGAGGTCTGTTGACGGTCCACAGCTCCGCCCAATTAGTGTTTTAGCCTTTGACCATTGACTTTAAATGATTGTTGACTGCTTGACTCTTGAATCTCAATGGCTCCATATGGGTAAACTTTGGTGATCGTGAATGGACCGGACCATCTTGACTTTAACTTGCCCGGAAAGAGTTTAAGGCGCGAATTGAATAGTAGCACTGATTGACCCGGCTCAAAGGAACGTTGAACAACTCGCTTATCATGTCAGCGTTTGGTTCTCTCCTTGTAAAGCTTGGCGTTCTCATAGGCTTGGACTCTGAATTCATCTAACTCGTTTAGTTGCAATAACCTCTTTTCACCTGCTGCTTTGGAATCAAGATTTAGCTTCTTTACTGCCTAATACGCCTTATGCTCCAATTCTACTGGCAGATGACACGCTTTTGCGAACACCAAACGATACGGGGACATGCCAATTGGATTTTTGTACGCAGTGTGATATGCCCCAAAGCTTCTTCAAGTTTGTTCGCCCAATCTTTCCGTGATGGATTGACTATCTTTTCCAAAATCTATTTGACTTCTCGATTGAAAATCTCAGCTTGTCCGTTTATGGTAGGCCGTGGCGACCTTATGTCGAACTCCATATTTTACCAAGAGAGCCGTGAATGACTTGTTACAGAAATGCGTTCCCTCGTCGCTGATGACGGCTCTCGGTGTCCCAAATCTTGTGAAGACGTTCTTTCTGAGAAAGTTTATAACTACCTTAGCATCATTAGTAGGAAGCGTCACTACCTCCACCCACTTGGAGACGTAGTCCACAACTACTAGGATGTATTTATTATTAAAGAAGGACGGGAATGGTCCCATAAAGTCAATGCCCTACACATCGAACAATTCAACTTCCAGCATTGTGTTGAGTGGCATCTCGTGACGACTAGTGATGTTCCCAACCCGCTGACACCTATCACACCTTTTGACAAATGCATGAGCATCTTTAAAAAGATTCGACCAGAAGAATCCGGATGAAGTACCTTTGCGGCAGTTCGATCTCCGCCAAAGTGTCCCCCATACAATGAGGCATGACAGTGTTGTAAATTTCCTTCGATTTCTGTTTCAGCCACGCATCTCCGTATCATCTTATCAGCACACTGTTTGAAGAGGAAAGGATCATCCCACAAGTACTGTTTTACCTCAAACAAGAACCTCTTATGCTAAAAACTCAGATCATATGGCAAAATCCCACTAACGATGTAGTTCACATAATCCGTGTACCAAGGGGTTTCTGCTATCACTGCAAAAAGTTGCTCATCCGGAAAAGATTCGTTGATCATGATTTTATCCACTTCCGGTTGTTGATCATTCTCCAATCTTGACAAATGATCTGTTACTTGATTCTCCGTTCCCTTGCTATCCCGAATCTCTAGATCAAATTCTTGGAGTAGAAGGACCCAACGAATGAGCCGAGGTTTGGCATCCTTTTTCGAGATAAGATACTTGATAGCTGAGTGGTTCGTGAACACAACCACCTTTGTACCGATCAAATAGGCACAAAACTTATCAAATGCAAACACTATGGCAAGCAGCTCCTTCTATGTTGTTGTGTAGTTTACTTGTGTGTCATTCAGAGTTTTGCTTGCATAGTAAATCGCATGAAACACCCTATCCTTTCTCTGACCCAACACAGCTCCTACGACATAGTCGCTTGCATCGTACATGAGTTTGAACGGGAGAGTCCAGTCGGGTGCAATGATAACCGGTACGGTGACTAACTTCTTCTTCAACAGCTCAAATGCTTTGAGACAATTGGAATCGAACTTATATGGAACATCCTTTTCAAGTAAGGCATGCAATGGCTTCGTGATTTTCGAAAAGTCCTGAATGAACCGTCGATAAAATCCTGCATGACCCAAAAAACTACGAATTCCTTTTACCGATGTGGGAGGAGGTAAATGCTCAATTGTCTTGATTTTTGCTCAGTCAACCTCTAATCCCTCTGCTGAAACCCGATGGCCTAGAATGATCCCATCTTTGACCATAAAGTGACATTTTTCCCAGTTGAGGATCAAGTTAGTTTCCATACATCGCTGAAGAACCAATGTCAGATTTGCCAAACAAAGATCAAAACTGTCCCCAAACACAGAGAAATCATCCATAAAAACCTTAACGTTTTGCTCCACCATATCAGAAAAAATTACCATCATGCATCGTTAGAAAGTTTTCGGTGCATTGCACAATCCAAACGACATCTGCCAAAACGCAAACGTTCCATATGGGCAAGTGAAGGTGGTCTTTTCTTGATCTTTCGGTGCTATGACAATTTGATTATACCTGGAGTAACCATCCAATAAGCAATAAAACTGATGCCCGACTAACCTATCAAGCATTTGATCGATAAAGGGCAAAGGGAAGTGATCCTTGCGAGTTGCTTTATTCAATTTCCTATAGTCCATGCACACCCGCCATCCAGTCACAGTTCTTGTCGGGATTAGCTCATTGTTTTCATTAGCAACCATTGTCATACCTCCCTTCTTCGGAACGCATTGCACTGGACTCACCCAGGAACTATCAGATATGGGGTAGATGATTCCGGCATCTAACCATTTGATGATTTCTTTCTTGACAACCTCCTTCATTATTGGATTCAATCGGCGTTGTTGCTCCACCACTGGCCTATCACCTTCTTCCAATAAAATTTTGTGCATACAAAACGAGGGGCTGATTCCCTTGATATCGGCGATCGACCATCTAATAGCAGTTTTAAACTCTCGCAACACTCTCAATAGCTTCTCCTCTTGTGATTCGTTTATAGATGATGCGATGATAACTGCAGAGTAGAGGACTCTCCTAAATAGGCATACCTGAGATGACTCGGTAATTGTTTCAACTCTAAAACAGGTGGTTCCTCAATAGATGTCTTAGCTCTTGAACTTGGTTGCTCAGCTCTATCCAATGCTTCGAATTGTTTCCCATATGGCACAAATGGGGAAGAAGCGTTCAACATCTGCACATACTCCAATGAGGTTGGAGAATCTGCTGCGTGTGAATTAACCAAAGCTGTCTTTAACGGATCCCCATATACATTGCTCTCTAAAAACTCGTTCACTGCTGATCCAACCCAGTCAATTCTGAAACAATCCTCATTTTTTTTCGGAAATTGCATTGCCTTGAACACATTGAAAGTAACCTCCTGATCCTGTACCCTCATCGTAAGTTCCCCTTTTTGTGCATAGATCAAGGTTCTTCCCGTGACTAAGAATGGGCGCCCAAGTATCAGTGGAATTTCCTTGTCTTCCTCAAAATCAAGCACTATGAAATCTGTTGGGAATATAAACTTGTCGACTTTTACCAAAATATCCTCCACTATCCCTCGTGGGTACGTTAGAGACCTATCTGCTAGCTGAAGAGTTACATTGGTCAGCTTCACTTCCGGTAGTCCCAATTGAGAGTAGATGGATAACGACATTAAGTTGATACTAGCCCCCAAATCGCATAGTGCCTTACCGAAAAACTTCTCTCCAATGGTACAAGGTATGGTGAAAGTACCTGGATCCTTGAGCTTTGGGGGTAATTTTTTTTGCAAAATTGCACTACACTCCTCCGTAAGTGCAACTGTCTCAAAATCTTCCAGCTTTCTTTTCCGTGACAAAATCTCTTTCATGAATTTTGCATAACTCGGCATCTGCTCTATAGCCTCTACAAACAGAATATTAATATGCAACTTCTTGAACACCTCCAGAAACTTCAAAAATTGCTTCTCTTCCTTAGCCTTGCAAAGTCTTTGCGGGAATGGAACCGGTGGCACATAGGAATCAGGTTTCTTCACTTCTAATTTCTCAACTGATTTTTCCTTATCCTTTACTTTATCTGCTTCCCCTTCCTCGTGGACTGTCTGTTCCGCAATGCTCTCTTCATTAAGTTGCTGATTTACTTTACTTTTAGTCGGCTCCTCCAAATTTCTCCCATTCCTCAAAGTAATTGCCTTACAGTGTTCTTTTCCATCCCTTGGGTTCGTTTCAGTGTCGCTTGGCAATGTACCTTAAGGACGAGTATTCATAGCTGATGCCAACTGTCCGATCTGATTCTCGATATTTCGTAAAGTCACAGCATGAGTATTCTTCCACGTCTCATTTTCCTTGATGTTATTGCTGTCTTCCACGTCTCCTCCAAGTTCCGTTTTCTTTTCCTGGTATGGAGGTTGTTGCTGTCTACTCTGAAATTCAGGTGGTGTTGCTTGTCGGGATGCCTGTGGCTGATTTTGGGGTGGAGGATTTTGATTATTGCTCCATGAGAAATTTGGGGATTTCTCCATCCTGGATTGTAGCTGTTCGAATCCCCAAACTGCTGCTGCCTATTATAGTTCCCCACAAACTGTACTGACTCAGTACTGATGGCACACTGATCTGTTGGATGACTTCCCGCACATAACTCACATACCACTTCCACTTGATGAACGTTCTGTACCCCAAGTGCAACAATCTTCTTCGTTAAAGCGGAAATCTGAGCTGTGAATTATGCAGACAGTGCCGTCATTGCATCCACTTCATATACCCAGCTGGTTTTGATTGTAACATCCGTGTTGTAGGCCATTGATAATTATCGGCTGCCATATTTTCCAACAAGCTGTACACTTCTTCGCAATTTTTAGCCATCAATGTTCCACCTGCTGCTGCATCTATACTCTGTCTATCCTGACTATTCAGCCCATTATAGAAGGTTTGCACTTATAGCTAATTAGGTAACCCATGATGAGGACATCTTCGAAGTAGATCCTTGAACCTTTCCCATGCTTCATATAATGACTCCGAGTCATGTTGGCTGAACGAAGCGATGTCATTTCTCATCTTTGCTGTCTTTGCTGGTGGGAAGAATTTGGCTAGGAACTTTTGTGCCAAGTCATTCCACGTCGTGATACATCCTGGTGGTAACGAATGTAACCAGCTCTTGGCTTTGTCTCTCAGTGTAAAGGGGAACAACCTC
The DNA here is from genome assembly GCA_034770075.1 of Aralia elata. NCBI lineage: Eukaryota > Viridiplantae > Streptophyta > Magnoliopsida > Apiales > Araliaceae > Aralia > Aralia elata. Next base: position 22,443,737 of record CM068381.1, read on the forward strand.
AACCTTACTGCATCTTCCGTCACCCCCATTGAATCTGAATGTATCACAAATTTCCAGAAAGCTGACAAGATGATCATTGGGATCATCGTTTTGTAATCCCGTGAATTGCACCGAATTTTGAATCATATGAATCGTGCCCGGCTTAATCTTAAACTGGCGGCTGTAATTGCAGGTCTAGCAATGCTTGATTGAATTTTCGTCACTCGCGGCATAGCATACTCCCGCAGTGATTTCTGTTCGATTTCTGCAACCGAATTTCCCTGATTGTCTATGATGGTCTGCTGAGTATTTAATCTCCTTCGGAAAGTACGTTCAATTTCGTTGTCGCAAGGAACTAATTCTGAACCCTTGGATCGTGTTTGCATAAACCACTGACTTAACCCCGGTACACACACAATACTCAGATCAACACTTAAACAGAGTTGAACAGATGGAAGCCTGCAAAAGCAAATAGACTGAAAATAAAAATCTGATTAAATAAATTAAACTAATAAAAATTGATAATAAAATAACTATTAGAACCGTTCCCCGACAACGGCGCCAAAAACTTGTTGTCCGATTTATATAATGACAAATACGCGTAAGTGCACACGGTCAATCAAGTAATATAAAAGTAAATACGAGTGTCAAACCCACAGAGAACAGTTACTAACAATTATCCTAATTATCAATTCACTACCAATTTAATTTAATTTAAACGGTCATCCCAATTAATTTGTGAAATTTTGTGTGATTAAAAATAAAACTAAATTAACTAACAATTATTGATCATCAGATGATTAAGACATAGGAATACAATTTTCCCAATTGTTGTACAATAAATGTCTTATCTTATTCCCACTTAATTAATTCAATGAGTTGCCAACTAAGATTGCCTATCAATTTATTAACATCTTTCAATGACTAATAAAAAGACCTATTTCAGTTATTTTGCTATTTTCATGCAAGACACTTAAAATAGATTCATTAAGCACAAACTCCTAACAAAGTCGCACATGGCATAAAAGTACTTTCGTCTCATACACTATTATGTTATCCTTAACAAGAATCAACAAATTCATGTGTTATTGTATTCAGATCTAATCTAAGATTTCCTCTTTCAATTCCATCAAAGATATCAGATTAATTGATGGCCAAAAAATTATTTAATTAAGCACACAATATAATAATCAATTCAATAAAATCAATAAGTAAGAATAAAGATAATTAAATTATTGCTTTGCAAAAGGTTCCATTGTATTCCTAATTAGAAAATTAGTTCATCATCATGATCGAAACGAAAAGATTAAAATTAAATAACATCTCAAGTACAGATAATGAAATTAAGAGAAGAAGAAAAACTCTGTCGAGGAACTCCAATCTCTGTAGCTTCAATCTTTGTCTTGTCGTGCTCTCCAATGAAATCTCTAAGTTCCAATAGAAGTGGCTCTCAATGAATTGCAGTCAAAAAGTCCCCCAAATCCAAGTTACAATCAAATATTTATAGTCCAAAGAAAATCCTATTACATTAGGTAAGAAAGAACCCTTAATTTAGTCAACTTCTAGCAAAACAAGGAAACCAAATCTGCAAAATCTTTAGAAACCGTTAGAGTGGCGCGCCTCGTGCCACCTTTCCTCCTTCAGCGGCGCTCCCCGCGCTATCTATGCAGCACCTCGCACCAGCCTGGCGCGGCCCACGCCAAATCCTGTGTCATTGCAGCGCCCCCCGCGTCGTTCTGCCAGTTTGCCCAATTCCTTCATTCCTTGTAACCGATAAAACCCATCCATGCCTTCCTTTCCTGCAAAGTATCACAAAGACTAAATAAGTAACACAGAAACATACCAAGAACATACAATAAATCAAGTTGAATAATACCCAATTCGTAGGTTTTCACCCACTCATCACACGTGATGAAGAATCTTTTGAATTATTCAAAGCTTCATATTATTGAATGTAACTAACAAACTCTGTAGCTGAATCTAATATCTCCAAGTATTCTTAAGACTCCCAAGATTTTGAAACTATCGGACTTACTAATGCCGATTTAAGTGGGTCTGGAAGATATGTTTCTAAGAATACCTCATTCACTGCTTCTGTGATTAGATCAACTCGAAAACATTCTTCCTCTTCTTTTTGAAATTTCATAGTCTTTAAAACACTAAATGTAACCCTTTGATCTTGAACCAGAATAGTCAACTCACCTTTCTGCATATCAATCAAAGTTCTTCCTGTTGCTAAGAAGGGCCTCCAAAGTGTAATTGGTATTTCCTTATCTTCCTCGAAATCCAAAATTATAAAATTTGCCGGAAGATGAACTTATCAACCTTCACTAAAATATCTTCAACAATACCTCTTGGATATGTCACAGATCTATCTGCAAGCTGTAAGGTTATGTTCGTCGGCCTCGGTTCCTTCAGTCCTAATTGGGTGTAAACCGAAAGTGGCATCAAGTTGATGCTAGCCCCCAAATCACACAATGGTCTCCCTGAAAATTGATTACCGATCATACACGGGATAGTGAAACTTCCCGGATCCTTTAACTTTGGTGGTAACTTTTTCTGTAAGATTGCACTTTATTCTTCAGTCAATGTCGCGGTTTCAAAATCACCTAATCTCCTTTTCTTAGATAAAATGTCTTTCATAAATTTTGTGTAGCTCGACATTTGCTCCAAAGCTTCTGCAAATGAATATTTATAGAACTTATAAATATGATATTGAATGACTAAAGTTAGCTATAAAGTTAATTTCGAGGACGAAATTCTTTGAAGTAGGGGTGAATGTAATACCTTGAATATTTATGAGGCTTATAAATACGATCGTATATGGTTAGAGGTTAATTTAGTGACCTAAAACTAGGTATCGAGAAGTTTAAAATCTTAAACCCCAAAGAGATTCAAATTTTGTATCATACGTGCTTAAATAAAGATCCAAATGATATTGTAAAGTAGGTGTTTTGTGATTATACGTGTAAACGATAAATTTGGTCAAATAAAAAATTTTTCGCCAAGCAGCTGTGTCGTGCTTACGCGGACAAAATGATTTGTCGTGCTTCCGACGATTTCACCAAAAAGCATCCTGAAAAATTATTTTTAGTAAGCTGCTGTGTCGTGCTTCGAAATGACAAAGTGATTTGTCGTGCTTACGCATTGTCGTGCTTACGCTTTGTCGTGCTTACGCTTTGACGTGCTTACGCATTGTCGTGTTTACGCTTTGTCGTGCTTTCGCTTTGTCGTGCTTACGCTTTGTCGTGCTTATTGAGGAGCTTAGAAGAATATTCTAAGAATTTGCTAGGTACTAAAGTGTAATTAACCTAGGTACCAAAGTGTAATAAGCCGAGCCCCTAACGTGCAATTAGCAAAACTTGGTTTTTCTATAAATAGCAAGCTCAGTTCATTCATTCCTTACTATTTTCAAGAGCAGTTCAAGAGCAAAAACACTTTATATTTATATTCTGAGAGATATTGTGAGATAAAAATTACTTTTTAAACATCGAAGCGCTGCGTGATTGGAAGTAAAGCTAGCAACTACAAGAGGTATTACTCTAGTGGTTATTATTTTCATTCTTCTTTTAAAAATATACTTTTATAAGCAGTTATAATGCCCAAATTATTTTAAGTATATAGTACAAAAGTCCTATTTACAAGCAGTTATAATGTCCGATTTATTTCTCTTATATAGTAGAAAATATACTTTTATAAGCAGTTACTATGTCCGAATTTCTTCAACTATTTAGTAAAAATATTCATTTTATAAGCAGTTATAATGCTAAAATTTTCTCAAATATAATAGCCGAATATTCATTTTATAAGCAGTTATAATGCTGAAATTTTCTCAAATATAAAAGTCGAATATTCATTTTGCAAGCAGTTATAATGCTCAATTTATTTTAAATATAATTGAAATATATTCATTCTATAAGCAGTTATAATGCTAAAATTATTTCATGTATATTAGAAGGAGTCTTATTTATAAGCGGTTATGATACCCGAAATAAAACATAAAAGATTTAATCGTTAAAATGCTTAATTAGCCTGGCATAATCCAAGGAAAGGAAAAGCTTGGAGGATCGAAGTTCTAGAGCTTACATTTCAGGAGATTGAGCGAGCGTTAACATATTATCCATATTCAGGCAAGTCTACTTATTTGTTGAAATGCACTCCGTGCAATAACGCAAGTCTACTTATTTGTTGAAATGCACTCCGTGCAATAACGCAAGTCTACTTATTTGTTGAAATGCACTCTGTGCAATAACGCAAGTCTACTTAATTGTTGAAATGCACTACGTGCAATAACGTGTCTTATTTATGAGGTTTATTGTTATGCAAGTATTGTTTCTTTTGCACCCCGTGCATTAACATGCTTGTTATCTGTTATGCGCAACGTGATAGTGATTGTTGAATTTCAATTGAAAAACATGTTAGTATCTGAGTTGAACAACTCTCTTGTATGGGCAAGAGTTTAAGATGTGTTAGGAAACCGATCTAACTCACTGAGGTAACATTTGTCGCAGTGTAGAGGTATCGTAGAAATGATATAGAAATGATATACACTGTTGATACAATTGTAGCAGTGTTGATGAGACGGGGAACTAATTCATTAGTTCGCGGGTGGGGAACCACTCAGTTTACTATATTGATAATCGTTGAAATCTTGTATCAGCTTATTCTGTATATATATCTTGAAAAGGTGATTCTTTTCTCATATATATATCTGTTAGACTTGTTGGGCATTCTTATGCTCATTCTTGCAATTATCTTAAAACAAATTACAGCTAAGGAAGAATTACCAGACGATTTTGGCGGTACAAAGAAAGTTGAAGATGTAGAAGATTTAAACTATGCTAGATTAACATTATTGGTAATGTCTAGAAAGTTCTGACGAGGAAAGGGGTTAGGTCATTTAATTACGCGTCGTTTTAACGGAAAGCCCCCTCTTTCCTGGGAACTGCCTGGTTGCTAATACTGCAAGTCTCGGATAGATAAATGGAGATTTGTGGTTAAGTCTTTTAGGACTTATTTGTAATAAGAATAAGTAACCTGGGAATGTTGTAACGATGAATAAATGATATTTTATAATATTATCACTTTTCCGCACTTTACTCTGATTATTAGAAGTTAACATTTCTATATACGATTCAAATCCATTATATTGCGAGTTTTTATAGAAACTTATCGTGTACATTACCTTTAAGTTAATGAATGTTTTGAATAAGGTTATATAAGTCAGCACGAAGTCCGACCTGGCTAAAAGAAGCTAGTAGGTGGATATTCGGGGGCGTGACAAATGGTATGTTGATGTGAAGCTTTTTAAATACCTCAAGGAATTTTGCAAACTGATTATCCACCTTTTGCTTTTGTAATCTCTGCGGAAAAGGAATCAGAGGCATCCTTTGCATCTGTTTTCCTAATTCTTCTTTGACTTATGGATTATCTTCCTTCTTTTTTTGCTTCTTTTCCTCGTTGACTTCACCCACTTCTAATTCTTCATCCATACATACATCATCAATTGCATTCTTGCTATCTGCCTTCGGTAATTCCTTACCACTTCGTAAAACAACATTACAATTTTTGTTAAGGTTGTGCACTTCCTGCATTGTATTACTTGAAAATTTCTGAAATTGGCTAGTGATGTTGGTAGCAAAATGTTCAAATAATTGTTCCATTTAGCAATTCTTGCATTATTTTCCGCCTGATATTTTGACAACAAATCCTCCATCATTGCCTTCTGTTCTTGCTGAAAAGCCTGTTGCTCTTGATCTTGCTTCTTCTTTGAATATGATCATCGGCATTGAGATTTTGATTACTTTGATAATTGGATCCTTAAACAAACTGCACTAACTCGACCTTAATTGCGCATTAACTCTTTGCATGATTTCCTGCACAAATATCACATGCCAACGCATCCTTCTACATAGACTGATATCCACCAGAATCCAATTTCCTTGTAATAGCCGCTACTTGCTCTACCAATACCGAAATTACATCATTCTGATTTACTACCACAGTTCCAATTCGCGTATTACTTGTTGTGGACCAGTGATAATTATTGTTTGTCATGATCTCCAATAATTCATATGCCTCATCACAAATTTTCTCCATTAAAGACCCACATGCGGCTGCATCGATTTAAATTAAATAATAATTCAGAAATATATAAAAATATTAAAAATAAATTTTTATAATTAAAAATGAATTTTTGAATATAATTATTAATTATTAATAATTATTTAATATTTATTTATTATTTTATAATTTATTTAATTAATTTTTATTTATTTTTATTAAAAATTCGTCGCTAAAGGGCTTTAGCGACAGTCTTCATAAGGTTTCTAGTTTCTGGGTTTAAAGGATGAATTTCGTCGCTAAAGGTGTTCTTCATGAAGAACAGTTGGTCATGGTCCAACAGGGACTTTTGACCTCAAATTAATCTCAGCTGGTTTGATGTTTGTGTTTGATTTTTGTTTGTTGTTATAGCCAACATGGCAGAGTATAACGACATATCAAATTTCATCTCAAATTATATCATATCATGCTCTAAAAATCATGGTCAAACTACCGGGTTTAAACTGTTCTTGAGTTTCTGGGTTATCCAAAAACTCAAGCAGTCACGGTCAGTCAACATGGTTTGACCATGAATAACTTTGATTCTGTGTTTGCTAAATGTGTTTTGATGCTTCAAGATTGTAGTTTACATACCAAAGAACATGTTTATATCAAGAAACAACATATTAAATGTCATCTAGGCAAGATCTGGGTTGATCAAAAGTCTGACATCAAACTGTCAGACATTCATATGATTTCTGGGTTACCTAGAAATCAGTCCCCCATGGTCGGTCAACGCATTTTGATCACCTATAACTTCCATCCAAGAGATAATTTAACCATTCTACCAATTGGATCTTAAAGCTAACATGGCATACTACTGATTCATGCTTTAAAACACATCAAACAAACATTTTAAGCCGATCAAAGGCTCTGACAAAGGAGCTTGTCAGACTGTTCTTGACTGCCAAGAACAGTTTGAGTTTTTCATTAATTTCGACCCTTTAATTGTTATGTAAACATGTTTTAACCGCCCAGATCACTTAATAACATGTTAATAAGTATTCCAAAACACTAAAACATAATATCAAATTCAAACTTAAAGATCTAGCAATAAATTAGGGTTTTTGCACCTTTTTCTTCAAATTTTTGATTTCTGGCTTTTGATTCTGTGTTTGTGAGTGGAGAGGCTTGTTTAGGCTGGTAATATAAGTGTTTAGGTTTCAAATTTTCGTAGGTTAAATGATCAGTACCTCTTTCTATTTATAGCAACTTGAATTAAGGTTTCCTAAGCTTTATTTTCCATTTTTTTTTTGCTAAATTTGTTTGTGTATTAAAAACCATAAATACAATGGCAAAGGGGCATACCCCAGAGAAATAAAGTCAACATGAGACAGGCCGCATTAGGAACATATAAAGAGAACTATTCAACAAAGGAACTAGAATCAGGACATAAAAGTAACCAATTACAACCAATTATGGTATGTGTGACATTTTTGAACAGCCTGTTGAAACACCGAAAAACTTGAGAGCCGAGCTTTAATCAGGTTGATGATTTCCTTAGTCAAAGCATGAGGGGGCAACATAGACCAATCATGGAGCATAGAGTTCCTATCCCCCCAAATTTTATACAGGGAGGTAGCGAGAATGAGTCTCAAAATTTCATAATGCATTTTCCTCCCTTGGAACTGCTGAATATAATCTATCAGATTATCCCAGTCAGTTGGAATATTGGTCCAGTTTCCAACCGCTAGGACATTAGAAAACACATCACTAGAGTAAGGACAATTAAAAAAGAGGTGGCTGAAAGTTTCATTAGCAGAATTACACAAGAGACACCTCATTGAAGAATAGCTAGAGTAAGACATGAAAGCATCATTAGTAGGGAATCTTTTGTGAAAAGCAAGCCAAAGAAAGAATGAGTAGTGAGGAACATAATGCTTGTGCCATAGGATATTTTCCCAAGAGACAACACTGCCATGGTGGCGGATGGAATCCCAAATTTTGTGAGCTTTTAGGATCCTAATATCAACAGAATCCTAAGTGATAGAGTCATCAGCTGTCGATGGAGATGGAGTTGAGATGAAAAGACTACGAAAGTGAACAACATCGTGATGGTTACTTTGGGGCAGCTCCCAATTTGAGTGAGATATAATGCTAGAGAGAAGAGCAGTTTTTGGGATCCCCGAATTAGACAACAAGTAGGCATTGGGAGAAATAGGTTGTCCATTCAACCAAGGATCGAACCAGATGCTAAAATGGTTCCCTCTGCCTACACGATAGGAGAGGAATTGTTGCGCTAGAGTTCGCAATTTAAGAACCTTGCGCCAAATCCAAGAGCACTCAGAAGGAATATTGATATGCCAAAAGTTATTATTTTTAAGAACTGTGGCCTGGATCCAAGAAGCCCAAAGGGAAGACGGTTTGTATTGGATAACCTTAGTTAAGTGCTGGATAATGAGGGCTTTGTTCCAATCCTCGAGGTCCTTAACTCCAAGACCGCCTTCATTGTAAGGTAGAGAAATAATCTTCCAAGAGACTTTCGCCCCATGTTTCTCAAGGGAGGGCCCTTTCCATAAAAATCTGGTGAGAATAGACTGGATTGATTTAAGAACAGATTTTGGCAAGAGGAAGTGTGCTGACCAAAAGGACTGGATAGAAAGGAGCACAGATTTAATCAACTGCAGTCTGCCAGAATAAGAAAGAAATTTTGCAGTCCAAGATGATATTCGGGATGTAATCTTTTGGATAAGAGGCATGCAATCATTATGAGAGAGCTTCGAGGATATTAAGGGGACACCAAGGAATCGGATTGGTAGAGTGCCAACACGAAACCCAAGTAAGTCCATGATTATCTGTTGGTCATTATCGTCAACGTTCGAAAAGAAGCACTGACTCTTATGAGCATTAGGGATGAGGTCGGAGAACAGAGAGAAGGACTGAATGCAGGAGTGGACAATAGAGACAGAAGATAAATTACCATTGGAAAAAATCAGAAGATCATCCGCAAAGCACAGGTGAGTAAGATCGCACTCCTTGGCTCTCCAATGGAATTTGAAGTCAGGATGCATAGTTGCTTTGTGGAGGATTAGGGATAGAACTTCCATTGTGAGCACGAATAAGTAGGGAGAGAGAGGGTCCCCTTGCCTCAATCCCCTAGCACCCTTAAAATAGCCAGCAAGAGACCCATTGATTTTTACAGAGAACATGGCAGTAGTAATACAAGCATGGATCCAATTAATAAATTTGGGTGGAAATTTCAAAAGCCCCAGCAAATCGAAAAGAAAGTCCCAACTAATTGTGTCAAAAGCCTTCCTAATATCAATCTTAAGGGCACATCTGGCAACCCCAGAATTCCGATGATAATTTCGCAAAAGCTCTTAGGCAAGTAAAATGTTATCAGTGATACTTCTACCCGAAATGAAGGCAGATTGAGCTCTTTCAATAAGAGAGGGCAGAACCTACTTTAGTTTGTTTGCAAGGAGCTTAGAAATGCATTTATAGAGAGTGTTACAACAAGAAATAGGTCGGAAGTCCGACATGGAGGAAGGGTTTTCCATCTTAGGAATTAGTGCAATAGCTGTAGCATTAATTCAGCTGGGCATATGACATGTATTGAAGAAGTAGTGAACAGCGGCAGAGAAATCAACACCAATAATGTCCCAACAGTGAAGAAAAAAATTAACATTGAACCCATCAGGGCCAGGACTCTTATTTTTCTTCATAGATTTGAGCACAGAAAATATTTCAGCATCAAGAATAGGGGCTTCCATAGCAGAGGCTTGCAAGGGATTGATGTGCTTTGTGATATAAGTGGCAAGATCCTCATGACCAGGATAATCATTGAAAGAGGAGCCAAGGAGATTTTGGAAATAGTCAACAGCCACTTGTTGAATAGAAGACTGGTCCTCCACCAAATCTCCATTGTTATTGTTGATTGACATGATTTTGTTGTGATTCCATCTGCTTTTGATAACATTAGCAAAATACTTTGTGTTTTTGTCGGCTTGGGATATCCAAAGAGCCCTGGATTTTTATTGCAGCAGAGATTCTTCTAAGGATAAAGCCCTCCATAAGGAAACCGAGCAAGAAGATTTCTGGCTTCTCGAGGATGAATTATGAGGGTCAGAATGGAAGGAGATTTGAATAGAATGGAGCTGACCTTGAAGAGCTTTGACATTAGAGATGAGATTCCCAGTAGAGGCATTAAGAGATATAAGAGCCTTTTTTAATATCCGCAGCTTCTCAGCAAGAATAAACATAGGATTTCCAGAGATTGGGGAGTTCCAAGCATCCTGGACAGTAGCATTGAACCCTTCCAAATCAAGCATGTAGTTGAAAAATTGAAAAGGTTTTGGAAATCTTTGGACATGGATGCCAGTTTTCAAAATAATGGGGCAATGATCACACAAACCTCTAGGTTCAAAGCAAACTTGGGATTCAGTCATGCTGCAGAACCAGGCAGGGTTACCCAGAGCTCTGTCCAGCTTCCTATAGCTTGGATTACGCTCCTGACAATTCCACCAAGTGAAAGTAGGACCAATAGCACGGATGTCATCAACTCCCAGAGTTTCAAGACATTCATTAAAGTCAGAGATGCCATTGTCCCACGAGTTATCACCACCATCAGCTTCATGAGTGCCCCTAATAGAATTAAAGTCACCAAGAATACACCAAGCAGAATCAGATGAACAAAGAAGCAGATCATGCCAAAGAGGCCTTCTATCAGTGACCGAGTTCATACCATAAACAATAGAAACAAGGAATGAAGAATTGCTATCAACTAAATGCAGTTTACAATGAATAACCTTGGAGGATTGAAATAAGATTTCCACCTTCCAAATTCTAGGATCCCACCCTACCCAGATTCTACCATTGTAGTGATAATCATAATTGAATTCCCAGTCCCAATTTCGACAAAGAGCTTTAGAGATTTGAGAAACCTTATGAGTTTTGACTCTAGTCTCGATCAGACCAACAAAAGAAACATGGTTACTATTCAATAGATTGCGGACAAAAGCCTACTTTGGCTTTTTATTAAGACCGCGAACATTATGAAAGTCCAAACAGGGTTTTTTTTGCCATTGGTAGTTAGCCTTTGGGCATTTTAGCATAGAATGGCCGAAGGTTGTGCAATGCTGGCAGAGAAGGGGCTTGTTTGGATATTCTACAATCACTTCAACTAAGGAGTGGGGGCTCCCATCAAGACTAGGAATGGTCACCATAATGGATTCAGGCAGCGGAGAGCCCACCCCAACCTCCACACAAATACGCGCAAAAGGCATTGGCTCTAAAGATTCAGTATGCTTATCCATAAATAAAGGTTTGCCAATGCCACTGGCAATGCGACAAAGACCCTCAGAAGTCCAAAAAGAATATGGGACATTCTTAAATTTAACCCAGATTGGTGTTTTTAAGCAAGGTTCAGCATGGAAATCAAGCCCTTCCTGCCAAGGTTTTAGAGTTATCAGTTGATTGGCTACATACCAGGGACCCAGGGCAAGGACATTGTCCCTAGCATTAGAGGTAGGGAATTTGAAGATGAAGTAGCCCTTTTCATGAAGGTAAACCTTCTGTAATCCGAATTTGCCCCAAATCTTTAAAGTTTGAGCTTCAACTAGTTTGAAAGGCAGTTTAGAGTTAAAAAACCAACCAAACTCATCGACTAATGATTATAACCTTGCAAAAAGACATCTGAAGGGAGGTTGATAACAACTGTACCATTCTTCATTTCAGGAGGATAGTATGTTAAAGGGGTTTTTAAAAGATTTGGATTTGGTTTAGGTTAACCAGAGACGACTTGGGTCCATAAAAGTGAACCAACCCTAGAGGGTGAGTCTGGGTTCTTCACATTCGAAGGATTGGGGGTGGGGACAGAGATATGGTTAGGGGAATATAGGTGAGGTGAGGAGGCTGATGGTGCAGGCTGCAGGATGGGTGAGAGATACTGAGGTAGAGAAGGTAGAAGAGGGGGAGATGTGTTAAACTGAATGCTGGGTGAAGAAAAGGAGGAGGAGGCAGCATCTATTTGCTCCGCACCAGTCATAGGTGAGGGCGGAATGAGCTTAGTAGGTGGAGAAACCTGTGGAAGAATACCAAGAATCTCTGGAGGATGGGGAGAGTGGATTGGAATGATGTTAGTGGATGGAAATTTTAGAATACCTCTAATTGCAGTGTGTGGGACGGCAGGAACGAGTGAGTCCAAAGGAGGGAGCAAATTATTATAATAACCAGGCGGGATTAACCTAGCATCTGAGTGGGGAATATAGTCAGCATGGGAACGTTGGGCACCCACCGAGTGTGGTGCAACAGTTGGAGGAGCAAGGGATGTAGTAACAGAAACGAGAGGAGCAGATGAAAGAGATGAGTTGGGAACAGCAAAGTGGGCTTCATAGTTTAATGAGTCTGCTGCATTGGAGGAAAAAGTAGCATGGGTAACGACAGAATAGTGGGGAACAGCGTGGAGGGAATGGGTGAGGGGTAGAGGGGATCCGGACTGCTGCGCCAGAGAGTGGAGGTTGGTGAAGCCAACAAGCGTGGGAGATGATGGTGTAGGATGAATAAAAAAACCATTTGAATCACTAGAGTGGGGAACAGCAATTGAGGGGAGAAGATGAGCATGAGGAGCGGCAATATTCAATGGGGTTAATTGGTCAAATGAATGGGAACGAGAATATGGGTGAGAAAGTACGGGTGAGGGAACACGACCAATACTCACGTGGGCTGCAATAGAAGAAAGAGAATGAGGGTCAGGTGGGTCTGTACCATGCTCCCCCAATAAAGTGGGCGAATCAGGACTAATATTCAATTGGGAGGTCTGATCAAAAGAATGATGGCGTGGGAGCATGGGAGGGGTAACGTTATTGAATAAAATAAGCTGATCAAGGGAATGGGAAAGCACGGGTGGAGGATGAGTAAGGATGCCATTAGCATTAGAATAATCTGCAGGCGAACTGCACAAGAGGGGGACGGGCAACTCAAGCGAGTGGACTGCATGGGTTGCATGGGAAGCATCAGCTTTGCTAACAAGAAGGGAACCAACCGAGTGGGGAGTTGGCTTAAAATAATTGGGTGGGGAATGATTATTCAAAGAAATAAACTGATCACTATGCTGGGAATAAAGGAAAGGGGGCTCGGGAGGAGACCCAACGTTGACCAGATGGGAAGGGGCTGTATGGGGAGGAGTGACGAATCCAAGCACTAGATCATGGGAAAGCTGCACATGAGAATGGGAGGTGGGGTAGCTCGTAAGAATGGGTTGGGAGGGGTGTGAATTAGCTAAATGGGGGACAAGGTGCGGGCCAGATGTATGGTGGGGTGGGAGATTATAAAAAACATCAAATTTGTTAAAGTGGGGGGCAGTATGTGTGGGGGAACGCTGGGCAAGGGAAGAGGAGTGGGTCAATATGGTTGTATGGTCAACTTGGAGGGAGCCCACGTGGGAGACATGACTAGGTAAGGAGGGCAGTATGGAAGGAGTATTATCAGAGTGTGAGGGTAAAGGTAAGGGACCCGGGGAGACAACATCGCTAATCCTTTTAATAGAATAATGAGTGGGAGAATGAGGATATTGGGAAATGACTGCATGTGGACCACTAAGTAAAAATGAATCAGATTTAGAAAAAGAATTTTAAAGGGAATGACAGGATGAAGGGTGTTGTGCATCGGATAGAGAGGAATGGGGAATAGCTGTAGTGGTGGACCCAAAGGTAGAGGTAGCGGCAAAATTTGAAAGGAATACAGGCACACTAGGAGGGTGGTTGAAAGGCGTGAGTTCGGAGGGATGGGCAGGTAGCGGGGAAGGGGGTTGTTGACCCACGCGTTGTGAGGCAGGCAGAGCATGGGCATGCAAACGCGCGGGAGGAATAAGTAAAGTGGGGGCAGTGCTAGGTGGAGTGTGACGTGTGATGTCAAAGGATTCACATGGGTGGGGAATAGCATGCTGATATGGGTGACTAACCAAGGGCGAAAAGGATGAAGTAAGGACAGAATGAAGTGGGACAAGGACATGGGTCAGTGGAGATTCTGAGTCAATTGAGGAGAGAGGAGGACGCGGGTGGGAGTGTGCATGGGAAGACCAAGCTAGAGTGGAGTCGTGCATGGGTATTGGGGATTGGCCGACAAGGATGGGGTGACTGGAGCTGGCATAAAAGGTTTGGAGGGAGGGTAAGGTGGCATGCAAAGGATCAGGAGATTGGCCGACAACACGTGGAGGAGCAGGTTGAGCAGGAGAAGTGGGCACGTGGGTACCCAAAAGATGGCTAGGAAAGGTCTCAACGGGAGGAATGTCAGGTTTAGAAGAAATAGAAAGGCATTTAGGGGAATCAAGAGAGGGACCCAGCGGGATGGCATCACATACCTCATTAAAAGAATAATGAGTATCATGCAAAGGACTATGGCCGACAGTAGTGGAATTAAGTGTGCCAGGCCGTGCATGGGGAGGACATGCAACCGGAGCACTGGTGACTAGATCGGAGTTAAGACAGCTAAGAACGAGATTATAGTTAATGGCCTCAAAGACCGGGCAATCCTTGAAACTAGAATCATCCTCGGAACTGATGTCATCCAAAGAAGGAGAGTCAAGCATACTAGTAAATCCGGCAGGAGAGGAATCCCCCAAAGAAGAGTACTCAAAATCTGTATAACCAAATTTAGACTCCCTAGACCAAGAAGAATGCAAGGAATGATCTTTGGAATGATGGACCATAGAAGTAGAATCCACAGATTGAGTAAAAGCATTAGAATTTGGGGGGAAAACCCCGAGAACAGTAACATTAAAATCTAAAATCGAAGGAGGAGAGCCCGAAGAGATCATGGTAAGAAGAAGGATGGGTAGAAGGAGGAGTACGGACGGAATAAGGCTGACGGAGAAAGTTAGGTGGGGAAAATTCTAGAGAAAAGACAGAGAGAAAGTTCTAGAGAGAGAGGCATGATCCCACCGACCTTTATTTTCCATTTTTGCCCTCAAAATATCTTGTCTTGTGAACTTGTGCTGCTCCAATCTGATCTTAGTTGACATGCTTGTGCTGGAGTGTGTCAAGCACAAGCTTGCACACTCCTAGCTTAATTTTAATTGGCTAGGATTTTATTTTTCATTTATTTACTTACTAATTAAAATTAGATTTTTGTTAATCATGTTTATGATGTTAATTTAAGTTTAGTAACACCCTAATTAGAGTTGTATATCATAATTAAGGTTTATCAATTCATAATTTAGGTTTTAGATAACCTAATTAGAATTAGGGTTTCATAATTAGGTTTTAGGGTTTCTAATTCTACAATTAGGGTTTTAATCTTTCGTTTAGGGTTTAGTTTAATCTTAATAATTCATAATTAATATTATGATTCATTACTTAAATATTAATTATATCAATTAAGATTATTGTACAATAATTAGGGTTTTAATTGAACAATTCGGACAACTGTTACTAATTAGGGTTTTCAAATTAGGGTTTCTATTTCCGTTTAACATTCTAACCCTAATTAGCTTATTTTAGAATTTTATCAGTTAATATAATATTATATTAATGTCGAAGCACGACAAACCACTTCGTCATTTCCAAGCACGACACAGTAGCTTACAAAAATAATTTACCGAGACGCTTCTCGGTGAATTCGCCGGAAGCACGACAAATCATTTTGTCCGATTAAGCACGACACAGCTGCTTGGCGAAAAAATTTTATTTGACCTAATTATTTAATAAAATACACAATCACATAATATCAAGTCAGAACAAGAAATTTCATTTCATAAACACATAATTTACATATACAGATCTTATTAGGGTTCGGAATATAACACACCTTCTAAGCTATGCATCCTCGTGTCATTCACCGCAATATACTTTGTGAGTATTTCTTCTATGTTAGCCTTCCTTTCTGGTTGGGGTTTTTTTTTTGATAATGTGGAGTTTCCCAACCGCAGTAGGACTAATCTCCCCAGCCCGGACCGAGGCGGTCTGCTTCCCAGCTTGCGTTAGGCGACCCGTGGCCCCATGAGCATTGCTGCCTTGACAATTGTTGCAATCCCGGGGGATGGAACTGTCTTGGGGCTGATGATTGATTCTGATTGTTCCTCCAAGAAAAGTTTGGATGATTTCTCCACCCCGGATTGTATGTGTTAGAATACACACCCTACTTGTTTCCTATAAAATTCACTGATTCAGTATTGATTGCACACTGATTTGTATGATGATTCCCTGCATATAATTCAGTGACTGCAACTATCTGTTGCACTGATTGTGTTCCCAATGCATCAACCTTTTTCGACAAAGTTAGCATTTGTGCAGCCAGAGTTGTCACTGCATCTAGCTCAAGTTTTCCTCTAGTCTTTGGCTGAGTCATTCGCACAGTTGGCCACTGATAATTGTTTACAGCCATTGTCTCCAATAATTCATATGCTTCTTCAAAACTCTTACCCATTAAGGCTCCTCCGGTAGCTGCATCGATACAAGTGCGTGTTGTGTTAAACAACCCATTGTAAAAAGTTTGTACTTGCAACCACTTCGGAAGTCCATGATGTGCACATCTTCTTATCATTTCCTTAAATCGTTCCCATGCTTCATACAATGATTTCGAATCCAATTATGTGAAAGATGTAATCTCATTTCTCATCTTTGCTGTCTTTGCTGGGGGAAAGAATTTAGCTAAAAATTTCTGAGCTAAGTCATCCCAAGTAGTGATTGACCCTGCTGGTAACGAATGTAACCAACTCTTTGCCTTATCATGAAGTGTGAAAGGAAAGAGTCTAAGTCTCACTGCGTCATCAGTCACGTCCTTGTATTTGAATGTATCGCATATCTCCAAAAAGCTTACAAGGTGACCGTTCGGATCATCATTTGGCATGCCCCCGAATTGAATTGAATTCTGCACCATCTGAATCGTACCAGGTTTGATTTCAAAAATATTGGCCTGAATTGTTGGCCTCCTTATGCTTGAATGGATTTCAGTGACTTGCAGCATTGCATAGTCCTTAAGTGATTTTGATGCTTCTTCCGCAGCCATAGCTTGTTGCTGAAGTGTTTCTTTGCAAAACTGTCGTATTCTTCGAAGCCTTCTATCTATCTCGTCCTCAAACGACAATAATTTTTTCTCCTTTGACCTACTTTGCATACAAAGCTACTTGCGAATAGAGACCAAATTTATAAATCCGTAATTAAATCTAAATTAAAACTAAATGATGAAAATTAATAAAAAAAAAATTTAAGCTATCAATTGCTCCCCGGCAACTGCGCCAAAAACTTGATGGGCTAAATCTATACTAGCAAAAAAAATAAATTTAGGTGCAAGTATACACGGTCAATCAAGTAATAAAGTGAAAGTCCACGAGGAGCAAATTTTAACCTAACTAATTCTAAACACTAATTATTCATCAATTAATTTAATCTAGATAATTTCGATTTCAAATGAGCGAATTAACTAAATAATTAACTACTGTAATATTAAATCAATAAAGAAAATGGTTAAGGAATTAATTTTCCCCGATGATTCATTTAAGCAATACTATTATTCTTCTATTCAATTGATTAATTAGAATTGTCAACGGAAAATCACTAATAATTATTATAACCACCTTTTAGATAATTATAAAGCATATCTATTATTATTAATTCCCCTATATTTCTATGAGAAACAATAATAACAGATTCATTAAGATTCATTTTTGTTAGGTTTGTATAGCGCGAACATGCAATCAAATTACATAAATAAAGCAGAAGCGTGACAAAATCAGATTTTAAAATTTTATACAAACCATCACCATGATCTTTCTTTATGCACAATTATTAATTAAACAAAAGAGATGGAGAATAAGAACTATACCTTTGTAGAACAAAGCTTCCTCAGGTACAAGTTCAACTCCTAGTCCTTCGAGTTCTCCTTGAATTCAACGGTGTGATTCTTTCCTTTGATCAATGTTAGCCACCCAAGTGTTTGGCCTCTAGAGGTGATCCACCAAGGAAGAACAAATATTCAAGAAGTTGGGTGTTTGGCAAAACCCTAGTTTCTATCTCTATAGAAATTGTAAGTACTCTCCACAATCTAATATAAGAGTGTGTAACCCTAATCTATGATAAGACTTCTCTTATTTATAGATGTAGAAAAACTCCTTCCCTAAACTATTTAGGATTACGGTTTCTATTTTAATTAAACTCCTTTAATTATATTCCTAATCCAATTAGGAATTAATGTGAGAGAGTACTTCTATTAATTAATTCTCAATCTCTATTAGGAATTAAATAATAGTTATATTAACTAATTCCCAATCCCTATTAGGAATTAAATAATAGTTATATTAATTAATTCTCAATCCCTATTAGGAATTAAATAATAGTAATATTAATTAATTCCCAATCCCTATTAGGAATTAAATAATAGTAATAGTAATAATAATAATAAGACTCCTCTTATTAATTTATATTTAATATTTCTAAAATATTAAATAATAAATATTAAGCTATTTAATTTATTCTATCTCCATAGATTAAATTAAATACACTTAACTTATTATTACAATTATGCCATTTACTTCTTAAATAAATATTTTCCTTTTGCGGTGTGACCCTTTAGGTTCTCCATATTAAACCGGTTGTGAATAAATCAATTAGAACAATTCTAATCTTATTTAAATAAATAAATTAAACTATTTAATTCATTTAAATAAATAATATTTATTCTACAATAAGGGTAAGCCCCCTTAGCGATCAACGACTTTCCAGATAATATAGATTTCAACATTAATCACAAAAGAACCTTTGAGTTAATAGTTACCGTACAATTCAATCCTTCTACCATACAATGTCCCAATTAAATATAAGACATGGAATTACTGTCAAGTCTTATTTTATTTAATTATATGTATTTCGATTCCCAAATGCACAACTCTAAATAATGCAAATTAGAAACTCCTTTCTAATTTCATTCTGCCTTGGCCAAGGACTACTGAGTTGTCATTTATCGAATCACATAGGACATTCACATCTTTTACTAGACGAGGTAGATTCTTTGTTGATCATTCACCTATCTCCATGTACAACTAATTATACCCAATCATACCCTTTGATATACCCACAAGGTCTTGAGGGACATGTCAAAGTATAACTCATCATACACAAGATACTATGATGATCTCAAGTCCAAGGATCACTTGTACTACTATCACTTTAGGAATTCCTATTGACAGGCGAGTAAAACTCCATTAGGTATTCCTTAGCGAGTCACGTTCAGTGAACTTATTCTCCAATAAGCACCTACATACTTGCTTTAGTGTCTCCACACAAATGATTATGAGATCAATCATCCTCTTCCTAAGAGCAAGCAACGTATGTACTAATCTATCCGGATTCACTAATCCCCTATTTAGTAATCCAACGCTTAGGAACAATTTTAGTTTGTGAGCTATCTTGAATTTAGATCTCATTAGCATGATCACCATCATGATTCTAAAAGCATTGCTCAAAACTATGGGTTTATCACATTTAATATAACAGCACCATGTAGATAATATAAAATGCCTTTTGTGAAAATCAATTCTTTATTAATAAATGAATAAGATTACAAAGTATATGCTACATCATATCAAATATGATTGGCTTGTGTGCATACTACTTTCACATTCAAGGTAACAATTTACCCTAAAGTGGATTTGTTATCGTCTTGGTCAGTCTGAAAAAACTTAAGTCTGTTTAGCCCTCTAGTTTTAATTCAAACCTACCATGAATCATGATCACATCTTCAATACCGGTTAAGTACTTAAGATGTTTATCACTGTCTTATAGTGATCTTCTCCAGAATATGACTGATCAACATCAGGCCTTGTATATTCAGTGCATACATGATAGTAACTCATACGATCTCTCTTTAAATTGGAGACAATTTTATAGAGATTCACTCCATGGCTCATCATCATGAGACCTCTCTTGGAGTTTGCCATGCTAAACGCCTTTAGCATCGAATGAATATACATTCATTGGGTCAAGCCGAACATCCTTTTAAATCTATCTATATAGATTTATATCTCCAATTTATAGGATGCTCCTCCCAAGTTATTCATGGAGGAATGTTTAGACTATTTTATCTTTACTGATTATAGCATTGGTGTGTCATTCCTTATCAGTAATATATCAACATATAATACTAGGAATGTCACAGTGCTCCCACTGACCCTTTTTGTACACACTAGGTTCGTTCTCGTTTTTGATAAAATCAAACTCTTTTGATTGTCTCATCAAAATGAATGTTCCATCTTTGAGAAGCTTGCTTCAATCCATAAATGGATCATTGTAGCTTAAAACACGATTTGCTTCAACCTTTGAAACAAATTCCTCTGGCTATATCATACATACATTTTCCTCAAGTCTTCATTGAGGAAGGACGTCTCCATATCCATTTTGCCAGATTTCGTAATAAGCTGCAATCACAAGCAAAATCCTAATAGACTTGAGCATTACCCGATAATAAGGTTTTATTACAGTCAACTCCTTGACTTTATTTGAAACCTTTTAAACAGGTCTGGTCTTATAGGTCTCCACCTTACCATTTTCCCTAGTCTTTCTCTTTAAAGACCCATATACACCCTTTAGGCACTATGCCTTTCGGTGGAGTAACCAGAGTTTATACTTGGTTCTCATACATGGAGTCCATTTCGGATTTCATGGCTATCTGCCATTTCTCTTAGTGTCTTCTACTCTTTGCCTCATCGTATATAACTGGATCATCATCCTCTATGATGCGTACCTCATCATCATCCTCTATGATGAATCCATACCTCCCAGGTATATTCGGTACTCTTCCAGATTTACGATTCGGTTGTGGTACAATAGGTCTATCTACAGGTTCCTCGGTTCGACTTAAAGTGCTTTGTGGTTCTTGAACTCCTTCAAGATCTATTACCCTCCCACTAGCTCCTTCAATGATAAACACCTTTATCTAAGAAGGCAGCGTGTAGGATTATAGTAATAATACCCTAAACTGTCTTTAGGATATCCCACAAATCTGCACTTGTCAGATTTTGTCCCAAACTTATCTTTGAAACCTTTTCACATAAGCTGGACAACCCCTTATCTTAACATACTTAAGAGTAGGAATCCTCCCTATCCATAACCTTTATGGAGTCTTGGGCTCGGATTTTTGAGGTTACCTTATTTTTATAGATATGCAGCCGTTTCTAGGGCTTAACCCCAGATGGATACTAGAATGTCGGTAAAAATCATTATGGACTGCACCATGTCCAACAAGGTACAATTTTTCCTTTTAGATACACCAGTCAATTATTGCACATCAGGAGGTGTCCATTATGAGAAAATACCATTTTGAGATGATCTATAAACTTATTGTACAAGTATTCCTTCCTCGATCTGATCAAAGAATCTTAATACTTTGTCAATTTGTTTCACTTTTGAATTCTTTGAACCTTTCAAATGATTCAGACTTGTATGTCATCAAATACACATATTCAACTTTTTGAATGATCATCTCCTTTTCTTTTACTAGTTTGTTCAATATGCAAAATTATTTTTCATGTAAGTCAAGTTTACAAAGTCTATCAAGTGATCTTCCAGTTTCAAACAAAACATTATCATTATAAATAGAACAACAATTGTTCTTAAATATAATACCAGAACCTTCCTTGTCCAACAACGGAAGTAATAATGTTTCTAAAGAGAACTGGAACATAATAACAAATTATTAACTTAACAGACTTGCCCGTAGGCAACGCTAAACTATAAGTTCCTACGGCTAATGTAGCAACTATTACTCCATTCTCCGCACGTAAGATTACTTACTCTTTGTTTAGCTTTCTACTTCTGCTTAGTCTCTGTATTGGATTGCATACGTGAGAACTATAGCCGGTATCCAATACCCAAGTAGAACCTTGACTTACAGAAAGATTTATTTCAATGATGAACAAACCTATATCTGTAACCGAAGCTTCACTAAGCTTCTTCTGGTTAGCCTCTGTAAGATTCTCCTTACAGTTTCCTTTCTAGTATCTAGGCTTAATGCAGTGGAAGCAAACTCCTTTGCTATCTGCATCAGTCTTGTTCTTATTGTCCTTTGTTTTTGCCTTTCCATTTACCTTCTTTGAATTGTTCTTCTTTTAAGAAGATCCTTTGGCCCTCTTCCACTTCCGGGAAGAATCATCTACCAGTAAGACTTGGTCTTTCTTGGTTGGAAAGTGACTCTTTACAGTTTTCAACATGTTTAAGCAACTCAGGCAGGCTGACATATAGATTGTTCATGTGAAAATTCATAACAATTTGTGAGAAAGAGTCCGGAAGCGATTGCAAGATCAAATCTTGGATTAACTCTCCATCCATTAAAACCCAGTTGTCCCAATTGTTCAATCAGATTGATCATTTTAGGACATATGTCTGTACAATAGTGTCATCGGTCATTCTAGATTGGAAGAGCTCCTTAGATATCTAATATCTAGCAGTCCTACTTTCCTCACCATTCAACTCCTTGAAGGTGTAGGAGTACAGTAGGAGCATCCATAGTTTCATGCTGACGTTGAAGCTCGTTACTCATGGATGCGAGCATGATGCATTGAGCCAATTGTGCATCATCTTGCCACTTTCTAAAAGCAGCAACCTCTTCCTCTGAGGCATTGTCTGCAACCATTGCAGGGATAGGCATATTAAGGACATAAGATAGCTTTTCAGCCTTGAGAACTATTCTCAAATTCCTTAACCAGTCCTTTTAATTTGGTCCAGTTAATTAGCATCTAATATGCTCCGCAGTGATAGTGAATTAGACATTGTAAAATTCTGTAAATGAATTTGTAATTTAACAACATTTTAGCATACATTCATTTTAATTAATTACCAAAATAAATTAGGTCTTTATTTTAAATTGGTATCTCCCACTATTTTCATCAAACTATATTACCCTCAATATATAGTTCGGCAAATCTAATTAAAGATTTGCTAGTGAGAATAAGGATCCCATTTCAAATGTATATAGCCTTGTGTGACATAACAAACTATATATAAATAAATAGGTAGACAACTATTGTCAATTACATCACTATGTAACTCCTTGTATTTTGCCTCTTAGATTATTTTGATCAAGTGTGTGACACATCCGAATCAAAATTATCCAAGTTAAGTCCAACCTAGCACTTCCATATATTCGAAAGAAAAACACTGTCCTTGTGTGACACAACAAAACAGCATCGTTCAGTCTATGTATAAGCATCAAATGTGATAATGCAACATCTTAAATATTTAATACTTGCCTTGTGTGACACAACAAACTCATATTAAATATTTAATACTCTATCGCTTTACCATGCTAGAAGGCGACGTTCGATATTCCAAATATCTTTAAACGCTTAGGACTTAATATAATTTCTTTGAGGGGTTTGTTATTATTTGTCTCATCTTGTTTAGCGCGCATGCACATATATATATATAAAATACGCGTCATATTATTTGACATGCGAAACATGTGGGATAATATATAATATATACATAGTAAGCATGCACATATAGAATACTATATTCTACCCGGATTGATTATGGACTTTTATTCTAGTTTGGTTCACTAGAGCCACCAAGTGAACCAAAAGGTCAAAGCTAGGGTGCAAGAATTAAATTTAAATATAACTATTACATTTAAACCCGGGCTCCATTACAAACGGGTCTTCAAGCGCTCCTTGCTCCTTTGTCTCCAATTCTTCAAAATTAATTCTAACTAGTCTTATTACAAAAACTATTTACAATAAATAGAAACCTTGATCAGCAGTCAAGGGGAAGTACATAGGAGGGAGATAGAATTTACATTAAGAAAAAATTAGAGAAGACGAGGTACGCAGACCCCATTTATAAAAACTCATACATTCAAGCATCCACTAAAATAAATCCAATCACACATTGGTCAATAGTCCATAATCAATCCCTATTTATTATCATACATATCTCTATATGTATCAATAAATAACATTCATCCCATGAATAATAAAACCATTCCATATATGTATTGATATCATTTAATGGGCAATATTAGTTAGTATAAAATCCAATTTCAACTCCAATTAGTTATCATGGAATCCAATTCCAACTCTAATTAGTTATCATGAAATCCAATTTCAATTAAAATAAACTTCTTTATTTTAATCATATTCCAAATCAAAATAAACTCTTTTATTTTAATTTATCCAATTTTGAATAAAATAAACTCCTTTATTTTTAATCAAATTCCAAATCAAAATAAACTTCTTTATTTTAATTTACAAAAAAAATAATAATAATTTTACACAAACAATTATGCCCAATTAAATTGTTCTAAACACATATCAATGTATATACAGAATCAAAACAATTAATAATTAGCATAAAGTTTGGCTCTTGATACCACTGTTAGGTTTGTATAACGCGAAAATGCAATCAAATTACATAAATAAAGCGGAAGCGTGACAAAATCATATTTTAAAATTTTATACAAACCATCACCACGATCTTTCTTTATGCACAATTATTAATTAAACGAAAGAGATGGAGAATAAGAACTGTAGACACCCAAATTTTGCGTTCCCTATGCTAACCGTGACAGGAGGGCAAAATCGTCAACTGAACCGGCTTGCGGGAGCGAAAGAATGGGCACAAGTGCGAACACTCGACGCCACCGCGATGATTTGCAGTCAAGACCGACGCGACAACAAGGCCATCCGAAATGAGCATTCCCGAATAATGTGTCACGTCTCACCATAATTCCCAGACTGCAAAATACAAGCCTTTCGGCGAAAACCGACAGCACGACGCGAGAATCGAGGTGCGGTGCGGAAACCGAGGAGAATTAAATAACTAAAGTGCATGGCGGGCTGAGTGCATGGCGGGCTAAGGCCAGCCTACTTCAGCACATTTCCTTCATTCATTGCAGAGAGAGAGCGGCAGATCGGCAGGAGCAAAAGAATAAGCAGCAGTAGCATGGAAATTCAAGGAGAAATAGCATACATTTGCAACAAAATAGGAGAAAAGGGAGAAAAAAAGAGAGGAACAATTTCTTTTGATTTGATTGTATCACATATACTTCTTCTCTATTCAAAATACACAAGTTTACATCCAATTTGATCTCATTTGCAAGGTGAAAATCTCCTTATTTTTGCAATTTCTATCATATCATTTGGTCAAATTAAATGTAGTTTTGATGTAATTTATGGTGGAATAATGAATTAGGGATTATTAGTGAGGGTTCCATCGGAACGAAATTCTTCCTAATAACCCGATGATATTTATTTATTGAATTTTTTGTTTGTTTACGGTGCTATTGGGCGTGGTTCCTTTAGATCGCTATTTTCGGATGTCTTGGTATTATTAGATTATCCGTGTTAGTTATTTCTTGTAATATCCGATTGTGGGTGTGTGGAAATTTGGTTGTGAGCCTAGGAAAGCGACCCCGTGGTCCAAATCCGATGATGGACCCCTTTTGATGTAGTTTTTATTGTAAATATGTAATCGTCGGGCCTTAAAACGACGCTAAGGCGAGAATCATGTTTAAGGCCCCGTCATAGTGAAAGTATGCGATTGTTGGCATTCGAGGTTATTTTGATGGCTTACATGCCCATGAATAACCCCAACACATTTTAATGTTTGATTTGATTTATGACCCAAAAATTGATTTCAAAGCTAAACGATAAAGATTTTCATAAAACAAATCAAACTAGGTTATTAGCTTCACGAGGGTAAGAAATTGGGAGTGCTAATGAATGTCGATTCCTTTTAACGAGAAGGCAAAAGAAAGATCGTTTTTAATACATCACAAAAAATTGGTTTTATTAGAAATAAGTAAACGTTTTATTAAATCTTTGTGCATAGAGTTAAAGAGATCCTAGAGGTTGCCATCATTTGAATTATGAAAGCAACGTATAGATCTCGATTCTTATTTTGACAAAGGTTTAGAAAATTCTTGTTTTGCCAAAACGACACCTAATGCAATATCACAGTTTTGACAATTAAAATCAAACATTTTCTCAAAAAGCTTTCTCGTATAAACCGAAGGACATTCTGAAGCGTACCCAAAAGAAAAACACGACCTTTCCAAAAATCCAAATGATCTCTTCATGCAAATTCATCACCACGTTCACAAAGGCACACACACACGCGCACATATACACATTTCATGAATTAAAGGATAGAAAAGTATTAAGATTGCGGTAACCGTATTTCACGGAAGTCGGGGGGTGCCTAACACCTTCCCCTCGCTTAAGCAAGCCCCCGAACTTTATGAATCTCGGTTTGCAGACTAATTAATTCGGAGTCACATATGAGCCATCGATTTATAAAAAAACGAAAACTCGGATGAGTTGGTACATCCATTTCAAATATACCAACTGGCGACTCTAGTTAATTGGCTCATCATAAAAAACGATCTTTCAAAACCCCGTCGACAATAATGCCGACCTTTTCCAAAAAATCATTCAAAAGGCTAAAATTGGAAGAGATGAAAAACCCGGCGTCGACAGCTGGCGACTCTGCTGGGGAACTTAGAGGGCTTAAACCGCTTTCAAATCTTGATGCTATCCTATCCTTTAAAATTCATAAATGTGTATGTACGTGCGATTTTTGTTTATTTATTGTTGTGTGAATGTGTGTTTTGTCCAATAAATGAATATTTGAATGGAATGGCTTTACTTCAAAGTAATCATTGCATGCGGTGAGGACGATGAATGTGAATGTATGTTGAGAGAGTACCTCCTCCTGAGGCAAACCTATCGGTTGCTTATTACTGGACTCGAAGGGGCTGCTCCCCGGAGATGGCTCAGGAAACGCACCACCCAAATCCGCTCCAATCGAAAGAATTCAGACGAGTAGATTGCGAAGATTTGCAGACATTCATGCCGAAAAGCCCGTGAGAGTAACCTTAGGATAGGTCAGCCTCAGCAAAACCCAGCGCAGGAAAAGTCTCTTCATGCCCTTTTACGTTCGCGCATATAAATGTCATAGTCTCATGCAATATTCATATATGCATCCCTTTCTGTCAAAAGAAATTACTAACCTCTATGTTTTGCAGGGAACAACTGGGGAAGCATAATAAAGTCGTGTTTAGCATTTGTTATTGCATTCAAAGACTACTAACTTTCTGTTTTACAGGGAAAGATTAAAAAACCCAAAAACAAAATTTTTTTACCGTTTTAGCATGCATCCACATCTCTCATTTCCCAAAGACTAAACTTCGAACCATTGTTTTTGAAGGATTGCTCCTCAAACCCGTTCGCAGTCTAAAAGGGCCCAAGACTCTACATCTGAAATGGCTGATCTCCCACCTACCAATCCCTGGTTCCATATCTAGGGAGGAATTTGATGACTTTAAAAAATAGATGTTGGAGATGGCCATAATGCTGAAGTAACAATTGCTACCTCGACAGGATCCACCTAAAGAGGATCCACCACAACCTAAGGGCGAGCCAGTCATCCCAAAGGCCATTCCCGTACCTAACAAGACAATGATTACTATCCCAGAAGAGGGAGATACGGATGACCTGGGAAAGAAAATGAAACAAATAGAGGAAACTATCCAATCTATGAAAGGCATAGGGTCCCTAGGCAGGGTTAATTATTCAGATCTATGTGTCTTCCCCGGAACCAGATACCCGGAGAAATTTAAAATTCCCAAATTTGAGAAATACAATGGAAAGGGGGATCCTTATACCCATCTGAAAATCTACATTGGGGAGCTGGGATCTTATGCAGAAGACGAGGGTCTAAGGATGCAACTTTTCCAAAAGAGTTTGACGGGAGAAGCGAGAATCTGGTAGATACCAAATGACAAAAGTTAAGAAGCAACCCAGGGAATCCTTCAGGGATTATGCACAACGATGGAGGGGTATGGCCGCACAGGTGAATCCCCCGATGAGCGAGTCGGAGATGGTGATGACCTTCGTAGATATTCAAGAGGCTCCTTATTATGAGCGGGTTATATCAGGGATTGGAAGACCCTTTGCTGAGATGATTAAACACGGAGAAATGGTGGATATGGGGTTGAAGTCTGGTAAGATTCGGGATTTCACGGCTTTGGAAACATCTGCAGAACAAATACAGAGTGGAAATTATGGCAGCACTTCCCGTAGAGTGCAAAAGAAAAAGGAGGAGGATGTTTCCCTCATCCTTCAGGGGTCATCTAGAAAGGCAAAAAATAATCTTCCAGTACAGGTGCAGAAAGTGGGGCCATCCCGACAGCCTAACTTCACTGATCAGAGGGCGAAAGGGCGAAGGAGATTCGAGGCCTCGCAAAATCGAGTATTCACCCCACTCGGGGATCCTCTTGAGCGGATTTTGGCGGTATTCATAGCCCAAAAGAAGATAGTCGATTTGGCACCCCCAAGTGACCCGAAGGGAAGAAGGTTTGACCCAAGCAAGCGATGCGCATACCACTCAGGTTCCCCTGGTCATGATACGCAGGAATGTTGGACGTTGAAGCACAGAATCCAGAACTTGATTGATAGTGGGGAAATTGTGGTGGAACAGCCAGACTCCCCAAATGTTAAGGTCAATCCCCTGCCAAGGCATGATGGAGGGGGAGTCAATGTGGCGGAGGCCAGTGAAGCCGAGGGGCCGTCAAGGCTGAACTATGTGAAGAAAATTGAGGAAATGATCAACATGATAAGTGATCACGGGAGTGCACGGGCAGCGCCCATTAGGTTGATGGGTGTAAGTAGAAATACCACGGAGGGACCTGTCAAGTTGGCGGCTCCAAAACCCCTCATCCTTGTAGCGAGACCGCAAATCCCTGTCAGCAGTTTAAAGACGGTACCATGGAATTATGGGGGGGTGCCAGAGGAAGCGGCCAGTTGTGCTTCTGTGAGAACAAGGGGGAATCCTTTGTATCTTCCTGGACGAGTCTTTGAGAACAAAACGAAGAAAAATGAAGAGATCTCCGAGGAGAAAGCCATAGAATTCTTGAAGAGGATGGATCATCCGGAAGCGAGAGGGATCTAGATATTAAGCGAGTAGTCGACCCTGACATCAATCATGGACTTGGTGTTATTGTCCAATGATCACTGCAAAACCCTGGCGAAAGTCCTGAAGGAGGCATACGTTCCCAAAGAAATTAGCAAGGAAGGTTTCGGCCATCTGGTGGGCCATCTGTTGGAGAGTGATGTAATATCATTTACAGATGACGATATCCCCAAGGAGGGAAGGGGGCATCGAAAACCGCTACATATTGCGGTAATCTCCTCAGGTTATATCATGAATGGGGTGCTGATTGACGGGGGATCGGCGTTGAATATCTATCCCCTCAGTACATTGCAGAAGATGAACATCAATTCCAAGCACCTACGGGCCAGTCATGTAGTGGTGCGAGCCTTCGATGGTTCCCGGAGGGATACAATTGGAGAGATAGAATTGTCGGTGGAAATAGGACCTTGTACTTTTGATATCTCTTTCCAAGTCCTAGACATTGCGGCCAGTTATAACCTGTTATTGGGGAGGCCGTGGATACACATGGTCGGGGCAGTTCCATCCATGCTACACCAACAAATCAAACTAATCATCGATGGGAATCTGGTAACAATCTCGGCAGAATGTGATGACCCTTCTCCTCCCAGGAATGGCCTGCCAGTGATTAATGTGGACGAGTCGGCGACACCTGCCAGTTTTCAGGCGCTGGAAATCAGCACTCCCCACTACAGATGCCTGGGAACCCCAGCCGTGAAACCTAAGGTCTCTCCAGAACTTACCTTCGTTGCGAAAGAAATGATGAAAATGAAATTCCAGCCTGGACAGGGGTTAGGAAAGAGTAGCCAAGGAATCACCGAGCCCATTCAACTACCCCATCAGATAGGTAAAGCAGGGTTGGGATATCATGAAGGCATAACACGGAGACACCGGCAGGGCGTGGCCCCGATTCGACTGGCTGGCAGTCCGGTGACCAAGGTCAACAATGAGCAGGGGATTAGCGAGCCTGTGATTGAGTCAGGGGATGAAGAATTAACCCCCGCAAGTGATAAGTCGACCAAAAGGGAAAGTTTTCTACAGGAGGTCGCGCAAAAGTTTGAAACCAGGTGCTATATCCCCGGACAATTAACAGGCAATGGAGAGGGGACGGATGTTGTCACGCCACCGGGAGCCCAACAAGGTGTGCCTGTCATCGATTGGGCAGGGCTAATTATTCCTGGAGAAGGTAGGAAGAAGGACTCAGGCGACGTAGCCGTAGTCATCGGGGAAGTGTCTGATGTGAAGCCACCTTTCATCCAGCGCATTTCATATGATCTGACCGTCGACAACTGGACCATGAAGCCAGTGATATCCAAATAAGGGTAAAACCCGACATCAGGGTGGTAGACACAAGAGGATGGGAGGATGAAGGAGTTTATTTTTTGTTGTTTTGTATTTTGCATAATTATGTCGTTTCTTCATGTTATCTGAAAATGTGATCGTTGTGGAAAATAACTTATATATGATAAGTATTTTGTTTCATGTCAGGTGTACCAATTTGAGTAATCCTTGCCTAACAAACGGTCTTTCAAATTTGAATGATGATTATGATTTTGACATTGAGCTGGATTTTGATTTAATGGGCATTGAGCAAGACGAGACAGATTACGACGATGCGCCTGACGAGATCAAAGGATGGGTCGAGGATAAACCCAAACCCAACTTGGACCAAACCATCACTATAGATATCGGAACCCCTAACAAGCCAAAAGAACTCAAGATAGGGACGAACCTTACCCCTAGCCAGAAAGCAGAAATAACTGAGTTGCTAAGCCAATATGAGGATGTCTTTGCCTGGTCTCATGAGGATATGATCGGATTGTCCACCGACATTGTGGTGCACCGATTGCCCATCAAGGAGGGTTTCAGGCCTGTCAAGTAGAAGCTAAGAAAGTTGAAACCGGAGTGGAGCTTAAAAGTGAAGGAAGAGATCATCAAACAGTTCAGGGCCGGAATCATTATGGTATCCACTTACCCAGAATGGTTGTCCAATGTAGTCCCAGTGGCTAAACCTGGAGGGAAGGTGAGGGTATGTGTAGACTACAGAGATCTAAACAAGGCCAGTCTCAAGGATAACTTCCTGGTGCCTTTCATACACATCCTGGTGGATAACACAGCCCAGTACGAGATGTACTCTTTTGTGGATTGCTTTGCGGGGTATCATCAGATAATGGTGGCGGAGGAAGATCAGGAAAAGATCGCGTTCATCACCCCTTGGGGCACCTTCTGCTATAGACGATTGGCTTTTGGTCTCACAAATGCGGGGGCTACTTATTAGAGAGCCATGATGGCCCTGTTCCACGACATGATGCATAAGGAGATAGAGGTCTACGTGGATGACATTATCGTGAAGTCAAGGGTAGAATCTGACCATATAACCCATCTTAAAAAGCTATTCGATCGGCTCAGAAAGTATAATTTAAAGCTCAATCCAGCAAAGTGTGATTTCGGAGTGCAGTCGGGTAAGCTCTTGGGATTCCTGGTTAGTGATCGAGGCATTGAGTTGGATCCAGCAAAGATTAAGGCCATTGTGGATATGCCGGCACCTCACACAGAGAAGGAGATAAGAGGATTCCTCGGAAGAATAAACTTCATCAGCCGTTTTATATCCCACTTGACGACTACATGCGAGCCAATTTTCAAATTGTTAAGGAAAGGTGATTCCCAAGAATGGAATGAGCAATGTCAGAAGGCTTTTCAGACCATTAAAAAGCAGCTGACAGAGGCACCAGTGCTGGTACCCCCGAAGGATGGGATCCCTCTGTTTATGTATATATCGGTCAATGTCATCGCGATGGGATGTATGCTGGGACAGAAGAATGAGGCGGGTAAAGAGCAGGCCATCTATTACCTCAGCAAGAGATTTAGCCAATGTGAACAGAATTACACTCCCATCGAGAAGACCTGCTGTGCTCTGGCCTGGGCTGCAGGGAGATTACAGCACTACCTCCATGGGCATACTACGTACCTGATATCGAGGATGGATCCCTTGAAATATATCTTTGAAAGGCCCATGCTGAACTGTCGACTTTCAAGATGGCAGTTAATCTTACAACAATTCGACATGGTATACGTAACTCAGAAAGCCATGAAAGGGCAGGGAATTGCGGATCAGTTGGCAGAAACGCCATCAGGAGGGATGGAGCCATTAGAAACTCCTCTGTCGGGCGAAGATATATTTTGGGTATTACACACGAAATGTGATGACAAGGGGCAGTTCTGGAAGCTATATTTTGATGGTGCCATGAATGCGGAGGGGGCAGGAGTCGGAGCAGTACTGGTCTCTATCACCGGAGAGCAATACCCTGTGGCTACTAAATTGCAGTTCAGTAATTCAAACAATACAACTGAGTACGAGGGGTGTATATTGGGACTCCGTTTTGCCCACAATATGGGAGTGAAGAGGTTAGCGGTGTTTGGGGATTCAGAACTGGTAATCAGACAAGCGATCGGGGTGTACAACACTAAAGAGCTTCGGTTACTTCCATACCATCGTTGTGTTATCCAATTGATGCAAGAGTTCGAAGATATCGCTTTCCGACAAATCCCCCGGGGACGGAATGATTTTGCCGATGCATTGGCAACTTTGGCTTCCTTAATCCACGTAATCAAGAGCAGGAACGTTCCACAGATTGAGATAGCAGTACAGAATGCCCCGGCATACGAGGAGCATGTTGCAGTATTATCAGATGAGGTGGTTCTGCCAAAGCAGCCTTGGTATCACGACATAAGGGAATATCTGAGGGATAGATCCATTCCCGACCAGGCAAGCCGAGCTGAGAGGATGAGAATTCAAAAGATGGCAATGAAATTTTACCTGAGTGGGGATTCACTCTACAAGAGGGATGCTGGGTTGGGACTGTTGCAATGCGTAGATGAAACGCAGGCCCAAAGGATTATGAACGAAATACATGGTGGAGTGTGTGGGCCACACATGAGTGGACCGATGCTGGCCAAAAAGATCTTGAGAACGGGGCATTATTGGTTAACGCTGAAAGCCGACTGCGATGATCATGTCAAACGGTGCTACCAATGCCAGGCGCACGGTAATGTGATCCATACGCCTCCCAATGAACTGCATTATATGACTTCCCCGTGGCCATTTTCAATGTGGGGAATGGATGTAATCGGACCGATATAGCCCAAAGCAAGCAACGGTCACCGATTTATTTTTGTCATGATAAATTACTTCACCAAATGGGTAGAAGCAGCGTCTTTCCCCAAAGTAACTCAGGAGGTCATCGTTGGTTTCATCAAGAATAATGTCATTTGTCGATACGGGCAACCTGAGGTTTTGGTCTCCGACAATGCCAAAAATTTGAACAACGCCCTCATGAAGGGATTATGCGACCAGTTTAAGATCAAACACCTCAATTCTGTCATTTACCGTCTTAAGATGAATGGGGCAGTGGAGGCTGCAAATAAGAACATCAAGAAAATCATGGCGAAAATGTCTGCTAATCATCGGGGATGGCCGGATTTGCTCCCCCTCACCCTGCTAGCATACCGAACGTCAACGCGTACTTCTACAGGGGAAACCCCTTACGCTTTGGTGTACGGAATGGAGGCTGTTCTGCCAGTTGAGGTTGAGATGGTGTCCCTCAGAATAGTGATCGATGCTTAGATAAGCGAGGAGGATTGGATGCAAAGTCGATACGACCAATTGGCCCTAATTGATGAAAGGAGGGTGGTTGCTGTTTGGCACGGTCAGTTATATCAACAAAGGATCTCTCGATCATACGACAAAAGGATAAGACCTCGGAAGTTCAAGGAAAATGACCTGGTGCTAAAAAGAGTCATGCCTTGTCAAGACGAAGCCAAGGGGAAGTTCGCCCCGAACTGGGAAGGACCATTTATAATTAAGAAAGTGCTATCCGGAGGAGCCCTCATATTGCAAGAAATGGATGGGGAGGTATTTCCACAGCCCCTCAATTCCGACTCGGTGAAACGGTTCTATGCTTGAATAATCGATTTCTCCTTTTTTCTTTGAGAAGCGAACTACGTAGGACCTGATCTCCCAACTTGTGGGGGTACGTAGGCAGCCATCACGGCACGGTCCGATCCATTAAAAATAATCCTTTCCTTAAACAGAACCATTTCCTAACAGCCAGATAAACCTTCCTACACCCTCAAAACCTTCCCGAAGCCAGCCGCCTAACCAGCTGCATCCCAAATGACATAACCCTGATCCAACCAGACAGTTATCCAAAATCTAAGACCCAACCTGATGGAATCGACAGGGTGTGCGGCAATATCTGTCAAATCTCCATCAAGACTTGAGAAGAGGAAGAAGGTAAAATGTCAAAATCATGGTTAACTGGATAAAATGAGGATCCAATGAGAGGCAACGATACGACAAAAAAGGGAAAATGACTAAATTTAAATGCATGTCTGAATATATAAGTCATTTTGTTACCAGATTTCTCTTTCGATAACCGATGAAACTAACATAGTTTATGCAGGAAATAAAATAATCTACAAATCTGAAACTAGCTGAAGCAGGATGGACAAAGTGTTAGGTTTGTACATAGCGCGAACATGCAATCAAATTACATTAATAAAGCGGAAGCGCGATAAAATCAGATTTTAAAATTTTATACAAACCATCACCATGATCTTTCTTTATGCACAATTATTAATTAAACGAAAGAGATGGAGAATAAGAATTATACCCTTGTAGAATTCTAGCTTCCTCAGGTACAAGTTCACCTCCAATTCTTTCGCGTTCTCCTTGAATTCCACCGATTAAATTCTTTCCTTTGATCAACGTTAGCCACCCAAGTGTTTGGCCTCTAGAGGTGATCCACCAAGGAATAATACTTATTCAAGAAGATGGGTGTTGGCAAAACCCTAGTTTCTATCTCTATAGAAATTGTAAGTACTCTCTACAATTCTTATGCAAGAGTGTGTAACCCTAATCTATGATAAGACTTCTCTTATTTATAGATGTAGGAAAACCCTTCCCTTAATTAATGCGGTGTGACCCTTTAGGTTCTCCATATTAAACCGATTGTGAATAAATCAATTAGAACAATTCTAATCTTATTTAAATAAATAAATTAAACTATTTAATTCATTTAAATAAATAATATTTATTCTACAATAAGGGTAAGCCCCCTTAGCGATCAACGACTTTCCAGATAATATAGATTTCAACATTAATCATAAAAGAACCTTTCAGTGCATAGTTACCGTACAATTCAATCCTTCTACCATACAATATCTCAATTAAATATAAGACATGGAATTACTGTCAAGTCTTATTTTATTTAATTATATGTATTTCGATTCTCAAATGCACAACTCTAATTAATGCAAATTAGAAACTCCTTTCTAATTTCATTCTGCTTTGGCCAAAGACTTCTGAGTCGTCATTTATCGAATCACATAGGACATTCTCTCCTTTTACTAGAAGTGGTAGATTCTTTATTGATCATTCACCTATCTCCATGTATAACTTATTATACCCAATCATACCCTTTGATATACCCTAAAGGTCTTAAGGGACATGTCAAAGTATAACTCATCATACACAAGATACTATGATGATCTCAAGTCCAAGGATCACTTGTACTACTATCACTAGAGGAATTCCTATTGACAGGCGAGTAAAACTCCATTAGGTATTCCTTAGCGAGCCACGTTCAGTGAACTTATTCTCTAATAAGCACCTACATACTTGCTTTAGTGTCTCCACACAAATGATTATGAGATCAATCATTCTCTTCATAAGAGCAAGCAACGTATGTACTAATCTATCCGGATTCACTAATCCCCTTTTTAGTAATCCATCGATTAGGGACAATTTAAGTTTGTGAGCTATTTAGAATTTAGATCTCATTAGCATGATCACCATCATGATTCTAAAAGCATTGCTCAAAACTATGGGTTTATCACATTTAATATAACAACACCATGTAGATAATGCAAAATGCCTTTAACAATCGAATAAGATTACAAAGTATATGCTACATCATATCAAATATAATTGGCTTGTGTGCATACTACTTTCAATCTCCCACTTGCACTAAAGCCAATCGGCATGGTATCTAATACCCTTCTTCTCTAAGTGACGATCATCCTGCTGTTTGGATAAAGCTTTAGTAGATGGATATGCAATGTTGTTATTGAGAGTCCACTATCTCTATAGTGACTTATCCTCTTTCAATGATTCCACTAATCAAATGAAAGTGCCCCAACACATGTTTGAATCTAAGATGAGACTTAGGAACTATTCCTAGTTCTGTGATGAACTTTTCATCCAAACAATCAACTCGCAGCTTCATTTACAGCTATATACTTTGTCTTTGTCACTAAACCAGTAACTCTTTCCTGTTTGGAACCTTTCCAATTCACTGCACCACCTTTCAAAGTAACGATTTACCTTAAAGTGGATTTGCTATCGTCTTGGTCAGTCTGAAAAACTTGAGTCTGTTTAGCCCTCTAGTTTTAATTCAGACCTACCATGAATCATAATCACATCTTCAGTACCGGTTAAGTACCTAAAGATGTTTATCACTGTCTTATAGTGATCATCTCTAGAATATGACTGATCAACATCAGGCCTTGTATATTCACTGCATACATGATAGTAACTCATGCGATCTCTCTTTTAATTGGAGACAATTTTAGAGAGATACACTCCATGGCTCATCATCATGAGACCTCTCTTAGAAATTGCCATGCTAAACGCCTTTAGCATCGAATGAATATACATTAATTGGGTCAAACCGAGCATCCTTTTAAATCTATCTATATAGATTTGTATCCCTAATTTATAGAATGCTCCTCCCAAGTCATTCATGGAGGAATGTTTAGACAATTTTATCTTTACTAATTATAGCATTAGTGTGTTATTCCTTGTCAGTAGTATATCAACATATAATACCAAGAATGTCACAGCGCTCCCACTAACCCTTTTGTACGCACTAGGTTCATTCCCATTTTTGATAAAATCAAACTCTTTTGATTGTCTCATCAAAATGAATGTTCCATCTTTGAGAAGCTTGCTTCAATCCATAAATGGATCATTGTAGCTTAAAACACGATTTGCTTCAACCTTTGAAACAAATTCCTCTGGCTGTATTATATATACATTCTCCTCAAGCCTTCATTGAGGAAGGACGTCTCCACATCCATTTTGTCAGATTTCGTAATAAGCTGCAATCACAAGCAAAATCCAAATGGACTTGAGCATTACCCGATAGTAAGGTTTTATCATAGTCAACTCATTGACTTGAAAAACCTTTTAAACAGGTCTGGTCTTATAGGTCTCTACCTTGCCATTTGCCCCAGTCTTTCTCTTAAAGACCCATATTCACACTCTTGGCACTATGCCCTTTTGTGGAGTAACCAGAGTTTATACTTGGTTCTCATACATGGAGTTCATTTCGGATTTCATGGCCATCTGCCATTTCTCTGAGTGTCTTCTACTCATAGCCTCATTGTATATAACTGGATCATCATCCTCTATGATGCGTACCTCATCATCATCCTCTATGATGAATCCATACCTCCCAGGTATCTTCGGTACTCTTCCAGATTTACAATTCGGTTGTGGTACAATAGGTCTATCTACAGGTTCCTCGATTCGACTTAAAGTGCTTTGTGGTTCTTGAACTCCTTCAAGATCTTTTACCCTCCCACTAGCTCCATCAATGATAAACTCCTTTATCTAAGAAGGCAGCGTGTAGGATTATAGTAATAATACCCTAAACTTACTTTAGGATATCCCACAAGTCTGCACTTGTCAGATTTTGTCCCAAACTTATCTTTGAAACCTTTTCACATAAGCTGGACAACCCTTATCTTAACATACTTAAGATTAGGAATCCTCCCTATCCATAACTTTTATGGAGTCTTGGGGCCAGATTTTTGAGGTTACCTTATTTTGTAGATATGCAGCCGTTTCTAGGGCATAACCCCAGATGGATACTAGAATGTCGGTAAAAATTATTATGGACTGCACCATGTCCAACAAGGTACAATTTCTCCTTTTAAATACACCAATCAATTATTGCGTATCAGGAAGTGTCCATTATGAGAAAATACCATTTTGAGATGATCTAGAAACTGTACAAGTATTCTTTCCTCGATCTGATCAAAGAATCTTAATACTCTGTCAATATGTTTCACTTCTGAATTCTTTGAACATTTCAAATGATTCAGACTTGTATTTCATCAAATACACACACTCAACTCTTTGAATGACCATCCCCTTTTCTTTTACTAGTTTGTTCAATTTGCAAAATAATTTTCATGTAAGTCAAGTATACAAAGTCTATCAAGTAATCTTCCAGTTTCAAACAAAACATTATCATTATAAATAGAACAACAATTGTTCTTAAATATAATACCAGAACCTTCCTTGTCCAACAACGGAAGTAATAATGTTTCTAAAGAGAACTGAAACATAATAACAACTTATTAACTTAATAGACTTACCCGTAGGCAATGCTAAACTATAAGTTCTTACGGTTAATGCAACAACCATTGCTTCATTCTCCTCGCGTAAGATTACTTATTCTTTGTTTAGCTTTCTACTTCTGCGTAGTCTCTGCATTGGATTGCATACGTGAGAACTACAGCCGGTATCCAATACCCAAGTAGAACCTTGACTTATAGAAAAATTTATTTCAATCATGAACAAACCCATATTTGTAACCGAAGCTTCACTAAGCTTCTTCTGGTTACCCTCTAGTTTTAATTGTAGTATCCAGGCTTATTGCAGTGGAAGCAAACTCCTTTGCTATCTGCATCAGTCTTGTTCTTATTGTCCTTTATTTTTGCCCTTCCATTTACCTTCTTTGAATTGTTCTTCTTTTAAGAAGATCCTTTGGCCCTCTTCCGCTTCCTGGAAGAATCATCTACCAGTAAGACTTAGTCTTTCTTGGTTGGAAAGTGACTCTTTACAGTTTTCAACATGTTTAAGCAACTCAGGCAGGCTGACATATAACTTGTTCATGTGGAAATTCACAATAATTTGTGAGAAAGAGTCCGGAAGTGATTGCAAGATCAAATCTTGGATCAACTCTCCATCCATTAAAACCCAGTTGTCCCAATTGTTCAATCATATTGATAATTTTAGGACATTTGTCTATACTGTAGTGTCATCGGTCATTCTAGATCGGAAGGGCTCCTTAGATATCTGATATCTAATAGTCCTACTTTCCTCACCCTTCAACTCCTTGAAGGTGCAAGAGTATAGTAGGAGCATCCATAGTTTCATGCTGACGCTGAAGTTCGTTACTCATGGATGCGAGCATGATGCATTGAGCCAACTGTGCATCATCTTGCCACTTTCTAAAAGTAGCAATCTCTTCCTCAGAGGCATTGTCTGCAACCATTGCAGGGATAGGCATATTAAGGATATAAGATAGCTTTTCAGCCTTGAGAACTATTCTCAAATTTTTTAACTATTCCGTGTTATTTGGTCCAGTTAATTAGCATTTAATATGCTCTGCAGTGATAGTAAATTAGACATTGTAAAATTCTATAAATGAATTTGTAATTTAACAACATTTCAACATACATTTATTTTTAATTAATTACCAAAATAAATTAGGTCTTTATTTTAAATTGGTATCTCCCACTATTTTCATCAAACTATATTACCCTCATTATATAGTTCGGCAATTCTAATTAAAGATTTGCTAGTGAGACTAAGGATCCCATTTTAGATGTATATAGCCTTGTGGTGACACAACAAACGATATATAAATAAATAGGTAAACAACTATTATCAATTACATCTCTATGTAACTCCTTGTATTTTGCCTCTTAGATTATTTTGATCAAGTGGTGACACATCCGAATCAAAATTATCCAAGTTAAGTCCATCCTAGCACTTCCATATATTCGAAAGAAAAACACTGTCCTTGTGGTGACACAACAAAACAGCATCGTTCAGTCTATGTATAAGCATCAAATGTGATAAAGCAACATCTTAAATATTTTAATACTTGTCTTGTGGTGACACAACAAACTCATATTAAATATTTAATACTCTATTGCTTTACCATACTAGAAGGCGACGTTCGATATTCCAAATATCTTTGAACGCTTAGGACTTAATATGATTTATTTGAGGGGTTTGTTATTATTTGTCTCATCTTGTTTAGCGCGCATGCACATATATATATAAAATACGCGTCATATTATTTAACATGCGAAGCATGTTGTAAAATATATAATATATACATAGCAAGCATGCACATATAGAATACTATATTCTACCCGGATTGATTATGGACTTTTATTCTAGTTTGGTTCACTAGAGCCACCAAGTGAACCAAAAGGTCAAACCTAGGGTGCAAGAATAAAATTTAAATATAACTATTACATTTAAACCCGGGCTCCAATACAAATGGGTCTTCAAGCACTCCTTGCTTCTTTGTCTTCAATTCTTCAAAATTAATTCTAACTAGTCCTATTACAAAAACTATTTACAATAAATAGAAACCTTGATCAGCAGTCAAGGGGAAATACATAGGAGGGAGATAGAATTTACATTAAGAAAAATTAGAGAAGACGAGGTACGCAGACCCCATTTATAAAAACCCATACATTCAAGCATCCACTAAAATAAATCCAATCACACATTGGTCAATAGTCCATAATCAATCCCTATTTATTATCATACATATCTCTATATGTATCAATAAATAACATTCATCCCATGAATAATAAAACCATTCCATATATGCATTGATATCATTTAATGGGCAATATTAGTTAGTATAAAATTCAATTTCAACTCCAATTAGTTATCATGGAATCCAATTCCAACTCTAATTAGTTATCATGAAATCCAATTTCAATTAAAATAAACTTCTTTATTTTAATCATATTCCAAATCAAAATAAACTCTTTTATTTTAATTTAAATTTTTTTTTTGAATAAAAATAAACTCCTTAATTTTAATTCAATTCCAAATCAAAATAAACTCCTTTATTTTAATTAATATGGAAACCAATTTCAAGTTTAAAATAAACACCTTTATTTTTAACTTAAAATTGTTGGAAAATAAAATATGTTGAATCTTATTCCTTATATGAATAAACTCCTTTATTTTAGTTAACGTAGAATCACATTCCAAGTTAAAATAAAACTTTTAATTTTAATTATATTCCAATTCAAAATAAACTTTTTATCTTAATTGAAAATAAATAAAATCAAAATAAAAAAAAATAAAAGAATTTTACACAAACAATTATGCCCAATTAAATTGTTCTAAACACATATCAATGTATATACAGAATCAAAACAATTAATAATTCGCATAAATTTTGGCTCTTGATACCACTATTAGGTTTGTACATAGCGCGAACATGCAATCAAATTACATTAATAAAGCGGAAGCGCGATAAAATCAGATTTTAAAATTTTATACAAACCATCACCATGATCTTTCTTTATGCACAATTATTAATTAAACGAAAGATATGGAGAATAAGAATTATACCCTTGTAGAATTCTAGCTTCCTCAGGTACAAGTTCACCTCCAATTCTTTCGCGTTCTCCTTGAATTCCACCGATTAAATTCTTTCCTTTGATCAACGTTAGCCACCCAAGTGTTTGGCCTCTAGAGGTGATCCACCTAGGAATAATACTTATTCAAGAAGATGGGTGTTGGAAAAACCCTAGTTTCTATCTCTATAGAAATTGTAAGTACTCTCTACAATTCTTATGCAAGAGTGTGTAACCCTAATCTATGATAAGACTTCTCTTATTTATAGATGTAGGAAAAACCCTTCCCTAAACTATTTAGGATTAGGGTTTCTATTCTAATTAAACTCCTTTAATTAAATTAAACTCCTAATCCAATTAGGAATTCATGTGAGAGTACTTCTATTAATTAATTCTCAATCCCTATTAGGAATTAAATAATAGTAATAGTAATAATAATAATAAGACTCCTCTTATTAATTTATATTTAATATTTCTAAAATATTAAATAATAAATATTAAGCTATTTAATTTATTCTATCTCCATAGACTAAATTAAATACACTTAACTTATTATTACAATTATGCCATTTACTTCTTAAATAAATATTTTCCTTTTACGGTGTGACCCTTTAGGTTCTCCATATTAAACCGGTTGTGAATAAATCAATTAGAACAATTCTAAGCTTATTTAAATAAATAAATTAAACTATTTAATTCATTTAAATAAATAATATTTATTCTACAATAAGGGTAAGCCCCCTTAGCGATCAACGACTTTCCAGATAATATAGATTTCAACATTAATCATAAAAGAACCTTTCAGTGCATAGTTACCGTACAATTCAATCCTTCTACCATACAATGTCCCAATTAAATATAAGACATGGAATTACTGTCAAGTCTTATTTTATTTAATTATATGTATTTCGATTCTCAAATGCACAACTCTAATTAATGCAAATTAGAAACTCCTTTCTAATTTCATTCTGTTTTGGCCAAAGACTTCTGAGTCGTCATTTATCGAATCACATAGGACATTCTCTCCTTTTACTAGAAGTGGTAGATTCTTTATTGATCATTCACCTATCTCCATGTATAACTTATTATACCCAATCATACCCTTTGATATACCCTAAAGGTCTTAAGGGACATGTCAAAGTATAACTCATCATACACAAGATACTATGATGATCTCAAGTCCAATGATCACTTGTACTACTATCACTAAAGGAATTCCTATTGACAGGCGAGTAAAACTCCATTAGGTATTCCTTAGCGAGCCACGTTCAGTGAACTTATTCTCTAATAAGCACCTACATACTTGCTTTAGTGTCTCCACACAAACGATTATGAGATCAATCATTCTCTTCATAAGAGCAAGCAACGTATGTACTAATCTATCCGGATTCACTAATCCCCTTTTTAGTAATCCATCGATTAGGGACAATTTAAGTTTGTGAGCTATTTAGAATTTAGATCTCATTAGCATGATCACCATCATGATTCTAAAAGCATTGCTCAAAACTATGGGTTTATCACATTTAATATAACAGCACCATGTAGATAATGCAAAATGCCTTTAACAATCGAATAAGATTACAAAGTATATGCTACATCATATCAAATATGATTGGCTTGTGTGCATACTACTTTCACAAGTGGTGGATAGATCTGAAGCATCAGCATCCCCTGCAATCTGCTACCCCATCATATCAATGCGATATAATAAGGCAGTGGCTCGACGGACAGTCCCAGAATGAGCATTTATAACTGCCCTGGTCTGAAATACAATGGCGTCTCTGTCAGCAATGGCAGCGTCTCTAGCCAGAATGGCATCATCTCTCTCGACAAGAGCGGCATCCCTCTCAGCTTCAGTAGTAATCAAGGCTAGGCGGAGTCGGGTATCCTCAGTAACCCGACTTGGGGCAGAATCAACTGAGATGGAGTGGTCTGTGGTATCATCTGGGAAAATCACTCCAGAGTCATCAAAGGCCCCAGTCTGACTCAAACCAGCCGGATCTAAGTCTCCGCGCAACCACTGCACGTAAGCAAATGTCTGGATGGGGCAGCTCTCACTATATTCGGCAAAGACCCTGCGAGACCAAAGATCGTATACCCACAGTAGATCCCTCTCTGTCTGGGATGATATAAGGAATCGGTAGGCAGCTGCAC
The DNA here is from genome assembly GCA_034770075.1 of Aralia elata. NCBI lineage: Eukaryota > Viridiplantae > Streptophyta > Magnoliopsida > Apiales > Araliaceae > Aralia > Aralia elata. Next base: position 22,487,314 of record CM068381.1, read on the forward strand.
CCGTGAAAGGGTGAAAATCCTGTGTCTGATCAAATTGCCTTGTAACCGCCAAGGGATGATAGGTCGTCACGCCTCTCAAGCCAGCAATAGGGATGAAATCCAGGTTGGGCACGTGAGTCAAGAAGCTCATAAAGGAGCAGTAACCGGAGTAGATCAGGAGATGAAAAGGATCAGTACAGCTCACGGGGCGAAATACAAACTGCGTGGTTATGTCATGGCTGAAGCAAAACCCACGGCGACGGAGATGACCGATGGGGCTGAGATGGCTCATAAACCACACGTACAATAAGGTCGAGCTCCCTCTGAATACTCTGCCTCGGAAAGACTGACAATATGAGGCTGACATGTACGTATCTGCCAATATCATGGGAAGAACGGTGTGATCCTCCTGAAGGGCTCTAACGGCCGCGACAACCCGCATGTCCAACTAATCGGGTCCTGCAGGCAAGTACAAAACTGAGATGACACAGGCCATCAAAACGTCTAATTTCAAAGCACCCCAGCGCTCCTCGGATACGGAAAAATCACCAGAAAATAGGTGAAAACTGTTGGGTGAGCCGAATCGGTCAATCAGGAAATGTAGGGGAACTAGATGGTCTAAGGTGATCACCGATAACAAGACTGTCCTCCGCAAACCAGTGAAAGTCAAGAACTGACGGCGCATGGAACCAGCTGTGACCCTAGCACAAGGTATATCCAAAAGCAAGCCGGTAAAGCGAGCATACTCCTCGAGAGTGGGGGTCAGCTCTACTGTCCCTAATCTGAACACCTGACGGCCAGGGGCCCAATAGCTCAGAATACCCTCCACAAAGCCCGTTGGCACCTGAAAGGATAATAAGGACCAAGAATGTCCCAAAAGGCCATCTGCGATAACCCTGTCGGCCGGCGATAAACTGTCCAACCAGCGGAGGAGACTGCCGACCAACCCTGTGGGAGGAATGGAATCCAAACGTACCACGACATCTGAGGACGACATCTGTGAAAAAAAATAGTATCAAAAAGACTGTACAGGGGTCATTCTCTATCCATAAATAAAAGCATGCATCGGACAGTTAATAATAGAGCAATTGAATTTCATAAGGATAAAAAAAAACTGTGCATAAATGAATAAAGAGTTCGATACATAGTGCATGAAATGAAAAAAAAATCTAAACAGGTGCAGGTACAAAAGCTATATCCTAGCCTAATCTAGTCAAAAGTAAGGTCATCCAAGAAGGCGGGATCCTCGAACTGATCCCCTGGAGTCGTCGAGGTCGGAGGTCCAAAATTCATGTCAGGAATGTATGGCTGCGCTATGGCATCAGATGAGCTCGGGCCTGCATCATAACCCGCACTGTCAGGATCGTAGGCGTAAGCATCCTCTGGGGTCCAGCCTAACACCCGAAGATATAGGGATAACTGCTCCACCTGGCGGGTCAGCGTGGCAATCTGCTTAGCGTGAGTGGGACTCCGAACGCAGGCAGCCCAATCGGTCATCATCACCGAGCCGGGAACCATGTCTCCAAGAAAGAATGTGGCCCGAGTCTGAGGACCGATGGTGCGGGGCACCCACCAGATGCGAAAGGCCTCACTCGTACTGGGACCCGTAGAAAGCATCCGGCCATCCTCCTCCGCGAGCATGATCTCCGAAGGCTGAGAATCCAGCGGCCAGGATGTAGTGAAAGGAAGGGAATGCAGGATGCGGATCTCTCCAGTAACGCATATGAATGCGCGCTCTCCCAGATACATAACCCAGCCCCCGACACTCTGCAAAGTAAGGCGGCAGGTGGAAAGTGCAAACTCCGGGCCGGAAGGATGTCCATCGGTGAACCCCACAGCCAAATGCTCGGAAAGATAGGGAGTCCAGACGACCTCCGCAGCAGTGATCAGCTCTAACTGAATGCGGCAGTGTACGAAGCTGCCAGATACAGGGACCTCCTCCAAGGTGTTGTGGTGCCACCGACGACCCCTAGGATAAGTGTCCAAGCCGAGGGTCGTGACAGGCCTCAGGCATGGAAGTCGCTCGTAGGCCCAGAACTGTAAACAGAAACAAGGCAAGAGTAACTGTCAAAATGCAGAAAAGAGAAATAAAATGAAGAGGAATACAGTAAGAAAAGAGGAAAAGAAGGCTCACCAGCAGAAAGTGGTAGAATCCGAGCCAGGCATCTGTCTGTCCCTCCGAGCGTAGACGAAGACTGTGGAGGAAATAAGCAAATGTGAAGGACCCCCAGTCATAATCACCTATCCGGTCTACATCCCTGACAGCTCCGACGACGCTGAAATGAATGGTAGAGGAGTTGTTCCCTAGGAAACAACCCCTCATGATGGTCAGGAACAGGCGCCGGAGCAGAATATCCCGAGTAGCCCGATCCGCGGGGAATGACGTCTCATATATGCCTCCCACAGCGTCAACGGCCAAGGCTCCAGACCGAATGCTGCAGGCCTTAAAGACCCGGTCGTCGGCAGCAAAACCCTGCAAAGCTCGAACCTCCGCTGGAGTGATATCAAGATCCAGAGGGACACGGGACCCGGTGAACTCTATACCCGTGATGTACCTCCAGTCCTAGGGAGTCAGCATGACCTCACAGTCCAAAAGGTGAAGGGACTGGGTCTGATGAAACCATCTCTCGGACAGAGCCCGCATATAACCCCAGGGGCACTGGCGCGGAATGATGGTGAAGAAGTGACGAAAACCCCAGGCATCCACCACTGCACGGTAATCGCTGTGCAAAGCCGTGTAGAGGGAGTAAATGTTGAACCAGTTACCCCTCGGCTGAGTAAACTCGGGCACCTGTGGCAATCACCAATGGGTCAGTCCAGATAAAACGGGAATTAAGAAATTGAGAATAAAATCAGAGTAGAATTGAATATACCTCATTAGCCACGAGAGATGTTGAGGGGTGACGACTGAGATCCCGACCCAATAGATCGGGTATCTGCACAGATGCGCCAGACAGGGCACGATGAGGAGATGGAGCTGGTGTGCTAGAGGATGGCCCCTCTACCACAACGTCCGGAAGAGCAACCTCCTCAACGTCCGGGTGATCGGGACAGATGACAGCCTCCGTCAGTCGGCGAGCCTGACGGGTCCGGGGCAAGGCAGGGGCAGGTGCAGCCCTACGGCGGCGAACGCCCGAGGTCCGAGACGCAGAGGAGCTACTAGGAGCGTCGGGATCCATAGCTGGAATAGAACAGGTAAGGAGGAAGGTAAGTTCCCTTTTTTGAATTATGTCACAAATATTCCAATACTCGTCGTAAAATTAATGCAACATGATGCATGTTTATTATGTGTGCATGAAAAAAAAAATCGGCAGAGTTCCGTCTGTAAAATGGGCATCCTATGTATAACCAAACATGTTTTCAATTAATCCAAGCTACAATAGGTCAGAATTGCGTTCATATGGGTAATTGCAACCTGTAAAAAGACCATAATGCATGATTTTTCTCAAAAAAGAAACAACAGATATGTATGACCGCATCATGAGCATAAAATAGGACTCACACAATTGATACATAGCATGTATATACAATAATACATAGCATAGCATTATAAAGCATATATTTATATCTCTAACCATGCAAATAGCCAAAGGTATAGCAAAACATTGACGAAATTGAAAAACAATCAGTCAAAGTGTTACTTGTAACGCGTAGATCGATCTAACCGGAGCGGTTTTTGCAAAAAAGGTTGGAAAACTCGGCAAAAGGGCGTGCAAAGGTTTGAAAATCGCGTGGGGTACAAATGAAAGTGACAGATCTGGGAAGCGGCTGGCCGCCTATATGCCCGATCTTGGCCGCAGATCAATCTGCGGCTGGCCGCAGATCCATCTGCGGCTGGGCCCAGTGCTCCATCCTTGGTCCAATACAAGCTTAATCGATCCTAAAGCCCATTTGACTCATAATTTGGTAATAAAATACGAGATTTTGATGAATCGGATGTCGAACACGACTTCTCAATTCGACCGAGTGACCGGCGACGAGACCCGACACTCGCAAGACTATCGACCGGCGATGATAACCGGCGATTACGAGATGGGCGACCGACGACGAAACCCGGCCCCGACGAGACGATCGACCGGCGACGATAACCGGCGATTACGAGATGGGCGACCGGCGACGAGATCCGGCACTCGCAAGACGATCGACCGACGATGATAACCGGCGATTACGAGATGGGCGACCGGCGACGAAACCCAGCCCCGACGAGACGATCGACCGGCGACGATAACCGGCGATTACGAGATGGGCGACTGGCGACGAAACCCGGCCCCGACGAGACGATCGATCGGCGACGATAACCGGCGATTACGAGATGGGCGACCGGCGACGAAACCCGGCCCCGACGAGACGATCGACCGGCGACGAAGCCCGGCCCCAACGAGACGATCGACCGGCGACGATAACTGGCGATTACGAGATTGGTGACCGGCGACGAAACCCGGCCCCGACGAGACGATCGACCGGCGACGATAACCGGCGATTACGAGATGGGTGACCGGTGACGAAACCCGGCCCCGACGAGACGATCGACCGGTGACGATAACCGGTGATTACGAGATGGGTGACCGGCGACGAAACCCGGTCCCGACGAGACGATCGACCGGCAACAATAACCGGCGATTACGAGATGGGTGACCGGCGACGAAACCCGGCCCCGACGAGACGATCGACCGGTGACGATAACCGGCGATTACGAGATGGGTGACCGGCGACGAAACCCGGCCCCGACGAGACGATCGACCGGCGACGAGACCCGGCAATTACGAGATGGGTGACCGGATACGAGACCCGGCCCCGACGAGACGATCATCCGCATTGACACCCTTTTACGAATATTTTGCATGCCTTACATCTTACGTTGCATCATAAGATATATGTGTTGCATCACGTATGTATTGTCATTCTTGTGCATTGTCATTCATGCATCGAGTGTCTATTTCTTTATCCTGTTCATTTCATTTAACATTGCATAAACATGATAAAGAGGGGCAGCTGTAGACACCCAAATTTTGTGTTCCCTATGCTAACCGTGACAGGAGGGCAAAATCGTCAACTGAACCGGCTTGCGGGAGCGAAAGAATGGGCACAAGTGCGAACACTCGACGCCACCGCGACGATTTACAGTCAAGACCGATGCGACAACAAGGCCATCCGAAATGAGCATTCCCGAATAATGTGTCACGTCTCACAGTAATTCCCAGACTGCAAAATACAAGCCTTTCGGCGAAAACCGACAGCACGACGCGAGAATCGAGGTGCGGTGCGAAAATCGAGGAGAATTAAATAACTAAAGTGCATGGCAGGCTGAGTGCATGGCGGGCTAAGGCCAGCCTACTTCAGCACATTTCCTTCATTTATTGCAGAGAGAGAGCGGCAGATCGGCAGGAGCAGAAGAATAAGCAGCAGCAGCACGGAAATTCAAGGAGAAATAGCATAGATTTGCAACAAAATAGGAGAAAAAGGGAGAAAAAAAAGAGAGGAACAATTTCTTTTGATTTGATTGTATCACATATACTTCTTCTCTATTCAAAATACACAAGTTTACATCCAATTTGATCTCATTTGCAAGGTGAAAATCTCCTTATTTTTGCAATTTCTATCATATCATTTGGTCAAATTAAATGTAGTTTTGATGTAATTTATGGTGGAATAATGAATTAGGGATTATTAGTGAGGGTTCCATCGGAACGAAATTCTTCCTAATAACCCGATGATATTTATTTATTGAATTTTTTGTTTGTTTACGGTGCTATTGGGCGTGGTTCCTTTAGATCGCTATTTTAGGATGTCTTGGTATTATTAGATTATCCGTGTTGGTTATTTCTTGTAATATCCGGTTGTGGGTGTGTGGAAATTTGGTTGTGAGCCTAGGAAAGCGACCCTGTGGTCCAAATCCGATGATGGACCCCTTTTGATGTAAGAACTAGGAATGATGTAGTTTTCATTGTAAATATGTAATCGTCGGGCCTTAAAACGACGCTAAGGCGAGAATCGTGTTTAAGGCCCCGTCATAGTGAAAGTATGCGATTGTTGGCTTTCGAGGTTATTTTGATGGCTTACATGCCCATGAATAACCCCAACGCATTTTAATGCTTGATTTGATTTATGACCCAAAAATTGATTTCAAAGCTAAACGATAAAGATTTTCATAAAACAAATCAAACTAGGTTATTAGCTTCACGAGGGTAAGAAATTGGGAGTGCTAATGAATGTCGATTCCTTTTAACGAGAAGGCAAAAGAAAGATCGTTTTTAATACATCACAAAAAATTGGTTTTATTATAAATAAGTAAACGTTTTATTAAATCTTTGTGCATAGGGTTAAAGAGATCCTAGAGGTTGCCATCATTTGGATTATGAAAGCAACGTATATATCTCGATTCCTATTTTGGCAAAGGTTTAGAAAATTCTTGTTTTGCCAAAACGACACCTAATGCAATATCACAGTTTTGACAATTAAAATCAAATATTTTCTCATAAAGCTTTCTCGTATAAACCGAAGGACATTCTAAAGCTTTCCCAAAAGAAAAACACGACTTTTCCAAAAATCCAAATGATCTCTTCATGCAAATTCATCACCACGTTCACAAAGGCACACACACACACGCTCATATACACATTTCATGAATTAAAGGATAGAAAAGTATCAAGATTGCGGTAACCGTGTTTCACGGAAGTCGGGGGGTGCCTAACACCTTCCCCTCGCTTAAGCAAGCCCCCGAACTTTATGAATCTCGGTTTGCAAACCAATTAATTCGGAGTCACATATGAGCCATGGATTTATAAAAAAATGAAAACTCGGATGAGTTGGTACATCCATTTCAAATATACCAACTGGCGACTCTGGTTAATTGGCTCATCATAAAAAACGATCTTTCAAAACCCCGTCGACATTAATGCCGACCTTTTCCAAAAAATCATTCAAAAGGCTAAAATTGGAAGAGACGAAAAACCCGACGTCGACAAGAACTATACCCTTGTAGAACAAAGCTTGCTCAGGTATAAGTTCAACTCCTAGTACTTCGAGTTCTCCTTGAATTCAACGGTGTGATTCTTTCCTTTGATCAATGTTAGCCACCCAAGTGTTTGGCCTCTAGAGGTGATCCACCAAGGAAGAACAAATATTCAAGAAGTTGAGTGTTTGGCAAAACCCTAGTTTCTATCTCTATAGAAATTGTAAGTACTCTCCACAATCTAATGTAAGAGTGTGTAACCCTAATCTATTATAAGACTTCTCTTATTTATAGATGTAGGAAAACCCCTTCCCTAAACTATTTAGGATTAGGGTTTCTATTTTAATTAAACTCCTTTAATTATATTCCTAATCCAATTAGGAATTAATGAGAGAGAGTATTTCTATTAAATAATTCTCAATCCCTATTAGGAATTAAATAATAGTTATATTAATTAATTCTCAATCCCTATTAGGAATTAAATAATAGTTATATTAATTAATTCTCAATCCCTATTAGGAATTAAATAATAGTAATATTAATTAATTCTCAATCCCTATTAGGAATTAAATAATAGTAATAGTAATAATAATAATAAGACTCCTCTTATTAATTTATATTTAATATTTCTAAAATATTAAATAATAAATATTAAGCTATTTAATTTATTCTCTCTCCATAGACTAAATTAAATACACTTAACTTATTATTACAATTATGTCATTTACTTCTTAAATAAATATTTTCCTTTTGCGGTGTGACCCTTTAGGTTCTCCATATTAAACCGGATGTGAATAAATCAATTAGAACAATTCTAATCTTATTTAAATAAATAAATTAAACTATTTAATTTATTTAAATAAATAATATTTATTCTACAATAAGGGTAAGCCCCCTTAGTGATCAACGACTTTCTAGATAATATAGATTTCAACATTAATCACAAAAGAACCTTTGAGTAAATAGTTACCGTACAATTCAATCCTTCTACCATACAATGTCCCAATTAAATATAAGACATGGAATTTCTGTCAACTCCTTTCTAATTTCATTCTGCCTTGGCCAAGGACTACTGAGTTATCATTTATCGAATCACATAGGACATTCACATCTTTTACTAGACGTGGTAGATTCTTTGTTGATCATTCACCTATCTCCATGTACAACTTATTATACCCAATCATACCCTTTGATATACCCTAAAGGTCTTAAGGGACATGTCAAAGTATAACTTATCATACACAAGATACTATGATGATCTCAAGTCTAAGGATCACTTGTACTACTATCACTAGAGGAATTCCTATTGACAGTCGAGTAAAACTCCATTAGGTATTCCTTAGCGAGTCACGTTCAGTGAACTTATTCTCCAATAAGCACCTACATACTTACTTTAGTGTCTCCACACAAATGATTATGAGATCAATCATCCTATTCATAAGAGCAAGCAATGTATGTACTAATCTATCAGGATTCACTAATCCCCTTTTTAGTAATCCAACGATTAGGAACGATTTTAGTTTGTGAGCTATCTAGAATTTAGATCTCATTAGCATGATCACCATCATGATTCTAAAAGCATTGCTCAAAACTATGGGTTTATCGCATTTAATATAACAGCACTATGTAGATAATATAAAATGCCTTTTAAGAAAATCAATTCTTTTATTAATAACCGAATAAGATTACAAAGTATATGCTACATCATATCAAATATGATTGGCTTGTGTGCATACTACTTTCAATTTCCCAATAGTTTCTTGAGGTATTCAGGTATTCTATCCCGTCCACAAAATCAGCATTCCATCAGTAACCCTTATTACCGAAGAAATTACTAATCACAAGTTATTATAACCAGATCTCAACTTAGATTCCATTGTCAAATGTCATCTAAGTTCATCTAATAATTGTTGATCAAACAATTATACAATTAAAACAAGTTATAATAAACAATTCAATCAACATCAATTTAAATAGAAGAACTAAGAAATATTAAATAAAATCATCATCGGGTTCCATTGAATCCTTAACTGAAAGAATTAGTTCATAATGAAAATGAAGAACATCAATGATTTATCAAAACTCATTCTAGATTACAAATGAAGAAATAAGGAGAAGGAATAAACTCTGTCGAATCCGGTCTTCCTCCTAAACTCCAAGTCTTCTCTGGAATAAAGTCTGATGAAACCCTTCTTTTTCTACGTACTCTCTCTAGTCTCTATTTCTTCTCCCTTTTTTTGCTAAATTTTGTTTGTATATAAATATGCAAAAAACTAAGGATATTACAATGAAGTTCAGAACATAGTCCTCTTCTCCCGAGAGGGCTAAAGCACCTAGAAGTCTAGGAAACCAATTGCCTAACCTAATAATATTATTCCTCACAACCCGAGGCTAGGCAAAAGAAAACAACAAAAATACATAACTAACAAAGTTAGAGAGGTATTAAGAACGACAAAAGGACCACAAATCGAAATTCGACAGCAAGAGCGACTCGCGTATCTGTAGAAGCAGCATGGAGTACAGTCTTGAACCGAATATAAGACAAGTGGGACACGTTTGTCAACAAAAGAAGCCAATTACCTAATCTAATACATTATTCCTCGTAACCCGAGGCTAGGTAAATGGAAAACAACAAAGTAAATTTGTTACATAAAACATCACGGACGCCCAAAGCCCATTCGGAAATGCAGGAAAAACGAGCAGGTAAGCCAAATAAATGAGCCAACCAACGGTAGCATACTAGCCCACGTGGCAAACCAGCAAAAGCATCAAACCCACAAAGACCACATGGGGCATAGCAACAATCAGCTGAAATCAATTAGCAAAACCACCCGAAACCAGCTAAACACAATGAAGCATCATATACTGCAATGTGGGACCCGATTGAACAATCATATACTGCAACATGGAGCAAACCCATCTGAAGCGCATGAGAAACAGCCCACGTGGGGCTAACCAACAAACCCACAAGTCAGATAGGCAATAGGGGACAACATTGGGCAAAGCAATAATGGTCAGCAGCGTGGTCATCCAAGCAAGTGGAGAAACCAGCTAAACACAAAAGGGAAACCCACGTGGGGCATCAACCAAACCAAGCAAGTGGAGAATAAAACCAATGAAGTGTAGCACCAGCCCACGAGGCAAGCCAAGTGCGGACCCTAATCAGCAGACCAACCACCGACAAGGACCACCGGCGGTACAAAACTTCCGGCCAATCGCCGGTAAACCACCCAAGAACTCCGGCGGAGAAGACAAAGGAAAGCACGGCAAAGCACAAAGGTTGTGACCAAAACAAACCCAAAACTGAACATGAACGGATAGGCAATCGAGCAAAAAGTCAAGATTGGGATATCACACGGATCAACAAGACCCCAAAACCAAGAAACCCGAACAGCAGAACAGTAACATGCTGTCGGTCACTCCCCCAAACCAGCAGCGAGACCACCGGAGATAGAATGGAGCCCATGGATACCGGCAATAAGTAAGCCCAAAACAACCATGTAATCCAGCCATAAGATGAGACCAAGGAATTAGAAGAAAGAGCTACCGCGACTAGCGACGGTAGAGAAGAACTCTAAACAACCCAAAACAGATTAAATAAGCAATAAGTCCAAGCCGAGCTGAAGTGGGGAACCAACCAATCAAGTCAGCATAATGGCGCACAGAACAACCAAAGCAGGTGTGCGGCCATTTGCTGAACATGGACCGCAAAGCATAAAGCAAACCCGAAACCCAATCTGCGAGCAAACTAGTATGGGCAGACTCCCATACACACAAACCCAGTAAAAAATGGGTGGACAATGAAGACTATAAAGACGAACGACGTTGAAGCAAAAAAGCTACATGATAGACTCCACGGCACGCTTGCGTGAGGTGGTCGTCGCCCGGATCGTTTTCAGCAAGTTATGAAGGTGGAACGCTCGTAACACCTCAACCCTTTGCTTATATTGAGGCGAGAACTTTGGTATAATTGCTCTGCGCTAAGAAGCTTGTGTTGAATGGAACACCAACGACACCTTAACCCAATGTCTATAAAGAGACAAGAACCAAAAGTATAATCGACGCTTGATGTATGATAGATTGACGCCACAAATAACTATGAATTGTTGTATGATAAGTCCATAATTAAATCTCAAGAAAACTAAGAAATTAATCTAGGAATTCTCAAAGAACCAAAAGATGAGAAAATCTCACAAGAATTTTATTAATCAAAAGTAATCTAATGTCTAATGTATCTATTACATAACCCATGTATTCTATTTATACTAATACAATAAACCTTAAAGAAACCCTAAATCCTAAAAGGAATAGAAATCCAATTGGAAATCAAATTCTACCTAACTAACTAATATGGAAATCCTGTCCACTTGGCTTTGTGTGCATTATTGATTATTCTAATGTCACGTGGGCTGCTTTGCTGCTGATTATGGGCTGCCTGCTGTAATTAGCTACCATAGTCAATGTTGTTGTTGCATACGGGCCCCTCTTGGGCTAGTTGTGCTGCTGATTTTTTTTGCTCACGGGTGGGTATTGTGGGAGTACTCTCCACTTGTTTCTGTTGTTTTGGTGGGCTCATTGCCGATTATTTTAATTGGATGATCCACTTGTTCTTGTTGGCAAATGGGTTTCGCACCAGTTGAAGCAATTGCTGAAAATTTTCTGCCTCTTTAGGCATATTTTCTAGCTTTTCTTTTAGCTTTGTGGTCCTATTTTTTGTTGCTAATTATCTCATTTGTCGAGTTTTTAGCTGTTTTCCTTTGCCTAGCCTCGGGTTGTGAGGTATAATATTATTAGGTTAGGTAATTAGTTTCCTAGTTTTTTCTAGGTGCTTTAGTCCTTTCGGGAGAAGAGGACTACGTTTCTGAACTTCATTGTAATATCTTTAGTTTTTTGCATATTTATATACAAACAAATTTAGCAAAAAAAAAACTAATATGGAAATCAAATCATATCTAATAAATATCCTAATTACATTAGAACTTCCAAGGCTGGACTTATCTGATAAAGGAGATGACATGCGGGGGCCACGAACTTTCAAATTTCAAATTTCAAATTTCAAATGTTGTTCATGCTCCTTTTAGCCGCACTTGTTTTTGGAGCTCTTTGAGCTTAAGGCCTGTTTGGCTTTGATTTTATTATCCTAAACTCGGGATGTGAGGTTTAATTTGTAGGTTTGGATTTTGTTTCCTAGATTTGTCTGGGTACCTTTAGTCTCTCGGGAGACGGGACTAATGTTGTGATCTACAATGTATTATCTTTATTTTTCCAATTTAATATACAAACAAATTTAGCAAAAAAAAAATACATTAGAAATCTAAAAGATATGGAAAATCCCTAAAAATATGGAAGTAAATCTTGGAAAATCTTGAAAAATGCGTTGCCTCAAAAAAAACGCGCTGAACAATCTGACGCTCGGGCGCGAGGCGCGCCGGTCTGAGCCTAGCAGCGGCGCAGGGCGCACTGCACCTACAGAAGCTCCCACCTGCCTGGCGTGGGGCGCGCTGGCCTTAGCACTATTCTGGCGCGGGACACGCCGGGTGGTCAGCAAGGATTCCTTCTCTGATTTTAAGTCCCGAACTTGATGTCTTGCTCTTCTTTCACTTCCTCCATCAAACTTGAATCTTTGTATGGCACCAATAACGGAACTTAGAACCATGTCCCATAACGAATGTTTTATCATGAAGCTTGAATCCCATTCCTTCGTTCCGTGTAATGCTCCTTGACTTGACTTGTGTTGATTTTGTTAGGTTTGTATATAGCGCGAACATGCAATCAAATTACATAAATAGTGCGGAAGCGCGATAAAATCGGATTTTAAAATTTTATACAAACCATCACCAAGATCAATCTATGTGCTCAATTAACGATATAAACGAAAGATAAAGAGAATAAGAATTATACCCTCGTTGAACAAAGCTTCCTCGGGTACAAGTTCAACTCCTAGTCCTTCGTGTTCTCCTCGAATGCTACGGTGTGATTCCTTCCTTTAATCAACGTCAGCCACCCAAGTGTTTGGCCTCTAGAGGTGATCCACCAAGGAAGAACAAGTATTTAAGAAGTTGGGTATTTGGCAAAACCCTAGTTTCTATCTCTATAGAAATTGTAAGTACTCTCCACAAATCTTATGCAAGAGTGTGTAACCCCAATCTATGATAAGACCCATCTTATTTATAGATGTAGGAATAACCCTTTCCTAAACTATTTAGGATTAGGGTTTGTATTATAATTAAACTCCTTTAATTAATAATACTCCTAATCCAATTAGGAATCCATGGGAGAGTACTTCTATTAATTAATTCTCAATCCCTATTAGGAATCAAATAATAGTAAAAGTAATAATAATAATAAGACTACTCTTATTAATTTATATTTAATATTTCCAAAATATTAAATAATAAATATTAAGCTATTTAATTTATTCTATCTCCATAGACTAAATTAAATACACTTAACTTATTATTACAATTATGCCATTTACTTCTTAAAATAAATATTTTCCTTTTGCGGTGTGACCCTTTAGGTTCTCCATATTAAACCGGTTGTGAATAAATCAATTAGAACAATTCTAATCTTATTTAAATAAATAAATTAAACTATTTAATTCATTTAAATAAATAATATTTATTCTACAATAAGGGTAAGCCCCTTAGCGATTAACGACTTTCCAGATAATATAGATTTCAACATTAATCACAAAAGAACCTTTGAGTAAATAGTTACTGTACAATTCAATCCTTCTACCATACAATGTCCCAATTAAATATAAGACATGGATTTACTATCAAGTCTTATTTTATTTAATTATATGTATTTCGATTCCTAAATGCACAACTCTAATTAATCCAAATTAGAAACTCCTTTCTAATTTCATTCTGCCTTGGCCAAGGACTACTGAGTTATCATTTATCGAATCACATAGGACATTCACATCTTTTACTAGACGAGGTAGATTCTTTGTTGATCATTCACCTATCTCCATGTATAACTAATTATACCCAATCATATCCTTTGATATACCCATAAGGTCTTAAAGGACATGTCAAAGTATAACTCATCATACACAAGATACTATGATGATCTCAAGTCCAAGGATCACTTGTACAACTATCACTATAGAAATTCCTATTGACAGGCGAGTAAAACTCCATTAGGTATTCCTTAGCGAGCCACGTTCAGTGAACTTATTCTCCAATAAGCACCTACATACTTGCTTTTGTGTCTCCACACAAATGATTATGAGATCAATCATCCTCTTTCTAAGAGCAAGCAACGTATGTACTAATCTATCCGGATCCACTAATCCCCAATTTAGTAATCCAACGATTAGGAACAATTTTAGTTTGTGAGCTATCTAGAATTTAGATCTCATTAGCATGATCACCATCATGATTCTAAAAGCATTGCTCAAAACTATGGGTTTATCACATTTAATATAACAGCACTATGTAGATAATATAAAATGCCTTTTAAGAAAATCAATTCCTTTATTAATAAATGAATAAGATTACAAAGTATATGCTACATCATATCAAATATGATTGGCTTGTGTGCATAATACTTTCAGATTTGGTCTTATTACATAGATGATATCTAACAATCCCAAATCATGAAATTTATCCTCCACTCGCGATCCACTTGAATTGAGCCTCAAATTAGGTATCCTTGAGTAGTTTCCAGCACAATTAGTCTCGATCATTTGTTCTACACCCGGAACATGAATTGACTCTTGATTGTTTGGTGCGAGCCTGGTCAGGATCTCATCATTCCCCTCTTCTTGAAAAGGATTTGTCCTCAAATCTAACATCCCCTCCTCTTGAAAAGGATTTACCCATAAATCTGATCCTACACAAAAACAAATTAAGTAAGTAGCATCAAACGAATCATAACCTAAAATCTCAACTTGCACATAAAATATATAAACGATATCAATAATGCAAATAAGATTATGAAAAGAATCATCATAATTTTCAACTCCCTCAAAGAACACAGCAATAATGTTTGGCAATTTCCCCGAATTGACATGAACATCTCATATACGTTTCCTTCCAAGCGATGCTCGACATAGCATAACACACTACAAACTCCTCGTAGCACCACCCGGAAACTCAAACTTTCGATCTCTTTTACTCAAGAACACGTCCACAACAACTCGATGCTCTTCCTCACGTATTCCAGATACTTCCAACGTATTAACTACATCAAAACAAACTAAATAAGCAACTAAAGCTAAAACGCAATCAAAATTTCTACCTAAGAAATCAAATGCATATATAGTAAAATAAAAGCAAATAAAACTATGAAAAGTCCTATTTCCTCCTGGATCAAATATCATCATATAGAACTCTCCAAGTTGCATAAACTCCCATTCACGAATTTCAGGATCAAAAATCAACGTGGTGATCTCGTCCATTCGCAAATACATCCATTGACGAATTCCCCGATCAAAAGTAAATCCTATGATCTTGATCATTCGCACAAACTCCCATTTCATTGCACCGGGACCAAATACCATCGTTTGAATCTCATCTTGGCGCAATAATAAACAAACTCGAATTCCTGGATTAAACACAAAACCAAACAAATCAACAAGTTCCTTTTGTTTAATCACAAAGAAATCAAATAACTCAAAATCACATGCAAAGTCTACTAAAACGAAATCCAAAACACTTTCCTTTAGACTTTCCATGCATTGTCTGAATGGGTTTAGCCAACGATCCATGCTTTCCTCCTCAATGAGTAAGAATCCATCTCGAATCTGCAAAACAAAATTAACCTTTCCCATCCCATTGACGTTAACGCATTCAAAATCAAGTAATCGCATCAATGAAATCAAAAGATCACAATCAATACCACAAGATGAAAACTCACTAGCATATATACGATGATCACAATTAAACTTATCTAATGCTAAAGAATTTCCCCAAGTGTTAACAAAAGTTAGAATATCATCAAAACAAATATTATCATATTTTCCCATGAAAGAATGCAAAATATGATTTAACATGAAAACATTTAATGCATTAGTTAATCCCAATGATTTAACTAAACATGTATGTAAACCATATCTTAACTCAATCCGATAATAATCACTTTTCAATTCAATACCAAATGATAGTAATTCTTTCCCATTCAAAACAACATTCTCAAAATGATGCAATGATAACAACTCTAATGGAAAGACATTACCAAATGATAACAAATCATGCAACGAAGATTTCTCTACTGAAGAATCATGATCACTACCATTATCAATTAACGACATGCCATGTAAAGATTGATTAACATCAAAACCTAATTTAACATGTGAATGAAAAACCCTAAAATGAGTTTCATGCAAGTACAAACGTTGAAACCGAGAATACCCGCAATAATCACTAGAATAAATTCTACGAAGATATGCACTTTGACAATCAGAATTTACCAAATGATAGTAAGAATATTGACAACGAGAATACAACGCATGCTCATAAACTAACTGGACAAATATCAAATACCCTTCCTAGTTTATGATAAAGACGATTTTACCCTCCAAATAGCTAAACACAAATTTATCCATGGAAGCATGCAAAACATGTTTTAAATAACTCATGAAAATACTAGATGCATCAGTTAATATAATCGAGATAACTAACCACCTATACAAATCACATGTTGACACAATTTTCCATTTATCACTTTTCTTAAGCTAACTTGACTAGGCAATATCATCACATGGTTATCAACACATGTAAATAAAACACAAGTACTATGCAATTTTTCAAACATACTATCTAAACAAAGAAAAGCATATCGATACTTGTTTACCAATTCAAAATCGACGCACAAGCTCATCGTCTTATCCCCCTTAGGTACTATGATCTCATGAATAGCACACGCACTAATGCTTTCTCCCACGATACCTGCTTTGATGAAGTTGGACTTCATCCACTCTCCAACCCGCCTTGGTAACTTCGTCGTCTCCTCAGGAATACTATAAGCTGGCTGATATGGAATGATAGCTCGGGGTATGTCATCAACAACCTGTACAAGAGACAAAACAGAACTAGACAAAGAAAAGTTAATCTTGTTAGTATTCAAATGCGTCGTCTTGTACGACAGTCATTGACTTTTCAAAATACAACTCACTTTTCAACTCACTCTCCTCTCTTTTTTCACTCTTACTCTCCACTGTTTCTTCCTCTCGTTTATTTTCACTCTCATTCTTTTTATTCTCTCGTTTCTTTTCATTATCTTTTTCACACTTTTCTTTTTCACACTCAATCTTTTTTTCACTTTCTTTTTGTCGTTTACTTTCACTTGTATTTTCTTCCTCGGGATCACGGACTTCATCTCGAACATTAGAATCTAACAACTCTCCTTGAACCGCATATTCGATTAATTCTTCTTTCATCTGCGGCTGGGCTTACTCCTTTTGCGTCTGTCGGACGTTTTGTAGTTGTTTCATCCAATCTTCCCACATCTTATCAAAGTTGTCCTCTTTGATCTCCTTCGTAGATACTCGTTCCTTATACACCTTAGGAGTTTCTTGTGGCTTCCTCCAATGCGACTTCTCATGTTGACGAACCTTCCTATCGTCATCCCATGTTGAATGCCTTGAACGATGATCCACATATCGTGAAAATGCATATTCCTCCCTCCTACTAGACTGTACTGAAACAAACCGCTTCCTCATAACGGTTTTCAATTCTGCCCATGTCTCGACCGGACACTTTCCACATCTTTTCCTGCTACGCACAAATTTAGCCCACCATGTAGATGCATGACCAGAAAAATCCTGGATCGCCAGATTGAACTTTTTATGCTCCGAATAATCATAATAGTCAAACTCCCGTTCCTTCCTTTTCTCCCAACTCAAATAAGCTTCTGCATCTGCTCTACCTTGAAAAGATCTATTTTGCCACTCATAATTATTTTCACAATTATATCCATACATGATTGCTGCAAAACAAAGGTTAGTAGATAAAAAATTTCCTCACACACTCCCTTACGTGTTTCGCTCAAACAATGTATCACATAATTATAAAAATCGCTCATGTATCGCTCAATAGGCTTTTACCCTCAATTGATCTCACACTCTTGCCTTTTACCACTCAAATTCCCTCTAATAGGTTCTTTTTGAATTCACCAAACAATTATCACAGTTTTTCTATTCAATTCAATAAGAACTTATCACAAAACAAAATATAGCACACTACAAAAAAATGGGGCTTCAGCAACAACCGATTTTCGTTGCTAAAGGTGTCAAATTTCGTTGCAAAAGGGTGTTCGCAACGACTTTACTGTCGTTGCGTCTTTCGTTGCGCAATGAGCGTTGCTAATTGTTCCGCAACGAACGTATTTTGTTCGTTGCCAAAAGTAATACATTTTGCAACGAAATTTGGCTTTCGTACAGAGACATCGATCTTTTAGCAACAAAATGTATTGTTACAGAATAATTAACATTTCGATGCTAAAAACCCCATTTCGTTGCAAAAGCCTGCTAATTGGCAACAAAATGAACTCTTTTTTTTTTTGCAACGCCATGCATTTTCGTTGCAATTGACACCATTTTGTAACGACATTTTTCGTTGCAGTAAATTATGAAAATTGTTGCCTAAGCTTGCTTTCATTGCGGAATGTAAACTTTTTAGCAACGATTTTCGTTGTTGATTATATTATTTGACGACATTATGCTGAATTAGCAACGAAAATGTTTGTTGCTGGTTATTTTTCAATAGCAACCAAAGTCATCGATTAGCAACGACCATTATATGTAGTCGTTTCTTTATATGTGCAACAAAAGTTGATATGATTTGCAACGATAAAAAATGTTACCTTTATTTTTGTATTAGCAACTATATCCTCTTCGTTGTTATTAGGTTAATTTTTCGTTGCCAAATATTATATTTTTAATGCCATTAGCAACGAAAATTTGTTGCTAAATGTATAAAAAATTGTTGTTATATTAAAACTTGTTCAATGCTTTGATAACGAATTATATTGTTGCCAAATCAAAATTTGACATTCTTTTTGTGTACCTGGCTGGCTCAATGTCCCCATTGCAAATAATGGCAAAAATACAAAAAACTAAAATATTATTAACTTAATAAAATCATCCACTACATAATCATTCATTATCTTTACAATTAACCATCTAAAGCTACCACAGTTCTTCAATCAAAGTATATATCTACATATATAGAGAGAGTACACTTCATAATTTCGTCCCTTGTCTTCCGTAAACGTAGCACGAAAATTTGATACCCAGTATTGTAAGGCAGGTCGTAGAAGCAGTCTTCCTGCACATATTTAAAAATAATAGCAAGTCAGAAAAATGAAGCAAATAGGTCACCAGAGGCACTTAATGCCAAAATCAACAATAGAGATGTTACGTGGTACTAATGTACACCGTATTGCTCATAAGCAGAATATCTTTTGCTACAAATCCAAATAGAAAAAGAACCTATAGTGCGACTATATGATTGCTCTGTTACAAGAAAAAATTGGAATCTTAATCGGCCATTTCATGAATTAATTTCAGTAAGCATAGTGGTAAACATATTTTCTGTTACAAGACTTATAGATTATTATTATATGTTGACCTCAAGTCAGAATTCAGTCACATTCAACAACCACAAACATCACACAATCTTAAATACCATCACACAATCTTAAATAACAATGTTTAGATTTCTATATAGAAAGGACAACAATTATGGAAAAGTTGAGGCTATTAGTCAATGTGGAAAAACTTTTCTTGAGACGACAAATTTCCATACAGTATATGCCCCAAAGATGCTAGCTATAATCACAGACATCATAGATTTAATTACACATGAATTCGTATTGATTGCTATTATATTATTTATAATCCATGAACAGGTCTATTAACCTAATTAGAAATTAATAAATAATAGACTTTCAGGACAAGATCTAGAAACAAACCAATACCAGCTTTATTGTTCACCTGAATTGTTTAAACTTTTACGCTACTGTGTGACAATATCAGGGTATCCTGCACCTCAACTTATTGATTTTTGGAGGAACATTATCATACCTGAGCAAAAAGTAACTTGCATTAAGAATTCAAAGTGAATACTCTGACAACAATCTGACCAAATAGAACAATACTTCATGAATTCGCCAATTTTACATTTAAGGTTATACAACATAAGCAGGCTCTTCAAGTTTGCACGTATGTTGATTAAATGTTCATAATGTAGCAAAATGATTCAGGCTTTTACCAGAACTTCGTCGTCGTAGCTGGAAAAAGCTTTAGCCAGATCCTGAATACTGCTCACTATTGCATGATGAACTTCTTTCCCTCCAGTAAGACAAAACCTGCATGTTCAAACATATAGTATCTTATACTGCCGTATGCTCAAACTAGAGAACTTATTTCCACAAATTCCAAGTCAAGCTGCAGGCAAGAATGCAAAATACAAAAGTAAGCATGCTTACCCAAACAATGCTGCAAAAACTTTTAGGGTAATCTCTTTGTCTGGTCTGTGTAGGGACAGTGAGCTGCACTTTGCCTAGTAATTTGTTTGTTTTTGGTTGGGTGGATACTTGCATCCCACCCCCTTCATATAGCTTCTCTATTCTATCTATTTTCTCTATCTAAAACAATTTTATGATAGAAAAATTACTAATGTACTACCCCGTCCTCCAACGAATAGCTCAAATACAAATTTTTACACAAATCAGGAATGTCAAATTTTAATTAATATTACAAGATTAATCAAAACCTGTATCCTATGTTTTTTACCTGCATGTTCCTAGCAAAATTTAGTTTGGCAATTACACTGCAGTTCTTCGCCAACGTCTATATAGCATCCAGTAGAACTTGAAGATGTGTTTTCTATGGAGAAATGTGCATAGCTTGTTGATTGAATACCAGGCGAACATAAAATACAGAGATCTCTAATACAGACCCAAAATTATGAACCATATTTTTAAGTAGCCTTGCAAAATTTTAAAGCAAATCAGGAATGTGGTTGCTAATGCTATTAAGTGACTTTCTCAAGATCAACTAGTCATAAGTGATCTTTATGATGAAGTGATGAAGACAGAAGGTTTTGATGAATTTTTTTCTTGCAACTGTTTTTGACCATTTGGTGGATAATGAAAAGCAAGCCAAGGCATTTATGGTCAAAAATCAAAACCTTCGCAGGATTTGGATAATGAACTTCATGGTTGAAAAACACATCTATAATTGAGATGTTTTTGGGGATAGATTTTTGGGAAGAAACTTATATTAGTATATTATAAATGATGACTAATGTTGATGGAACTTACTTTTGATTAGAACTTAAATGACTTTTTCTGCAGAAATATTTGGTTATTTTTGTTAAGTGATATATGTAAGAAACTAATGGCTTTTGTAGCCTGTCTAATGGTGAACTAGGGATTATGGTTATGTAAAATATTATTGTTTCTGTCTTAGACTTTTGCTAATGATGAAAATTATGATATGATTTTCAATTATAGTGCTTAATGCTTGCTTAATAATTAATAGTTGATACTAACCGAAAATAGGTACCAATTCCATGATTCTGCTTGCCTTCCCTGTTTTTGCTTACTCTAAAATCTATTCTATAAATATTCACAATTTATATCAACATTTATCATGTTATAACAAGCCTGCATACACCAATTTCCTCCTGTATAGAAGTCTGGACAAAAAAGGGCTAAATCCATGAGCATTGTCACGGTTATAATTCTTCTAGCTTTTTCTCCACTTTGCATCTCTCGCAAGAACAAATAGTGGCTACTTATACCCTCAAATATTTATGCATATACACAAAATTATAAGGGATATCTTTAAGAATATTTGAAACTTTATTTTTTCTATCAAACAATGTAAAGTATATAAACTTTAAATTCCAATATTGATAGTATTCTTTAACTTATAGGACGATGTGGAAGCAGAGATGAGAAGGCTTAAGCTGGAGCTAAAGCAAACAATTGACATGTACAGTACAGCCTGTAAAGAAGCACTTTCAGCAAATTTTAAAGTAATGTGGTTCATCATAATTTTTTACCTCTACAAAATTTTAGATATGTTTTTCAACTATAAAGTTCATTATCCAAATCCTGACATTCAAAATTTTAGATGTGGATAAATTCCAAAAATCTATCCACAAAAACATCTCAATTATAGATGTGTTTTTCAACCATGAAGTTCATTATCCAAATTTTAGATGTAGATAAATTCTTACTTAATATTAAGGATACATTTAAATATTTAAAATTATCCTAAAAAGTCTATTTTAGAAATGAAATTTGGAATGGAGGGAGAATATTGTATTTAATTTATTTATTCATTCTAATGTTTTTTTAATTAATATATTCTTTTATAAATAAAAAACTATTTATAAAAAATTAGTTTTCCTACACTAAAACCAAATCCTCGATCCGCCATTGCTTGGCAGTGCATGTGAACCTTCTCAGCATATATACTGGAAAGCCATGGGTAAATATACAAGTACTACCTAACAGCCTCAAAAAACTAGGTAGGGGTAAGAGTATCAATATTACCTAATTGCCTAAAAAAATGTGCAGTATTTTTTTTATCACCATAAGGTACACTCAAAATCTCAAAATACTAGAAACCAATAGGATTCATGAGACTAGGAAATTATAATTATTATAGTTCATGCTTCCTCCTAAGTAGAACAACGTATATTCTCATCATAAACCTCCACTACCTAAGAGATGCAGGCCAGCTGTCAGCCACCTTTGGGGATTCGTGCACACCACACAGATAGTCCACCAAGTCAAACCAAATATTAGTACTCCATGAAAATGTGCTTTACTGCAATCTTCCATCCTTTTCTTGTAGGGAATAATCTTGCCTCATATTTCTTTCCTTTTTATTTCTATTATCTATTGTCGTAATTGTTCATAATATAATTTTCATATGGTCAAATCAGTGTTATGCGACATGTGAATTGTTCTGAACTCATTATACCAGATGTTAAAAAAATGGCAGGGCAGGAACAGGGTTGATGGGATACAGTTACAAATAGTTTCTTTCAAGAAAAAATGGCACTCATACATAAGTTGGAACCCATAAAGTTGAGCTTCAATAAGAAAAGGAAGCATTACATATAAAAAAAAAGTTACGAAACATATATTAACAAGTTATATGACACCAAAAATTTTCATTTCATATACGATGGTACATTACTCAACATCATATCCCATCTATCATTTTTGCAAACAAACATAGCATGACGAAAATGTATAACTCAATCGCTAACCCGTGAACCCACTCAATTTATCCAAACTAAATGGAAAGCCAATTCACAAGTCAAGAAAAACAGAATCAATTACCCACTAGTTCATTATATTATCTTAGTACTATAAACCCGCCCCGAGGAGTCCAAAACATACCCCAAATTACACAAACCATCAATGGGACAGAATTAGGAAAAACGTTCTACATTAAGGTTCTCTAAATCACTTAATCATCCAATTTAATTTTCATTTTCCTTAAACCCTATCACATTAACTTATTAAAAAGAACAAACAATCCATTTCAAGATCATTTGTGGTTCTACGGTAAACAATGCAATAAACTCGCACTTAATCCACTCCAAGATAACAACTTTACCCAATAAAGCCTCAATTAGGGCACCAATTAACAGTCAACTTACCAAATAATCAGTAAAATAGTATCAATCGCACGAAAAAACAGCTAAATTGATAAAATCGCACGAAAAAAAATAGCTAAATTGATAAAACAAAACAAATCAAAAAAAGTAAACTGACCTCGAGGAACCAAATTTCCTGCTCAAGCCGCTTCAATTCAGCCAAAATCCGGTGCTTCCCTTTCGTATCAGCGGCAGCCGCCAATGATTGCATCTGCTCCGAATCCGCGGATTCCATTTCTCAGTGTCTGATACAAAAACTGAATCCCACTTTTTTAAACCCTAAGAAATTCCCAGCCTCCACCGCTTTATTCACCGACTCGGAGGTGGAGGCTCCGCCGTCGAGGCATGCGCATTCACACTCGACAGGGCGGTACTCTTAGGCGGCGCTGCTGGCCAAGGAGGCGGCGACAGTAGAGAACTTGGGTGGAGATGGTGCAAATCTAGATCTAGATCTAGATGGAAGGGTTTGTTTGGTGCAGATTTAGATGGAACTCGTCATATCTATTTTTTTTTTGTTTTGGTGTTTGGCAGATGAGTATGGAGAGTTGGGACACGTCATATCTCCTTGCACATCAAAACAACAATTGTCCCCTATAATTTATCATACAAACCCATTTTTTCTCAGTATCCTAATAACATTTAAATTGTATTTTATTATTAATTATATTAAATTTTATATATATATATATATATATATATTCTAATTATATATATACATAAATAAGTTTTCATCATTGTTCAGAAGTAGATAAGGATAATCAATGTAATAAAGTCATTTAAAGTGAAGGGTCAAAATCATTTATTATTCAGCATTCGTAGAAGGTATGTATATATCTATATTATAAAGTCGACCACTTTTTAGACAGTTACTTTTAGTGTTAATAATTAATTTGTGTAACTCTGTCACAAAAAAAAATGCTCAATAACTCCATCAATAATATTGATATTACTTATCTAAATACTTAAATTATATCATTCAGTTATTCGTAAATGTATGATTTGTACCTCTATATAATTCTAAAAATATTTATGTATATATGTATACCAAATATAGTTTATAATTTTAAACTTTAGTTAATGTAATTAAAATGATTAACATGTACCTTTAATAGAATATATACTTAAAATTTTAAAAATTATTTTATATTAATTTAATATCTATCTTTAAAATTAGAAATATTTTTCTGAAAAATATATCACTGATGTTCTAAGATTTACTTCAAGCAAAGTAATGAAGAATTTTTCCCTAACAAAATAATTGTCACTAATTACATATTGTGAATAAAATGTATTTCATAAATAAAAATTTTCTTCATTAGTCCCTCACAAAAAAAGCTTATTTGGGAAGGAAACAATTCACTCACAAAATTTCCTTCGCAAGAGCCCCAATTTCTTGTAGTGAGTACACATATGCATATACTTAAATAAATAGTAAAACAAACAAGTAGAATTCAATTATGACTCAAACAAACATATAAACTTTTGAACAATTTTTAATGAAGTATGTTATTAGTAATATAATTTTACGAACAAAAACTAAAAAATATTAATAACATTTTATCGGTCCATAAAATTAAAACAAAAGATTATAACAACTTTCATTAAATTGGTTACTAATTTATTAAAGAAAAATCAAACGCAATCAGTACATAACAAAATTTGGCTGAGAAAATGCAAATAGTCTGAAATGACTTATTATTTTGGCAGTGTACTTGCAAAAATAAAAATAAAAATTAGTGTCTATCATAATTTGTTTCTTCATTATTTGTTGTTGGGATAATACACTTTTTGTCACTGTACTAGGGTCCGATTTTCATTGTGGTTACCGAAACTTTTTTTTTTACAATCGAATAATTGTACTCTCAAAAATTATAAAATGGTCATTATTTTTAATTTTCGTCCGAAAAAACGGACGGAATGCTGATTGTGCATATTTTTGCTGACGTGGAGCTGGGCTTGTCATGCTTAAAAATTATTTTAAAAAAATGTTGCTCATGAGTGTTGAACTCTAGACCTCTACACACTAGAAACCTTATATTCCAACAAAAGCCACTGAACCAACTACCTATCATGCTAAAATTTATGTAACACTAATATTTAAACCACCTAGCATCGTTTCTATGCATGTGAAAATGAGATAATACACTTTTTGGCCATTGTACTAGGAATTGTATTAATAATAATAAATTTTAAATACTTAAAATGATAATAATAATAATTAAAATAATAATAATAATTAAAATATTCAGATTATGATTAATATAAAAATTCAGATTTCTTTTCTTCATATTAGTTTTTAAAAGTTTGCTTTTCCGGTTTGTTGTTCTTAATTTGTTTTGATTTTATAAATTCTTTTTAATTCAGTGAAAATAGAAAATTTTAATTATTCTATCAGAAGTGCAAAGGGAGGGATTGAGATGAGGGTGATCTCATCGAAAAATCTCTTCATACTCGTTAGTTTTGTTGATGGAATTGAAAGTTTAGACCTCCAGTCTCTAGAGCACCTGGGAGTATGTATACATGGTACTTGCTTCTTCCAACACCAATGCCCTACAGTAACATTATGCAACTTGAAAACCTTTAAAGTTAAGAAGTTACTTAAAGAGTAGGTGCACTTGCTAAGAAAATTTCTTATTACAACACGTCCCTCTTGATCTAGGCATCCCCTACACAACAGGGAAAAAAAATCACAATTGTGAGATAATTTAAATCACAATTGCGAGATGATTTTGATTTCTTCTTCGGGTATGTTGATGAATGTTCTTAGAAACAAAATAAACTAGCCAATAATGAGTTTCACTGTTTGTCATGTTGAGTTCCCTTTCTTGACATTTTGTATCGATATGGGGAATGCCCCTAAGTATATGTATCTCTTTTCTCTTATATACATTTAAATTTAGCAAAAAATAAATTAAATAATAGTGAACAACTTATAAGTACAATTTATACAGCTTATATGTACAATTTATATTAGTAAATTTTGATTGATTTTTATGATCAATTATGAATGATGATGTATTTGATATGTCTCCCATTTATGATATGTATTTTTACAACTTTAAATGGTTGTGATTTGTTAGTAATTGGTCAATATTTTTTTATTTTTACTTTTTATAAATAAATTGAATAAATTGTTTATTAGGTGATTGACATTCGAATTCGGATATTTAAATAATTTGTTTATTCGAATAAAAAATAGAAACGAATATTTTCCGCATTTGGACATAATTTTTAAATACTAAATACGAATATTTTTTGATAATTCTCCGAATACCGAATATGGTCTTACAAAAACATGCTTATTGGGATTATCTTAATTTAAGGCAACATTTTAATAGTCGTTGCAAAAAGTTGTATAAAATATGCAACGAAAATAAAAAGTGTTGCCAATGAATGTGGTCCATATTAGACAACAAAATATAGCAACAAAAAAACTTTTGTTGCCCACGATGAGGAGAAATCAAGTGGTTAGAAATTTTGCAACGACTTATGAATTTCGTTGCAAAAAGTGAAAGCCTGACACAATCTACAACGAAGGACAAGTTTCGTTGCTAAACATACACTTTTAGCAATGACTTATAAAGTCGTTGCCTGAAAAATCGTTGCTAAAGCCCCATTTTTCGCAACAAAAAAAACTTTCGTTGCCCACGATGACAGGAAATCAAGTGGTCAAAAATTTTGCAATGAATTTCTAATGAAAATTTTTCCCGCCAATGAATTAACAACGAAATTTTGTAACGACTTATGAATTTCATTGCAAAAAGTGAAAGCCTGTCACAATCTACAACGAAGGACAAATTTCATTGCTAAATATATACTTTTAGCAACGCCCGAAAAATTGTTGCTAAAGGCCCATTTTTTTGTAATAGCAGTATAAGATGTATGATAACCAATAGAAATTCACAATCTCCAATTATAATCCTCTTCAATGAAATCCCATTGTCTTCAAACTTACGCACCCAATCAATTGAAACAAATAATAACAATTTCTCTTCACTTTTTTTTTGATACTCACGAATTTTTTTTTTTCTCCTTTTTTTTTGTACTCACGATTTGTTTTTTAATATATATCAATAAGAAAAATTAAGGATAAGTAACCTGCTAGGAACTCAGCTTTGATACCAAATGATAGACTCCACGGCACGCTTGCGTGAGGTGGTCGTCGCCCGGATCGTTTCCAGCAAGTTATGAAGGTGGAACACTCGCAACACCTCAACCCTTCGCTTATATTGAGACGAGAACCTTGGTACAATTGCTCTGCGCTAGGAAGCTTGCGTTGAATGGAACACCAACGACACCTTGACCCAATGTCTATAAAGAGACAAGAACCAAAAGTACAATCGACGTTTAATGTATGATAGATTGACGCCACAAACAACTATGAATTGTTGTATGATAAGTCGATAATTGAATCTCAAGAAAACTAAGAAATTAATCTAGGAATTCTTAAAGAACCAAAAGATGAGAAAATCTCACAAGAATTTTATTAATTAAAAGTAATATAATGTCTAATCTATTATTACATAACCCATGTATTCTATTTATAGTAATAGAATAAACCTTAAAGAAACCCTAAATCCTAAAAGGAATAGAAATCCAATTGGAAATCAAATTCTACCTAACTAACTAATATGAAAATCAAATCATATCTAATAAATATCCTAATTACATTAGAAATCTAAAAGATACGGAAAATCCCTAAAAATATGGAAGTAAATCTTGGAAAATCTTGAAAAACGCGTTGCCTCGAAAAAAACGCGCTGAACAATCTGACGCTCGGGCGCGGGGCGCGCTGGCCTTAGCACTATTTTGGCGCGAGGCGCGTCGGGTGGTCAGCAAGAATTCCTTCTCTAATTTTAAGTCCCGAACTTGATGTCTTGCTCTTCTTTCACTTCCTCCATCAAACTTGAATTTTTGTATGGCACCAATAAAGGAACTTAGAACCATGTCCCATAACGAATGTTTTATCATGAAGCTTGAATCTCATTCCTTCGCTCCGTGTAATGCTCCTTGACTTGACTTGTGTTGATTTGGTATTATTACATAGATGATATCTAACAATCCCAAATCGTGGAATTTATCCTCCACTCGCGATCCACTTGAATTGAGCCTCAAATTAGGTATCCTTGAGTAGTTTCCAGCCCAATTAGTCTCGATTATTTGTTCTATACCCGGAACATGAATTGACTCTTGATTGCTTGATGCGAGCCTGGTAAGGATCTCATCACTACATCAAGGGTAAAAATTTAGCGAAGAAAACCCAAAAGGAACAAACCTTGTAATCAAAACCCATGGACAACTGCCACAAAATAAACCGTTGGGAGCTCAACACCAGCCCAAAGCAAAGCACATCCAAAGGAGAGAAGAACAAGGGAGGTTCAATGAAGAGCAGCCAACGCACTAAACCAAGGATGAGAGCAAAAAACAGGAGCTACAAGGAAGAGAAATCAGATCAAAGAGTCCCAAAGGAGAAACAAGCAACAAATCAATCTGAAACCTCAAAGGCCCGGTGAAGCACCACTAGGATCCCATCCCTAGTAAAAGATATCCAGCCAAGATAGGTAGAGGACGAAGAGAGCTAACCTCAACAGAGAGAGCAAGTGATCTAATAACTTAGCCAAAGCAGCCAAAACCAAAACACGGCAGATACAAGTCCAAAGCAGGAAAAAGTACCAAAAATTATAGATAACTCAAAAAACCGATACACATCCAAGAGGAAACCATGAAAACAAGCATCTTACACCTTTTCGGAGATACCAACAGCCTCTAGGCACAATCCCCATAGCCCAGGAAAGATCCTCATAGATAGAAAGGAATGCCAATGAGAGAGGAATCAACAATCAAGGACAAAATCTAGTCAAGGAAGCACCAAAACACCGTGACCCCGTAACCCAGAAATGGAAACCACCATAACACAATGACACCACCATTGGTCCAACATACTGCAGCAAACATCACGAAACCAGCCCCCTACAACCCAAAACCACCAAACCAGATCCAAACTCCCAGAACCAAGAACCGAGCATAGCTCCTCTACTCACAGAGCAGTGAAAGATCACATGGCCAAAGTCATCGGACTGTACTAAATAGGCCAGAAAATTGCTTTCGAGTGGGTTCATGTTTAGAGATGTCGGAGGGTCTCTAAACAGAAGACAACACTATGAATAGAAAGATGGAAGGAGAGTGGGTGGGCCGCAGGAAGGTGAGGGTAGTGAGAAGATCTGGTGGTGAGAGATGATAGTAGCATGAAGGAGGAGGCGGAGGAGGGGGGGTTTCCTAGAGAGAAGGAGGAGCTTCTCTCTCTACCCTACTTGGAACCCTCTCTTCTTTCGTAGTCCTTGTTCTCCTCCCTTTTTTATAAAACCCTAATTATGAGTCTATTAATAACTACTGATAAAATCCAACCCGTAAATGATAACTACAAATAAAATCAAATCTTCAGCCAAAAGGAAGCAAATCATCCGGGCGCGTAGCCCCACGCGCCTTCCGCGTCCAAGCGATGCGGCTCTCAGGTTTGTGCGATGCGGCTTCTGGCCTTGTATATTTATGCGCCGCGGCTCGCAGGTTCATGCGCCGCGACTTCCAATTGTTATCCCGCGCCGCGGCTTCTCCTTGTATGTTGTGCCTCCAAAACCCTGGCCTCTCTTTTGTTCATCTGTTTTGGCCAATCTTCCTCATGAATTACAGCCACTAAAACTTATACACCTGTTTAACTTTTGCCAAACAATAATCATCACCTGTAGCAACAAATCCAGGCTAAACTTGTAAAAATATCCATTATTTACACAATCACAAGCTGAGATCAATTATTCACAAAAACTATTAAAATGCACTAGAATACTACTAAAAACTCTTAAGAAAAGCAAAATACTCAAGTCAAACATACCCAATTAATAGATATAAAATCTACTCATCACATCCTTATCATTCTAAGCTTCTTGAATAAACCCATTAAGTCCTTCCCTGAAGCGTTTTGCTCGTGCTCTCGTCACTAGTCCAACTGGAACTCGCACCGGATCCGCTACATAGCTTCCACCCTTGTCCAAGATAAGCATGTCCTCATCAATAGAAGAAATATTAGACGAGTCTAGGAGAGTTGTTACTTTTGATGCAAACCTTTTGGGCATAGCCCGAAGAAGCTTACGGTTGATCTCGTTTTGTGGGATGAATTTGTCAAGTAGCTTCAAGGAATTCATGAGAGTTAGGAATCTTGCTTCTGCCTCCTTGATGGTTTCATCTTTTTCAAGCTTGAACATCTTGTAATCATGCATGAGCATGCTTAGCTTTACTTCTCTAACTTTTGAAGTTCCTTCATGACTAACTTTCAAGGTATCCCATATTTCCTTTGCCAAGTTGCATAAAGATACTTTATCAATCTCCAATTGTACCATTCCACTAAGGAGAGTGTTCATTGCTTTGGAATCATCGGATGTCATGTAAACCTCGATTGAGTCCATCTCCATCAATGTCTTTGGTGTACCATCATTCTTCCTTGGAACAACCGGTCCATTCTCGACGACCCACCATTCCCAAGGATCCCTTTTGAGATAGATCCTCATTCGGAATTTCCAAAAATTATAATTCTCCGTTCCATAAAGCAATGGTGGTCTATTTGTCGATTACCCTTCTTGGATATTACTCCCAAATTGTGCCATAGAAGAATCTTTCCCTACAAGTCACCTTTAAGACCAAGATAAGTAGAGCCAAGCTCTGATACCAAATGAAATTCAGATAGGCACACTTAGAAGGAGGGTTGAATAAGTGTGGAGCAAGTGATATACAATTTTTTTAAAATATAAGGTTCTGTTAAGAATGCAGTCTACCGTATTCACCAATTCAGCTTGTTATATCACCAGATTTTCAGAATTATCAGAAAATAGTTTACTGACAGTTTTTGTAAATTAATTTACTTATACTAAATAGTGACCTGAGTTAAAACCGATAATTTTCTGATGAAATATATATGTTCAAGTATTAAGATTAAGCTTTACAATTCGAATTGAGGTATGTAATGAATAATTAAAGTAAAATAATCAAACACATGAACACAAAGAATTTTTACATGGTTCGGCCCCTAACCTCTACTCTAGTGGCCTAAGCCACGTCCAATACCAACTAGTATTGGAGACTCTCTTTATTAAACAATATAACATTGTTACACAACAAGTTTATAAATATAATCTTGAACACCTATGTTCACCTTGTGCACTTATGCATCCCTTGAGTACCTATACTCACTTGAGCACTTTTGCTCCCTTTGTGCACTTATGCACCCATTGAGTACCTATACTCATTTGAGAATTTTTGCTCCCTTTGTGCACATATGCACCCCAAGCACTTATGCTCACTTTAAACTTGTTTGTAACACAACCACTAGCCTAACCCGAATTAGCAACTAATAGACTAAAACCCTAGTTTATGGCAGCTCATGGACGTGGGGATGGTGATTACCGATTCTCTTTCCTTTTCAGTTCACATGATCTCTCTTAAGGATGTCTCCTGAGCAAAGGGCTTAGTGCTTAGAGGATGTAGGTCTCTCCGAAGAGGAGTGAGAGGCTTGTGCTTCATGTATCTTTCTTAGTGAGTTTCTTTGGTTCTGAAGGAGTTTGTGGATTTCTATTCTGGCCATTTTCCTTTTATTTTCCGTTCTCATAGGTATCCTTTACCTCACAACTTCCTTTTCTTCTATGGCGGACTTCCTTGGTAGAGAGGGCCTTTAGTTGTTCCCATGGTGAGCGTCGGATGGCTTTGTTGTGTTGGGTTCTTATTTTAACATATATTTGTTCTTGCTCGCTTTTTCTCTTCTACCCTTGGACCCAATTCATGCTTTGGTTCTCTCCATCCGATTTGGGTTTTTGGGTTTGGCTTCCAGTCGGTATCCATGGACTTTCCCGTCCTGTCTCCTGCTATAGGGGACTTTTGCTGGCGGTTTTCATGTGGTGAGGGATAAAAGGTTTGATATTGCCCTCTTGTTCTTCCCCACTTGGGCGCATGGGATTTTTTGGCTGGTGCAGTCACGGTTTGCAGCTCCTTTGGGCTTCTATATGCACACGGGTCTCTATGTTTCTCTATTCATGGTTGCTCTATTCTAGGTGTTATGACTTATCATTGCTTTCTATTTAAATATTCAGATTAGGCTGTGTTTGATTGTGGTTCAGCTGAATATTGGTTCATCTGGCCTGTTGCTGGCTGTTTTGGCTATGCGTGGTTTATGTTCTGGTTTTCTCGCCGGACTTTTGGGTTGTGTTGGTGTTTGCAATCTATTCTTATTGTTCTTATTGTTCATCCGTTTATAGATTGTGTTGCTGTTTTGATTTACTCTCTACTTTATATCTTGTTTCTGGTCCTTGCCGGAAGCTATGGTGTTCGGTCGGAGATGTTTGGTCAGCATTGGGTTGTTTGAGTTGCTTGGTTACAGCTTGTGGGCCCATTGTTCAAGGCTGGATGGGCTGGTTTTTGGGACAGTCTGCTGACCTGCTGCTTTGCCTCGGTTCTGTCAAGGCTGATGGGATTGCCTCGGGCTGCTATGTTTCAAATTTCTGCTGCTTGTTGCTAATTAGTGCATGCACATGGGCTGAATTTTATTCCTCACGGGTGCAGCTGTTTTTGGCTGGTTGGTTGGTTGCGGTGGGATTTCGGACGTGGTCGACATTGATCTGTGATGCTTTCCTCCGGTCCCACTTGGGTGATGCGTTTGGGGCAGGTTGCTGCCTATGCTTGTTGTTCCCCACGTGGTTTTCAGTTGAGCTTATATTGCTAAATCGTGGGTTGTTGTGCTCCATTTGGGAGTATGTTGATGTGCTGAGCATATTGTCCTGTTTTCGCTGTCACGTGGGCCTCTTTTTTTTGCTAAATTATGTTTGTATATAAAAATGCAAAAAACTAAAGATATTATAATGAAGTTCAGAACGAAGCCCTCTTCTCCCGAGAGGACTAAAACACCTAGATAAAACTAGGAAAACAATTACCTAACCTAATTATATTATACCTCACAACCCGAGGCTAGGCAAAGGAAAACAGCTAAGATAAAACCTAAACTAATGAGATATTTAGCAATAACAAATAGGACCACGAAGCTAAAAGATAAACTAGAAAATATGCCTAAAAGGGCAGAAAAATTTCAGCAATAACTTCAACAGGTGCAGAACCCATTTGCCAACAAGAGCTGGTGGATCATCCTATTAAAAATGAGCCCACCAAAACAGCTAAAACAAGTGGAGAGTACTCCCCGTAATCAGCAGCACAACCAGCACATGTAGGGCCCGTATGCAACAGCTACATTGACTATGGAAGGTGAAATATAGCAGCCCATAATCAGAAGCAAAGAACAATCCACGAGACAATAAATTAATTAATTAAATTAATCAATCAATAATGCACACAAAGCCAAGTGGACAGCCATCAACAGCAACTGCAGCACCAGCTAAGCATAAACCACTAGCGCGGGTCCAGCAACCAAAAGAACAATGCAAGCAGCAACAACCAATTCAGCAAAAGAATCATGCACACGGCAGACCACGCGGCAAAACATTTGGGCCCAGATGAAATACATTCAACATTGAAATCACAGGGCAACAAGTGGGACACCAAAGAATTCATCAACAAAAAAGAGATCAGCAGCATAGAAAACAGCCCACGGTTTAGGCAACACGTGGGGAGCAACCAACAACCATCAAAAAGTAGAAACCCAAATTGAAAGCAATTTAGTGCGGGCCCAAAGGAGCACTACGATACTCTCAACGGTAAATTCTAGCAAAACAGCAAACAGTCCACAAGGGGGCACACTAGCAACAGCTGATCTTTCATTTCTGCTAGTTGAATTCACTCCAGTTGCTTTTCAGCTGGTTTGGGCCCACGATGTTGGCCTGGTTTCTTATGCAACAGCAGTCTCCAATTTGAACGAATATTTAGCGCTTTTTAGTGCTATTTGTTTTGGACGAATTTGTGGCCTTTTGTTATAGCAATTTTCTCTAATTTTTATTAGATGTTTCCGGTGCCGAATCTCGGGTTGTGAGAAATATTTTAAATTAGGTTAGGCATTTGATTTCCTAGTTTATCTAGGTGTTTTAGCCCTCTCGGGAGAAGAGAACTATGCTTTGATCTTCATTGTAATATTCTTAATTTTTTGTAATTTAATATACAAAATAATTTAGCAAAAAAAAGAAACAATAAGATTATAATATCAACTATGATCAAAGCAATAAATATATAACAGTTCAAAGCTTTTCTAGAATGCAATGATCAAAGTATAAGAAAGATATCACCATGTTATATTGCAATTAATGATAGTTGAATTTTGACAAAGTACACGGTATGCACAACAGCCTTTATGCTTCTTCACAAATTAGTACTTGAACAGTCTTTAAAGAATTTATATGTGAAGAAGAAAATACTCAGAGTGTATATTGAGAGTTATGCTTGTTGGACAATTTTTGTAAGGCACGGCTAAAGCATATATATAATATATAATAAATTATAGTTGTTTGCTTGATGTTGACCAACAGGCTGTTAATCATATTACCGTTTGAGACTGAGGAGGATAATCATTGGATCACTGCCTATTCATATTATGGTGCTTAATCAATTATGATACATAAGGCAGGATTCCGTTGGAACCATAAAAGGAAATCTTTAGGTAGGAATATTTTATTTTAGCCACCAACGAAATCAGCACATATATGTATATCCATATGCTTTAGCCAAATGATTCTCTCATTATTGATATGTTATAGCATGATTCCAGCCCATATCTATTCCAACCATATTTCCAGTCAACTAATCAACCAAGATACTTATTTCATTAAAAAAAGATTCAATTAGCTCAATTAAGTAAACATGGTAGGTTTATATATATATATATATATATATATATTCTCCCTGCTTTAATCATGTTGCTGATAAGAATACTTCTCTCAATATTACCGTTAGGACCCATGATGGAAATTACCATGATCATGATACTTAAAAATTTCAGCCATGATATTTGTTTCCATAATAATAATATAGTACTTGTTTCCTTAACAGATTACTCAATTAGTCCAATCAATTCGGCAAACATGGAAAAGTTAATCCCATAATGATTGTTTCCTCAATTTATTTAAAAGAATAATCAATTTAGCTCAATCAATTTTAATAAACATGGAAAGACTAATAATATAGATCCACCTCCATAATGTTTAACAGATTTAAACATATTTCTAAATAAATTAGCTTTTCAAATATTACTTCCAAAATCTGTTTTTATAATCAACCTTTCAAAAGATATTTCCTTTTTAAATATGAAAGCATGATTATTATTATTATTATTATTACCCACTTTCCTTTATTATCATGCAATGCAATCCTAGAGCTTTGAATTGAAATACATTTAGAGCTAAGATCTTACATAATATCATAGGGACTCAAATATTTTGCTTCCAATCTTCAGTCCAAGTAGATTCTCAAAGTCACTTTAATTTAGTGTAACATTGACAATGCAGTCTGCTATATAACTTGCTATATGATACCTGAAGATACTGAAAGAAGTATGCACACAAGTCAATCATATTTGATATGATGTAACATATACTTTGTAATCTTATTCATTTATTAATAAAAGAAATTGATTTTCTTAAAAGGCATTTTATATTATCTACATAGTGCTGTTATATTAAATGTGATAAACCCATAGTTTTGAGCAATGCTTTTAGAATCATGATGGTGATCATGCTAATGAGATCTAAATTCTAGATAGCTCACAAACTAAAATCGTTCCTAATCGATGGATTACTAAAAAGGGGATTAGTGAATCCGGATAGATTAGTACATACGTTGCTTGCTCTTATGAAGAGGATGATTGATCTCATAATCATTTGTGTGGAGACACTAAAGCAAGTATGTAGGTGCTTATTTGAGAATAAGTTCACTGAATGTGGCTCGCTAAGGAATACCTAATGGAGTTTTACTCGCCTGTCAATAGGAATTCCTCTAGTGATAGTAGTACAAGTGATCCTTGGACTTGAGATCATCATAGTATCTTGTGTATGATGAGTTATACTTTGACATATCCCTTAAGACCTTTAAGGTATAACAAAGGGTATGGTTGGGTATAATAAGTTATACATGGAGATAGGTGAATGATCAACAAAGAATCTACCACTTCTAGTAAAAGGAGTGAATGTCCTATGTGATTTGATAAATGACAACTCAGAAGTCTTTGGCCAAAGCAGAATGAAATTAGAAAGGAGTTTCTAATTTGCATTATCAGAGTTGTGCATTTGAGAATCGAAATACATATAATTAAATAAAATAAGACTTGACAGTAATTCCATGTCTTATATTTAATTGGGACATTGTATGGTAGAAGGATTGAATTGTACGGTAACTATTCACTAAAAGGTTCTTTTGTGATTAATGTTGAAATCTATATTATCTGGAAAGTCGTTGATCGCTAAGGGGGCTTACCCTTATTGTAGAATAAATATTATTTATTTAAATGAATTAAATAGTTTAATTTATTTATTTAAATAAAATTAGAATTGTTCTAATTGATTTATTCACAACCGGTTTAATATGGAGAACCTAAAGGGTCACACCGCAAAAGAAAAATATTTATTTAAGAAGTAAATGGCATAATCGTAATAATAAGTTAAGTGTATTTAATTTAATCTATGGAGATAGAATAAATTAAATAGCTTAATATTTATTATTTAATATTTTAGAAATATTAAATATAAATTAATAAGAGGAGTCTTATTATTATTATTACTATTATTATTATTTAATTCCTAATAGGGATTGAGAATTAATTAATAGAAGTACTCTCTCATAAATTCTTAATTTGATTAGGAGTTTAATTAATTAAAGGAGTTTAATTAAAATAAAAACCCTAATCCTAAATAGTTTAGGAGGGTTCCCTATATCTATAAATAAGAGGAGTCTTATCATGATTTAGGGTTAGACAGTTACAAACTCTTCCATAAGAATTGGAGAGAGTGAGAGTACTTGTAATTTCTATAGAGATAGAAACTAGGGTTTTGCCAACACCCATCTTCTTGAACAACTATTATTCCTTGGTGGATCACCTCTAGAGGCCAAACACTTGGGTGGCTGACGTTGATCAAAAGAAGAAATTTAATCGGTGGAATTCAAGGAGAACGTGAAGGATTTGGAGGTGAACTCGTACCTATGGAAGCATGGTTCTACGAGGGTATGATTCTCATACTTTATCTCTTTCGTTTAATTGATAATTGAGCACATGGATGATCATAGTGATGGTTTGTATGAAAAAATTTAAAATCCGTTTTACCGCGCTTCCGCACTATTTATGTAATTTAATTGCATGTTCGCGCTATATACAAACCTAACAGTGGTATCAGAGCCAACCTTGTGCTAATTATCGATTATGATGATTCCATGTATGTCCGGTATGCGATTGGATCGATTTTCTAGGCAAAGAAAAAAAAATTCGAACTCTGCTACGCAGCGCGGCCGCGCCGCTTCCAGTTCATTCTGGAGCGCGGTCGCGCCCGAACCCAGAAACTGTTTCTAGGGGGGCAGCGCGGCCGCGCCGCTCCTAGTTCATTTTGGAGCGCGGCCGCGCCAGTCTGTAGATTTTCAAAATTTTTTATTTTTATTTTGATTTTATTTATTTTCAATTAAGATAAAAGGTTTATTTTGAATTGGAATATAATTAAAATTAAAAGTTTTATTTGAACTTGGAATTGGATTCTACGTTAACTAGAATAAAGGAGTTTATTCACATATGGAATAGGATTCCATGTTTCCTAGAATAAAGGAGTTTATTCACATATGGAATAGGTGATGGACTCCACGGCACGCTTGCGTGAGGTGGTCGTCGCCCGGATCGTTTCTAACAAGTTGATAGGATGGATAGCTTGCAACACCTTAACCCCTCGCCTATATGTAGACGGTAATCTTGGTATAATTGCTTACAAATGAATTATGCATAGGATGAACACCAACGACACCTCGACCCCTCGCTTATATTGAAGCGGTAATCTCGGTACAATCGACGATTGATGCGGTAGAAGACGCCACACACAACTATGAATGGTTGTATGATAAGTCAATTATGAATCTAAAAAGAAGAACTAAGGAACACTTAGGAATTCTTCAAAGAACCACAAGTAGAGAAACAAACTCACAATAGTATTGATAATCTGAAAATTGATATGAATGAATGATTTTACAAGCCTAGCATCACTTGGTATTTATAGGAACTCATGGTGTGCTAAACCATCATCATAAGTCAAGATCTAACAACTAATCACATCACATGTATCAGCCACCCAAAGAATTTAACAACCCAAAAACATGTGATGTGTTAAAAGTCCAAATCAGACAATTATAAACTGATCAGCACATTGCAAGCTATTTTCACACCTGATAAGTTCCGAATTTGGACTTGGGCCAAGAATGAAAATTGTAGCCCTGGAGTTTCTAATGAATTTAGGCTTTTGAATCACCTCATTTGGAGTTCGGAAACTCAAGTTATGGCCCAAATAAGAACTGATATCAAACTAGTCCAAAAGTGCGGAAATGCTGATTCTTTTGCAATGGTTCAGGTATGCTTGCTTCCAAGGTGTTTATGATCTTTGCATGTTTGTAACCCGTCTCTATAATCTCTATGCTCGATCCAACCTCGGTCCATAATTTATGAATCATCCCGTTAAGTCCTTCTTTGAAGCGTTTAGCTCGTGCTCTCGTAATGGGTCCAAGTGGCATATGCAATGGATCCACTAGTGTTTTTCAAGGGCTTGTGAGCTAAGGATGTCCTCATCATACCTCTCCTCTTAAAAAGGATTTGTCCTCAAATCTTCACCTACATCAAACGGGCTTAGATCAGAAACATTAAAAGTTGCACTAACATTATACTCACTCGGTAAGTCCAATTTGTAAGCATTGTTGTTAATGCGCTCAAGCACTTGAAATGGTCCATCTCCTCTTGGAAGTAATTTTGAACGCCTTTGAGCAGGAAATCTTTCCTTACGCATGTGTAGCCAAACCCAATCCCCGGGTTCGAAAATTACTTGACGCCGACCCTTGTTGGCCTGTTTGGCATATTGATCCGTCCTCTTTTCAATGTTGAGTCTTGTCTTCTCATGTATCTGTTTAACAAAATCAGCTTTGTTTTTGCCATCCATGTTAGTATACTCGGAAACAGGTAATGGTGACAAATCCAAGGGTGTTAAATGTAACGAATGCAATTTTTGTGATTGAATAAAAATATTTGTCGAGTTATATAAATATTTTTATTAATTTATTGAGTTTAATAAATAATTTATTAAGTTTTGTGGAATGGGTATATGTTAAGTTTAATAATGTTAAATGTTAATTTGAAGTGTGAGTTGTTATGTTTTTCTAATTTAATTTAATGATTAAATTAGATGAAGAAAAGGTTTATTTGAATAAATGATTTATTTGAATAAGAGAATTTATTTGGTATTATTGTTATTTGTTAAATGAAATTATTATTTGAGTTAGTAAGGTTTAATTGAATTTATTTTATAATAAGTTCAATTAAATTAGAAGTGTGACATTTAAAACTATATGTTATAATGATTTATTAGAATAAATGAGAAAGTGTTTAATTCAGTTTTACCAAACAAGGCCCTATGATCTTTGTTTGGAAATAATGGGTTATTTTATTGGTGTTTTACCAAACAAGGCCTTATGACCTTTAGTTAGAATAATGGATTATTCTATTTTAATTTAACCAAACAAGCCTTATGGCTTTTGAATTTTTATAACTGATGATTTAATTAGATTATACGTTCCATCAGTTTTTATTCATTAGTTTTTATTCTTATTTTATCAGTTTATATTTTATACAACGTCAGTTAAAAGAAAAGAAAGAAGAGAAAGAACAGAGAAGGAAGAATATACAGAGAAGAAGAGAGAATTAGAGAGAAAAATTGAGAGTTTGAGAGCTTTGAGAATTGTGAGTACAAAGGAAAAGAAGTACTTAACTAAGAATCATATAGCTTGAAGGTATAATTCTTTTAGTTTTGTTCTTCATTATATCCTTATTATTTTACTTCTCTGAATATGATTTTTATTCACCGTATATGAATTTATATGCCAAATACATGAATTACTTGGTTATAATTGTTAGTAAGCATGTATTAGAGATTATGTGATGATTATAAACTAGTTTGAAGAATTAATTCATGAAAACATGCTTTAGAATTGAGTTCTTAGTTTTATAGAGCTTTATTTCATGTATGGCATATTTGTATGAAAATTGATGATTCAATTTGGTTATTAACTGGTTAATTAATAATTGTTTATGATTGTATGATGAAAAACATGAATAATGCAAGAAGAATGGTTTTAATTGGTTGAAAAATGAATTTACAGAGTTTGATTTCATGAAAATGGTCAAAGCATGAATAAATTGTTTAAAAGTGAATTTTTGGTTTTAAATTGGTTGATTATGTGTTTTATAATAGTTAAATTAGTTAGAAACATGTTGGTTATTTGTTTTCTAGCATATTTGATGTCTGGGTATATCTAGTTTGTGTACTGGATGATAAAATTCGGAAAATTTGGCCAAATTTGGCCTAAGTTTTCACTGTTCGCGAACTGTAGGAGACGACTGCCGGGTGTCTCGCCCCGGCGAGAAAAATGATCTGTTAATCTTCGCCCCGGCGAAGTCTCGCCCTGGCGAGAAATTTTGTTAAGGAAAAGCTCGCCCCGGCGAGATATTTGTTCAGTAAATCCTCGCCTCGGCGAGGGAACAGTACTGGAAATTTTTAAAATTTTTATTTTCTTTGTGCTTTTATTATGATGCTATAAACAAGTTTAAAACTTATATTAATGTATTAAATGACTGAAGAAATGCCATGATGGTTGTTAAACTAGTACTTGTTGACTATAGTATGCTAAATGAGATGTTATAATAAAAGGATAAAAGCAAGCATAAAGTGTATATTATTTTGTAACTAATTATGTTACCATTTTATAATTAAATGTATAGGTTGTTTAAGGATCGTGAGATATTTAATTTGTAATCAACGCTTGAGGCAAGTTCCTTATCTCAACTTATTACTTTATGTTGAGCAAGTTTTCCTTCCTTAAGCTTGAGAATTATTTATAGCAAGTTGTTGTTCTCTTTTAACTTGTTAATTTATTCAAGACAAGTTTATTTATATTGAGCAAGCTTATTGACCTTAGCTTATTGATATTCAAGCAAGGTTATTATCATGATTATATACTCAAGTTTTATTCCAATCATTGTTATTATTCAAACTTCGAGTATAGTTTCTTTTGAACAAACTCTATTGAATTAGACTAGCAAACCCTTATTGATTCAGCTAGTCCTTAGTTGATGAACATTTCAAAGACTTAGAATGTTTTCTATACTTGTTCCAAGCCAATTTCCTTTTTGGTATGGATTCAGACGATAAACTGAGATGAACAACCCTAATATAGGGGATTACTTACGCGACAGCGTTAAAATGTTTGTGCACAATACATTGTACAAAGGACTGATCCC
The DNA here is from genome assembly GCA_034770075.1 of Aralia elata. Taxonomy (NCBI): domain Eukaryota; kingdom Viridiplantae; phylum Streptophyta; class Magnoliopsida; order Apiales; family Araliaceae; genus Aralia; species Aralia elata. The sequence continues at coordinate 22,529,381 of CM068381.1, forward strand.
CCTGAGTACGAGATGCTGGTCCATAATCTATATGACTGTTAAAGGTTACAGTAGAAATACTTGTCAACCTAGGACATAGTTCGAGGTCTTGTGACCCTCAGATATAATTTCTAAATCTTGAATTCTATATTTTTGGAATCAAGCATTCTAGTGAGCTTTTAGACTTTGATCATTTATTGACTGAGATCCAGAAATCTATTAATCCTCAGTTGAAATCCATTTCATTTAAATATTATTGTTATCATACTTGTGAGCAATTGTTTGCTCACTCTTGTACTAATCATTGCAGCTAAGGCTGAGAAGTCGTACGAGCCGTCCACGAGCAAAGGCAAGGGCAAGATGCATAAATAGTTAAAGACCTGTTGTTTATTTGATGATCGATAGTATCAAGACTTATTAAATTATGTTTTATTCCGCATTTGATGTATTAAGGTTAAGATAACTTGGGATTTGAATATTTAATAGATTGGTGATGTAACCCATTTTGGGAAGATATTTCTTTAAGTTTATTTAATTGTTACTTTATTGGGTAGTTAGTTTTGAATGTATGTTATAGTGAACACCAAATCAGTGAGAATTAAGTACCTGGATTTGGGGGTGTCACAGGTTGGTATCAGAGCTGTAGGTTATGAACTTTTAGGTGGGGAAAACCTTAGGGTAGTAGCCTTTTAGAAGATAGAGAATATAGAGGTGATAAACTCTTATCGAGTTCTAAGGAATGAATTACGGAAATTCATAAAAGATAACAAAATGATTATGTGCTATGTGCTTATTTGATAACAAACTTATGTGCTCGCGAGTATTATCGATTAGTAATTAAAACTTAAAACTTTGTTATCAGGATGACTGATAGAGGAGAGCCCAGCCAGACTAGGGAGGAGGAGCCCCGAGATATTCACGTGGTTCATGAGCAGCTAGTACAGAGGGAGCCATCTCCATTGGTTGCAGTTACAGGTCACGAGTATGAGCCTGAGACTGATCCTGAGGAGGACCCTGAGGAGGACCCTGAAGAGGTTGAGGAGGAGGAGGAAGACCCTGAGGGGATATCACTATCTACTTTGGGTGTTCAGATGTACGAGCAGATGTATGATCGCAACATAGAGTTGCAGGATAGAGTGGAGGAGTTAGAGAGGCAGTTGGCGGAGCGACAGACTGCTTTGGAGCAGAAGAGCAGTGAGATCGAGGAGCTAGATATACGTCTTGGAGATGTTGAGTGGAAGCTGGTTCATGTAGAGAGTGAAAAGGAGGAGTTAGAGGAACAGGCTGCAGAACGTCAAACCACTCTAGAGCAGAAGGATGCTGAGATTCAAGACCTTACATCACGTCTTGCAGAGGCTGAGCAGAGGCTAGCACAATCTGAGTATCGACGCGGACAGTTGATAGCCAGGAAAGAGATTGTACGAGATGAGTTGAAAGAGGAGTCAGCTAAGCGGGCGAGAGCTGAGACAGCTTGGCTGAGGGAGGCTGATCGCGCAGATCGTGTTGAGTGTGAGATGCGGTCAAAGAAGGCCAAGATTGATGAGATGGAGTATATTTTTCATACTACCATAGATAGAGCTCAAGATCGAGCTAATCGTCATCCAGATGTGATGGATCGTAGGATTATGACACGTATTATGGAGCAGGAACGCCAGGAAGCTGTGCGTCGTGGGATGTCATCATAGATTGTGATTAATTATGTTATTATGAAACCATGAAGTGAATAAATTGTAAATCCCAGTTTCTATAATGGGATAGAATAATGATGTAATCCTGAAACTTTGTGATTTCAGGATAGATGATGTAAATAACTACGATATTATCTCTATTATGTTTTCAGGCAGTAAATGAATAAAATGCGAAAGTTTATCAGATGTACTGTGTGTTAAGTGTTTTATATAACTGTTTGAGTTAAGACTTAAATGTTTTAGTAATTGAGCAATAGTCTAATGACGCGAATTTTTAACAGAAGATGCCGCCAAGAAGACAACCAACACGTCAACAGACCCCTGAGGGATCTACTAACAACGAAGAAGCCAACGCTAATCCCATGCAGCAGTTGGTAAATTTGTTAACGGGAGCCTTTGCAAATCAACCACAAGCTTAGGCTACAACCTTTAAAGACTTCAAAGCTGTCGGACCTCCGGAATATCACGGGTCTATGAATCCGATAGAGGCTCAAACGTGGATTATGGAAATGGAGAAGGTGTTTGATGTCGCTAGAGTCAGCGAGGACCAGAAGACGGCATTTGCAACCTTTATGCTGAAATCAGAAGCTAGCTACTGGTGGCAAGCAAATAAGACTCGAGGTGGCCAAGGGATTATTCCGTGGGAGCGGTTCAAGGAGATATTTTTCGAGACCTATTTCCCGGCAAGTGCTCAGAACCAAATGGAAGTACAGTTTCTAGAGTTGAAGCAAGGTGCTATGTCGGTATCTGAGTATGCTGCCAGATTCAACGAGTTGACGAGGTTTGCGCCTTATCAGGTTAACACGGATGAGAGGAAGGCCAGAAGGTTTGAGCAGGGATTGAAGCCCTGGTTGTATAGCCGAGTTTCAATGTTTCAACTGAACTCATTTGCGGCGGTGCTGGAAAAGGCAATTATCGCTGAAAGAGGCAGTGATGCTCTGTCTAAGTACAATCAGGAGCAGAAGAAAAAGAAGAATGAGAATGAAAACAAGGCAAGTGGTAGCCATGGGGGCAGTAGCCAGAAGACGAAATGGAATGATAGTAACTCTGCGGGAAGTCAGCAGGGTAATCAGAAGAAGAAGATGGAGGTGTGCAGCAACTGTGGAAAGAGCCATATGGGTGCTTGTTTGAAAGGTAAGAAGGTGTGCTTCAACTGCGGGCAGGAGGGGCATATCGCGCCGAATTGCCCTAATCCAAAGAAAGGAGCATGTTTCATCTGCGGGTCGAAGGATCACTTTGCCCGAGAGTGCCCTAAGAAAGCAAATACAGGAGGAGCTGGTGCAGGAAAAGGGAACAGCGTTGGAGGCAATCTGACTATCACAGGACCAACGCAGCCTAATCGACCTACTGCTCGAACGTTCAATATGACGGTGTAGGATGCTGTGCAGTCAAAGGATGTAGTGTCAGGTATCATTCCAGTCAATAATGTTAATGCTTATGTATTGTTTGACTCGGGTGCTACTTGCTCATTTATATCCGATGATTTTGCTAAGAAATTAGAGTTACCCCAGGAAGAATTAGATTACCCTATGAACATAGAAATTGCGAATCGGGAGGTGATTCCTGTTAAGTTTGTCCACAAGAACTGTCAGGTAGATATTAAGGTTCATGTGATGACAGTAAACTTGATCCCAATTTGTCTTGGGGAGTTTGATGTTATTTTGGGTATGGATTGGTTGTTTAATCATGGGACAGTTATTGACTGTCAAAAGAAGTGTGTGAACCTAATGACTCCGTCAAAGGTAGTGTTTTATGGCAGCAAGTCGCCTAGATAAACGAGTTGTCTGATGATGGTGCAAGCCAGAAAGATGTTGAAACAAGGATGTGTAGGATATCTAGCCTACATAGTTGATACCCGAAAGGTGGGTGCAAAACTGGAGGAGATACCAGTAGTTAGGGATTTTGCGGACGTATTTCCTAATGATTTGCCAGGATTACCGCCAGATAGGGAAATTGAGTTTGTAATTGATTTAGCACCGGGAACGGCCCCTATATCGAAAGCCCCGTATCGAATGGCTCCGGTTGAAATGAAGGAATTAATGGTGCAATTACAGGAATTGCTGGATAAGAAGTATATTCAACCAAGCGTTTCACCGTGGGGAGCGCCGGTATTGTTTGTTAAGAAGAAGGATGGGACAATGCGTCTTTGCATCGATTATAGAGAGTTGAACAAGGTCACGATTAAAAACAAGTATCCATTGCCAAGGATCGATGACCTGTTTGACCAACTGAAGGGAGCAAGATATTTTTCGAAGATAGATTTACGAAGTGGGTACCATCAATTGAAGGTGAGAAAAGAGGACATACCAAAGACGGCATTTCGAACCAGATATGGTCACTATGAGTTTTTGGTTATGTCATTTGGTTTAACGAATGCGCCTGCAGCATTCATGGACTTAATGAATAGGGTGTTCAAACCATTTCTGGATAAGTTTGTGGTGGTATTCATAGACGACATTTTGGTTTACTCCAAAACTCAAGAAGAACACGTGGAGCATTTGAGGGTGACGTTGGAGGCGTTAAGGAAGGAGAAATTATACGCAAAATTTTCAAAATGCGAATTTTGGTTGGAGCGTGTTCAATTCCTTGGGCATGTTATTGATAAAGACGGGATTTCAGTGGATCCAGCGAAAGTAGAGGCTGTCATGAACTGGGATCAGCCGAAGACACCGTCGGAAGTGAGGAGTTTCATTGGTTTGGCAGGATACTATAGGCGTTTTATTCAAGATTTCTCTAGGATCGCCACTCCGTTGACGAATTTAACAAGGAAATCAGTGAAGTTTGTTTGGACGGAGAAATGCGAAGAAAGTTTCCAAAAACTAAAGGAGAGACTAAGTTCAGCACCTGTGTTGTCTTTGCCAGATGCTACAGGAAATTTTGTAGTGTACAGTGACGCATCACATAAAGGACTTGGTTGTGTGTTGATGCAGAATGGTAAAGTTATTGCATATGCATCGCGCCAACTAAAAGACTATGAAAAAGGGTATCCGACCCATGATTTGGAGTTAGTAGCCGTGGTGTTTGCTTTAAAAATCTGGAGGCATTATCTCTATGGGGAGAAGTGTGAAATATATACAGACCATAAAAGTCTGAAGTATATTTTCACGCAGAAAGATTTGAATATGCGGCAGAGAAGATGGATAGAATTGATCAAAGATTATGACTGTGAAATTCTATACCATCTAAGGAAGACTAATGTGGTTGCTGACGCTTTGAGTAGAAAGGGTCGGGAGAAACTATTTTTGTTAACTGATCAGGAGAAGCTCGTAGCAGAGATGGCTAAGTTGGAGTTAGAGGTGAAGAATCTGGCAGAGCCTAATGAAAAATTGTTCCAGATGGAAACCCAACCAACTTTGCTAGAAAAAGTGAAAGAAGCGCAACTCCAGGATGAGGAGTGTGTTGAGATACGGAAAAGAGTGCTTGAAGGTGAAGAGCTTAAATATAAAATCGATACCGAAGGGTTGCTGAGATTTGAAGGCAGAATCTGGGTACCGTCGGTATTAGCAATCAAAGAGGAGATTTTGAACGAAGCTCACAGTTCAAGATTTTCGGTTCATCCGGGAAGCACAAAGATGTACCAGGATCTTCGACAACATTTTTGGTGGCCAAACATGAAAAGAGAGGTTGCTGAATGTGTTGCGAAATGTCTCACTTGTCAGAGAGTTAAAGCGGAGCATCAACGACCAAGTGGTTTGTTACAACCCTTGGAGATACCAGAATGGAAGTGGGAGCATATCACAATGGACTTTATAGTAGGGCTTCTAACTACTCAGAAGGGATATGACGCAATATGGGTCATAGTTGACAGATTGACGAAATCAGCGCATTTCTTGCCCATCAAAATCCGATTCACTTTGGATCAGCTGGCGAAATTATATGTCAAAGAGATTATCTCAAGGCACGAAGTTCCAGTAACAATAGTATCGGATCGAGATCCACGTTTCACCTCAAAATTTTATACAACGTCAGTTAAAAGAAAAGAAAGAAGAGAAAGAACAGAGAAGGAAGAATATACAGAGAAGAAGAGAGAATTAGAGAGAAAAATTGAGAGTTTGAGAGCTTTGAGAATTGTGAGTACAAAGGAAAAGAAGTACTTAACTAAGAATCATATAGCTTGAAGGTATAATTCTTTTAGTTTTGTTCTTCATTATATCCTTATTATTTTACTTCTCTGAATATGATTTTTATTCACCGTATATGAATTTATATGCCAAATACATGAATTACTTGGTTATAATTGTTAGTAAGCATGTATTAGAGATTATGTGATGATTATAAACTAGTTTGAAGAATTAATTCATGAAAACATGCTTTAGAATTGAGTTCTTAGTTTTATAGAGCTTTATTTCATGTATGGCATATTTGTATGAAAATTGATGATTCAATTTGGTTATTAATTGGTTAATTAATAATTGTTTATGATTGCATGATGAAAAACATGAATAATGCAAGAAGAATGGTTTTAATTGGTTGAAAAATGAATTTACAGAGTTTGATTTCATGAAAATGGTCAAAGCATGAATAAATTGTTTAACAGTGAATTTTTGGTTTTAAATTGGTTGATTATGTGTTTTATAATAGTTAAATTAGTTAGAAACATGTTGGTTATTTGTTTTCTAGCATATTTGATGTCTGGGTATATCTAGTTTGTGTACTGGATGATAAAATTCGGAAAATTTGGCCAAATTTGGCCTAAGTTTTCACTGTTCGCGAACTGTAGGAGACGACTGCCGGGTGTCTCGCCCCGGCGAGAAAAATGATCTGTTAATCTTCGCCCCGGCGAAGTCTCGCCCTGGCGAGAAATTTTGTTAAGGAAAAGCTCGCCCCGGCGAGATATTTGTTCAGTAAATCCTCGCCTCGGCGAGGGAACAGTACTGGAAATTTTTAAAATTTTTATTTTCTTTGTGCTTTTATTATGATGCTATAAACAAGTTTAAAACTTATATTAATGTATTAAATGACTGAAGAAATGCCATGATGGTTGTTAAACTAGTACTTGTTGACTATAGTATGCTAAATGAGATGTTATAATAAAAGGATAACAGCAAGCATAAAGTGTATATTATTTTGTAACTAATTATGTTACCATTTTATAATTAAATGTATAGGTTGTTTAAGGAGCGTGAGATATTTAATTTGTAATCAACGCTTGAGGCAAGTTCCTTATCTCAACTTATTACTTTATGTTGAGCAAGTTTTCCTTCCTTAAGCTTGAGAATTATTTATAGCAAGTTGTTGTTCTCTTTTAACTTGTTAATTTATTCAAGACAAGTTTATTTATATTGAGCAAGCTTATTGACCTTAGCTTATTGATATTCAAGCAAGGTTATTATCATGATTATATACTCAAGTTTTATTCCAATCATTGTTATTATTCAAACTTCGAGTATAGTTTCTTTTGAACAAACTCTATTGAATTAGACTAGCAAACCCTTATTGATTCAGCTAGTCCTTAGTTGATGAACATTTCAAAGACTTAGAATGTTTTCTATACTTGTTCCAAGCCAATTTCCTTTTTGGTATGGATTCAGACGATAAACTGAGATGAACAACCCTAATATAGGGGATTACTTACGCGACAGCGTTAAAATGTTTGTGCACAATACATTGTACAAAGGACTGATCCCCCTGAGTACGAGATGTTGGTCCATAATCTATATGACTGTTAAAGGTTACAGTAGAAATACTTGTCAACCTAGGACATAGTTCGAGGTCTTGTGACCCTCAGATATAATTTCTAAATCTTGAATTCTATATTTTTGGAATCAAGCATTCTAATGAGCTTTTAGACTTTGATCATTTATTGACTGAGATCCAGAAATCTATTAATCCTCAGTTGAAATCCATTTCATTTAAATATTATTGTTATCATACTTGTGAGCAATTGTTTGCTCACTCTTGCACTAATCATTGCAGCTAAGGCTGAGAAGTCGTACGAGCCGTCCACGAGCAAAGGCAAGGGCAAGATGCATAAATAGTTAAAGACCTGTTGTTTATTTGATGATCGATAGTATCAAGACTTATTAAATTATGTTTTATTCCGCATTTGATGTACTAAGGTTAAGATAACTTGGGATTTGAATATTTAATAGATTGGTGATGTAACCCATTTTGGGAAGATATTTCTTTAAGTTTATTTAATTGTTACTTTATTGGGTAGTTAGTTTTGAATGTATGTTATAGTGAACACCAAATCAGTGAGAATTAAGTACCTGGATTTGGGGGTGTCACATTAAAGGATTAAAGCCATACACAATTTCAAAAGGTGAGAATTTAGTAGCAGAGTGAACAGATCTATTATAAGCAAACTCAACATGTGGTAGATATTCTTCCCAAAGCTTAATATTCTTTTTAATGATAGCCCTTAGTAATGCAGATAGAGTTCTATTAACTACTTCTGTTTGACCGTCAGTTTGTGGATGACTAGTTGAAAATAGCAGTTTAGTTCCTAATTTACACCACAAGGTCTTCCAAAAATAGCTCAAAAATTTAGCATCTCTATCCGAAACAATGGTTCGGGGCATGCCATGCAAACACACAATGTCTCTAAAGAATAAATCAGCAACATGGGATGCATCATCAGTTTTGTGGCATGGGATAAAGTGTGCCATTTTTGAAAACCTATCCACGACCACAAATATAGAATCATGACCATGCTTAGATCTAGGTAAACCCAATACAAAGTCTATAGATAAATCAACCCAAGGTTCACTTGAAATAGGCAATGGTGTGTATAACCCATGAGGTTGAACACGAGATTTAGCTTGACGACATGTAATGCATTTATGACAAATTCTTTCCACATCTTGTTTCATATGGGGCCAATAGAAATGTTCCTTTATCACAGATAAGGTCTTATCAACACCAAAATGTCCCATCAAACCACCTCCATGTGATTCTCGAACCAATAACTCACGCAAAGAACATGCAGGTATACATAATCTATTCTCACGAAATAAGAATCCATCCATCTTGAAGTATTTACTTACAACATTCTTTTCACAATTTTTAAACTCTTCACAAAAATCATGGTCATTAACATATAATTCTTTGATTTGTTCAAAACCAAGTAATTTTGTGTCAAGAGTATTTAACAACACATACCTTCGCGAAAGAGCATCAGCCACCACATTTTCCTTACCTTGTTTATACCGAATGATATAAGGAAATGTCTCGATGAACTCCATCCATCGTGCATGTCTCTTGTTCAACTTGTGTTGGCCTTTCAAATATTTTAACGATTCATGATCTGTGTGAATCACAAACTCCTTAGGCCACAGGTAATGTTGCCAAGTCTCCAATGATTGCGCCAAGGCATATAACTTTTTGTCATAAGTGGGATAGTTCAAAGCTGCTCCACTCAATGTTTCACTGAAATATGCCACTGGTTTTCCTTCTTGCATGAGTACAGCTCCAATTCCTAAACCTGAAGCATCACATTCAATTTCAAAGGTTTTAGTGAAATTAGGTAATACAAGTAAAGGAGCGTTAGTTAATTTTTCTTTAATCAAATTAAACGCCTTTTCCTGTGCATCACCCCACTTGAATCCTACACTCTTTTTGATTACTTCGGTGAGTGGTGTTATGACTTCGCTGAAGTTTCTTACAAACCATCTATAGAAACTTGCGAGTCCATGAAAGCTACGAACTTGACTGACATTCGTAGTAGTTGGCCATTCTCGAATTGCCCTTATTTTCTCTTCGTCAACTTCCACTCCCTGCACACTGACAACAAAGCCAAGAAACACAACTCGATCCGTACAAAATGTGCATTTATCCATATTGGCATATAATTTTTCCTTTCGAATCACATCTAGGACAGATTTTATATGCAATGCATGCTCACCTAAATCCTTGCTGTAGATCAAGATATCATCAAAGTACACAACTACAAATTTCCCAATGAAGGGACGCAAAACATGGTTCATTAATGTCATGAACGTGCTAGGAGCATTAGTTAAACCAAAAGGTAAGACTAACCACTCATATAACCCATATTTTGTTTTAAAAGCAGTTTTCCATTCATCTCCCTCATGCATTCTAATCTGATGATAACCACTCTTTAAATCAATTTTAGAAAACACACAAGATCCATGCAATTCATCTAACATATCATCTAACCTAGGAATGGGATGTCGATATTTTACCGTGATGTTATTTACCGCTCGACAATCAATGCACATACGCCACTTCCCATCCTTTTTAGGCACTAAAATAACTGGAACTGCACATGGACTCATGCTTTCCCTCACAAACCCCTTGTCCATTAGTTTGTCAACTTGCCTTTGCAATTCCTTTGTCTCCTCGGGATTGCTTCGGTATGCTGGTCGGTTTGGAATGGTTGCGCCAGGGACAAAATCAATTTGATGTTCAATTCCCCGAATTGGAGGTAATCCTTGTGGAAGTTCCTCAGGAAAGACATCCTGATAATCCTACAAAAGAGTAGAAACAACACTAGGCAAAGAAGGATTATTAGTGTTAGTATTTAAAAGTGTCTCCTTATACCGAAGTATAATCATTGGCTTTTTAGAATCCAAAGCTCTCCTCACATCACTCTTTTTTGCAAAAATGTTTGTTTTTCTCTCTTCACCTTTCTTTTTCTCTCTCTCTTTTGTTTTTTTCTCATGATCTCTCTGTAAGTGCATTTGATCCTCATGCACCTGTTTTGGTGACATAGGGCACAAGGTAATTTTTCTTTGATTGTGAACAAAAGAGTACTCATTAGTAAACCCATCGTGCTTTACTCGCCGATCGAACTACCATGGTCTCCCAAGTAATAAGTGACCTACCTGCATAGGAACTACATCACATAGAATCTCATCGACATATTTCCCAATTGTAAATGGCACTGATACTTGCTTGGTAACTTTGATGTCGCCGCTATCATTGAACCACTGCAATCGGTATGGATGGGGATGTTTGGATGTTGTAAGTCCCAATTTCTCCACCATAGTGATGCTTGCCACATTTGTGCAGCTCCCACCATCAATTACAACACAACAGATCTTACCATTTACCATGCATCTAGTATGAAATAGATTCTCTCTTTGTTCATTGCTTTCTTCCTTTACCTGTGTACTAAACATTCTTCGAGTAACCAACACTTCACCATGCATAGCAACCTCTCTATCTTCCTCTAATGGTAGCATAGAGTCATTGTCACTATCTTCTTCCTCGGTTTCCAATTCTCCATTATCAAGCAATAACATAGTTCTTTGATTTGGGCATTGATTTGCAATATGTCCCCTGCCTTGACATTTAAAGCATACAATATCTAGAGTACGACTAGTAGTAGGTTGATTAGTTTTACCTTGCCATCCTTGAGTAGTCGTTCCCTGCTTGATTTCGGGCTTTGGTTTGGAAACAGTTGGTCTTTCCTCACGTTTCATAATGTTGGATTTCCATGATGAACCTGTGGTAGGATTTGTTCGCTGGCCACCTCTCCTTTTAAGTTGCTTCTCTATTTTGATAGTCATGTGCACCATATCTTCTAATACCACATAGTGTTGACGCTCCACCAAATCTGCAATATCCCAATTTAACCCTGCTGAAAATCGGGCCATGGTGGCCTCATTATCCTCATCGATTTCAGCCCTAGACATTAACATCTCCATTTCCTTGAAGTAGTCTTCCACACTCTTATTTCCCCGTTTCAAGTTTTGTAAGTTTCGAAACAGATCTCGATAATAGTGGCTAAGTACAAACCTCTTTTTCATCACAGCTTTCATTTCTGCCCAAGTCTCTATTGGACGTTCTCTGCACCTCCTTCGGTTGGTCATCAATTGATCCCACCAAGTAACGGCATAATCTGAAAATTCGGCAGCTGCAATTCTAACCTTCTTGAGATCCGAGTAGTTGTGACAATCAAATATCCATTCCATCTTCTTCTCCCACTCTAAGTATGCCTCGGGATCACTTCTGCCTTGGAATGTGGGAATTTTCATTTTGATGCTATCGAGGTTGTTGTCCTCTCGATTTCGGCCGCCTCTATCCTTTGTAAAATGTCTCTTAGGGATAAAACCAATTTCTCGATCCTCTTCCTCGCTAAATCTTTCATCATAGTAATTTGTCTCCTCTAGTCTAGCTTCCTTTTGTTGGGTCTTTCCCTTTGGGCATCCACCCGGAGGGATTTGAGTTTGTTTCCCTCGAGTGTCACTCAATTGATCGATGCGATCATGCACTTGCTCCATAGCCATTCCTAACTGTCGGGAAAATTCTTTCATCATTGCCTCCATCATGAGTTTTGGGTCAAAATTCGATGAAGAAGGTTCATTTTCAATTGCCTTATCGCTTGCGTTAGACATATTTTCTGCAAAACAAAGGTAAGTAGAAAACAAGTTCCTCACCACTCCCTTACGTGTTTCGCTCAAACAATGTATTACATAAATATGAAACACTCGTGTATCACACTAATGGCTTTTACCCTCTAGTAATCTCACTACTCTTGCCTTTTTCCGCTCGTAGTTCTCTCTAATTGGTTCTTTTTGAATTCACACAAATATTACCTCAATTTTCCAATTTCAATCCAATAAGAACTTATCAAAAATACAATATAGAAGCTATGACTCTCGGAATACCAACAAGACTTCACAATCGTCAAATATGATTCTTTGTAAATGAAATCCCAATAAAAGCAATCAACAATAATAATTTTCTGCAATATATTTTCTGCAGTTTTTTTTTTTGCAGTTTTTTTTGTGTGACTAAAATCCAACAATAAAAGTAAAGATAAGTAACTTGATAGGAACTTAGCTTTGATACCAAATGATGGACTCCACGGCATGCTTGCGTGAGGTGGTCGTCGCCCGGATCATTTTTAACAAGTTGATAGGATGGATAGCTTCCAACACCTTAACCCCTCGCCTATATGTAGACGGTAATCTTGGTACAATTTCTTGCAAATGAATTATGCGTAGGATGAACACCAACGACACCTCGACCCCTCGCTTATATTGAAGCGGTAATCTCGGTACAATCGACGATTAATGCGGTAGAAGACGCCACACACAACTATGAATGGTTGTATGATAAGTCAATTATGAATCTAAAAAGAAGAACTAAGGAACACTTAGGAATTCTTCAAAGAACCACAAATAGAGAAACAAACTCACAATAGTATTGATAATCTGAAAATTGATATGAATGAATGATTTTACAAGCCTAGCATCACTTGGTATTTATAGGAACTCATGGTGTGCTAAACCATCATCATAAGTCAAGATCTAACAACTAATCACATCACATGTATCAGCCACCCAAAGAATTTAACAACCCAAAAACATGTGATGTGTTAAAAGTCCAAATCAGACAACTATAAACTGATCAGCACATTGCAAGCTATTTTCACACCTGATACGTTTCGAATTTGGACTTGGGCCAAGAATGAAAATTGTAGCCCTGGAGTTTCTAATGAATTTAGGCTTTTGAATCACCTCATTTGGAGTTCGGAAACTCAAGTTATGGCCCAAATAAGAACTGATATCAAACTAGTCCAAAAGTGCAGAAATGCTGATTCTTTTGCAATGGTTCAGGTATGCTTGCTTCCAAGGTGTTTATGATCTTTGCATGCTTGTAACCCGTTTCTATAATCTCTATGCTCGATCCAACCTCGGTCCATAATTTATGAATCATCCCGTTAAGTCCTTCTTTGAAGCGTTTAGCTCGTGCTCTCGTAATGGGTCCAAGTGGCATATGTAATGGATCCACTAGTGTTTTTTCAAGGGCTTGTGAGCTAAGGATGTCCTCATCAGTAGGATTCCATGTTTCTTTAAAAATAAAGATGTTTATTTTGATAAGGAATAGGATTTAACATATTTTATTTTTCCAAGCAATTTTAAGTTAAAATAAAGGAGTTTATTTTGAACTTGAAATTGGTTTCCATGTTAATTAAAATAAAGGAGTTTATTTTGATTTGAAATTTGATTAAAAATAAAGAAGTTTATTTTTATTCAAAATTGGATAAAATAAAATAAAGAAGTTTATTATGATTTAAATTTTGATTAAAATAAAGGAGTTTATTTTTGTTTCAACATTGGATTTCTAGTAAACTTTTAATTGTCCATTAAATGATATTAATGCATATATGGAATGGTTTTATTATTCATGAGATGAATGTTATTTATTGATACATATGGAGATATGTATGATAATAAATAGGGATTGATTATGGACTACTGACCAATGTGTGATTAGATTTATTTTAGTTGATGCTTGAATGAATGGATTTTTATAAATGGGGTCTGCGTACCTCGTCTTCTCTAGTTTTTCTTGATGTAAATTCTATCTTCCTCCTATGTACCTCCCCTTGACTGCTGATCAAGGTTTCTATTTATTGTAAATAGTTTATGTAATAGGTTTAGTTAGAATTACTTGAAGAATTGGAGACAAAGGAGCAAGGAGCGCTTGAAGACCCGTTTGTAATGGAGCCCGGGTTTAAATGTAATAGTTATATTTAAATTTAATTCTTGCACCCTAGGTTTGACCTTTTGGTTCACTTGGTGGCTCTAGTGAACCAAACTAGAATAAAAGTTCATAATCAATCCGGATAGAATATAGTATTCTATATGTACATGCTTACTATGTATATATTATATATTATACAACATACTTCGCATGTTAAATAATATGACACGTATTTTATATATATATATATATATATATATATATATATATATGTGTGTGCATGTGCGCTAAACAAGATGAGACAAATAATAACAAACCCTCAAAGAAATTATATTAAGTCTTAAGCGTTCAAAGATATTTAGAATATCGAACATCGCCTTCTAGCATGGTAAAGCGATAGAGTATTAAATATTTAATATGAGTTTGTTGTGTCACACAAGGCAAGTATTAAATATTTAAGATGTTGCTTTATCACATTTGATGCTTATACATAGACTGAACGATGCTGTTTTGTTGTGTCACACAAGGACAGTGTTTTTCTTTCGAATATATGGAAGTGCTAGGTTGGACTTAACTTGGATAATTTTGATTCGGATGTGTCACACTTGATCAAAATAATCTAAGAGGCAAAATACAAGGAGATACATAGTGATGTAATTGACAATAGTTGTCTACCTATTTATTTATATATCGTTTGTTGTGTCACACAAGGCTATATACATTTGAAATGGGATCCTTATACTCACTAGCAAACTTTTAATTAGATTTGTCGAACTATATATATTGAGGGTAATATAGTTTGATGAAAAAGTGAGAGATACCAATTTAAAATAAAGACCTAATTTATTTCGGTAATTAATTAAGAAATGAATGTATGCTAAAATGTTGTTAAATTACAAATTCATTTACAGAATTTTACGATGTCTAAGTCACTATCACTGTAGAGCATATTAGATGCTAATTAATCGGACCGTATTAAAAGGACTGGTTAAAGAATTTGAGAATAGTTCTCAAGGCTGAAAAGCTATCTTATGTCCTTAATATGTCTATCCCTGCAATGGTTGCAGACAATGCCTCAGAGGAAGAGATTGCTACTTTTAGAAAGTGGCAAAATGATGCACAGTTGGCTCAATGCATCATACTCGCATCCATGAGTAACGAGCTTCAGCGTCAGCATGAAACTATGGATGCTCCTACTGTACTCCGGCACCTTCAAGGAGTTGAATGGTGAGGAAAGTAGGACTATTAGATATCAGATATCTAAGGAGCTTTTTCGATCTAGAATGACCGATGGCACTACAGTACAGACATATATCCTAAAATGATCAATCTGATTGAACAATTGGGACAACTGGGTTTTAATGGATGGAGAGTTGATCCAAGATTTGATCTTGCAATCACTTCCGGACTTTTTCTCACAAATTATTGTGAATTTCCACATGAACAAGCTATATGTCAGCTGCCTGAGTTGCTTAAACATGTTGAAAACTGTAAAGAGTCACTTTCCAACCAAGAAAGACCAAGTCTTACTAGTAGATGATTCTTCTCGGAAGCAGAAGAGGGCCAAAGGATCTTCTTAAAAGAAGAACAATTCAAAGAAGGTAAATGGAAAGGCAAAAACAAAGGACAATAAGAACAAGACTGATGCAAATAGCAAAGGAGTTTGCTTCCACTGCAATAAGCCTGGACACTGGAAAGGAAACTGTAAGGAGTATCTTGCAGAGGCTAACCAGAAGAAGCTTAGTGAAGCTTAGGTTATAGATATAGGTTTGTTCATGATTAAAATAAATTTTTTCTGTAAGTCAAGGTTCTACTTGGGTATTGGATACCGGCTATAGTTCTCACATATGCAATCCAATGCAGAGACTAAGCAGAAGTAGAAAGCTAAACAAAGAGTAAGTAATCTTACGTGTAGAGAATGGAGCAATGGTTGCTACATTAGCCGTAGAAACTTATAGTTTAACGTTGCCTACGGGCAAGTCTATTAAGTTAATAAGTTGTTATTATGTTCCAGTTCTCTTTAGAAACATTATTACTTCCGTTGTTGGACAAGGAAGGTTCTGGTATTATATTTAAGAACAATTTTTGTTCTATTTATAATGATAATGTTTTGTTTGAAACTGGAAGATCACTTGATGGACTTTGTAAACTTGACTTACATGAAAAATAATTTTGCAAATTGAACAAACTAGTAAAAGAAAAGGAGATGATCATTCAAAGAGTTGAATATGTGTATTTGATGAAATACAAGTCTGAATCATTTGAAAGATTTAAAGAATTCAGAAGAGAAACATATTGACAAAGTATTAAGATTCTTTGATCAGATTGAGAAAAGAATACTTGTGCAATGAGTTTCTAGATCATCTCAAAATGGTATTTTCTCATAATGGACACCTCCTGATACTCAATAATTGATTGGTGTATCTAAAAGGAGAAATTGTACCTTGTTGGACATGGTGCAGTCCATAATAATTTTTACCGACATTCTAGTATCCATCTGGGGTTATGCCCTAGAAACGGCTGCATATCTACAAAAATAAGGTAACCTCAAAAATTTGACCCCAAGACTCCATAAAGGTTATGGATAGGAATGATTCCTACTCTTAAGTATGTTAAGATAAGGGGTTGTCCAGCTTATGTAAAAAGGTTTCAAAGATAAGTTTGGAACAAAAATCTGACAAGTGCAGATTTGTGGGATATTCTAAAAAAAGTTTAAGGTATTATTACTATAATTCTACACGCTGCCTTCTTAGATAAAGGTGTTTATCATTGAAGGAGCTAGTGGGAGGATAATAGATCTTGAAGGAGTTCAAGAACCACAAAGCACTTTAAGTCGAACCGAGGAACCTGTAGATAGACCTATTGTACCACAACCGAATCGTAAATTTGGAAGAGTACCGAAGATACCTGGGAGGTATGGATTCATCATAGAGGATGATAATGAGGTACGCATCATAGAGGATGATGATCCAGTTATATACGATGAGGCTATGAGTAGAAGACACTCAGAGAAATGGCAGATGGCCATGAAATCCGAAATTGACTTCATATAAGAGAACCAAGTATAGACTCTGGTTACTCCACCAAAAGGCATAGTGCCTAAAGGGTGTATATGGATCTTTAAGAGAAAGACTGGGGCAAATGGCAAGGTGGAGACCTATAAGACCAGACCTGTTTAAAAGGTTTTTCAAGTCAAGGAGTTGACTGTGATAAAACCTTATAACTGGGTAATGCTCAAGTCCATTTGGATTTTGCTTGTTATTGTAGCTTATTACGAAATCTGGCAAAATGGATGTGGAGACACCCTTGCTCAATGAAGACTTGAGGAGAATGTATGTATGATGTAGCCAGAGGAATTTGTTTCAAAGGTTGAAGCAAATTGTGTTTTAAGCTACAATGATCCATTGATGGATTGAAGCAAGCTTCTCAAAGATGGAACATTCGTTTTGATGAGACAATTAAAAGAGTTTAATTTTATCAAAAACGAGTATGAACCTAGTGTGGACAAAAGGATCAGTGGGAGCGCTATGACATTCTTGGTATTATATGTTGATATACTACTGATAAGGAAAAACACACCAATGCTACAATCAGTAAAGATAAAATTGTCTAAACATTCCTCTATGAATAACTTGGGAGGAGCATCCTATAAATTGGGGATATAAATCTATATAGATAGATTTAAAAGGATGTTCGGCTTAACCCAAGGAACGTATATTCATTTGATGCTAAAGGCGTTTAGCATGGCAAACTCCAAGAGAGGTCTCATGATGATGAGCCATGGAGTGTATCTCTCTAAAATTGTCTCCAATTAAAAGAGAGATTGCATGAGTTACTATCATGTATGCAGTGAATATACAAGGCTTGATGTTGATCAGTCATATTCTGGAGATGATCACTGTAAGACAGTGATAAACATCTTTAGGTACTTAACCGGTACTGAAGATGTGATCATGATTCATGGTAGGTCTGAATTAAAACTAGAGGGCTAAATAGACTCAAGTTTTTCAGACTGACCAAGACGATAACAAATCCACTTTAAGGTAAATCGTTACTTGAAAGGTGGTGCAGTGAATTGGAAAAGTTCCAAACGGCAAACAGTTGTTGGTTTAGTGACAAAGACAAAGTATATAGCTGTAAATGAAGCTGCAAGTTTGATTGTTTGGATGAAAAGTTCATCACAGAACTAGGAATAGTTCCTAAGTCTCATCTTGGATTCAAACATGTGTTGCGACACTTTCATTTGATTAGTGGAATCATTGAAAGAGGAGAAGTCACTATAGAGATAGTGGACTCTCAAGAACAACATTGCATATCCATTTACTGAAGCTTTATCCAAACAGCAGGATGATCGTCACTTAGAGAAGAAGGGTATTATATACCATGGCGATTGGCTTTAGTGCAAGTGGGAGATTGAAAGTAGTATGCACACAAGCCAATCATATTTGATATGATGTAGCATATACTTTGTAATCTTATTCATTTATTAATAAAAGAAATTGATTTTCTTAAAAGGCATTTTATATTATCTACATAGTGTTGTTATATTAAATGTGATAAACCCATAGTTTTGAGCAATGCTTTTAGAATCATGATGGTGATCATGCTAATGAGATCTAAATTCTAGATAGCTCACAAACTAAAATCGTTCCTAATCGATGGATTACTAAAAAGGGGATTAGTGAATCCGGATAGATTAGTACATACGTTGCTTGCTCTTATGAAGAAGATGATTGATCTCATAATTATTTGTGTGGAGACACTAAAGCATGTATGTAGGTGCTTATTAGAGAATAAGTTCACTGAACGTGGCTCGCTAAGGAATACCTAATGGAGTTTTACTCGCTTGTCAATAGGAATTCCTCTAGTGATAGTAGTACAAGTGATCCTTGGACTTGAGATCATCATAGTATCTTGTGTAAGATGAGTTATACTTTGACATGTCCCTTAAGACCTTTAAGGTATATCAAAGGGTATGATTAGGTATAATAAGTTATACATGGAGATAGGTGAATGATCAACAAAGAATCTACCACTTCTAGTAAAAGGAGTGAATGTCCTATGTGATTTGATAAATGACAACTCAGAAGTCTTTGGCCAAAGCAGAATGAAATTAGAAATGAGTTTCTAATTTGCATTATCAGAGTTGTGCATTTGAGAATCGAAATACATATAATTAAATAAAATAAGACTTGACAGTAATTCCATGTCTTATATTTAATTGGGACATTGTATGGTAGAAGGATTGAATTGTACGGTAACTATTTACTGAAAGGTTCTTTTATAATTAATGTTGAAATCTATATTATCTGGAAAGTCGTTGATCGCTAAGGGGGATTACCCTTATTGTAGAATAAATATTATTTATTTAAATGAATTAAATAGTTTAATTTATTTATTTAAATAAAATTAGAATTGTTCTAATTGATTTATTCACAACCGGTTTAATATGGAGAACCTAAAGGGTCACACCGCAAAAGGAAAATATTTATTTAAGAAGTAAATGGCATAATCGTAATAATAAGTTAAGTGTATTTAATTTAATCTATGGAGATAGAATAAATTAAATAGCTTAATATTTATTATTTAATATTTTGGAAATATTAAATATAAATTAATAAGAGGAGTCTTATTATTATTATTACTATTACTATTATTTAATTCCTAATAGGGATTGATAATTAATTAATAGAAGTACTCTCTCATAAATTCCTAATTTGATTAGGAGTTTAATTAATTAAAGGAGTTTAATTAAAATAAAAACCCTAATCCTAAATAGTTTAGGAGGGTTCCCTATATCTATAAATAAGAGGAGTCTTATCATGATTTAGGGTTAGACAGTTACACACTCTTCCATAAGAATTGGAGAGGGTGAGAGTACTTGTAATTTCTATAGAGATAGAAACTAGGGTTTTGCCAACACTCATCTTCTTGAACAACTATTATTCCTTGGTGGATCACCTCTAGAGGCCAAACACTTGGGTGGCTAACGTTGATCAAAGGAAGGAATTTAATCGATGGAATTCAAGGAGAATGTGAAGGATTTTGAGGTGAACTCGTACATGTGGAAGCATGGTTCTACGAGGGTATGATTCTCATACTTTATCCCTTTCATTTAATTGATAATTGAGCACATGGATGATCATGGTGATGGTTTGTATGAAAAAAATTTAAAATCCGTTTTATCGCGCTTCCGCACTATTTATGTAATTTGATTGCATGTTCGCACTATATACAAACCTAACAGATACAAAACTGTAAGGGTTAGTTTACAAGCAAAGTCATCATTAAAACTAAAGGATGGAGTATGACCAAGTCAACATTTGTTGTTTTCAAGAATGGTCTTCCTAGCAAGTGATGAGGGCATCCTTGGTTCGGGGACAAATGACAACCGTAGAGCGGATCCTATGTGTATGCCGGATGGACCCGTCACGAGAGTTCGGGCTAAACGATTCAAGGAGGGCCTTAATGGAATAATACAAAGTATTTGGAGCGAGGATAGATCAAGTGTAGAGTTCGAGGAGCGGAATTCTAAGGCTTTGCAATTAGTCATGATGTTACAAGCAGACACGCCAAGGGTGGGAACGATGGAAATGAAAGAAGATGAAAATTCTCAAACAGTGGGGTTTTCGCCCCGGCGAGAAAAACATGCCCAGGGATCCCGCCCCGGCGAGAACTCCTCTGCCCATATTCGCCCCTACTAGCTTTGAAGCCGCCCCGGCCCATTCCTCTCTGGCCATCTTCGCCCCGGCGAGCTTCCTAGTTCATTTTTCTCGCCCCGGCGAGAACGGTCAGATTTTGTTGGTGCGTTTTTCGAGGCAGACGAGTTTTGACGATTTGGGACGCGGATTTCTTCCTTAATTTTAGGGATTTCAATATATTTTCATAATTCTATTGTAATTAGGATATTTTAAGATAGGATTTTGATTCCAAATCAATTATTATTTCCTTTATGGATTCTAGGGTTTCATAGTTAGTATAAATAAGCTTTATGAATGTAATTCAAATACAATTCAATAATTATTCAGAGTTTATTCATACTTGAGAGTTATTCTCTACTTTTGGTTGTTTGAAGAATTTCTAAGCTAATTTCTTAGTTTTTCTTTGAGATTCATAATTAACTTATCATACAACAAACCATAGTTGTGTGTGGCGTTATTCTATCACATCATAAAATCATACGGAGATTATCGTTTGATCTTAAACGAGGGTCTAAGTGTTGTTGGTGTTCCATCCTACGTGAATTCAATTGCTTGACCGAAATTATCAAGATTCTCGTCTCAAAATAGATGTTGGGTTAAGGTATCGAGAGAGTTCCATCAAAGTTGCTTACTAGAAACGATCTCGGCGACGACCACCTCACCCAAGCGTGTCGTGGAGTCTATTATTTGGTATCAAAGCTGCGTTTTCTAGCTAAGTATCTATCTTTATTGTATCGTTGAATTTGTGAGTAAAAAAAAGTATAGAAAATTTTGTTATTTCAATTTGTTCGTAGAATTCGTTTTCAATCCCGTAATCGAGGTTGTTGCTACTTCTATTCATACCGACTATAATGTTTTTTTTTTTTGCTAAATTTGGAATAATATAAAAGAACAACATAATACAATGGCTAAGGGGCATACCCCAGGACTATAGTTATGTCATCTAGAGACAAACCAAAAGATGAAACAACTATAGGAGACCCAATCCACAATAATGGAATTACAGAAGCCAATTACAGTAGTATTGGTCAACATGAGTAGCTCTAATAAAAGACCTAGACTGAGATAATCTAGATTTAATAATATTAACAACTTCTCTGCCCAAGATCGTTGGATGGGTTATCACATTCTGATGAAGCTTCTTATTTCTTGCCTCCCATACTTTATAAAAAGTCGTCGCCAAAGTAAGACTGATAATATCTTTGGTTAGCCTCCTTCCTTGAAAAGCTAAAATACTCTCAATAAGATCAGCCCATTCCAAAGGAAAACTCTGCCAATTACCAATGTTCAAAGCGGCATTGAAAATGTTACTAGAATAGTCACACTTAAAGAACAAATGTTCAAAACTTTCAGCCTGTAAATTACATAATGGGCACCCAATTCTTGGACCAACTGAATAACTCATGGCTCTATCATCTGTAGGAAGCTTACGCAGTAAACCCAACCAAAGAATAAAAGAGTACCTAGGGACGTGCAACTTGTTCCATAGAAGCCCATGCCAGCTCACAACCTGCTGCCGGTCCCTAATGGATTCCCAAATGTGAGAGGCTTTGATACCATTGATATCCATTGAACACCAGCTGATTCTGTCATTAGCAACCGTCGGTATGGGCAAGTCTTCAAACTTCCTGCGCAGCATAATAACCTCATGGTGATTACTTTGAGGGAGTTTCCATGCCCCATTATGCAAAATAGTTGCCACAGTGGCCGAGTAAGCCAGCCCAGAGTTCTGAATCAAAGAAGTAGACGGATTGATAGGAGAACCTAATAACCAAGGATCAAACCATAGATTTACCTTATTCCCCATACCAACAATGTACTGAATATACCATAATGCATTCGGTCTAAGCTTCAAAACGTGCTTCCAAATCCACGAACAATCGGTTGGAATAGTAATTTGCCAGAAATTCCTCCCTTTAAGCACAACAGCTTGTACCCAATTGGCCCAGAACGAAGTAGGTTCAAATTTAATAACATTAATGAGATGCATCATGATTAAAGATTTTTTCCAATCCACTAGATTCTTAACACCCAATCCTCCTTCTTTAACTGGTAGAGCTAAGGATTTCCACGCCACTTTTGCACCAAATTTGGCTAACGAAGGACCCTTCCAAAGAAATCTGCCCAAAATGGATTGAACACATCTAATAACAGATTTGGGAAACATAAAATGTCTGCACCAAAATGAGGACATAGCAGACAGCACAGACTTTATCAATTGTAACCTCCCGGCATAAGATAAAGCAATAGAAGTCCATGAGGCAGCTCTCTTTGTAATTCTATGAATAAGAGGAAGACAGTCCTGGTAAGACAGTTTAGTCGAAATAAGCGAGACTCCGAAAAATTTGATTGGCAAGGATCCAACAGTAAAGCCCACAGAAGTAAGAATAAGATGAGCAGTCTGATGAGTGTATTTTATATACACAAATTAGGTACTTTTAGCCTTAATAATTTGTAAGTCTTTAGCTATTTCGTTTGGTTTTATGTGTTTTCATCTTATTGTTGTGTAATGTACTTTTGTTGTACTTTTATATGTATTTGTGTGCTTTTATGTGTTTTTACGTTGTTTTGTAGGTATTGAAATAAAGGCCCCTTGGACCGTTACGTTTTTGGCTCGAATCTAGCATTTCCGCTGCTTGTTTCTCAATTTGACCCATGATGCAATCCGAATCTCTCAAAACGCAAAGAACGAAAGTTGTAGATTTTGATCTTAGCTTTCCAGAACATCCGGAATCATCCAATTTGAAGTTCGTATGAGAGAGTTATGGTCCTTTTACCATCGGATTTTGCAAGAAGTTTACACAGCAGCTGCTTCGGGGCCAATTTGCGCCATTCTCTGGCCATTATCTCGTCGAGCTCCAGCTATGGAAGTTGTAGAGCTCCTTCTTAGCTTTCCATAGCCTCCTTAATCGCCTTAATCCGAGTTCGGACGAAGAAGTTATGGCTATTTTACCAACAGACGTTGAAACTGTCTCGCGGTACAGAACACCGCTGGGGCGAGAGCGTCGCCGGGGCGACGGAATTCAGGCCAAAATTGGCGCCGGGGCGAGAAACCCTTCTGACTTTGCGAATTTTTTGGTCCAAAACTCGGGAAATGCTAGGGTTTGAGACACCCATCTCTTATAACACCAAAGTGGCGGCTGGAACTTCATTCTAACACATACCCACTCATTCTAACTCATCCTAACACATTCTAACTCCATCTAACACCTTCTAACATCAAATCTAGAGAGAGGAAGCTACCAAATACATCCAATTAGAGGGCCAAAGTGCTAAAATCAAGCTACATCAAGCAAGGCCAAAAAGCAAAAACATCAAGGATTGCAAAATCAAGGAGGAGAAGCTAGTGTTCATCTTCTACCCATCAAACATCATATGAAAATCTACAAAAGTGGTTTTATCTCTAGTTTCCTTTCTATTTTTGTATCCAACATGATGTATAAATTGAATATGATGTTATTTGTAGTTACCATGAACTAAACTCTATTTTGGGATTATAATGGATCTTGTTGTGTGGTTTACTTTGCTATGCTTCCTTGTTAGTCTTATTAGCTATTCATGGATTGTCTATTATGATTTGTGTTCAATTGCTTAATTGCCTAGCTAGCAATTACCATGATAATCCATATGAAATTGAGAAACGGATTATGGGTTTAGATCTAATCATAATAGCATGTGTTTGTATGTTCTACATGGCGTTGGAATGTATGATTTGTGCTTAGGATAGACATATACCGAAGCACCTCTTGTAGTCATTTGAGAGCTTGAGCTTAAACCCTATTTATTTGTAAATCACATAGTAATATTGTGGTTTAGGTAATGTGGGTGTTCATGTTTATTCTATCATTTGTGGATTATATATGATATGGACTTGGTACATCGAAAGATGGCCTTGTCTCACTTTCGTGTTCTCGACCAACAATCTGTGATAATTAATTTGGTTTAACAGGAAGTGTGTTGAGGTAGATGAATCAATAGGAAAAATTATAATCTCATATCTTCATTATCTTTAAAGCTTTCTATTGTTCTTTTATTAATGTTATCTTTATTAATCCAAACCATAAAAAAGACAGAAAACCATTAGTTTAGATAAGATTGAGATGATAAAAGGTTAATACTTGGAAAATACTAATAATAATTCCTCGTGGGATCGATACTTTACTTACTCTTTATTACTTGTTGACCGCGTATACTTGCGCGTAATTGTCGTTATATTAATCGGACAACAAGTTTTTGGCGCCGTTGCCGGGGAATTATTCTTCTAGTGTTTTTTTCAATATTAGTCATAATCAAATTAGTCTTAATTTAAACTTGTATATAAATTTGCTTTTAGTTTGTTTTATCATTTATTTTTCTGTTTTAATGCTTTCTTCTTTGCAAGGTACACCATGGATGACTTTGCTTATCAATGGCCATACACGAGTATGACTCAACCAAGGGAAACTGGGATTGATGGACTCAATGCACTCTCTGCATTGTCAGCACAATTTGAAACACTATCGAGGAAGTTAGATGCCTTAGTAACAGAGAGCACTCAAGGTATAGCAGTGATATGTGATTATTGTGCTAACAATCACCCGAGTCATCAATGCACCATCAGTTTTGGACCGGTACAATACGGTGGTGATTACCTCAACAACTATGATTATCCCAATTATCACCAAGATTGGGGGTATCACCCGGATTCTACATGGAGCTACAATTATGACGATCAATGTTATGCTCCAAGTCCAGCTTTTGCACCGGAATTCTCATGTCCACCTCCTATTCAAGAAGAGAAGACGTTAAACTTTGAGGAACTTGTAACCAAGATCATGGCTTCGAAGGAGGAGATGTTGGAAAGTCAGGAAATATCAATTCAAAATCTTCAGAATCAGATTGATCAAATGTTCAAAGCTTTGAACAACCGTCCTCAAAATAATTGGTGTTATGACATGGATTCCGAGACTTATGGTGAGCCCGAGCCAATTCTGCAACTGGATGAGCCACGAAAGATAGAAATGGAGGAGACAATTGGGGATAAGGTTAACACAATCGGCAAAGAGATTTGTATGAGTTCAAACGAAGATGAGTCAATTGTGTTAGTGCCCCAAGTGCTTTCTCCGCCAAAGTTCAAGAATCCAGTCAATTTTGCAAAATCTTGCCCAATTGGTAGTCATGTCTTAGGCAAGGCTCTATGTGACAATGGAGCTAATATAAATTTGAACCCATGGTGTGATGAATTAGGGGTCCATAAGAAGAAAGCTGAAAATTCTATTGTGTTTGTGGAGCTTCAATTCAACATTCTTTTCACAAACACAATGGAACAATCATCTAGTTTTGTGAAGTCCTTAAGTGAGGTTGTGCCTAAAAGTACCAAGCTAGGTGAACATGATACAATGACCCTTACTGAGGCGAAACCCTCAAATATTACATGGCTATCAATGGAGGGTGGGTTCCTCAATTATCGAAGGGGAATTGGATAAAAGCAGGGAGTTAGTCAGGCCGAAGACTTTAAAACAAGCGCTTCTTGGGAGGCAACCCAATTTTATTGTTTTGATTTTGATTTTTTTTCAATTTCTTTTTAGTTTGTTTAATTGCATTTTAATTTCTTTAGTCATTTGCTTTCAGGTACGCTCCCAACTTAGAGGTATTGAAAGATGATATCAATGGCGCTTGACACGGTTTCAGGGAAGTCTTCTATTTTAATTTTTCCTATATCAGACATTGAGGACAATGTCAAGTTTAAGTTTGGGGGTAGTACTTCATATTTGTGTGTTTTTAATTTAGTTTTTATGTGATTTAAGATATGTATTTTTGTTCAAAAAAAAAATTATTTATTTTTAGGATATGTCCCTTGAGCATTGTTTTAATTTGATTTAAACCATAATCCATGGTCTATGATAATGGCTTGTTTGAATTGAATCTAACTCATGGAAAATGGATAATTGTTGCTTAGTCGTTGTGCTTATCGTTATTGTTGGTTATTGTTTTGCTTATGCGTCCTTTCACTTTTATGCACTCACCCATGAGTATTGAGCTAGTCGTATGCTTAGAGAAGGCTTTTATAAACCGAATGCTTATGGGAAATATCTATAAACTCTTGAACTCGTTTAAACATCACTCGAAGCAAGGTGTCCAAATTTGTTGTGTTTGAATTGTTGGTCATGTGGTGAGTTGAGATGGAGCGTAAAACGCACTCACTCATGGACACACGCATAGGAGAGATAGAACGTAAAACGCACTCTCTTATAATTTTGATAAAAGGAAGACATTTATGTTTATCAAATCTTGTGTTGGGTTGAGATGGAGCGTAAAACGCACTCACCCACAAGAGTAGACTTAGGATAAGATAGAGCATAAAATGCACTTACCTAAAGTCCTTTGATTTCATATTTTTGGAAATTATGATTTGTATACCTTTGTATTGAGTGATGTATTAAACATGTTGTTTTGGGGTGTATTTTGATTATTTCATAAGGTAATGTGGTTGCATAGCTTCATTCGAGCTTGATTGGTTTAGTGCTATTGGGTACTCACACACACACGGAAGGGACCTAAAGCAAGCTATGACTAGCTAATTGTAATTCTAGACTTGCAACGTTTTGAAAGTTTCCTTGAATTTTATTGTGTTTATGCTTTGAGACCATTGGTTAACTTATTAACTTATTGCTCAAGATAGTTTTTATTTAGAAATGATTAATTTTTATAGTTTGTGTGTTTTGCTTGAGGACAAACAAAGGTTTAAGTTTGGGGGTATTTGATGAGTGTATTTTATATACACAAATTAGGTACTTTTAGCCTTAATAATTTGTAAGTCTTTAGCTATTTCGTTTGGTTTTATGTGTTTTCATCTTATTGTTGTGTAATGTACTTTTGTAGTATTTTTATATGTATTTGTGTGCTTTTATGTGTTTTTACGTTGTTTTGTAGGTATTGAAATAAAGGCCCCTTGGACCGTTACGTTTTTGGCTCGAATCTAGCATTTCCGCTGCTTGTTTCTCAATTTGACCCATGATGCAATCCGAATCTCTCAAAACGTAAAGAACGAAAGTTGTATATTTTGATCTTAGCTTTCCAGAACATCCGGAATCATCCAATTTGAAGTTCGTATGAGAGAGTTATGGTCCTTTTACCATCGGATTTTGCAAGACGTTTACACAGCAGCTGCTTCGGGGCCAATTTGCGCCTTGCTCTGGCCATTATCTCGTCGATCTCTAGTTATGGAAATTGTAGAACTCCTTCTTAGCTTTCCATAGCCTCTTTAATCGCCTTAATCCGAGTTCGGACGAAGAAGTTATGGCTATTTTACCAACAGACGTTAAAACTGTCTCGCGGTACAGAACACCGCTGGGGCGAGAGCGTCGCCGGGGCAACGGAATTCAGGCCAAAATTGGCGCCGGGGCGAGAAACACTTCTGACTTTGCGAATTTTTTGGTCCAAAACTCGGGAAATGCTAGGGTTTGAGACACCCATCTCTTATAACACCAAAGTGGCGGCTGGAACTTCATTCTAACACATACCCACTCATTCTAACTCATCCTAACACATTCTAACTCCATCTAACACCTTCTAACATCAAATCTAGAGAGAGGAAGCTACCAAATACATCCAATTAGAGGGCCAAAGTGCTAAAATCAAGCTACATCAAGCAAGGCCAAAAAGCAAAAACATCAAGGATTGCAAAATCAAGGAGGAGAAGCTAGTGTTCATCTTCAACCCATCAAACATCATATGAAAATCTACAAAAGTGGTTTTATCTCTAGTTTCCTTTCTATTTTTGTATCCAACATGATGTATAAATTGAATATGATGTTATTTGTAGTTACCATGAACTAAACTCTATTTTGGGATTATAATGGATCTTGTTGTGTGGTTTACTTTGCTATGCTTCCTTGTTAGTCTTATTAGCTATTCATGGATGTCTATTATGATTTGTGTTCAATTGCTTAATTGCCTAGCTAGCAATTACCATGATAATCCATATGAAATTGAGAAACGGATTATGGGTTTAGATCTAATCATAATAGCATGTGTTTGTATGTTCTACATGGCGTTGGAATGTATGATTTGTGCGTAGGATAGACATATACCGAAGCACCTCTTGTAGTCATTTGAGAGCTTGAGCTTAAACCCTATTTATTTGTAAATCACATAGTAATATTGTGGTTTAGGTAATGTGGGTGTTCGTGTTTATTCTATCATTTGTGGATTATATATGATATGGACTTGGTACATCGAAAGATGGCCTTGTCTCACTTTCGTGTTCTCGACCAACAATCTGTGATAATTAATTTGGTTTAACAGGAAGTGTGTTGAGGTAGATGAATCAATAGGAAAAATTATAATCTCATATCTTCATTATCTTTAAAGCTTTCTATTGTTCTTTTATTAATGTTATCTTTATTAATCCAAACCATCAAAAAGACAGAAAACCATTAGTTTAGATAAGATTGAGATGATAAAAGGTTAATACTTGGAAAATACTAGTAATAATTCCTCGTGGGATCGATACTTTACTTACTCTTTATTACTTGTCGACCGCATATACTTGCGCGTAATTGTCGTTATATTAATCGGACAACACAGTCTCATCGTCAACATTGGCCATAAAACACTGACTCTTTTGAGCATTTGGTATCACCCCAGAGAATAAAGAAAAGGATTGAATACAAGAATTTATAATGTTGACTGATTGGACATTTCCATGGTAGAACAGCAGAATGTCGTCAGCAAAAAATAGATGGGATAGTTTGCATTCTTTGGCTCTCCAATGAAATTTGAAACCATTTTGCAATGTACCCCAATTGAGTCTCATGGATAGCACCTCCATAACCAGCACAAACAAATAAAACGATAACGGATCCCCTTGACGCAGACCTCTGCTGCCCCCAAAATACCCAGCTAGCGATCCATTCACTTTAACTGAAAACATGGTCGTCGTAACACAAGCCTGAATCCAGTCAATAAAAATCCCTGGGAATTGAAACCGTCTAAGCACATCAAATAAAAATTCCCAACAAACACTATCATAGGCCTTCTTCAAGTCAATCTTAATTGCGCATCTAGGAGGCCCCGAGGCTCTGTGATAATCCTGAGAAGTTCTTGAGTAAGAAGAATATTATCGCTAATACTCCTCCCCTTGACAAAGGCTGCTTGAGCTTGGCCAACAATAGTCAGAAGCACTCCCTTCAACCTATTAGCTATAATTTTTGATATAGATTTGTAAATAGTATTGCAACAAGCTATTGGCCTAAAATCAGCCATACAAGACGGGAACTCAGACTTTGGGACAAGAGTAATAGCTGTGAAATTTATCCCCCGGGGCATTCGACAAGAAGAGAAAAAATATTTGACAGCCCTTGTAAAATCCACTCGAACTATATCCCAGCATTGAATAAAAAAGTTAACATTAAAGCCATCCGGGCCCGGGCTCTTATTTCGCTTCATAGAATTCAGCACAGCAAAGACTTCCTTATCCGACACAGGCATAATCAGTTGGGAAGCTTGACCATGTCTGATATGCTTAGTGAAGAAAGAATCAGCCTCCTCCCAGCATGAATAAGAATGAAGGCCCACCGGGTTAAACAAGTCCTCAAAATACTTCACTGCCACTGCTTCAACAGCTTCCTGCCCATGCACAATATCACCCATGTCATTATTGATGGATAATATTTTGTTTGAGTTCCACCTGTTCTTTACACAATTAAAAAAAACTTAGAATTCCCATCACCCTCCTTAAGCCATGTAGCTCTTGATTTCTACTGGAGCAGATTTTCTTCCAATTCCAAAGCATTCCATAGAGAGTGGAGATAACACTTCTCCCTAGCAATAAGGTTCTGATCATTTGAGCTCTCTTGTAAAAGCACTTGAGTACTATGGAGGACGTCAGAGGCAGCTCGGACAGAATTTGAGAGGTTCCCCACATTGCGATTCAAGCCAATTAGAGCTGATTTAGTGCGCTTAAGTTTTTCAGAAAACACCCTAAACGGGTTCCCTTGAACAAAATCACCCTAGGTAAAAGCCACACAATCTTTAAACCCGTCCACCTTGATCATGAAATTAAAGAATTGGAATGGTTTCTTGTACCGAGCTTGATCACTGCCTAACTTTAAAATAACAGGGGAATGGTCTGACATACCTCTAGGGCCAAACTGGACCTAGGCCTGAGGGTACCTAGCAAACCACTCAGCATTCCCAAGAGCTCTATCAAGCTTCCTATGAATAGGCTGTTCAATCTGGCAATTCCACCAAGTAAAGATAGGACCAATACCTCGAATATCATCAACCCCCAACGCCTCAATGCATTCCTTAAAGTCCAGCATGCCAATATCCCAAGAATCATTACTGTTATCAGATTCAGCCAGGTCTTTTATTTCATTGAAGTCACCCATAATACACCAGCAGGAATTTTGATTAATAGACAGCAAATCCCTCCATAACAACCTTCTTTCAGCAATAGTGTTATGGCCATAGACAACAAAAACCAAACAGGGCCTATCATTGTTACTCAACTGCTGAATTTTACAATGCATCACTTGAGAAGAAACAAAAATAACCTCCACATTCCAAATAGCAGGGTTCCACCCTATCCATATTCTACCATTATAATGGGCATCATAATTAAACAACCACTTCCAATTAGCACAGACAGCTCTAGAGATATGAGCAGCCTTGTGTTCTTTCACTCTAGTTTTAATCAACCCAACAAAAGAGATATTATTGTCAGCAATAACCTGCCTAACATAAGCCTGCTTAGGCTTTTTATTAAGACCCCTAACATTATAAGAGACTAACATAAGACACTAATGGGGAGATTTGCTACCCTTGCACTTATTCCTGCGTTTGGCTTCTTGGAGAGAAACCCTTCCCCCCTCTAGATTTCTGTTTCAAATCTCTGCCCTCCTTCTCATCAACTACTTTGAGCTTATCCACCAGGGGATTTGCAGCAATAGGCGATTCAATATCAGACCCACCCACTGTTAAAGGAATATCCTGGTCAATAGGGGAAAAATAATTTGGAGATAACAGTTTCGAAGACTTGACCCCCATATCCTTAGTCTGGGATTTAACCCCTCTATGAACAGTGATCCAATCATGGTCAGGGGCAGTTGATTCCTCTGGGAGACGATCATATACACGTTTTGAGTCATGCACATTAGCCACCCCCTTTGCAGCAGAAGTACTATTAGCTCCCTTATCTTGAACTGCAGAATCCTCACCAAGCGTTCCCTTAGGGACCCATTTGAAAGAAGCCTTAGGACATTTTAGAGGGGAATGCCCAAAAACCTTACACACCGGGCAGGTAGGAGGTTTACTCTGATATTCCACCACAACTGGGACAGCTATATTTTCCGCTTTGTTCGCATCATAAACCGCCACATCAATAGATGAAGGAAAAGTAAAATCAGCATTAACCTCAATACAAACTCTAGCGAAATTCGCGTGGTCCAATCTAGAGGTCATATCATCGGCAAAAAGTGGTTTTCCAACAGCACTAGCCAAAAAACTTATGCCTTCCGAAGTCCAATAGGATAAAGGAATTTGACTAAATTTAACCCAAATTGGAATCTTCACGCATTCATCCTTGGTGAATACCTCCCCTTCCTTCCAAGGTTTCAGAATAATGACTTTTGATGCAAAATGCCAAGGACCAGATGCTAACACATTATCTCTAGCAGAAGCAGACTGAAACTTGAAGATAAAATAACCCTTGTCATGAAGAAGAACCTGGGAAAGGCCCAAATTGCCCCAAAGCCGCCTAGGAATTGGCTCAACCACCTTATACGGGAGTTTAGAATGCAAAAAGTATCCTACCAGACTGGAAAACCAGATTTGATTACCTTTTTGAAGCACTTCCAAAGGTGGCTTAACCAGAATTCTACCATCCACTATAGAAGGAGGGTGGTAAGAGAGAACCAAGCTATTCTTACCAATAGGGTTAGAAACAACATCGCTCCAGGACTTTGTGGGTTCACCCACCTGACACGGACTAACACCCTCCATACAAGGCCCACCCTCCCTAATGGAATTAGACTTCAGATTTTCCTTACTGTCATTCTTACAATTCCTACCAGGTACAGGGGATGTCACAGGCGCTTGACCACCACACTCCGACAAGCAATCCTCCCCCACACACACCACCGGCACAAGAGTCCCCCCAGATGGTGTAACCCTTTCCGGCTGAGCAGAAATACCAGCATCCCCTCGCTCAAGACTTTCTACAAACACCTTGAGTGCATTCTTAAAAGTCCCAATTTCACCAGTATGAGCAAAAGCATTGACGTCCTCAAGAGATAAACCAAGCGCAGTAATGAAATCCGAAAGAGTTTGGTTTCTTTTACGCTCTTGAACAGCTTCCTCCGTATCCTTATGGGAGAAATAATGGACAGCCCTAAACAACTCCTGGTTATCCAAAGTAGAGACCAGGGCCCCATTCACCTCACCCTGCAGGTCCGCCGATGTAGAATCCTCAGAGCTCATGCCCAAAGCCATCGGATTAGGGTCAGCTTCCGCCATTACCAGAAGCGGACAAGGGACATTTGCCGGAGCAAGGGGGAGCTAGGTGCAGAAACCCCAAACTCGGCAAACAAATCCCGTGATTGGGAACTACTAGAGTTACCAGCAGAGAGATGGGCATGGCTCACCATGGCAAAGAACCTAGACTGGACCAAGAAGGGAACAAAACCCAGCTAGAACCGAGTGCAGATGACGGAGATGAGTAGGTCGGAGGAGAGGGAAGGGAAACAATAGTGGGGAACTGGAGATGAAACCCAAAAATGGTAAACAAAAAATATTGGTAAGGATGGAGAAGGTAGGTGAGGATGGGCGGGAGACTAAAAAAGGAAAGAAAAAAGATAACGGTAAAAAAAAAGACGGAAAACCTAAAGAGAGGAAAGTCGGTCAAAAGATCCTAGAGAGAAGGGAGAGCAAAATCCTAGAGAGAGAAACTAACCCATCCTCCAAAAATTGTTGGAGTTGACCAACTATATTGTTCGTGATAAGTTATTTTTGAATTAATTAGTAGAACTGAGAATTTGCTAGGTAAATTCGAAAAGAACCTATTAGAGAGAATAATTAGAGGTAAATGGCTTAGTGGTGAGATCAATTGCGGGAAAAGCCTATTGAGTGATACACGAGTGAAACATTAATCGAGCGAAATACGTAAGGGAGTGGTGAGGACAATATTTTGCTACTAACCTTTGTTTTGTAGAAAATATATCTAACTCAAAGGACAAGGGAACATTTGCAGAACCTTCATTGTCAGCTGATATGAAGTTGATGATTGAAGCCGTGAGTAAGGAATGGGGTAGACGGTTGGATATGGCAATGGAACAGGTACATGAGCGCTTGGACCAATTAAGCGTTACTCGGGGGGAATCATCTCAAAACCGTCAAGGGACTCATCAACAAGGAGTAGTTCAGCAGAAAGGAGCTAGGGTGGAAGAAACTACTTTCAATGACGGAGGATTTAGTGAAGAGGATGATCGAGAGTCCGACTTCTTACATCGCAGGCAACGAGGAGCTAGAGATAGAGGAGTTCGGGATAAAGAGGACAACAACTTGGATAGTATAAAAATGAAAATTCCAACTTTCCAAGGAAGAAGTGATCCGGAGGCATATCTAGAGTGGGAAAAGAAGATGGATTGGATATTTGAATGTCATACCTACTCTGGGCTAAAGAAAGTAAAACTTACCGCCATAGAATTCTCAGCTTATGCTGTTACTTGGTGGGATCAGTTGATGATCAGCCGGAGGAGGTGTGGAGAACATCCCATTGAAACTTGGGAAGATATGAAGGCAGTGATGAAAAAGAGGTTCGTTCCAGATTACTATCACCGAGAGCTAGTTCGGAGTTTGCAAAGCTTGAAACAAGGTAGTCAGAGCGTCGAGGATTATTACAAAGATATGGAGATGTTGATGGCTAGAGCAAATATAAATGAGGATAGTGAATCAACAATGGCCAGATTTTCGGCGGGACTAAATTGGGAAAGCGCGGATTTAGAGGAACGACAACATTATATAGTCTTGGAGGATATGGTACACATGGCTATCAGGATTGAGAAACAACTTAAGAGGAGAGGTAACCAACGATCGATACCTAATTCGGGATTATCATGAAAATCTAATGTTGGGAAGCGAGAGGAGAAGCCAGCCATAAGCAAACCCAAATTTGAGCCAAAAACGGAGACGACTAATAGGGGAGTGCAAGGTAAAACTGACCCTACTTCTTTTAGTCGTAATCGAGATATTAAATGTTTTAAATGTCAAGGTAGGGGACATATTGTAAATCAATGTCCGAATCAAAGAACGATGTTTTTACTTGACAATGGAGAGGTGGAGACCGAGTGATAGACTCCACGGCACGCTTGCGTGAGGTGGTCTTCGCCCAGATCATTTCTAGTAAGCAACTTCGATGGAACTCTCTCGATACCTTAACCCAACGCCTATTTTGAGACGAGAATCTTGATAATTTCGATCAAGTAATTGAATTCACGTAGTATGGAACACCAACAACACTTACACCCTCGTTGATGAACAAACGATAATCTTCGTACGATTGTATGATGCAGTAAAATAACGCCACATACAACTATGGTTTGTTGTATGATAAGTTAATTATGAACTTCAAAGAAAAACTAAGAACAATAGCTCAGAAATCCTTCAAATGACTAAAAGTAGAGAATAGCTCTCAATTGTATTAAACTCAGAATAAATGTTGATCATCCAATTACATTAACCATGTAATTTATTTATACTAGTAGAAATAAATCCTAATTATAAAAGGAATTGAAATACTAGCAAATAACTAATTTAGAAGTATTTACCATCTAACAAACATCCTAGTCAACTTAGAATTATGATAGATATGATAAATCCCTAAAAATAAGGAAAGAAATCTGATAAAATCTTCAAAAACGCGTTCCTCGGATTTCGTGCCGCGTGACCGACGCGGGGCACGCCAGGAAAACAAAGGAGCTGGCGCGGGGCGCGCTAGGTATGCAGCAGCTCAGCCAGGCATGGCGCGGGGCGCACCAAAAACGGCACGAGGAGCACTAGAGGAACAATCATTCTGCAGGTCCGGCGGGGGGCGCGCAGTGTCTAGGCCAATTCTAGCGCGGGGCGCGCCGGGTGAACTTCTTGGGCTAACTCTTCCTTCTTGGCTTGGCATAACCACTTGTATCATGTTTAAAAACTTGGACTCCAATTCTAATGTCTTGAAACTTGCTCCTTTATCATTCCAAGCTTATTGAATAAGCCCGTTAAGTCCCTCTTTAAAGCGTTTAGCCCGAGCTCCCGTTACAGGTCCAACTGGAACTTGCACCGAATTCGCTCCATAGCTCTCATCCTTGTCCAAGCTAGGCATGTCCTCATCATTCCTCTCCGCTTGAAAAGGATTTGTCCTCAAATCATCACCTGACTTAGATCAGTAACGTTAAATGTGGCACTAACGTTATACTCACCAGGCAAATTCAATTTGTAGGCATTGTCATTGATGCGTTCAAGCACTTGGAATGGACCATCTCCTCTCGAAAGCAACTTCGATCGTCTTTGAGCCGGAAACCTTTCCTTCCTCATATGAAGCTAAACCCACTCTCCCGGTTCAAAGATCACTTGACGTCTACCCTTGTTGGCTTGTTTAACATATTGCTCCGTCCTCCTCTCAATGTTAAGCCTTACCTTTTCATGTATCTGCTTAACAAATTTAGCCTTTTTCTTTCCATCCATGTTAGTCAATTCAGAAATAGGTAATGGCAATAAATCCAACGGTGTCAACGGATTAAAACCATAAACAATTTCAAATGGTGAAAATTATGTAGCAGAGTGAACAGACCGATTATATGCAAACTCAACATGTGGTAGACACTCTTCCTAAACTTTAATGTTCTTTTTGATAATAGCCCTTAACAATGCAAATAAAGTTCTATTAACAACCTCAGTTTGACCGTCAGTTTGTGGATGACACGTAGTAGAAAATAACAATTTAGTTCCTAACTTACACCACAATGTTTTCCAAAAATAACTCAAGAACTTCGTATCTCTATCAGAAACAATTGTTCTAGGCATACTATGCAATCTAACAATTTCCCTAAAGAACAAATCAGCTACATGGGAAGCGTCATCAGTTTTGTGACATGGAATAAAATGTGCCATTTTCGAAAACTTATCCACGACCACAAATATCGAATCATGACCACGCTTAGACCTAGGTAAACCCAACACAAAATCCATAGATATATCAACCCAAGGTTCATTAGGTATAAGCAATGGTATATACAATCCATGAGGTTGAACACGAGACTTAGACTGTTTACACGTAATACACTTATTTTTTATTTTATTTTTTTATTTTTTGATAATGTGGAGTTTCTCAACCGCAGTCGGACTAATCTCCCCAGCCCGGACCAAGGCGGTCTGCTTCCCAGCTTGCGTTGGGCGGCCCGTGGCCCCATGAGCATTGCTGCCTTGACAATTGTTGCAAGTGGGATTCGATCTCAGGGCGTCCGAGTTTACGGCTCGCCCCGGGGCCTCATTTGAACCACTACGCCAACTGCTGGGGTTGCGTAATACACTTATCACAAATTCTTTCCACATCTCGTTTCATATAAGGCCAATAAAAATGTTCTTTCAAAACAAATAAAGTCTTTTCAACACCAAAATGACCCATTAGACCTCCCCCATGTGACTCTCTAAGCAACAACTCTCGTAACAAACATGCAGGTATACACAACTTACTTTCCCGAAACAGAAAACCATCAACTTTAAAGTATTTACCTACAGCATTCTTTTCACAAGATTTAAACTCTTCACAAAAATCAAGGTCATTAACATACAACTCTTTAATTCGTTCAAAACCAAGCAATTTTGTATCAAGAGTATTTAATAACACGTACCTTCTCGAAAGAGCATCAGCAACAACATTCTCCTTACCTTGCTTATAACGGATGACATACGGAAATGTCTCAATGAACTCCATCCACCTTGCGTGTCTTTTGTTCAACTTATGTTGTCCCTTCAAGTACTTCAAAGATTCATGATCAGTGTGAATCAAGAACTCTTTTGGCCAAAGGTAGTGTTGCCACGTCTCCAAAGCGCAAACCAATGCATACAACTCCTTATCATATGTTGGATAGTTCAAAGATGCTCCACTCAATTTCTCGCTGAAGTATGCTACTGGCTTTCCTTCTTGCATCAGCACCGCTCCAATCCCTAAACCTGAAGCATCACACTCAATTTCGAAAGTTTTAGCAAAGTTAGGCAAAACAAGTAAAGGCGCATTAGTCAATTTATCTTTGATTAAATTAAATGTTTTTTCCTATTCATCACCCCACTTAAAGCCCACACTTCTCTTGATAACCTTAGTTAATGGTGCTGTGATTTCGCTGAAGTTCCTTACAAACCGCCGGTAGAAACTTGCGAGTCCATAAAAACTACGAACTTGACTTACATTCGTAGGACTCGGCCAATCACGAATAGCACGTATTTTCTCCTCATTAACCTGTACTCCCTATGAACTAACAACAAATCCAAGAAAAACAATTCTATCCGTACAAAACGTGCACTTATCCATGTTAGCAAATAACTTTTCTTTTCTAAGAACATCTAAAACAGATTTCAAATGCAATGCATGCTCTCCCAAGTTTTTGCTATATATCAAAATATCATCAAAATATACGACAACAAATTTACCAATGAATGAACGCAAAACATGATTCATCAATCTCATGAAAGTGCTAGGTGCATTAGTTAAACCAAAAGGTAACACTAACCACTCATACAAACCATATTTTGTTTTGAAAGCTGTTTTCCATTCATCACCCTCATGCATACGAATTTGATGATATCCACTTTTTAAATCAATTTTTGAAAAGACAACAGATCCATGCAATTCATCTAATATATCATCTAAATATGGGATGGGATATCGATACTTTACCGTAATATTGTTTACCGCTCGATAGTCAATGCACATGCGTCATTTCTCATCCTTTTTAGGCACTAAGATCACTAGAATTGCACATGGACTCATGCTTTCTCTTACAAACACCTTCTCTATAAGTTCGCCAACTTGCTTTTGCAACTCCTTCGTCTCCTCGGGATTGCTCCGATAAGCTAGACGGTTTGGAATGGTTGCACCGGGTACGAAGTCAATTTAATGCTCAATTCCCCGAATAGGTGGAAATCCTTGTGGAAGCTCCTTGGGAAACACATCCTTATAATCCTGCAAAAGAGATGAAACAACATTAGGCAAAGAAGAATCGTTAGCGTTAGTATTCAAAAGTGCCTCCTTATACCAAAGTATAATCATCGGCTGTTCAGCATCTAAAGCTCGCCTCACATCGCTCTTTTTTGCATAGATATTTGTTTTTTGCTCCTCATCTTTTCTTTTCTCTCTTTCTTTTTCTCTCTTATTTTTCCCCTCATTATTTTTTCCCTCATTATTTTTCTTTTCTTCACTCTCTTTCCTTTTTTCATGATCTCTCTGCAGATGAATTTGATCCTCATGCACCTGTTGTGGTGACATAGGACACAAAGTAACTTTCCTTTTATTGTGAACAAAAGAATATTCATTTGTAAAGCCATCATGCTTCACACGCCTGCATTGGAACCATGTCGGACAAAATTTCATCCACATACTTCCCAATAGTAAATGGAACCAACACCTGTTTAGTCACTTTAATCTCATTACTATCATTGAGCCATTGCAATCGATACGGTTGAGGATGTTTGGTTGTGGAAAGCCCCAATTTCTCTACCATAACCTTACTTGCCACATTCGTGTAACTATCCCCATCTATCACGACACAACAAATTTTCCCATTCACAAGGCACCTAGTATGAAAAAAAATTTCACACTGCTCGCCGCTTTCCTCCTTCACTTGTGCACTAAGCACCCTTCTCGTCACCAAAACTTCCCCAAATATTGCAACTTCCCTGTCTTCTACCTCCTCTAATGGTGGCATAGAATCAGTATCATTGTCCTCCTCCTCGGTCTCTATTTCACCATTGTCAAGTAACAACATTGTCCGTTGATTTGGACATTGACTCGCAATATGGCCCTTGCCTTGACACTTAAAACATTTAATATCACGATTACAACTAAAAGAAGGTAGTTCAGTTTTACCTTGCGTTCCACGGTTAGTCATGTCTGGTTTAAACTCCACTTTGGGCTTGACTACAGCTGGTTTCTCCTCTCGCTTACCCGTATTAGATTTCCATGATAATCCCGAATTAGGTATCGATCGTTGGTTACCTCTCCTCTTAAGCTGTTTCTCAATCCTGATAGCCATGTGTACCATATCCTCCAAGACTATATAATGTTGTCGTTCCACTAAATTCGCAATTTCCCAATTTAGTCCCACCGAAAATCTGGCCATTGTTGATTCACTATCCTCATTTATATTTGCTCTAGCCATCAACGTCTCCATATCTTTATAATAATCCTCGACGCTCTGACTACCTTGTTTCAAGCTTTGCAAACTCCGAACTAGCTCTCGGTGATAGTAATCTGGAACGAACCTCTTTTTCATCACTGCCTTCATATCTTCCCAAGTTTCAATGGGACGTTCTCCACACCTCCTTCGGCTGATCGTCAACTGATCCCACCAAGTAACAGCATAAGCTGAGAATTCTGTGGCGGCAAGTTTTACTTTCTTTAGCCCCGAGTAGTTATGACATTCAAATATCCAATCCATCTTCTTTTTCCACTCTAGATATGCCTCTGGATCACTTTTTCCTTGGAAAGTTGGAATTTTCATTTTTATACTATCCAAGTTGTTGTCCTCTTTATCCCGAACTCCTCTATCTCTAGCTCCTCGTTGCCTGCGATGTAAGAAGTCGGACTCTCGATCTTCCTCTTCACTAAATCCTCCGTCATAGAAAGTAGTTTCTTCCACCCTAGCTCCTTTCTGCTGAACTACTCCTTGTTGATGAGTCCCTTAACGGTTTTGAGATGATTCCCCCCGAGTAATGCTTAACTGGTCCAAGTGCTCATGTACCTGTTCCATTGTCATATCCAACCGTCTACCCCATTCCTTATTCATGGCTTCAATCATTAACTTCAACCACAACATTTGGCGCAGTGGTGCAAGCTGCCCTGGGAACGAACCGTAAACCCGGATGACTCAGGATCGACTCCCACTAGCAACATTTGGAAGGCACTAAAAATGCTCTATTGTGGCCACGATACCCCTGGCGCAAGTCGGGTAGCAAAACGCTCTGGTATCGGGCTGGAGAGATTAGTCGACCCACGGGTCGGAAACTCCACATTAACAAAAAAAAATAAAAAAAATCAT
Source organism: Aralia elata (assembly GCA_034770075.1). Lineage (NCBI taxonomy): Eukaryota > Viridiplantae > Streptophyta > Magnoliopsida > Apiales > Araliaceae > Aralia > Aralia elata. The sequence goes on from CM068381.1 coordinate 22,570,427, forward strand.
CAACTTCATATCAGCTAACAATGAAGGTTCTGCAAATGTTCCCTTGTCCTTTGAGTTAGACATATTTTCTGCAAAACAAAGGTTAGTAGAAAAATATTGTCCTCACCACTCCCTTACGTGTTTCGCTCAATTAATGTTTCACTCGTGTATTAATCAATAGGCTTTTTCCCTCAATTGATCTCACCACTAAGCCTTTTACCTCTAATTATTCTCTCTAATAGGTTCTTTTCGAATTTACCTAGCAAAATTCTCGGTTTTACTAATCAATTCAAAATAACTTATCACGAACAATATAGTCGGTATGAATAGAAGTAGCAACAATCTCGATTACGGAATTGAAAACGAATTCTACAAACAAATTGAAATAACTGAAATAATAAAATTTTCCATACTCTTTTTTTTTTCACTCACAAATTCAACGATACAATAAAGATAGGTACTTAGCTAGAAAATGCAGCTTTGATACCAAATGATAGACTCCACGGCACGCTTGCGTGAGGTGGTTGTCGCCCGGATCGTTTCTAGTAAGCAACTTCGATGGAACTCTCTCGATACCTTAACCCAACGTCTATTTTTTTTTTTTAATGTGGAGTTTCCGACCCGCGGGTCGACTAATCTCCCCAGCCCGATACCAGAGCGGTTTGCTACCCGACTTGCGTCGGGGGTACCGTGGCCACAGTAGAGCATTTTTAGTGCCTTCCAAATGTTACTAGTGGGAGTCGATCCTGAGTCGTCCAGGTTTACGGTTCTTTCCCAGGGCGGCTTGCACCACTGCGCCAAATGTTGTGGTTAGACGAGAATCTTGATAATTTCGATCAAGCAATTGAATTCACGTAGTATGGAACACCAACAACACTTACACCCTCGTTGATGAACAAACGATAATCTTCGTACGATTATATGATACGGTAGAATAACGCCACACATAACTATGGTTTGTTGTATGATAAGTTAATTATGAACTTCAAAGAAAAACTAAGAACAATAGCTCAGAAATCCTTCAAAGAACCAGAAGTAGAGAATAGCTCTCAATTGTATTAAACTCAGAATAAATGTTGATCATCCAATTACATTAACCATGTAATCTATTTATACTAGTACAAATAAACCCTAATTATAAAAGAAATTGAAATACTAGCAAATAACTAATTTAGAAGTATTTACCATCTAACAAACATCCTAGTCAACTTAGAATTATGATAGATATGATAAATCCCTAAAAATAAGGAAAGAAATCTGATAAAATCTTCAAAAACGCGTTCCTCGGATTTCGTGCCGCGTGACCGACGCGGGGCGCGCCAGGAAAACAAAGGCGCTGGCGCGGGGCGCGCTAGGTATGCAGCAACTCAGCCAGGCATGGCGCGGGGTGCGCCAAAAACGGCGCGAGGCACGCCAGAGGAACAATCATTCTGCAGGTCCGGCGCGGGGCACGCCGTGTCTAGGCCAATTCTGGCGCGGGGCGCGCCGGGTGAACTTCTTGGGCTAACTCTTCCTTCTTAGCTTGGCATAACCACTTGTATCATGTTCAAAAACTTAGACTCCAATTCTAATGTCTTGAAACTCGCTCCTTTATCATTCCAAGCTTCTTGAATAAGCCCGTTAAGTCCCTCCTTAAAGCGTTTAGCCCGAGCTCTCGTTACAGGTCCAACTAGAACTTGCACCGAATTCGCTCCATAGCTCACATCCTTGTCCAAGCTAGGCATGTCCTCATCACCGAGGGGGAAGATAGTGATACTGACTCTATGCCACCGCTAGAATAATCGAAAGATAGGGAAGTTGCGGTATTTGGGAAAGTTTTGGTGACTAGAAGAGTGCTTAGGGCACAAGTGAAGGAAGAAAGCAACGAACAGCGGGAAAATTTATTTCACACTAGGTGCTTGGTGAATGGGAAGATTTGTTGTGTCGTGTGTAGACACCCAATTTTTGCACTTTGTACACTAACCCTGACAGGAGGACAAATTCGGCAAATGAACCGGCCTGCGAGAGCAAAGAATGGACAAATGCGAACATTCGACGCCACCGCAACGATTTACAACCAAAACCGACGTGACAACAAGGCTGTCCGAATTGGGCATTCCCGGAGGATGTGGCACGCCTTCCAGTAATTCCCGGATTGCAAAATACAAGCCTGTCGGCGAAAACCAACGTCACGACACGAGAATCGAGGCATAGCACGAAAATCGAGAAAATCAAGCCAGCCAGCCGCGGATTGATCTGCGGCCAATGAGTGCGCCTTTTGAAAACACGGAACTCGAAACACGGAAACCAAAAATCAGCTGAGTGGAGGGTTGGCCGCCAGCCAGCCGCAGATCAATCTGCGGCCAGCCGCAGATCCATCTGCGGCCAGCCGCAGATCCATCTGCAGCTGGCTTTGGCCAGCTTATTTCAGCTCATTTCCTTCTCAACATACAGGAGGTTGGATCAGGCGAGAGAGAAGAAGAATAACAGTAGCAGCAGCTCGGGAATTGGGGAAAAATTAGCATAAATTTGCAACAAAAAAGGAGAGAAAGAGAGAAAAAAGAGAGGAATAATACTCTTTTGATTTGATTGTATCACATATACCTCTCCTTCTATTCAAAATACACAAGTTTACATCCACTTTGATCTCATTTGCAAGGTGAAAATCTCCTTATTTTTGTAATTTCTATCATGTCCTTGGGTTGAATTAAATGTAGTTTACATGCAATTGATGATGGAACAATGAATTAGGGATTATTAGTGAGGGCCATCGGAACGAAATTCTTCCTAATAACCCGATGATATTTATTTATTAACTTTTTGTTTGTTTTACGGTGCTATATTGGGCGTGGTTCCTTTAGATCACTATTTTAGGATGTCTTGGTATTGTTAGATTATCCGTGTTGGTTATTTCTTGTAATATCCGGGTGTGGGTTTGTGGAGATTTGGGTGTGAGCCTAGGAAAGTGACCCCGTGGTCCAAATCCGATGATGGACCTCTTTAGATGTAAGAAGTAGGAATGATGTAGTTTTCATTGTAAATATGTAATCGTTGGGCCTTAAAACGATGCTAAGGCGAGAATCGTGTTTAAGGCCCCGTCATAGTGAAATATGTGATCGTGGGCGTTTGGGGTTATTTTGATGGCTTACATGCCCATGAATAGCCCCTACGCATTTCAATGCTTTATTTGATTTACAGTATCAAAATTGATTTCAAAGCTAAACAATGAAGACTTTCATAAAATAAATCAAATTAGGTTATTAGCATCACGAGGATAATAAATGGGAATTGCTAATGAATGTCGATTTTTATTTAACGAGAAGGCTAAAGAACAAATCGTTTTCAAACATCACAAAATTGATTTTATGGAAATAAATAACGTTTCATTAAATCTTTGTGCATAGGGTTAAAGAGATCCTAGAAGTTGCCATCGTTTGAATTATGAAAGCAACGTATAGATCTCGATTCCTATTTTGACAAAGGTTTAGAAAATTCTTGTTTTGCCAAAACGACACCTAATGCAATATCACAGTTTTGACAATTAAAATCAAGCATTTTCTCATAAGCTTTCTCGTATAAATCGAAGAACATTCCAAAGCATTCCCGAAAGAAAACACGATTTTTCTAAAACCCAAATGATTTCTTCATGCAAACTCACCACGCATTCATGTAGGCATACACACACACATACACATGCACATATACACATTCCATGGATTAAAGGATAGGAAAGTATCAAGATGGCGGTAACCGTGTTTCACGGAAGTCGGGGGCTGCCTAACACCTTCCCCTCGCTTAAGCAAGCCCCCGAACTCTATGAATCTCGGTTCACAGACCAATTAATTCGGAGTCACATATGAGCCATCAATTTATAAAAAACGAAAACTCGGATGAGTTGGTACATCCATTTCAAATATACCAACTGACGACTCTGGTTAATTGGCTCATCATAAAAAAACGATCTTTCAAAACCCCGTCGACATTAATGCCGATCTTTTCCCAAAAATCATTCATTCAAAAGGCTAAAATTGGAAAAGACTAAAAAGACAGAAAACCGGCGTCGACAGCTGGCGACTCAGCTGGGGACATTAGAGGGCTTAAGCCGCTGTTGAATCTTGATGATATCCTATCCTTTAAAATTCATAAATGTGTATGTACGTGCGGTTTTTTGTTACTTATTGTTGTGTGAATGTGTGTTTTGTCCAATAAATGAATGTTTGAATGGAATGGCTTTACTTTAAAGAAATCATTTGCATACGGTGAGGACGATGAATGTGAATGTATGTTGAGAGAGTACCTCCTCCTGAGGCGAACCTGTCGGTTGCTTATTACTGGACTCGAAGGGGCTGCTCCCCGGAGATGGCTCAGGAAACGCACCACCCAAATCCGCTCCAATCGAAAGGACTCAGACGAGTAGATTGCGAAGATTTGGGGACCTTCATGCCGAAAAGCCCGTGAGAGTAACCTTAGGATAGGTCAGCCTCAGATTAACCCAACGCAGGAAAAGTCTCTTCATGCCTTTTTACGTTCGCGCATATAAATGTCATGATCCCATTCATAAATGCCTCCCTTTCTGTCAAGAGAAATTACTAACCTCTATGTTTTGCAGGGAACAGCTGGGGAAGCATAATAAAATCATTTTAGCATTTGTTATTTCATTAAAGGACTACTAACTTTCTGTTTTATAGGGAAAGATTAAAAAACCCAAAAACACAAAAGTTACCGCTTTAGCATGCATCCACATTTTTCATTCCCCAGGACTGAACTTCGAACCATTGTTTCTGTAGGATTGCTCCTCAAACCCGTTCGCAGTCTAAAAGGGCCCAAAACTCTACATCTGAAATGGCTGATCTCCCGCCTACTAATCCTGGTGCCATAGCTCGTGAGGAATTTGATGACTTTAAGAAACAGATGTTGGAGATGGCCATAATGCTGAAGGAGCAATTGATACCTAGACATGATCCACCTAAAGAGGATCCACCCCAACCTAAGGGCGAGTCAGTCGTCCCAAAGGCCATTCCCGTACCTAACAAAACAGTGATTACTATCCCGGAAGAGGGAGATACTGATAACCTGCGAAAGAAAATGAAACAAATGGAGGAAACTATCCAATCTATGAAGGGCATAGGGTCCCTAGGCAGGGTGAACTATTCAGATCTACGTGTCTTCCCCGGAACCAGATATCCGGAGAAATTTAAAATCCCCGAATTTGAGAAATACAATGGGAAGGAGGATCCTTATACCCATCTGAAAATCTACATTGGGGAGCTGGGATCTTATGATGCAGAAGACGAGGGTCTAAGGATGCAACTTTTCCAAAAAAGCCTGACAGGAGAGGCGAGAATCTGGTATGCCCGTCTCGATAATGCCTGGATCCACAATTGGGAAGAGTTGGCCCACACCTTCTTAACACAGTATAGCTTCTAGGTACAAATGGCCCCTGATAGATACCAAATGACAAAAGTTAAGAAGCAACCCGGGGAATCCTTCAGGGATTATGCACAACGATGGAGGGGTATGGCCGCACAGGTGAATCCCCCGATGAGCGAGTCGAAAATGGTGATGACCTTCGTAGATATTCAAGAGGCCCCTTATTATGAGCGGGTTATATCAGGGATTGGTAGGCCTTTTGCCGAGATGATTAAACACGAAGAAATGGTGGATATGGGTTTGAAGTCTGGTAAGATTCGGGATTTCACGGCTTTGGAAACGGCTACAGAACAAATACAGAGTGGGAATTATGGCAGCACTTCCCGTAGGGTGCAAAAGAAAAAGGAGGAGGATGTTTCCCTCATCCTTCAGGGGTCACCTAGAAAGGCAGAAAACAATCTTCCAGTACAGGTGCAAAGAGTGGGGCCATCCCGACAGCCTAAGTTCACTGATCAGAGGGCGGAAGGGCGAAGGAGATTCGAGGCCTCGCAAAATCGAGTATTCACCCCACTCGGGGATCCTCTTGAGCGGATTTTAGCGGTATTGATAGCTCAAAAGAAGATAGTCGATTTGGCACCCCCAAGTGACCCGAAGGGAAGAAGGTTTGACCCAAGCAGGCGATGCGCATACCACTCAGGTTCCCCTGGTCATGATACGCAGTACTGTTGGACGTTGAAACACAGAATTCAGAACTTAATTGATAGTGGGGAAATTATGGTGGAACATCCAGACTCCCCAAATGTTAAAATCAATCCCCTGCCAAGGTGATGGAGGGGGGGTCAATGTGGCAGAAGCCAGTGAAGCCAAGGGGCCGCCAAAGCTGAATCATGTGAAGAAAATTGATGAAATGATCAACATGATAAGTGATCACGAGAGTGCACGGGGAGCGGCCATTAGGTTGATGGGTGTAAGTAGAAATACCACGGAGGGACCTGTCAAGTTGGCGGCTCCGAATCCCCTCATCCTTGCAGCGAGATCGCAAATCCCTGTCAACAGTCTAAAGACGGTACCATGAAATTATGGGGGGGTGTCAGAGGAAGCGGCCAGTTGTGCTTCTGTGACAACAAGGGGGAATCCTTTGTATCTGCCTGGACGAGTCCTTGAGAACAAAACAAAGAAAAATGAAGAGATCTCCGAGAAGAAAGCCATAGAATTCTTGAAGAGAATGGATCATCCGGAAGCAAGAGGGATCCAGGTATTAAGCGAGGAGTCGACCTGACATCAATCATGGACTTGGTGTTATCGTCCGATGATCACTGCAAAACCCTGGCGAAAGTCCTGGAGGAGGCATACGTTCCTAAAGAAAATAGCAAGGAAGGTTTCGGCCATCTGGTGGACCACCTGTTGGAGAGTGATGTAATATCATTTACAGATGACGATATCCCCAAGGAGGGAAGGGGGCATCGAAAACCGCTACATATTGCGGCAATCTCCTCAGGTTATATCATGAATGGGGTGCTGATTGATGGGGGATCGGCGTTGAATATCTGTCCCCTCAGTACATTGCAGAAGATGAACATCAATCCCAAGCGCCTACGGGCCAGTCATGTGGTGGTGCGAGCCTTCGATGGTTCCCGGAGGGATACAATTGGAGAGATAGAATTGCCGGTGGAAATAGGACCTTGTACTTTTGATATCTCTTTCCAAGTCCTAGACATTGCGGCCAGTTATAACCTGTTATTGGAGAGGTCGTGGATACATATGGTCGGGGCAGTTCCTTCCACGCTACACCAACAAATCAAACTAATCATCGACGGGAATCTGGTAACGATATCGGCAGAATGTGATGACCCTTCTCCTCCCAGGAATGGCCTGCCATTGATTAATGTGGACGAGTCGGCGGCACCTGCCAGTTTTCAGGCGCTGGAAATCAGCACTCCCCACTACAGATGCTTGAGAACCCTAGCCATGAAACCTAAGGTCTCTCCAGAACTTACCTTCGTTGCAAAAGAAATGATGAAAATGAAATTCCAGCCTGGACAGGGGTTAGGAAAGAGTAGCTAAGGAATCACCGAGCCCATTCAACTACCCCATCAGATAGGTAAAGCAGGATTGGGATATCATGAAGGCATAACACGGAGACACCGGCAGGGCGTGGCCCCGATTCGACTGGCTGGCAGTCCGGTGACCAAGGTCAACAATGAGTAGGGGACTAGAGAGCCTGTGTTTGAGTCAGGGGATGAAGAATTAACCCCCGCAAGTGATAAGTCGACCAAAAGGGAAAGTTTCCTACAGGAGGTCGCGCAAAAGTTTGAAACCAGATGCTATATCCCCGGACAATTAACAAGCAATGGAGAGGGGACGGATGTTGTCACGCCACCGGGAGCCCAACAAGGTGTGCCTGTCATCGATTGGGCAGGGCTAATTATTCCTGAAGAAGGTAGGAAGAGGGACTCGGGCGATGTAGCCGTAATCATCGGGGAAGTGTCCGATGTGAAGCCCCCTTTTATCCAGCGCATTTCATCTGACCTGACCGTCAATAATTGGACCATGAAACCAGTGATATCCAAACAAGGGTAAAACCCGACGTCAGGATGATAGACCCCAGAGGATGGGAGGATGAAGGAGTTTATTTTTGTTGTTTTGTATTTTGCATAGTTATGTCATTTCTTCATGTTATCTGAAAATGTGATCGTTGTGGAAAATAACTTATATATGACAAGTATTTTGTTTCATGTTAGGTGTACCAATTTGAGTAATCCTTGCCTAACAAACGGTCTTTCAAATTTGAATGATGATTATGATTTTGACATTGAGCTGGATTTCGATTTAATGGGCATTGAGCAAGACGAGACAGATTACGACGACGCGCCTGACGAGATCAAAGGATGGGTCGAGGATAAACCCAAACCCAACTTAGACCAGACCATCACCATAGATATCGGAACCCTGGACAAGCCAAAAGAGCTCAAGATAGGGACAGACCTTACCCCTAGCCAGAAAGCAGAAATAACTGAGTTGCTAAGCCAATATGAGGATGTCTTTGCCTGGTCGCATGGGGATATGATCGGATTGTCCACCGACATTGTGGTACACCGATTGCCCATCAAGGAGGGTTTCAGGCCTGTCAAGCAAAAATTAAGAAAGTTAAAACCGGAGTGAAGCTTAAAAGTGAAGGAGGAGATCATCAAACAATTCAGGGTGGGAATCATTATGGTGTCCACTTACCCAGAATGGCTGTCCAATGTAGTCCCAGTGGCTAAGCCTGGAGGGAAGGTGAGGGTATGTGTAGACTACAGAGATCTAAACAAGGCCAGTCTCAAGGATAACTTCCCAGTGCCTTTCATACACATCCTGGTGGATAACACAGCCCAGTACGAGATGTACTCTTTTATGGATTGCTTTGCGGGGTATCATCAGATAATGGTGGCGGAGGAAGATCGGGAAAAGACCGCGTTCATCACCCCTTGGGGCACCTTCTGCTATAGACGATTGGCTTTTGGTCTCACAAATGCGGGGGCTACTTATCAGAGAGCCATGATGGCCCTGTTCCACGACATGATGCATAAGGAGATAGAGGTCTACGTAGATGACATTATCGTAAAGTCAAGGGTAGAATCTGACCATATAACCCATCTTAAAAAGCTATTCGATCGGCTCAGAAAGTATAATTTGAAGCTCAATCCAGCAAAGTGTGCTTTCGGAGTGCAGTCGGGTAAGCTCTTAGGATTCCTGGTTAGTGATCGAGGCATTGAGTTAGATCCAGCAAAGATTAAGGCCATTGTGGATATGCCGGCACCTCACACAGAGAAGGAGATAAGAGGATTCCTCGGAAGAATAAACTTCATCAGCCATTTTATATCCCACTTGACGACTACATGCGAGCCAATTTTCAAATTGTTAAGGAAAGGTGCTTCCCAAAAATGGAATGAGCAATGTCAGAAGGCTTTTCAGACCATTAAAAAGCAGCTGACAGAGGCACCAGTGCTGGTACCCCTGAAGGATGGGATCCCTCTGTTTATGTATATATCGGTCAATGCCATCGCAATGGGATGTATGCTGGGGCAGAAGAATGAGGCAGGTAAAGAGCAGGCCATCTATTACCTCAGCAAGAGATTTAGCCAATGTGAACAGAATTACACTCCCATCGAGAAGACCTGTTGTGCTCTGGCCTGGGCTGCAGGGAGATTACAGCACTACCTCCATGGGCATACTACGTACCTGATATCGAGGATGGATCCCTTGAAATATATCTTTGAAAGACCCATGCTGAACTGTCGACTGTCAAGATGGCAGTTAATCTTACAACAGTTCTACATGGTATACGTAACTCAGAAAGCCATGAAAGGGCAGGGAATTGCAGATCAGTTGGCAGAAACCCCATCAGGAGGGATGGAGCCGTTAGAAACTCCTCTGCCGGGCGAAGATATATTTTGGGTATCACACACGAAATGTGATGACGAGGGGCAGTTCTGGAAGCTGTATTTTGATGGTGCCATGAATGCTGAGGGGGCAGGAGCCGGAGCGGTCCTGGTCTCTATCACCGGAGAGCAATACCCTGTGGCCACTAAATTGCAGTTCAGCAATTCAAACAACACAGCCGAATACGAGGGATGTATATTGGGACTCCGTTTTGCCCACGATATGGGAGTGAAGAGACTAGCGGTGTTCGGGGATTCAGAACTGGTAATCAGATAGGCGATCGGGGTGTACAACACGAAAGAGCTCCGGTTACTCCCATACCATCGTTGTGTTATCCAATTGATGCAAGAGTTCGAAGATATCACTTTCCGACATATCCCCCGTGGACGGAATGATTTTGCCGATGCATTGGCAACTCTGGCTTCCTTAATCCATATAATCAAAAGAAAAGATGTTCCACAGATTGAGATAGCAGTACAAAATACCCCGGCATACGAGGAACATGTTGCAGTATTATCAGACGAGGTGGTTATGCCGGGGCAGCCTTGGTATCACGACATAAGGGAATACCTAAGGGATAGATCCATTCCCGACTAGGCGAGCCGAGCTGAGAGGATGAGGATTCAAAAGATGGCAATGAAATTTTACCTGAGTGGGGATTCACTCTACAAGAGGGATGCTGGGTTGGGACTGTTGCAATGCGTAGATGAAACGCAGTCCCAAAAGATTATGAACGAAATACATGGTGGAGTGTGTGGGCTACACATGAGTGGACCGATGCTGGCCAAAAAGATCTTGAGAACAGGGCATTATTGGTTAACACTGAAAGCCGACTGCGATGATCATGTCAAACGGTGTTACCAATGCCAGGCGCACGGTAATGTGATCCATACGCCTCCCAATGAACTGCACTGCATGACCTCCCCGTGGCCATTTTCAATGTGGGGAATGGATGTAATCGGACCAATAGAGCCCAAGGCAAGCAACGGACACCGATTCATTTTCGTCATGATTGATTACTTCACCAAATGGGTAGAAGCAGCTTCTTTCCCCAAAGTAACTCAGGAGGTCATCGTCGGTTTCATCAGGAATAATGTCATTTGTCGATACGGGCAGCCTGAGATTTTGGTCTCCGACAATGCCAAGAATTTGAACAACGCCCTCATGAAGGGATTGTGCGACCAGTTTAAGATCAAACACCTCAATTCCGTCATTTACCGTCCTAAGATGAATGGGGCAGTGGAGGCTGCAAATAAGAATATCAAGAAGAACATGGCGAAAATGTCTGCTAATCATCGAGGATGGCCGGATCTGTTACCCCTCACCTTGCTGGCATACCGAACGTCAACGCGTACTTCTACAGGGGCAACCCCTTATGCTTTGGTGTATGGAATGGAGGTTGTTCTGCCAGTGGAGGTTGAGATGGCGTCCCTCAGAATATTGATCGATGCTCAGATAAGTGAGGAGGATTGGATGCAAAGTCGATACGACCAATTGGCCCTAATTGATGAAAGGAGGGTGGCTGCTGTTTGGCATGGTCAATTATACCAACAAAGGATCTCTCGATCATACGACAAAAGGATAAGACCTCGGAAGTTCAAGGAAAATGATTTGGTGCTAAAAAGAGTCATGCCTTGTCAAGACGAAGCCAAGGGGAAGTTTGCCCCAAACTAGGAAGGACCATTTGTGATTAAGAAAGTGTTGTCCGGAGGAGCCCTCATATTGCAAGAAATGGATGGTGAGATATTTCCACAGTCTCTCAATTCCGACTCGGTGAAGCGGTTCTATGCTTGAATCATCAGTTCCCCTTTTTCTTTGAGGAGCGAACTACGTAGGACCTGATCTCCCAACTTGTGGGGGTACGTAGGCAGCCATCACGGCACGGTCCGATCCATTAAAAATAATCCTTTCCTTAAACAGAACCATTTCCCGATAGCCAGATAAACCTTCCCACACCCTCAAAACCTTCCTGAAACCAGCCGCCTAACCAGCTTCATCCCAAATGACATCACCCTGATCCAACCAAACAGTTATCCAAAATCTAAGACCCAATCCGATGAAATCGATAGGGGTACGGCAATATCTGTCAGATCTCCATCAAGACTTGAGAAGAGAAAGAAAGCGAAATGTCAAAATCGTGGTCAACTGGATAAAATGAGGATCCAATGAAAGGCAACGATACGACAAAAAGGGAAAATGACTAAATTTAAATGCACGTCTGTATATATAAGTTATTTTATTACAAGATTTCTCTTTCGATAACCGATGAAACTAACATAGTCTATGCAGGAAATAAAATAATCTACAAATCTGAAACTAGCTGAAGCAGGATGGACAAAGTGATGGATAGATCTGAAGCATCAGCATCCCCTGCAATCTGTTGCCCCATCATATCAATGCGATCCAGCAAAGCAGTGGCTCGGCTGACAGTCCCAGAATGAGCATCTATAACTGCCCTGGTCTGAAATACAATGGCATCTCTGTCAGCAATGGCAGCGTCTCTAGCCAGAATGGCATCATCTCTCTCGACAAGAGCGGCATCCCTCTCAGCTTCGGTACTAATTAAGGCCAGGCGGAGTTGGGTATCCTCAGTAACCCGACTTGGGGCAGAATCAGCTGAGATGGAGTGGTCTGTGGTATCATCTGGGAAAATCACTCCCGAGTCATCAAAGGCCCCAGTCTGACTCAAACCAGCCGGATCCAAGTCTCCGTGCAACCACTACACGTAAGCAAATGTCTGGAGGTGGCAACCCTCACTATGTTCGGCAAAGATCCTGCGAGACCAAAGATCGTATACCTGCAGTAGATCCCTCTCTGTCTGGGATGATATAAGGAATCGGTAGGTGGCCGCACCCGTGAAAGGGTGAAAATCCTGTGTCTGATCAAACTGCCCTGTAACCGCCAAGGGATGATAAGTCGTCACACCCCTCAAGCCAGCAATAGGGATGAAATCCAGGTTGGGCACGTGAGTCAAGAAGCTCATGAAGGAGCAATAACCCGAGTAGATCAGGAGATGAAAAGGATCCTCAATAACCGACAAAAATGATACCCAGGAAGCCGCATTAGTACAGCTCACGGGACGAAATGAAAACTGCGTGGCTATGTCATGGCTGAAGCAAATCCCTTGGCGACGGAAATGGCCGATGGGACTGAGATGACTCATGAACCACATATACAATAAGGTCGAGCTCCCTCTGAATACCTTGCCTCGGAAAGACTGACAGTATGAAGCTGACATGTAGGTATCTGCCAATATCATGGGAAGAACGGTGTGATCCTCCTAAAGTGCTCTAACGGACGCGACAACTCGCATATCCAACTGATCAGGTCCGGCTGGCAAGTACAAAACTGAAATGACACAGGCCATCAAAACGGCTACTCTCAAAGCACCCCAGCGCTCCTCAGACACGGAAAAATCACTAGAAAATAGGTGAAAACTATCGGGGGAGCCAAATCGGTCAATCAAGAAATGAAGGGGAACCAGATAGTCTGATGTGATCACCGATAACAAGACAGTCCTCCGCAACCCAGTGAAAGTCAAGAACTAACGGCGCATGGGACCAACTGTGACCCTGGCGCAAGGACCGTCCAAGGGAAAACCGGTAAAGCGAGCATACTCCTCGAGAGTGGGGGTCAGCTCTACTGTCCCTAACCTGAACACCTGACAAGCAGGGGCCCAATAGCTCAAAATACCCTCCACAAAGCCCGCTGGCACCTGAAAGGATAATAAGGACCAAGAATGTCCCAAAAGGCCATCTGCGATAACCCTATCGGCCGGCGATAAACTGTCCGACCAGCGGAGGAGACTGCCGACCAACCCTGTGGGAGGAATGGAATCCAAATATACCATGACATCTGAGGACGACATCTGTGGAAAAATAGTATCAAAAAGACTGTACAGGGGTCATTTTCTATCCATAAATAAAAAGCATGCATCGTACAGATAATAATAAAACAAGTGAATTTCATAAAGATGAAAACTGTGCATAAATGAATAAAAGAGTTCAATACATAGTGCATGAAATAAAATAAAGATAATAAACATCCAACAGGTCCAGGTACAAAAAGCCCTATCCTAGCCTGATCTAATCAAAAGTAATGTCGTCTATGAAATCCGGATCCCCGAACTGGTCCCCTGGAGTGGTCGAAGTCGAAGGACCGAAGTTCATATCCGGGATATAAGGCGGCACTGGGGCATCAAATGAGCTAGAGCCTGTGGCGAAATCCGCACTGTCAGGATCATATGCGTAAGCATCCTCTGGGGTCCGGCCCAACACCCGAAGGAACAACGACAGCTGCTCCACCTGGCGGGTCAGCGTGGCAATCTGCTCAGCATGAGTGGGACTCCGAATGCAGGCGGCCCAATCGGTCATCATCACCGAGCCGGGAACCATATCTCCAAGAAAGAAAGTGGCCCGGGTCTGAGGACCGATGGTGCGGGGCACCCACCAGATACGAAAAGTCTCGCTCGTGGTGGGATCCGAAGAGAGTGTGCGGCCATCCTCCCCCGCAAGTATGATCTCCGAAGGCTGAGAATCCAACCGCCAGGAGGTAGTAAAAGGAAGGGAGTGCGGGATGCGGATCTCTCCAGTGACGCATCTGAATGCGCGCTCTCCCAGATACATCACCCAGCCCCCGACACTCTGCAAAGTAAGGCGGCGGGTGGAAAGTGCGAACTCCGGGCCGGAGGGATGTCCATCGATGAACCCCACAGCCAAATGCTCATGAGAGTAAGGAGTCCAAATGACCTCTGCAGCAGTGATCAGCTCCAGCTGAATGCGGCAATGGGCAAAGCTGCCAGACACCGGGACCTCCTCCAGAGTGCTGTGATGCCACCGACGACCCCGGGGATAAGTGTCCAGGCCAAGAGTAGTGACAGGCCTCAGACATGGAAGCCGCTCGTAGGCCAAGAACTGTGAACAGAAACAAGGAAGGGCATAAGTAACCGACCAATGCAGAAAAGAGAAATAAAATGATGGGAAGTACAGTAAGAAAAGAGGAAGAGAAGGCTCACTAGCAGAAAATGGTAGAATCCGAGCCAGGCATCTGTCTGTCCCTCCGAGCGTAGACGAAGACCGTGGAGGAAATAAGCAAATGTGAAAGACCCCCAATCATAGTCACCTATCCGGTCTACGTCCCTGACAGCTCCGACGACGCTAAAATGAATGGTGGAGGAGTTGTTCCCTAGGAAACAACCCCTCATGATGGTCAGGAATAGGCGCCAGAGCAGAATGTCCCGAGTAACCCGATCCGCGGGAAATGGCGTCGCATATATGCCTCCCACAGCATCAACGGCCAAAGCTCCAGACCGAATACTGCGGGCCTTAAAGACCCGGTCGTCGGCAGCAAAACCCAGCAAAGCTCGAACCTCCGCTGGAGTGATATCAAGATCCAGAGGGACACGGGACCCGGTGAACTCTATACCCGTGATGTACCTCCAGTCCCAGGGAGTCAGCACGACCTCACAGTCCAAAAGGTGAAGGGACTGGGTCTGGTGAAACCATCTCTCGGACAGATCCCGCATATAACCCCAGGGGCACTGGCGCGGAATGATGGTGAAGAAGTGACGAAAACCCCAGGCATCCACCACTGCTCGGTAATCACTGTGCAAAGCGGTGTAGAGGGAGTAGATGTTGAACCAGTTACCCCTCGGCTGAGTAAACTCGGGCACCTATGGCAATCACCAATGGGTCAGTCCAGATAGAACGGGAATTGAGAAATTGAAAATAAAATCAGAGTGGAATTGAATATACCTCGTTAGCCACGAGAGATGCTGAGGGGTGACGACTGAGATCCCGACCCAATAGATCGGGTATCTGCACAGAGGCGCCAGACATGGCGCGATGAGGAGAGGGAGCTGGTGTGCTAGAGGATGGCCCCTCTACCGCAACATCCGGGAGAACAGCCTCCTCAACATTGGGATGATCAGGCCGGATGACAGCCTCCGCTAGTCGGCGAGCCTGACGGGTCTGAGGAAGAGCGGGGGCAGGTGCAGCCCTACGACGGCGAACGCCCGAGGTCCGAGACGCAGAGGAGCTACTAGGAGCGTCGGGATCCATAGCTGGTATAGAACAGGCAAGGAGGAAGGTAAGTTCCCTTTTTTTTGAATTATGTCACAAATATTCCAATACTCATCGTAGAATTAATGCAACACGATGCATGTTTATTATATGTGCATGAAAAAAAAAATCGACAGAGTTCCGTCTGTAAAATGGGCATCCCATGCATAACCAAGCATGTTTTCAATTAATCCAAGTCACAACAGGTCAAAATTGCATTCATATGGGTAATCGCAACATATAAAAGGACCATAATGCATGATTTTCTCTCAAAAAAGAAACAACAGATATGTGCGACCGCATCATGAACATAAAATAGGACTCACACAGTTGATACATAGCATGTATATACAATGATACATAGCATAGCATTATAAAGCATACATTTCTATCTCTAACCATGAAAATAGCCAAATGTATAGCAAAACATTGATGAAATTGAAAAACAATCGGTCAAAGTGTTACCTGTAACGCGTAGATCAATCTAACCGGAGCGGTTTTTGCAAAAAAGGTTGAAAAACTCGGCAAAAGGGCGTGCAAAGGTCTGAAAATCGCGTGGGGTATGAATGAAAGTGACAGATCTGGGAACCGGCTGGCCGCCTATATGCCCGATCTTGGCCGCAGATCAATCTGCGGCTGGCCGCAGATCAATCTGCGGCTGGCCGCAGATCCATCTGCGGCTGGGCCCAGTGCTCCCCCTTGGTCCATTGCAAGCTTAATCGATTCTAAAGCCCATTTGACTCAGAATGTGATAATAAAAGACGAGATTTGATTGAATCGGATGTCGAACACGGCTTCTCAATTCGACCGAGTGACCAGATACGAGACCCGGCACTCACAGGACGATCGACCGGCGACGATAATCGGCGATTACGAGATGGGTGACCGGCGACGAAACTCGGCCCCGACGAGACGATCGACCGGCGATGATAACCGGCGATTACGAGATGGGTGACCGGCGACGAAACCCGGCCCCGACGAGACAATCGACCGGCGACGATAACCGGCGATTACGAGATGGGTGACCGGCGACGAAACCCGGCCCCGACGAGACGATCGACCGGCGATGATAACCGGCGATTACGAGATGGGTGACCGGCGATGAAACCCGGCCCCGACGAGACGATCGACCGGCGACGATAACCGGCGATTACGAGATGGGTGACCGGCGACGAAACCCGGCCCCGACAAGACAATCGACCGGCGACGATAACCGGCGATTACGAGATGGGTGACCGGTGACGAAACTCGGCCCCGACAAGACGATCGACCGGCGACGATAACCGGCGATTACGAGATGGGTGACCGGCGACGAAACCCGGCCCCGACGAGACGATCAACCGGCGACGATAACCGGGGATTACGAAATGGGTGACCGGCGACGAAACCCGGCCCCGACAAGACGATCGACCGGCGACGATAACCGGCGAATACGAGATGGGTGACCGACGACGAAACCCGGCCCCGACGAGACGATCGACCGGCGACGATAACTGGCGATTACGAGATGGGTGACCGGCGACGAAACCCGGCCCCGACGAGACAATCGACCGGCGACGATAACCGGCGATTACGATATGGGTGACCGGCGACGAAACCCGGCCCCGACGAGACGATCGACCGACGATGATAACCGGTGATTACGAGATGGGTGACCGGCGACGAAACCCGGCCCCGACAAGACGATCGACCGGCGACGATAACCGGCGAATACGAGATGGGTGACCGGCGACGAAACCCGACCCCGACGAGACGATCGACCGGCGACGATAACTGGCGATTACGAGATGGGTGACCGACGACGAAACCCGGCCCCGACGAGACAATCGACCGGCGACGATAACCGGCGATTACGATATGGGTGACCGGCGACGAAACCCGGCCCCGACGAGACGATCATCCGCATCGAATATTTTGCATGTCTTACATCTTACGTTGCATCATAAGTTATGTGTTGCATCATGTATGTATTGTCATTCTCGTGCACTGTCATTCATGCATCGAGTGTCTATTCTTTATCCTGTTCATTTCATTTAACATTGCATAAACATGATAAAGAGGGGCAGCTGTAGACACCCAATTTTTGCACTTTGTACACTAACCCTGACAGGAGGGCAAATTCGGCAAATGAACTGGCCTGCGAGAGCAAAGGATGGACAAGTGCGAACATTCGACGCCACCGCAACGATGTACAACCAAAATCGACGTGACAACAAGGCTGTCCGAATTGGGCATTCCCGAAGGATGTGGCACGCCTTCCAGTAATTCCCAAACTGTAAAATACAAGCCTGTCGATGAAAACTGATGTCACGACACGAGAATCGAGGCGTAGCACGAAAATTGAGAAAATCAAGCCAGCCAGCCGCGGATTGATCTGCGGCCAATGAGTGCGCCTTTTGAAAACACGGAAACCGAAAATCAGCTGAGTGGAGGGTTGGCCGCCAGCCAGCCGTAGATCCATCTGCGGCTGGCTTTGGCCAGCTTATTTCAGCTCATTTCCTTCTCAGCATACAGGAGGTTGGATCAGGCGAGAGAGAAAAAGAATAACAGTAGCAGCAGCTCGGGAATTGGGGAAAAATTAGCATAAATTTGCAACAAAAAAGGAGAGAAAGAGAGAAAAAAGAGAGGAATAATACTCTTTTGATTTGATTGTATCACATATACCTCTCCTTCTATTCAAAATACGCAAGTTTACATCCACTTTGATCTCATTTGCAAGGTGAAAATCTCCTTATTTTTGTAATTTCTATCATGTCCTTGGGTTGAATTAAATGTAGTTTACATGCAATTGATGATGGAACAATGAATTAGGGATTATTAGTGAGGGCCATCGGAACGAAATTCTTCCTAATAACCCGATGATATTTATTTATTAACTTTTTGTTTGTTTTACGGTGCTATATTGGGCGTGGTTCCTTTAGATCACTATTTTAGGATGTCTTGGTATTGTTAGATTATCCGTGTTGGTTATTTCTTGTAATATCCGGGTGTGGGTTTGTGGAGATTTGGGTGTGAGCCTAGGAAAGTGACCCCGTGGTCCAAATCCGATGATGGACCTCTTTAGATGTAAGAAGTAGGAATGATGTAGTTTTCATTGTAAATATGTAATCGTTGGGCCTTAAAACGATGCTAAGGCGAGAATCGTGTTTAAGGCCCCGTCATAGTGAAATATGTGATCGTGGGCGTTTGGGGTTATTTTGATGGCTTACATGCCCATGAATAGCCCCTACGCATTTCAATGCTTTATTTGATTTACAGTATCAAAATTGATTTCAAAGCTAAACAATGAAGACTTTCATAAAATAAATCAAATTAGGTTATTAGCATCACGAGGATAATAAATGGGAATTGCTAATGAATGTCGATTTTTATTTAACGAGAAGGCTAAAGAACAAATCGTTTTCAAACATCACAAAATTGATTTTATGGAAATAAATAACGTTTCATTAAATCTTTGTGCATAGGGTTAAAGAGATCCTAGAAGTTGCCATCGTTTGAATTATGAAAGCAACGTATAGATCTCGATTCCTATTTTGACAAAGGTTTAGAAAATTCTTGTTTTGCCAAAACGACACCTAATGCAATATCACAGTTTTGACAATTAAAATCAAGCATTTTCTCATAAGCTTTCTCGTATAAACCGAAGAACATTCCAAAGCATTCCCGAAAGAAAACACGATTTTTCTAAAACCCAAATGATTTCTTCATGCAAACTCACCACGCATTCATGTAGGCATACACACACACATACACATGCACACATACACATTCCATGGATTAAAGGATAGGAAAGTATCAAGATGGCGGTAACCGTGTTTCACGGAAGTCGGGGGGTGCCTAACACCTTCCCCTCGCTTAAGCAAGCCCCCGAACTCTATGAATCTCGGTTCACAGACCAATTAATTCGGAGTCACATATGAGCCATCGATTTATAAAAAATGAAAACTCGGATGAGTTGGTACATCCATTTCAAATATACCAACTGGCGACTCTGGTTAATTGGCTCATCATAAAAAAAACGATCTTTCAAAACCCCGTCGACATTAATGCCGATCTTTTCCCAAAAATCATTCAATCAAAAGGCTAAAATTGGAAAAGACTAAAAAGACAGAAAACCGGCGTCGACATCGTGATTGACGGAGGTAGTTGCACGAATGTGGCAAGTAATGTTATGGTGGAGAAATTAGGGTTTTCCACAACCAAACATCCTCAACCATATCGATTGCAGTGGCTCAATGATAGTAATGAGATTAAAGTAACTAAACAGGAGTTTTTTTTTTTTGCTAAGTTTAGGGGTGGGGGATTCGAACTCTAAACCTCTTGCTTAGCCAGAGGCTAAACATACCAACTAAGCCAAAGGCCGCCGGTAACAGGTTTTGGTGTCATTTACTATTGGGAAATATGTGGATGAAATTTTGTGTGACGTGATTCCAATGCAGGCGAGTCACATATTGTTTGGTCGACCGTGGCAATTTGATAGGCGTGTGAAGCATGATGGCTTTACAAATGAATATTCTTTTGTTCACAATAAAAGGAAAGTTACTTTATGTGCTATGTCCCCACAACAGGTGCATGAGGATTAAATTCATCTGCAGAGAGATCATGAAAAAAGGAAAGAGAGTGAAGAAAAGAAAAATCATGAGGAAGAAAATAATGAGGGAAAAAATAAGAGAGAAAAAGAAAGAGAGAAAAGAAAAGATGAGGAGCGAAAAACCAATATCTATGCAAAAAATGACGATATGAGGCGAGCTTTAGATGCTAAACAGCCGATGATTATACTTCAGTATAAGGAGGCGCTTTTGAATACTAACGCTAACGATTCTTCTTTGCCTAGTATTGTTTCATCTCTTTTGCAGGATTATAAGGATGTGTTTCCCGAGAAGCTTCCACAGGGATTACCACCCATTCGGGGAATTGAGCATCAAATTGACTTCGTACCCGGTGTAACCATTCCAAATCGTCCAGCTTATCGGAGTAATCCCGAGGAGACGAAGGAGTTGCAAAAGCAAGTTGGCGAACTTATGGAGAAGGGGTTCGTGAGAGAGAGTATGAGTCCTTGTACAGTTCCAGTGATTTTAGTGCCTAAGAAGGATGGGAAATGGCGCATGTGCATTGACTGTCGAGTAGTCAATAATATTACGGTAAAATATCGACATCCCATTCCACGTTTAGATGATATGTTAGATGAATTTCATGGATCTGTTGTATTTTCCAAAATTGATTTAAAAAGTGGATATCATCAAATTCGTATGCATGAGGGTGATGAATGGAAAACGGCTTTCAAAACAAAATATGGGCTGTATGAGTGGTTAGTGCTACCTTTTGGTCTAACTAATGCTCCTAGTACTTTCATGAGATTAATGAACCATGTTTTGCGTCCGTTCATTGAAAAATTTGTAGTTGTGTATTTTGATAATATTCTGATTTATAGTAAAAACTTGGGAGAGCATGCATTGCATTTAAAATCTGTTTTAGATGTACTTTGTAAGGAAAAGTTATTTGCTAACATGGATAAGTGCACGTTTTGTACTGATAGAATTGTTTTTCTTGGATTTGTTGTGAGTTCACAGGGGGTTCAAGTGGATGAGGAGAAAATACGTGCAATCCGAGAATGGCCGAGTCCATTAAATGTGAGTCAAGTTCGTAGTTTCTATGGACTGACTAGTTTCTACCGACGTTTCGTGAAGAACTTCAGTGACATCACATCGCCATTGACGGAAGTAATCAAAAAGAGTGTGGGTTAAAAGTGGGGTGAAGAACGGGAAAAGGCGTTTAAATTGATTAAAGATAAATTGGCTAACGCTCATTTGCTTGTTTTACCTAACTTTGCTAAGACTTTTGAGATTGAGTGTGATGCTTCAGGTTTAGGGATTGGAGCTGTGTTGATGCAGGAAGGGAAACCCGTGGCGTACTTTAGCGAAAAGTTAAGTGGGGCAGCTCTAAACTATCCTACTTATGATAAAGAGATGTATGCATTGGTTCGAGCGTTGGAGACATGGCAACACTACCTTTGGCCTAAAGAGTTTGTGATTCACACGGATTATGAATCGCTGAAATACTTGAAGGGACAGCATAAGTTGAACAAAAGACAGACAAGGTGGATGGAGTTCATTGAGACATTTTCGTACGTCATCCGATATAAACAGGGTAAGGAGAACGTTGTTGTTGATGCTCTTTCGAGAAGGTACGTGTTATTAAATACTCTTGATACAAAATTGCTTGGTTTTGAACGGATCAAAGAGTTATATGTTAGTGACCTTGATTTTTGTGACGAGTTTAAATCATGTGAGAAGAATGTTGTAGGTAAATACTTTAAAATTGATGGTTTTCTGTTTCGAGAAAATAAGTTATGTATACCTGCATGTTCTTTACGTGAGTTGTTGATTAGGGAGTCACATGGGGGAGGTCTGATGGGTCATTTTGGTGTTGAAAAGACTGATATGAAACAAAATGTGGAAAGAATTTGTGATAAATGCATTACGTGTAAACAGGCTAAGTCTCATATTCAACCTCATGGATTGTATACATCATTGCCTATATCTAGTGAACCTTGGATTGATTTATCTATGGATTTTGTATTGGGTTTACCTAGGTCTAAGTGTGGTCATGATTCTATATTTGTGGTCGTGGATAGATTTTCTAAGATGACACAGTTTATTCCATGTCACAAAACTGATGATGCATCCCATATTGTTGATTTGTTCTTTAGAGAAATTGTGCGTTTGTATGGCATGCCTAGAACAATTGTTTCAGATAGAGATTCTAAATTTTTGAGCTATTTTTGGAAGACATTGTGGTGTAAGTTAGGGACTAAACTGTTGTTTTCCACTACTTGTCATCCACAAACTGACGGTCAAACTGAAGTTGTTAAGAGCTACTATTGAAAAGAACATTAAAGTTTGGGAAGAGAGTCTACCGCATGTTGAGTTTGCTTATAATAGATCTGTTCACTCTGCTACACAATTTTCGCCATTCGAAATTGTATATGGTTTTAATCTGTTAACTCCATTGGATTTATCACCATTACCTGCTTCTGAATTTACTAACATGAATGGAAAGCAAAAGGCTGAATTTGTTAAGCAGATACATGAGAAAGCGAGGCTCAACATTGAGAGAAGAACGGAGCAATACGTCAACCATGCTAACAAAGGGCATCGTCAAGTGATTTTTGAACGGGGAGAATGGGCGTGGTTACATATGCGGAAGGAAAAATTTCCAGCTCAAAGACGGTCTAAATTGATTCCAAGAGGAGATGGCCCATTTCAAGTTCTCGAGCGCATCAATGATAATGCCTACAAATTGGATTTGCCTAGTGAGTATAACGTTAGTGCAACTTTCAACGTTACTGATCTAAGTCCGTTTGATGTAGGTGACGATTTGAGGACAAATCTTTCTCAAGAGGAGAGGTATGATGAGGGCATCCTTGGTTCGGGGACGAATGACAACCATAGAGCGGATCCTATGTGTATGCCGGATGGACCCGTGACGAGAACTCGGGCTAAACGATTCGAGGAGGGCCTTAATGGAATGATACAAAGCATTTAGAGCGAGATAGATCAAGTGTAGAGTTCGAGGAGCGGAGCGGAATTCTAAGGCTTTGCAATTGGTCATGATGTTACAAGCAGACATGCCAAGGGTGGGAACGATGGAAATGAAAAGAAGATGAAAATTCTCAAACAGCAAGGTTCTCGCCTCGGCGAGAAAAACATGCCCAGGGATCCCGCCCCGGCGAGAAAATCAGGCCCAAAAAGCTCGCCCCGGTGACAACTCCTCTGCCTATTTTCACCCCAGCCAGCTTTGAAGACGCCCCGGCCCATTCTTCTCTGGCCATCTTCGCCCCGGCGAGCTTCCTAGTTCATTTTTCTCGCCCCCGCGAGAACGGTCAAATTTTGTTGGCGCGTTTTGACGATTTGGGACGCGTATTTCTTCCTTAATTTTAGGGATTTCAATATATTTTCATAATTATATTGTAATTAGGATATTTTAAGATAGGATTTTGATTCCAAATCAATTATTATTTCCTTTTATGGATTCTAGGGTTTCATAGTTAGTATAAATAAGCTTTATGAATGTAATTCAAATACAATTCAATAATTATTCAGAGTTTATTCTCTACTTTTGGTTCTTTGAAGAATTTCTAAGCTAATTTCTTAGTTTTTCTTTGAGATTCATAATTAACTTATCATACAACAAACTATAGTTGTGCGTGGCGTTATTCTATTGCATCATACAATCATACGGAGATTATCGTTTGATCTTAAACGAGGGTCTAAGTGTTGTTGGTGTTTCATCCTACGTGAGTACAATTGCTTGATCGAAATTATCAAGATTCTCGTCTCAAAATAGACGTTGGGTTAAGGTATCGAGAGAGTTCCATCAAAGTTGCTTACTATAAACGATCTGGGCGACGACCACCTCACGCAAGCGTGTCGTGGAGTCTATCAGCAAGATATGTGAAGGATTTGGAGATGTATCATCCTCCATGTCCACAATTTAAAAATCTGCAGGAAAGATTAGTTCATTCACCTGCACCAAGACATCTTCAATCACCCCTTGGGGGTAAGTGTTAGTACGATCAGCCAATTGAATAATAACACCAGTTTGTTTCAAAGGTCCTAGATTTAAAGAAACATAAACAGATAATGGCATGACATTAATTGAAACTCCTAAATCTAGCATGGCTTTCTCAAATCTGGTATTACCTATCTTACATGGAATTGTGAACATACTTGGATCTTTACATTTAGGTGGCATTTTTCTTTGGAACACAACTAATACATTCTCACCCACGGTGACTCTTTCATCATTTTTCAATTTTCTTTTATTAGTGCACAATTCTTTTAAAAACTTTGCATACCTTAGCACCTGTTTTATTGCATCCAAAAGATGGATGTTTACCTCCATTTTCCTGAAGGTATCCAAAATTTCCTTTTCTTGTTCATCCTTCCTTGAAGTCTTGTGGTTCCTAGGTGGAAAAGGTAATGGCTTAGTCAAAACTTAAGAAGATGGGTTAGATTTTACCTTTGGTGTCTCAGTCTCTTCCTTAACTTTTTCCTCCTCAAAATCAACAGTAACTTTTGGTGTATCCATTTATTTTCCACTCCTCAAAGTTATGGCACTTGCATTCTCTCTCGGATTAACAACAGTTTGAGAAGGTAGCTTCCCTGAACCTTGAGAGTCTAATCGTCCAACTATAGTAGCAAGTTGACTCATCTGATTTTCCAAATTATGGATGAAAGTCCTTGTCTCTTGTTGAAATTGCTGAGTTTGATTCATGAATGCTTTGAACATATCTTCAAGGGATGTTCTAGAACTAGCAAGTGTTACTTGCCTTGGTGGATACTGCTATTGAGCTAGCTGAAATCCTTGCTGCCTAGGTGGGTAAATACTTTGCATTAGTGGCCTATTTCCTCCATAACTGAAATTGGGATGATCCTTCTAACCTGGATTGTAGGTGTTTGAGTAAGGATCATACTTTCTCTGCGGTTGTGCTTGATAGTTCTCCACTGCATTGGCTTGTTGCATAGTATCATCTTCTTGCAATGTTGGGCATGCATCTGTATTGTGACCCGTCATTAAGCATATCCCGCAAGCCTTCTCTACTAGCATATTTCCTGCAGCCATTTATCTAACCATAGCAGTTAAGTCGAAAATCTACTGCTTTATATTGCTTGTGCTCACCTCATTTACCCTTTTCGGCGTATGATCATTCATGGTTCCGTATTGCTGTGAGTTGCCTGCCATGTTTGCAATCAAGTTCTTTGCAGCATCTGGAGTTTTATCAACTAGTGCTCCTCCACTCGCGGGATCGATCATACTCCTATCCATTGGTAGAAGCCCGTCATAGAAGTACTGGATCAGGTGTTGATCATCGATCTGATGTGGTGGACAGCTAGAGCACAACTTCTTGAACCTTTCCCGATACTCGTAAAGAGTCTCTCCACTGAACTGTCGGATTCCGCATATCTCCTTTCTTATGTTAGCTACTCTTGAGGTAGAGAAATACTTCTCTAAGAACAGCTTTTTCATATCGTTCTAAGACTGTATTGGTCCGGAGGAGAGATAATACAACCAATCCTTTGCTAAGTCTGCCAATGAGAATGGAAAAGCTCTGAGCTTTATCTGATTCTCGGTTATTCCTTACGGCTTCATGGTGGAACACACCACATGAAACTCCTTCAACTGCTTGTACGGATCTTCACCTGTGAGACCACGAAAGGTAGGCAAAAGGTGGATTAGTCCAGATTTTAGTTCAAAAGCAGCAGTCAAAGTGGGATATTCAATGCATAAAGGTTTTTGATTAAGATTAGGAGTGGTTAATTCTTTCAACGTCCTGTTGTTGTTTGGCACCGCCATCTCTTCTTCTTATTCTGATTCGGTGGATGATTTGTTTGACAGTAGTTTTAGTGCTATGTTAAGGCCTGGTGATGGAGCTTCGTCAGAATCTACAATTGTGCTTCGAGATTGACGAGCTTCCTTCCTTAACCTGCGTGCTGTTTTCTCTATTTCTGGATCAAAATTCAGTTCAAGAGAATGAGAGGATCGAGTCATAAACTGGAACAAAAGAAAACAAAAATAAGTAAACGAAAACAAAGAATAAATAAAAACAAATAACACTCCCCGGCAACGGCGCCAAAATTTGGGAGCTGTCGTTAACACTCCAAAATTAATACCCTACTTCTACGCTCCTAACTCGAGAATTAGTATAGCAATAAGCAAGGGTCGATCCCACATAAAATGAATTATTTTATATTTATCCTAATGTTTCCTATGACGGCTGAATATAAATTAGGGGGTTTTGAATTGATTCAAACTAACTAACAAAATAGAAAATAATTAATAAGAATAAACAATGAATAAGAGACTTCAGTTCTTCAGTTCAGTATCGCCTTTTTACAATAATGAAGTAATCAAGTATAACAATATTTATCCTTCAATGAAACTAATAGTCCTAGATAACAATAAGCTATGCTATCTGAAATTTCCCTTAGCTTATCACGTAATGAAACAAGCTCTTCACAAGATTCTAACTACATACAATCTAGAACAAGCTCTTTAGATTTAATATAATAGCAGCAATAAGAACTAGAAAATTAGACTATTCCAAGCAATAATCACACAAGCTCGGATTATTTAACCTGTTTTCTGATAATCTTAGCAATACTCAAAAGTTTGTCCACAATCATGTATTACTAATTACTACTTGTGATTAGGAACAATATCAATTACACGTAATACTATTCCTTAATCTATCATATGATATTAGCTAACCAATTCAATTCTGCAGAAATCAAATTAATTAAGTCAAATAGCATTCAACAATTAAATCAGATTATCAAGAATGAATCTCATGCAAGAAGGAATAAATAAAGCAAACTTGAACCCGTATGGTTCTTGGCCCAGCGGTAACCCTTGCCTTATGGTTTCCATGAGGTCAAGGGTTCGATTCCTTTCATTCATGGGTGTGTGAGTAACTTAGCAAAAATAAATAAATAAAATAAAGCAAACTTGATCAAACCATTAATTATAAAGAAGGTTCAACACATCCCTTAGAACTGAAATAGAGAATTTAGTCTGACATGCCTTCAATCTTGCTCTAAAACTAGGGTTTGTAATTGTAATTGTCAAGATCCCTAATATCTCACTAAAAACATCTATTTATAGTCCTAATATAATATCTTAAGTTACTAAGAAATAACAATCCAAAACCAATTAGAATTCTCTAAAAATCCTGCCTAAAATAAAATATTATTTTCTTTTCTCGACCAGTTCGCCAGGGCGAACTGGTTTGTACTAGCTGAGCTTGCCGGGGCGAGAAACTACAGAGAGGTCTGGGCCGGGACGGTTTCAGAAGGCGCTGGGGCGAACTCGGATAGAGAGCTTCTCGTCGGGGCGAACTCACTCAAGCCAACGAACTCGCCGGGGCGAAGATGTCAAAAAATCTAATTTTCGTCTTTTTCACGTTTTTCACTCCGGTTTTTAATCTTTCTCCACTTTTAGCTCTGAATCCTCCTGAAATCAATAAACACTCTAATAAGTGCATATACACAATAAAACAAGCAATAAACTAAAGATAAAGGAATCAATATATATGAAAATTATGCACTTATCAATAATCTTCTAAGCATAAGTCAGCTATGTGATAAAGGTCATCAAAAAAGCCTCAGAAGATGTAAGCTGGTTATGGCATAGGAGACTGTCTCACTTGAACTTCAAAAGCATTGTCGACGCCGGGTTTTCGCGTCTCCTTCGCGATATTCGTCCTTTTCCGATCTTAGCCTTTTTATTATGTGATTTTGGAAAAAGGGTCGGCTTGAGTGTCGACGGGGTTTTGAAAGATCGTTTTTATGATGAGCCAATTAACCAGAGTCGCCAGTTGGTATATTTGAAATGGATGTACCAACTCATCCGAATTTCGTTTTCGTAAATCGCTGGCTCATATGTGACTCCGAATTAATTGGTCTACGAACCGAGATTCATAGAGTTCGGGGGCTTGCTTAAGCGAGGGGAAGGTGTTAGGCACCCCCCGACTTCCGTGAAACACGGTTACCGCAATCTTGATGCATTCCTATCCTTTAATTCTCGAATGTGTGTGTGTGTATGCGCGTATGTGTGTGTGTGCCCATGTGAATGTTGTGGTGAGTTTGTATGAAAGAATCATTTGGATTTTTAGGGAAAGTCGTGCTTTAATTTGAGAATGCTTCGGAATGTCTTTTCGGCATACACGAGAAAGCTTTATGAGAAAAGATTTGATTTTAATTGTCAAAGACTATGAGATTTTCATTAGGTGTCGTTTTGGCAAAACAAGAGTTTTCCAAACCTTCGTCAAAATAGGAATCGAGATCTATACGTTGCCCTCGTAACTCAAATGATGGGCAATTTCTAGGATCTCTTTAACCCTATGCACAATGGTTTAATAAAACGTCACTTATTTTATGAAACAATTTTTGTGATTTCTGAAAACGATTTTCTTTAGCTTTCTCGTTAAATAGGAATCGACATTCGTTAGCACTTCTCATTTTAAGCCTCGTGATGCTAGCAACCTAATTTGATTGATTTTTATGAAAATCTTATCATTTGGCTTTGAAATCAATTTCGTGTCATAAATCAAATCAAGCATAAACACGCGTCGGAGTTATTCATGGGCATGTAAGCCATCAAAATAACCCCAAACGCCTACAATCACAAGTTTCACTATTTTGGGGCCTTAAACCCGATTCTCGCCTTGGCGTCGTTTTAAGGCCCGACGATTACATATTTACAATGAAAGGTACATCGAATTTATTACATATATCAAACGATGTCCATCATCGGATTTGGACCACGGGGTCGCGCTCCTAGGCTCACACCCAAAATCGCTACACACCCACAAGATCCTAAAAATAACAATCTAAATAAACTATGCATAATACATCATTACAACGAGCTAAAATTCACCAAATGGATATCATCGGGCCATTAGGAAGAATTTCGTTCCAATTGGAACCCTCCCTAATAGTCCTCAATCCATAGATCCACAACAATATACAAGAAAAACTACATTTAATTTAACCAAACAATATGATATAAATTGCTAGAACAAAGGGAATTTTCACCTTGCAAATGATCTCAAATGGATGTGAACTTGTGTATTTGACTAAGATAAGGAGTATATTTGGTACAACCGAAATCAAAGAATATAAATCCTCTCTCTTTTTCCTCTCTTTTCCTCCTATTTGATTGCAAAATTTGCTCCTTTTTCTCTCTATTTCCGTGTTCTTGCTGCTGCAGAATTCTTCTTCCTTCAAATTCTTCCAACCTCTTGTATGCTGCAACGAAACTAAGCTGAAATAGGCTGGTTTAGGGCAGCCGCAGATTGATCTGCGGCTGGCCGCAGATTGATCTGCGGCTGGCCGCAGATTGATCTGCGGCTGGCTGGCCCACCCCCCATCGCACTCAGCTGGTTTCCTGGTTTTGAGTCCCGTGCGCACCACCATTATTTTAATCGTTTGGCCGCAGATCAATCCGCGGCTGGGTGGGCTGATTTTCTCGTTTTTCGAACCGCACCTTGTTTCTCGTGTCGTGACGTCGGTTTTCGCCGACAGGCTTGTATTTTGCAGTCCGAGAATCACTGGGAGACGTGCCACATCATTCGGGCATGCTCATTTCGGACGGCCCTGCTGTCACGTCGGTTTTGATTTGCAAATCGTTGCGGTGGCGTCGAGTGTTCGCACTTGTGCATCCCTCGCTCTCACAGGCCGGTTCATTTGACGATTTTGCCCTCCTGTCACGGTTAGTATACGAAGCACAAAATTTGGGTGTCTACAGCTGCCCCTCTTTATCATGTTTATGAAATGTTAAATGAAATGAACATGATAAAGAAGTAGACACACGATGCATGCATGACAGTGCATAAGAATGACAGTGCATACATGATGCAACACATACAACTTATGATGCAACGCAAGATGTAAGGCATGCAACACATTCGTAAAGGTGTCAATGCATCAATCCCTAACCTGTCGCTCGTCTCGTAATCGCCGGGTCTCGTATCCGGTCGATTGTCCTGTGAGTGTCGGGTCTCGTATCCGGTCACCCCTCTCGTAATCACCTTATTCCATCCCATTGCCATCAAAGGAAGTTATTCTCCTGACTAGCTTTGAAGGGCATCCTTGGAGTTCGTCCTCGCACATCGTTCTTGGCAACCATTGCTTTTGACTCTGATAGGCTAGGACCTTGACACCTAACCTGCATGGATCACGTACAGAATTATCACTTATTCAATGCATGTGACACAACATTTAAAATGAAAAATGACCCCTGTACAGTCTTTTGATACGATTCTACAGGTGTCACCGCTTGTCGGAGCCGGTTTTCGTCGCCGGACATCCATCTCGTAATCGCCGGTTATCGTCGCCGGTCAATTGTCTCGTCGGGGCCGGGTATCGTCGCCGGTCACCCATCTCGTAACCCCCGGTTATCGTCGCCGGTTGGTTATCTTGTCGGAGCCGGTTTTCGTCGCCGGACATCCATCTCGTAATCGCCGGTTATCATCGCCGGTCGATTGTCTCGTCAGGGCCGGGTATCGTCGCCGGTCACCCATCTCGTAACCCCTGGTTATCGTCGCCGGTTGATTATCTTGTCGGAGCCGGTTTTCGTCGCCGGACATCCATCTCGTAATCGCCGGTTATCGTCGCCGGTCGATTGTCTCGTCAGGGCCGGGTATCGTCGCCGGTCACCCATCTCGTAACCCCCGGTTATCGTCGCCGGTTGGTTATCTTGTCGGAGCCGGTTTTCGTCACCGGACATCCATCTCGTAATCGCCGGTTATCGTCGTCGGTCGATTGTCTCGTCGGGGCCGGGTATCGTCGCCGGTCACCCATCTCATAACCCCCGGTTATCGTCGCCGGTTGGTTATCTTGTCGGAGCCGGTTTTCGTCGCCGGACATCCATCTCGTAATCGCCGGTTATCGTCGCCGGTCGATTGTCTCGTCAGGGCCGGGTATCGTCGCCGGTCACCCATCTCGTAACCCCCGGTTATCGTCGCCGGTTGGTTATCTTGTCGGAGCCGGTTTTCGTCGCCGGACATCCATCTCGTAATCGCCGGTTATCGTCGCCGGTCGATTGTCTCGTCGGGGCCGGGTATCGTCGCCGGTCACCCATCTCATAACCCCCGGTTATCGTCGCCGGTTGGTTATCTTGTCGGAGCCGGTTTTCGTCGCCGGACATCCATCTCGTAATCGCCGGTTATCGTCGCCGGTCGATTGTCTCGTCAGGGCCGGGTATCGTCGCCGGTCACCCATCTCGTAACCCCCGGTTATCGTCGCCGGTTGGTTATCTTGTCGGAGCCGGTTTTCGTCGCCGGACATCCATCTCGTAATCGCCGGTTATCGTCGCCGGTCGATTGTCTCGTCGGGGCCGGGTATCGTCGCCGGTCACCCATCTCATAACCCCCGGTTATCGTCGCCGGTTGGTTATCTTGTCGGAGCCGGTTTTCGTCGCCGGACATCCATCTCGTAATCGCCGGTTATCGTCGCCGGTCGATTGTCTTGTCGAGGCCGGTTTTCGTCGCCGGACACCCATGTCGTAACCCCCGGTTATCGTCGCCGGTTGGTTATCTCGTCGGAGCCGGTTTTCGTCGCCGGACATCCATCTCGTAATCGCCGGTTATCGTCGCCGGTCGATTGTCTTGTAGGGGCCGGTTTTCGTCGCCGGTCACCCATCTCGTAACCCCCGGTTATCGTCGCCGGTTGGTTATCTTGGATCTCAGCCCTTCCCAGGGTTTGTTGTTTTTTGTCTTTTTTCTTTTTGTGGATATCAGCCCTTCCCAGGGTTGCTCACCATCTTGTTGTGGTTCGCGTGGATCTCAGCCCTTCCCAGGGTTTGCTGTTTTTTGTCTTTTTTCTTTTTGTGGATCTCAGCCCTTCCCAGGGTTGCTCACCATCTTTGTTGTGGTTCGCGTGGATCTCAGCCCTTCCCAGGGTTTGTTGTTTTTTGTCTTTTTTTCTTTTTGTGGATATCAGCCCTTCCCAGGGGTGCTCACCATCTTTGTTGTGGTTCGCGTGGATCTCAGCCCTTCCCAGGGTTTGTTGTTTTTTGTCTTTTTTCTTTTTCTTTTTTTTTTTTTTTGCATGGGATGTGTGATCGGCTTCATGTCCTGGATCTCCCACCAACATCGTCCACGTACTATGCCGCAAAAGCCATCACTCTGATCATTTGTGAGGTTGAAAGCGACATGCTTGTACTTTCTTGATGATTTTCATTTTGATCGTACCTGCATGCATGAAAAAGATGTTATGCATGATCTGGCAGATATGTTATGGACAGATGCATGTGCACAACATATGTTTTAGATAGAAATGACCCATGTTCAGTCAAATAATACGATCCGACAGTCGTCGTTGTTTGCCAACATTTGATTGGATCACGCTTCGTTGTGAAGTGTAGTTTCTAGACTTCAACATTGGTTTTGTACTCTGCCTGTTCTTGGTCATCTTCATTTCATCGAGTTGAGGCAGTCTTTTTCGCTCTCTGTGATGATCAACATCTATGTTGGGCTCCTTGGCCTTTTGATCATTTCTGACGGCCGATATGCTGTTGTCCCGCATTATATCATCCTTGTATATGCTCATGCACGGGGATCATTTGGACGTCGAGGCAATGATAGTCAGGATTGGGGAGAAGTCTAATGACGAGAAGTACTGGGCGGCCTCAGCTTCCTTCCATTTCACGATTCTTAACTGCCCCTGCCTTGGTGCGTTTCGCTGCCAAGAATTTCTATCGAAAACTCGCGATGTTGATCGTGCTGAGTTATCCACCGCTCTGCAAGATCCTGCATATCAGATGACTAACAAATGCCAAAACTTGAAGGCTCGGGCCGCCAGTGTTAGTTCAACACAAAGATATTATAATCTCGACAAAAATGCAGTTAAAGCACATGAAATTGAATATCTATTGATCGCACAATCTAGCAAGTTGTGAACCGTGAATGTACTAGTTTTGAATTTTTTTTTTTTTTTTTTTTTTTTTTTCTTTTTTCAATCCCTCGTGAGTTGATGATTTTCTATTTTGACGAGTTATGAAATCGTAAGAACACCTTCAAGCATTTATGGTCACTGTACGTGAGTGAGGTCGAATTCAAAAGAACTACCTTCCCTCGTCAAAGGCACTCTATCTCCATTCTCGACAACGTCCTTAGCAGGATTGACGTCATATGACAAATGCACTGTGCGGTGCAGCATTCAGTAGGGGTTTCTCTTTCATAACTTCTTGTTTAAGGCCGAGAGTTTTTTTCATATTATCTTTTCTCTTTATCAGCCCACTTCACTTGTCTCGTTTTCTTAGGCTTTTCAAAATTACCCATTTAACGAGTTTTGGACCAATGACTCCCGAACCAGACGGTTTTTTGGGGCATTAGGTGTACAGACACCCCTTCGGGTTTATTTACTCGAGTAACAAAGGCCACGGTTCGAGACAAGCTGGTGGTCTGCCCCACTCATTCTTTGCTTGACCTTGCGCAAGATTCGTTTTCTTAGGCTTGAGTTACCCATGTAGCGAGCGTTAAGCCGGTGACTCCCAAACCAGATGGCTTTAGGGCACCAGATGCAGAGACACCCCTTAGGCTTAATTACTCGAGTAGCCCATGCCACGATTCGAATCTGCTCGGGCCTCCTTTACTGTAATGCTCGTTTTCTTAGGCTCTGAGTTACCCATGTAACGAGTGTTGGGCCAGCGACTCCCAAACCAGACGGCTTTAGGGCACCAAGTGTAGAGACACCCCTCGGGCTTAATTACTCGAATAACCCAGGCCACGATTCGAGACATTAGCTTGATAATCATTTATCGTCTGACTTCTTGATATTAGCTTGATAATTATTGACTGTCTGACTACGTGTTAATTGCCACCATCGTCGTCATAGTTTTATACCCCACAACTGAAAGTTTGTGCAAATGCAAAGTGAAGGCTGTCACATGAGGTCGATTCTGTCGCAAACGTTGTTTTGAATTAAGGCTCTGTACCTGATCAAAAGGTTGGATAGCCTTCTTCGTCTAATCATACTCACGATCGTGCTCCACGGCTGCTTGTCAGAATTAATCCGACTCCTATCAAGTCAAATAAAGTCCCCTTTCACGCGGGTCATCGTATCCCGGGAAAACTATGCTTGACAAATGCCAGATGATCGTACCGTTGAAGATTGAATTGACATGATGTGGCATTTGATGATGATGGTGCATGTTGATGGGATTTGTTGCATGGGTGCCAATTTGCACGTCATCATTTCCTGGGTAATGACAAATGCCCCAGTGTTAAGTTGATTTTCTTGTGATCTCCCCATACTGGTTGCATCGGTATCTCGCTAGGCTGACCAAAGATCCAGTCCTTTGACTTGTTGAAAGGTTTGGGGGATTTTTTGATTTTTTTGATTTTTTGATTTTTGATTTTTTGAAATTTTTTTTTTTTTCACAGGGTTGTTTCACAGAGTCAGAATTAATGGCCTGGGGAACGCCTTTCCGTCCATTCCTTGTAAGATGAGGGCTCCCCCAGAGAGGATTTTTTTTTTTTTTTTTTTTTTTTTTTATCGTGACGGCTCCTTTTGATTTAGAGCGAAACCCCATAGCCTCGTCTTGGCAAGGCGCGATCCTTTTGAGGACTAAATCGTTTACTTTGAATTTCTAGGATCGTACCCTCTCGGCGTATGCCCGGGAGATGCGTAAGGGGCTGCCCCTGCAAATGTGCGAACTGAGGTTCGATAGGCAAACATGGTGAGCGACAATAAATCCGGCCATCCCTGATGATTGGCGGACATTTTTCGCATGATCGTCTTTGTGTTTTATTTGCAGCCCCCACTGCCCCATTCATTTTGGGCCGGTAAATGACCGAATCAAAATGTTTGATCTGGAATTTGTCGTATATCTCCTCCTTGAGGGCATCGTTCAGATTTCTATAGTCGATGTGGCCCCTTACTTCTCCTCCAGGCCTTGGTACTGGGATTCTGTCGGAAAGCCATTCAGGGTAAATAGACACCGTGATGAATCCTACTTTAAACCGCTTGACAATCTCGTCCTTTATTTTCAACCCCCATTCAGGCTTCAACGTTCTCAACTTTTGCTTAATTGGTCGGAACCCTCCTTGATGGGCGGTCGATGTCCTATAACGTCTGTGGACAATCCACTCACGTCGCCACGGGACCAAGCGAACATATCTCCATACAGGCTCAACAACTCGGCTATTTTTTTATTTTATTTTATTTTTTTTTTTTTTGATGATCTAATTTGCCCCTACTCCGGGTTCTTTATGATCGTCAGAGGTTCTGATGTTTGATGGCGATGGTTTGGTCTAACCTGGGTTTGGTTTACCCCCGACCCATCCTTTGATCTCACCAGGCGTATTGTCGACATCTGTCTCGTC
Organism: Aralia elata; assembly: GCA_034770075.1. Classification (NCBI taxonomy): domain Eukaryota; kingdom Viridiplantae; phylum Streptophyta; class Magnoliopsida; order Apiales; family Araliaceae; genus Aralia; species Aralia elata. The sequence goes on from CM068381.1 coordinate 22,606,124, forward strand.
CTGCTCAATCCCCATCAGATCGAACTCTAGCTTTATACCAAAATCGTGATCCTCCTTCAAACTTGGCCTATTGCTTGTCAGGCTAGCGTGCCTCAAATCGGGGTACCTGACATAAAACAAAATGCTTGTCATATATATAAAACATTTCAGCACATGATCTTCTTTTGGAGAACATGACAAAATGACATGAGCATGCAGAGATTTGAAATAAAACTCAGAATTTTAAAACCCATTGATCCTCTACTGGCCGGGATTCACTGCCATAATCCGGGATTTTTCCCTTCCTGGATATCACCTGATGCACGGTCCAACTGGCCACGGTGAGGTCAAGCAATGGAGCTCATTAGGAGGTGCATGGATCACATTGGTATGGATCTGACATTGATGGCATTTCCTGACATGAGTATCGCAATCAGTTTTCATGGTTAGCCCGTAGCGACCCGTTCACACGCTTTTCTTTGCAAAAAGTGTTCTGCTCATATGGGCTCTGCACACATTGCCATGTACTTCGTTTATTTGTCTGTGGGCTTCTTCGGCTTCCAGATATCTCAGCAGTCCCGTAGCTAGGTCCCAATTATGCCCTTTGGTGCCGTATATTCCCATGGCCTGCCGGATGATCAATTCGAGTCTCTCACTACTATCATTTTTTTCATTCCCAGGGCTAATCTCCGTCCTAGGATGAATCCCTCGTATTCGGCCGTATTGTTGGAGTGGCAGAAATGTAATTTCATGGCTATCGGCCTCTGCCATTTAGATGGACGGAGTATGGACTTTACGGCCTCTTAGTTGGGTCGTAGGGGCAATCTCGCAAAATAAACAAGGGCCGCAGTTTAGTACTGTGCTAGTTACAAGTTGGCAGAGGCATGTCAACACTGATGCATGATTATTATTATTTCTTTTTCTTTTTCTTCTTTTTCTTTTTCTTTTTCTTTTTCCCCTTTTTTTTTGTGGTCGAATATGCCCCTACTCTGGGTTCTTTGTGATCGTTATGCCACGCTTTCACGGTTCTCTTAATCTTATCCTGCAGAACAAGGTCAGTGTTTGATGACAGGATAGTATTTAGAAGTTTTTAGAAAACCTTGGTACGTGGCACGGATTGCCTTCCTGCAAAACCATGTCAGTATTCTCTTTATATGTGCAGGTGATGCAATCACATGATACAGGACATATTTATTACGATGATGATGGCATGACAGTTGTATGCCATTTGCATGACATTTATTTATTTGACTGAACGATAAAAGGGCATGAAGAAGCTTCCCTTTCGTTAGGTTTATCAGAGGCTGACCTACCCTAGGGTTACTCTCGCGGGCTTTTCGGCATGAAGGTCCCCAAATCTTCGCAATCTACTCGTCTGAATCCTTTCGATTGGAGCGGATTTGGGTGGTGCGTTTCCTGAGCCATCTCCGGGGAGCAGCCCCTTCGAGTCCAGTAATAAGCAACCGACAGGTTCGCCTCAGGAGGAGATACTCTCTCAACATACATTCACATTCATCGTCCTCACCGTATGCAAATGATTACTTAAAAGTAAATCAATTCCATTCCATCATTCATTTATTGGTAAAACACATTCACACAACAACAGGTCAAAATATCGCACGCGCACACACATTCAGGAATTTTAAAGGATAGGATAGCATCAAGACTTGAACGCGGCTTAAGCCCTCTAATGTCCCCAGCAGAGTCGCCAGCTGTCGACGCCGGGTTTTCGCGTCTCCTTCGCGATATTCGTCCTTTTCCGATCTTAGCCTTTTTATTATGTGATTTTGGAAAAAGGGTCGGCTTGAGTGTCGACGGGGTTTTGAAAGATCGTTTTTATGATGAGCCAATTAACCAGAGTCGCCAGTTGGTATATTTGAAATGGATGTACCAACTCATCCGAATTTCGTTTTCGTAAATCGCTGGCTCATATGTGACTCCGAATTAATTGGTCTACGAACCGAGATTCATAGAGTTCGGGGGCTTGCTTAAGCGAGGGGAAGGTGTTAGGCACCCCCCGACTTCCGTGAAACACGGTTACCGCAATCTTGATGCATTCCTATCCTTTAATTCTCGAATGTGTGTGTGTGTATGCGCGTATGTGTGTGTGTGCCCATGTGAATGTTGTGGTGAGTTTGTATGAAAGAATCATTTGGATTTTTAGGGAAAGTCGTGCTTTAATTTGAGAATGCTTCGGAATGTCTTTTCGGCATACACGAGAAAGCTTTATGAGAAAAGATTTGATTTTAATTGTCAAAGACTATGAGATTTTCATTAGGTGTCGTTTTGGCAAAACAAGAGTTTTCCAAACCTTCGTCAAAATAGGAATCGAGATCTATACGTTGCCCTCGTAACTCAAATGATGGGCAATTTCTAGGATCTCTTTAACCCTATGCACAATGGTTTAATAAAACGTCACTTATTTTATGAAACAATTTTTGTGATTTCTGAAAACGATTTTCTTTAGCTTTCTCGTTAAATAGGAATCGACATTCGTTAGCACTTCTCATTTTAAGCCTCGTGATGCTAGCAACCTAATTTGATTGATTTTTATGAAAATCTTATCATTTGGCTTTGAAATCAATTTCGTGTCATAAATCAAATCAAGCATAAACACGCGTCGGAGTTATTCATGGGCATGTAAGCCATCAAAATAACCCCAAACGCCTACAATCACAAGTTTCACTATTTTGGGGCCTTAAACCCGATTCTCGCCTTGGCGTCGTTTTAAGGCCCGACGATTACATATTTACAATGAAAGGTACATCGAATTTATTACATATATCAAACGATGTCCATCATCGGATTTGGACCACGGGGTCGCGCTCCTAGGCTCACACCCAAAATCGCTACACACCCACAAGATCCTAAAAATAACAATCTAAATAAACTATGCATAATACATCATTTACAACGAGCTAAAATTCACCAAATGGATATCATCGGGCCATTAGGAAGAATTTCGTTCCAATTGGAACCCTCCCTAATAGTCCTCAATCCATAGATCCACAACAATATACAAGAAAAACTACATTTAATTTAACCAAACAATATGATATAAATTGCTAGAACAAAGGGAATTTTCACCTTGCAAATGATCTCAAATGGATGTGAACTTGTGTATTTGACTAAGATAAGGAGTATATTTGGTACAACCAAAATCAAAGAATATAAATCCTCTCTCTTTTTCCTCTCTTTTCCTCCTATTTGATTGCAAAATTTGCTCCTTTTTCTCTCTATTTCCGTGTTCTTGCTGCTGCAGAATTCTTCTTCCTTCAAATTCTTCCAACCTCCTGTATGCTGCAACGAAACTAAGCTGAAATAGGCTGGTTTAGGGCAGCCGCAGATTGATCTGCGGCTGGCCGCAGATTGATCTGCGGCTGGCTGGCCCACCCCCCATCGCACTCAGCTGGTTTCCTGGTTTTGAGTCCCGTGCGCACCACCATTATTTTAATCGTTTGGCCGCAGATCAATCCGCGGCTGGGTGGGCTGATTTTCTCGTTTTTCGAACCGCACCTTGTTTCTCGTGTCGTGACGTCGGTTTTCGCCGACAGGCTTGTATTTTGCAGTCCGAGAATCACTGGGAGACGTGCCACATCATTCGAGCATGCTCATTTCGGACGGCCCTGCTGTCACGTCGGTTTTGATTTGCAAATCGTTGCGGTGGCGTCGAGTGTTCGCACTTGTGCATCCCTCGCTCTCACAGGCCGGTTCATTTGACGATTTTGCCCTCCTGTCACGATTAGTATACGAAGCACAAAATTTGGGTGTCTACAAGCATGTCAAAGCTCATGTCAAAGGATCTAGTCAGAGGTCTACCAAAGCTGAGCTTCGTCAAAGAAAGACCATGCATAGCTTGTCAGCTAGGGAAGCAGACCAAGACCTTATTCAAGAGTAAAGCTGTTAATTCAAATGAAAGGCCCCTACAACTTCTTCATATGGATCTCTTTGGGCCTATTCCAACTGCAAGTCTCGGAGGCAAGAGATACTCACTGGTTGTAATAAATGACTACACCGGGTTTACATGGGCATTCTTTTTAAGCTCTAAAGACGAGACCGACAATCATTTGACCAAATTCATCAAGCTGGTAATGAATGAGAAGGGTGAGAAGATAAAAGCTATAAGGAGTGATCATGGCAGAGAATTTAACTATTCTGAAGTAAATCATTTCTGTGAGGACAATGGCATTCAGCATAACTTCTCAGCTCCAAGAACTCCACAACAAAATGGAGTGGCAGAAAGGAAGAATAGAACATTGATAGAAGTAGGAAGGACACTTCTAGCAGCAGCTCATCTTCCAGAATACTTTTGGGCAGAAGCTGTCAACATTGCCTACTATACTCAGAATAGGTCCTTGATTCACTCTACACTCAAAAAGACACCCTATAAGTTGGGGAAAGGAAGAAAACCAAACATAAGCTACTTGCATTCTTTTGGTTGTGCGTGCAACGACAAAAGGTACTTGACAAAATTTCAGGCAAAATTCTGAAGGAATTTTCCTTGGATACTCTATGGAAAGTAAAGCTTATAGAGTGTTCAACAAGAATTCCTTAACAGTGGAAGTCTCAATCCATGTCACCTTTGATGAGGTTGATCAAGGCAAATCAGGAAAAGTAACTCAACCAGAAGAAATCGTAGAGCTGGAGCCTCAGATCGCAGAGCAGGAGAACCCTACGATCGCAGAAGCTGAAGTTATAGAGCCAGACCCGATGATCATAGTGCCAGACCAAGAGATCGTAGAGTCTCTAGTTCCAAACATGAAAACTCTACGAATCAATGAAAATGCAGAACAAGAACCAAATCTTGAAAATCTCAGACAACAAGGCACAAGGACAAATATTCCATCTGGAAGTAAATGGGCAAGAGATCACACTCAGAATCTAATCATTGGAGATCCAAGTGCTAATGTCAGAACAAGATCAGCCACTCAAAACGAATGCTTCTACTTAATCTTTCTCTCACAAATAGAGCCTAAGAAGATTGAAGAAGCTTTGGAAGACTCAAGCTGGATTGAAGCTATGCAAGAAGAGCTAAATCAGTTTGAAAGAAGTAAAGTTTGGAGGCTGGTTCTAAGACCAAGAAATCATCCAGTGGTAGGGACCAAATGGGTCTTCAAAAAGAAGATGGACGAAGTTGGTGTGATCACAAGGAATAAGGCAAGACTGATTGCTAAAGGTTACTCCCAAGAAGAAGGAATTGACTATGATGAGACCTTTGCACCCGTTGCCAGATTGGAAGCTATCAGGATGTTTCTAGCCTATGCAGCCCACATGAAGTTCAAAGTTTTCCAAATGGATGTCAAGAGTGCTTTTTTGAATGGTGAACTCCAATAAGAGGTTTATGTTGAACAACCTCTAGGTTTTGTCAACTCTACTCACTCTAATTATGTCTATAAATTAGACAAAGCACTTTATGGTTTAAAACAAACACTTAGAGCATGGTATGAAATACTCACTAATTATCTTATTGAAAATGGATTCACTAGAGGTAGGGTAGACACAACTTTGTTCCTTAGGAAGCACAAAGATAAGGTATTACTAGTTCAAATCTATGTAGATGATATCATTTTTGGTTCTACTGACGAAAAGTTATGTGAGAGATTTGCCAAATTAATGCAGAACAAGTTTGAAATAAGTATGATGGGTGAGCTGAACTACTTCCTTGGACTCCAAGTGAAGCAGACTGATGAAGGGATCTTCATAAACCAAGCCAAATACATCAAAGATCTACTTAAGAAGTATGGCATGGAATCGGCTACTCCCATGAAAACTCCTATGGCTTCTGCAACTAAACTTGACAAAGATGAGAATGGTAAGAGTATTTAGATTACTTAATACAGAGGTATGATTGGATCTCTCCTATATTTGACTGCTAGTAGGCCAGACATTATGTTCTATACCTGTATTTGTGCTAGATTTCAAGCTTATCCTAAGGAATCTCATCTTATAGCTATCAAAAGAATTTTCAGATATCTCAAGGGTACTCCATATTTGGGACTGTGGTATCCCAAGGAGTCTCCCTTTGATCTAATAGGGTATTCAGATGTAGACTTTGCAAGATGTAAGATTGGCAGGAAAAGCACTAGTGGGACTTGTCAATTTCTAGGCAATAGACTTGTGCCATGGTTCAGCAAGAAACAGAACTCAGTGTCAACCTCTACTGCAGAAGCTGAGTATATAGTTGCTGGTAGTTGTTGTGCTCAAATCTTATGGATGAAAAATCAGCTTGCTGACTATGGGTTTGATTTCAAATCTATTCCCATCTTCTGTAATAATACGAGTGCTAATTTAATTACTCATAATATTGTCATACATTCTAAGACTAAACATATAGACATCAGATATCACTTTATTAGAGATCATGTGCAAAACAAGAATATATCTTTGTATTTCATTTCAACTGAAAATCAACTAGTAAATGTGTTTACTAAACCATTAGACGAATCTAGGTTTAACATGTTCATAAGTGAGTTAGGTATGCTTAATTTGCATCCTTAGTTCCATGTTTCTGAATGGTACTAACAAGTGCATGCAAGAAATGAAGAGTTGTATAATAATCATATACGACCGTAGAGCTATTCAACGATCGTAAAATGAAAGCAGTTCGTAAAGATGATGGGAGATCATAGAACTCTGAAGATCGCTGAGCAGAAGGACATTTTCGTAGAGTTAATAAATGTTCAAAAGTTACTCTACAACATATATATTTAAAGCGGTTAATTTACATGCGCGTACTACTCACGTCGTAGAAAAGACGAGTGGAAAGAAAAGGTCACTGCGTTGGTTCAAATGATGCCCTGGGATGAGCCGTAGACCCGGACATCTTGGGATCAAATCCCACTTGCAACAATTGTTAAGGTAGAAATGCTCATGGGGCCACGGACCCCAGTACAAGCTGGGAAGCGAACCCGCACCAGTCCGGGCTGGGGAGATTAGTCCGACTGCGGTTGGCAAACTCCATAATATCAAAAAAAAAAAAAGGTCACTGCGTTAGAACTGTAACAACGCATAGTGGAAACGACGTGCAACCAGTTATATTTTGCCACATAGCCCACTCATCAAATTTATAGGGAAGTGATATAAAATCTATTTCAAATTCTCTTTTGACTTTTACGCTTTCATATTACGATCTGAGCTCTAACCTTCAGGAGTTTTCAAGCTCTAGTTTTTAAATTACCAGAAAACTTAAACACTTTTGTGATCTTTCAGTCCCAATCCAACCTAATGGCAGATTTTCAAATTGTGACTGACATTCAACTATGCTCTGACAAGTTCGTGGGACAAGAGAAGAAGTTTAGAGACATTCTCAAATTGGTACAAAAAGCTAGTTTCTTTGAATGCTTAGAGTTCAATACCAGAATTTACACAAAGCTCATCAAGGAATTTTATATGAATGCTATGTATCATGATAGTGAGCTGGTAACCAGAGTCAAAGGTATAGCACTGCAGATGGGAGCTACAGAAATTAATTTCTGCTTAGGTTTTCTCACTCAAGGCTTAACTACTCTGGATGAGATTGATATGAAAGAAGGTCTTTAGTTAATAGGTCACCAGAAGAACCCTCAACTCAAGGGACTCAAAAAGAAGGAGTTTCCTCAAGAATATGAATTTCTTACTGAGATCGTGAGAAAGTGCATCATCTGCAAAGACACTGCTCATGATTCGATAAGTGAACTGCAGCTGAAGTTTATGACAACCATCGTCCAAAAGAAGAAGATAAATTTTGGCGCCATCCTTCTAAATTGGCTGGCTAAATGGGTTGAAGACTACAACAAGAGGAAGGCACTGGGCAAGCCTGCTCCCAAAATGTTTCATGGGAGATTAGTAAATATTATTCTGAAAAAGCGGTTGAAAAGCAAAATAGATAATGATGAAGGGGAGCCTTTGAATGCCAACAAGAAGATTACCCTCAACCTGTTCGATAACTGGAAAAAAAATTTGGTGGAGAATCAAAACAATCTGAAGGTGGCAGTGAACGCACCATCAGTGAGGCACAAAAGCCAACTAAACTTAAGGGCAAAAGAAAAGTGAAGACAATAGAAGAGGAAGTTTCTCAAAGGTCAGTTGCTCCTGAAGTCCGTACCTGAGCCACAAGATGATAATCAAACAATGGCTGAGACGGTCTCAGTACCTGAGCCAAAGGGAATTGATATTTTGGCTGTGAAGGACCTTGTACCTGAGCCTAGCAAAGATGATTCAGCTGAGAAGTCTTCCTCGCCAAAACCTCAAAGTGATGAGGAAGTAGCTGTAATAGCTGGTAAGCCAGACTCTCAAGGTGGTGATGGTGAAGATCAGGTTGTGAAGGCATCAAGTCCTGAGCCCAAGGAAAAGACGAAAAAGAAGTTGAAATTAAGCAAAATGGTTGAGAAGAAAGGCAAAAAGAAGAATAGATCAGAAAAGAGAAGAAGAAAAGCAGAAGAAAAGAGATGAGGACCAAATATAAGCAAGATAATGCTCAACGATCAGTTCACTCTCTAGATGAATCTCTATGATTGACTCATGTCATAGATGATGTCGTAGAAGATGACAACAAGGGTTTCGACCCTACGATCGTGAAACCAGAGGATCCCGAGTCTAAGGGGGAGCAACCTATTGGATATCCAGTCCCTCCTCCCTCCATTTCCTCTACATCTTAAGGGATCCGGAGGCGTATTGTGCTTGAAGGATATGAAGATCCAAATGCCAGCCTACTTGATAAATGGATAAGAACTGGAGAAGGAAGGATGTGGCTAGTCTAAATGAGCCAAGATAAGCTCTTCAGCAGTTTCTTTGACCTAGAGATAGATCGAAGTACCACTTTCTACGATCCTGATCCTGCAAGTGATCAAATGTTGTATTTTCTATCAATCCTGCCACTGCTGAAGGCTATAATTTTGAGAGACCAGAGCTTTATCAGATGGAGTTACTCCAGATATCTAAATCTGAAACTGGTGGCTCAAAATTTTCCAAGAGTTCTCAGATATGCCACCAGAACGATTTGCTCTGAATCCTTCAATCCTGAACCTTGTAAATTCCAGGCAATTATCTCTATCTTCTCAATTTTACCTTCATCTGATTTTTCATTTTTTGTTTACAATGATGACATCGTAGAGTCTTCTTCTACGATCTCTGAGCAACCGTCTACTCCTGAGTTCTATATACAACTTTATCCAAATTTTATGGCCATAGAGTCTCAACATTCTATGATTGTTGTCAATAATATCATTCTTCCAGCCGTAGAGTCTCAAAACTCTACTGACCATGTATCTTCTCCTATTTCTTCGATCGTAGAACCTTCCCACTCTACGACTGATGACCCTCAAATTCATGCCCCGATCGTAGAATCCCAAAACCCTACGATCGATGCACTAAATACAACTTCTCTTGTACATTCTTCGATACCCATTCCTATAGATTCTCCTTCCCCTATTCAAATATACAGTTTATTAGTCACACCCCAAAACTCACCTATACATTCAAACTCTTCCTCACCATGGTCTTCTCCAGACGTAGCGTCTCAAAACCCTACGTTTGATTTAGATAAAACTAAAGCATTCATCCTTGTCCCTCCCACAACTACAACTATCACTCCTCCGTCTCCCATATAATCATTAAAACAAGAATCAAAACCTTCCACTCCTATGGATATTCCCTCCTCCTCCAGAAACGAATTCTTTGATCTGCCTCTTGCTCTGATCAACCTATCTCAAGGTAATCAGGGTAGCTCAGATATCTCTCTTGCTCAAGTCCTGGAGCGTCTTATCGTCATCCCAATTACTGCAGAAATGACTGACCTAACGACACAGATGTCTCGTGACATTGATGACAAGCTTGAGCAAAACTCGACTAAGCTTCGCCACAGAATGGATGAAATCACTATAGCAGCAGGTCACCTACCTGGAGATTTGGGTAGAGAAATACAGAAACAACCGAAATCTATGTTCAAGGATATGTCTAGTCATCTTCACGATCGAGATAAAAATTTTCTCAAAGTCCTTGATGATCAAAAGCAGGCTGTGATCGCCCTTCAGCAGCAGAATGAGCGATCCATTCAGTATTTGACCGATAAAGTCTTTGAGCTCAGTAATGCACTATCTGACTTAAAAAATGACATGGCACTGTATGCTAACATCACGATAGCTTTAGTTGCTTAACAAAATGAACACGTTGCTGCTCGCCAAGAAGAAATTTGAGCGGATATTGCCATGAACTCCGCCTAGATACAAGAATTAGTCGATTCTGTCAAGCATCTCTATACAGTGCATGATGACAAAAAGGAGGAGAAAGATCATCAGACTCAGGGGGAGAAACAACAATCTCAGGGGGAGAAAAGGAAGAGAAATCATAAGCAAATATCCATAACCCCTCCGATCTTTAAATCTCATCCCCCTCATCTATCAGCTATCCCTTTGGAACATGGTCACTCCTCCTCACAACAAGAATCGTCAAGTAGGGTTTCTTCTACTAGCATTCGAGTTCCCTCAGGTGATCCTGCATATCTTCAAAGAAATCTTCAAGGAACTCATGTCATCGGGGAAGAGAGAATAAACATGCCAAATCTTGGCCCAAGAAACTCTACTGAAGAAATTAGACGAAAAGAGCTTGAAGACAAAGCTAGATACGATCGCAGAGTAGAGTCAGAAAAGAAGTGGCTCTCAAGGGAGAAAAGATCAAGGAAGTAGAAGATATTTCTTCTGTCGTAAAATTTCCTTTATATTTGTACAAATTAATATACATCAATAAATTCATTCTTTTGCTCTAACAATAACTTAATAATGATGTGTTGATTTAATGTACAAGGACTTAGAATAGAAAGATCAAACTTGTTAGGTTGATCTTATTGAGTTGATCTGATGTATAGTTAATAGGCTTAAATTGTGTAAAGTTACTCTGCCAGTTCATAATGTCAAGGTGGATCGCAAAGTTAACTCATGATAGTAATGCATCAGACAATTGATCGTAAAGCTCTTGCAAGGATAGTAAAGTTCACCATAAATCGCAAAGCGAAGATCAGTTCGTAGTGTGAACAAGAAGATAGCAGAGCTATGCAAAGATTGTAAAAATAAGAACTGAACGTAGAGCTCTTCAGGCATTCACTAAGTAAAAGTCAAATCGTAAAGCATCTTAAAGATTGTTCAGTAAAGAAGAGATCGTAAAGACAACTCTAAAATCGTAAAGCAAAAGTTCGACTAAGTTGAATCGTAGAGTTTTACTCCCTTTGTAAAGTTAAGACAAGTCTGACAAACTGACAAGGGAGCGTTGCTGATTGAAGGTCCCGATACATTCACCAAACATCCTTGGCTTGAATCGAAGAAAATCAGAAGATGTGTCTACCAACTAGTTTGCTGATAGCGACAACACAGTGATGTTAGGTGAAAAAACAGAGTGATGTGACAGGCAAGCAGAAAGTAAGCTGACACGTGGATATAAAAGTCAACATAAAAAATCTCAGGGATATCTGAAGCATTAAATGCGCCAACGGGAACCTAACAACGGAAAGAAACTCAGGCAGACTATAAAAGGCAACACAGATCCAAATTCAAGAAAATAAACAACAATCAAAAAGCCTAAACTCTGCCAAAGCAAAAAGAACATACTCTACGATTTGAACATCCAGTTCAAGCTGTTAAGTACCTAAGAAGAGAAGCATAACGTCAACTTAGTAGCACCTCTCAACAACATCTTTATAACTATTCGTTCTAGTCTTAGTGATCACAGTGATTCTAAGTCTGTTGGACTTGAAGAGTTCTTAGTGTACTAAGTTGTTCCTGTCTTACATTCTGTCTATATTATTATTTCTTCTGATTAATTATCTAATACTGAACTTGGAACTAAGATTTATAAGTGATCTTCAAGGGGACTTTTAAAATATATATATTCTACTGTGCTCAATGAATCTGAATAATAAATATTTGGTAATTTCCTTAACAAGAAAAAAATTTCAAAAAGGATCTATTCAAACCCCCTTTCTAGAAATTTAAGTGCCTTTGGGAAATAACAAATCTTATAGGTCTCCATTTAAAATCAACCTCTTAAAGACTGTTTGGATAATAATAACAAAAAAGTAAAAAAAATTATTATAAACCAATGACATTCAAGATATATTTGTGATATTGTTAATAAAAAAGAAGAAGAATTAAAAAATGATTCTAAATGGATAGAGTTGATGAATGCTGCAATTTTTTATATATATCGCATGAATAAGATAATACATATACAAAATAAAAATAAATAAATAAAATAAAAGATAAATATCAACCAATCAAATTTATGAGTTAACCAAATTCAGGACCAACCAAAACTTTTTAGCTAACTCATATAATTTGTGCTATTATAATAAGTATAGATAGATAGATAGATATATTACCAAAATTATCGTTCATGGGACATCCCACGTTATATATAGTTCGGTTCCTCAAAAACAAAAAATTTATTTTAATTTGTAGGTTTTTTTTTATGTTAATCTTATAAGTCTCTATTTAAAATCAATCTCTATTTAAAATCAATCTCTTAAAGAGTGTTTAGATTAATAACAAAAAGGTAAAAAAAAAATTTAAAAATAATTATAAACCAATGACATTCAAGATATATTTGGGATATTGTTAATAAAAAACAAGAAGAATTAAAAAAGGATTCTAAATGGATAGACTTGATGGATACTATAATTTTTGATATATATCTCATGAATAAGATAATACATATATAAAATAAAAATAAATAAATAAAATAAAAGATAAATATCAACCAATCAAATTTATGAGTCAACCCAATTTAGAACCAACTAAAACTTTCCAGTTAACTCATACAATTTGTGCTATTATACTAAGTATAGATTTGTGCTATTATAATAACTATTATAATAAGTATAGATTGTAAAAAATTATTTGAGAAGTCTCAGGTTACGTTTGTTTGTAAAAATAATGAGTGAAATATGTTTATTTGTATAAATTTATTATTATTTTGAACTATTTTCTCCTATGATTAGTCCGTTATTTAATTTCTGACTACTTTTAATCATTTTTAAGATCATTTTACCACAAAAGGGGATAATAATTTTTTATCAAATGACTTTAGAAATGATAAAATATAATTCATGAGATTAAATAATGGACTAATTATGAGATAAAATGGTTTAAAGTGATAATAAATCAGTACAAATAATTTTATCACATCATTTTTGTAAATAAATGAATCTTTGGAGAATTAAAATGAATCATAATAGTAAAGGAAATACTAATGCAGACAAACTTGCTTACATAAGATATTTGTCTAATTTTGTTGTTACTTATGTTATATAGCCGCTGAAAGATCTCCTTTTACTTTTGTTAAATGACAGATTATTATGAACTAATTATTAATAGATTTTGTAGGCATTTTGGGGCCTCCATTGTAGCAGCCCAAAAAAAAGGAAAAAAAGAAGCCATTCTTAATGACTTGAAATTATAATGGGGCTCTTTACAGAAATATACAACAATTAGTAAAAAATTACAAGAATAATGTACTAACAAAATAATTACATGCACTAACAAAATAATTACAAAAAGAGTGCAACAAGAATAAACCCATTAAATCATTATCCCTTAAATCAAGGAGAACTATAACCACCCTATTTACGCCTCTCTATTTAATGGCACCCATTATTTATTTCCGGCATCCTCCTTCTTTCTCTACTTTCTCTCACCATTATTTCTGCCATCCTTCTCTCTGTACTCTCTCTCCTTCATGTCAAATATATACTGCCAGTCTGCATTATGAGCACCATGTGACTATCCACCATGTCCAAATCCACGACCACAACGACCATAACCATAGACACCATGATCGGCAATCCAGAGCTTTGCTTTGAATGCGACCTCGAACTGGTCGCAAGGGATGGCTTCGCAGTTTGGAACACCCCACTATTACTCCATATCCACGACCCGACTCGAATTCCAGCTCCATCGATTTTCCCAGAAGGTGCTTGGTCCCAGGTAATGGGTTGTGGTCGTGATCATGACGCTTGGGGTTGATTTCCGATTTGGTCCATCGAAAGATCCGGAATTGGTAGCTGGAGCGGAGGTTAACAAGTGGGACGACAATGGAGCCAGACCCGGATTGCCAGGTGGTTGAGTTGGAGAGGTAGAAGTAGCCAATAAAATGGTGGGAGGATTAGTTGGTTGGTGAGTAGATGCCGAGTCAGTCGAGTTTAGAGGGCGAGTCAATGCCGGACCATTTGATGGTTACCTGGTCGCCCGATTTTGAGAGGATTCGTGGGGAGAGAGAGATGGAGACACGGGATGAAGATGATGGGAGGATGAGGAGAGAGAAAAGTGAAAGTAGTATGCACGCAAGCCAATCATATTTGATATGATGTAGCATATACTTTGTAATCTTATTCATTTATTAATAAAAGAAATTGATTTTCTTAAAAGGCATTTTATATTATCTAAATAGTGCTGTTATATTAAATGTGATAAACCCATAGTTTTGAGCAATGCTTTTAGAATCATGATGGTGATCATGCTAATGAGATCTAAATTCTAGATAGCTCACAAACTAAAATTGTTCCTAATCGTTGGATTACTAAATTGGGGATTAGTGAATCCGGATAGATTAGTACATACGTTGCTTGCTCTTAGGAAGAGGATGATTGATCTCATAATCATTTGTGTAGAGACACTAAAGCAAGTATGTAGGTGCTTATTAGAGAATAAGTTCACTGAACGTGGGTCGCTAAGGAATACCTAATGGAGTTTTACTCGCCTGTCAATAGAAATTCCTCTAGTGATAGTAGTACAAGTGATCCTTGGACTTGAGATCTTCATAGTATCTTGTGTATGATGAGTTATACTTTGACATGTCCCTTAAGACCTTTAAGGTATATCAAAGGGTATGATTGGGTATAATAAGTTGTACATGAAGATAGGTGAATGATCAACAAAGAATCTACCACGTTAGTAAAAGATGTGAATATCCTATATGATTCGATAAATGACGACTCAGAAGTCTTTGGCCAAAGCAGAATGAAATTAGAAAGGAGTTTCTAATTTGCATTATCAGAGTTGTGCATTTGAGAATCGAAATACATATAATTAAATAAAATAAGACTTGACAGTAATTCCATATCTTATATTTAATTGGGACATTGTATGGTAGAAGGATTGAATTGTATGGTAACTATTCACTGAAAGGTTCTTTTGTGATTAATGTTAAAATCTATATTATTTGGAAAGTCGTTGATCGCTAAGGGGGCTTACCCTTATTGTAGAATAAATATTATTTATTTAAATGAATTAAATAATTTAATTGATTTATTTAAATAAAATTAGAATTGTTCTAATTGATTTATTCACAACTGGTTTAATATGGAGAACCTAAAGGGTCACACCGCAAAAAAAAATATTTATTCAAGAAGTAAATGGCATAATCGTAATAATAAGTTAAGTGTATTTAATTTAATCTATGGAGATAGAATAAATTAAATAGCTTAATATTTATTATTTAATATTTTGGAAATATTAAATATAAATTAATAAGAGGAGTCTTATTATTATTATTATTATTACTATTACTATTATTTAATTCCTAATAGGGATTGGGAATTAATTAATAGAAGTACTCTCTCATGAATTCCTAATTGGATTAGGAGTTCAATTAATTAAAGGAGTTTAATTAAAATAAAAACTCTAATCCTAAATAGTTTAGGAGGGTTCCCTATATCTATAAATAAGAGGAGTCTTATCATGATTTGGGGTTAGACAGTTATACACTCTTCCATAAGAATTGGAGAGAGAGAGTACTTACAATTTCTATAGAGATAGAAACTAGGGTTTTGCCAACACCCATCTTCTTGAAGCATGGTTCTACAAGGGTGTAGACACCCAAATTTTGCGTTTCCTTCTACTAACCGTGACAGGAGGGCGAAATCGTCAATTGAACCAGCTTGCGGGAGCAAAGGAGCGGGCACAAGGGCGAGCGCCCGGCCCCGCCGCAATGTTTTGGGCAAACCAAGTTTACGTGACAATAAAGCCGTCCGAAGCAGGCACTTCCGAATGAGGTGGCACGTCTCCCGGAAATTCCCGGACTGCAGAATACGAGCCTGTCAGCGAAAACCGACGTTGCGGTACGAAAATCGAGGCGTGGCACGAAAATCAAGAAAGTCAGGCCCGCCAGCCGCGGATAGATCTGCGGCCAAGTGGGTGCGCCAGCACGGAAACCAGGAAACCAGGCACTACCAGCTGAGTGCGATGGGAGGCGTGCCAGCTGGCCAGCCTATTTAAGCCAGCTTCGGCAGCATACAGGAGGTTCAGCAAATTTTGGAGAAGAAGAAGAAAAACAGCAAACAGCAGCACGGAATTTGAGAGAAAAATAGTAGATTTTGCAACAAAAAATAGGAAGAAAAGAGAGGAAAAAGAGAGAAATTTTACTCCTTTAATTTTGATTGTATCAAATATATTTCTCATCCTATTCAAATACCAAGACTTCATCCTTTTTGAGATCATTTTGCAAGGTAAAAATTCCTTTTGTTATAACAATTCATATCATCTTATTTGCTTAGATGGGATGTAGTTTTCATGTATATTGTTGAACAATCATGGATTATGGATTATTAGGGAGGGTTCCATCGGAACAAAAATTCTTCCTAATAACCCGAGGATATCCAATTGATAAAATTTCTAGCTTGTTTGTGATAATTTATTGGGTGTAATTTATTTAGATTGTCATTTCCGGATATCATGGTATATTAGATAAACCCGGGTTGGTTAGTTATGTAATATTCATTTTGTAGGCATGTATTAATCTCGTGTGAGCCTAGGAATGCGACCCCGAGGTCCAAATCCGATGATGGACGTTTTGATGTATGTGATAGATTCAAGATGCTCGTTTTGTAACATGTAACCTTTGGGCCTTAAAACGACGCCAAGGCGGGAATCGTGTTTAAGGCCCCGAAATAGTGAAATTTGTGATTGTTGGTGTTCGGGGATATTTTGATGGCTTACATGCCCATGAATAGCCCCGACGCGTGTTTATGCTCGATTCGATTTATGACGCGAAATTGATTTCAAAGCTAAATGATAAGATTTTCATAAAAATCAAGCAAAGTAGGATATTAGAATCACGAGGTTAAAATTTGAGAAATGTTAATGAATGTCGATTCCTATCTAACGAGGAAGCTAAAGAAAAATCGTTTTCCAAAACATCACACAAAATGATTTTATAAATAAAATGACGTTTTACTAAGCCTTGATACATAGGGCGAAAGAGATTCTAGAAATTGCCTACCATTTATGAAAGCAATGTATAAATCTCGATTCCTATTTTGATGAAGGTTTAAAACTCTTCTTTTGCCAAAACGACACCTAATGGAAATCTTGCAGTTTTGACAATTAAAATCAAACATTTCTAATAAAGCTTTCTCGTGTATGCTGAAAAGACATTCCGAAGCGTTTTCAAGTTAAAGCACGACTTTCCCTAAAAATCCAAATGATTCTTTCATACGAACTCACCACAACATTCATATAGGCACACACACACACACACACACGCGCACGCACACGCATTTCATGAATTAAAGGATAGAAAAGCATCAAGATTGCGGTAACCGTGTTTCACGGAAGTCGAGGGGTGCCTAACACCTTCCCCTCACTTAAGCAAGCCCCCGAACTCTATGAATCTCAATTCGCAGACCAAATTAATTCGGAGTCACATATGAGCCAGCGATTTACAAAAGAGCGAAAACTCGGATGAGTTGGTACATCCATTTCAAATATACCAACTGGCGACTCTGGTTAATTGGCTCATCATAAAAACGATCTTTCAAAACCCCGTCGACCTCAATGCCGACCTTTTCCAAAAATCATCTAAACCAAAAGGCTAAAATTGGGAAAGACAGAGAAAGCGAAAAAACCCGGCGTCGACAGCTGGCGACTCTGCTGGGGACATTAGAGGGCTTAAGCCGCGTTCAAATCTTGATGTTGTCCTATCCTTTAAAATTCATAAAATGTGTGTGTGTGCGATATTTTGATTTTTTACTTTTGTTGTGCGAATGTGTGTTGTTGTCCAATGAATGAATGATTGAATGGAATGGCTTTACTTTAAAGAAATCATTTGCATACGGTGAGGACGATGAATGTGAATGTATGTTGAGAGAGTACCTCCTCCTGAGGCGAACCTGTCGGTTGCTTATTACTGGACTCGATGGGGCTGCTCCCCGGAGATGGCTCAGGAAACGCACCACTCAAATCCGCTCCAATCGAAAGGGCTCAAACGAGTAGATTGCGAAGATTTGGGAACCTTCATGCCGAAAAGCCCGTGAGAGTAACCCTAGGATAGGTCATCCTCAGAATAACCCAACGCAGGAAAAGTCTCTTCATGCCTTTTTACGTTTATATGTCTAAATGTCATGATCTCATTCAATATTCATACATCCCTTTTCTATGTCGAAAGAGATTACTAACCGCTGTGAATTGCAGGGAATAGTTGGGGGAGCATAATAAAGCATGTTTAGCATTGGTTATGGCACTAAAGGACTACTAACTTTCTCTTTTGCAGGGAAAGATTAAAGAACCCCAAAACACAAAAAGTTATAGCTTTAGCATGCATCCATGTTTTCATTTCCCCAGGACTAAACTTCGAACCATTTGTCTCTGTAGGATTGCTCCTCAAACCCGTTCGCAGTCTAAGAAAGCCCAGGTCTCTACATCTGAAATGGCTGATCTTCCTAACCATAATTCCATATCTCGGGAGGAGTTTGATGATTTTAAAAGACAGATGATGGAAATGGCCATAATGTTAAAGGAACAGTTCTTAATCAGACAGGATCCGGTAAACCAGGGATCACATAATACTCCACCACCAGGGGATGATCAGAATCCTCCTAAAAATGGTACAAACTTGCTTAAAGAGGACCAACCCCGACTCAAGGACGAGCCAGTCATCCCAAAGCCCGTTCCCATACCTAGCAGGACAGTGATTACTATCCCAGAAGAGGGGGATAATGACGACCTTCGGAGAAAAATGAAACACATGGAGGAAACCATCCAATCTCTAAAGGGCATAGGATCCCTGGGCAGGGTTAATTACTCGGATTTATGTGTTTTCCCCGGAGCCAGATATCTAGAAAAGTTCAAAGTTCCCGAGATTGAAAAGTACAATGGAAAGGGAGACCCCTATACACACTTGAAAATATACATTGGAGAACTCGGGGCTTATGCCGAGGACGAGGGGTTAAGAATGCAACTATTCCAGAAAAGCTTAACAGGGGAGGCAAGAATCTGGTATGCCCGCCTCGACAACGCCCGAATCCACAACTGGGAGGAATTGGCCCATACCTTCTTGACCCAATACAGCTTTCAGGCCCAGATGGCCCCTGACAGGTACCAAATGACAAAGGTTAAGAAACAGCCTAGGGAGTCCTTCAGGGAATACGCCCAACGATGGAGGGGCATGGCCGCACAGGTAACCCCCCCAATGAACGAATCAGAGATGGTGATGACCTTTGTAGACATCCAGGAGGCACCATATTATGAGAGGGTCATCTCGGGGATTGGAAGACCTTTTGCTGAAATGATTAAACATGGAGAGATGGTAGACATGGGGTTGAAATCGGGTAAAATCCGGGATCTTACTGCTTTAGAAACTGCTGCTGAGCAAATACAGAATGGAAACTATAGCAGCACTTCCCGGAGGGTCCAAAAGAAGAAGGAAGAGGATGTCTCCCTCATCCTACAAGGGTCATCCAGAAAAACAGAAAGTCATCTTCCGGTTCAGGTACAGAGGGGAGGGCCATCCCGTCAGCCAAACTTCACAGATCAAAGGACAG
Organism: Aralia elata; assembly: GCA_034770075.1. Classification (NCBI taxonomy): domain Eukaryota; kingdom Viridiplantae; phylum Streptophyta; class Magnoliopsida; order Apiales; family Araliaceae; genus Aralia; species Aralia elata. Next base: position 22,625,883 of record CM068381.1, read on the forward strand.
AGGGGCGAAGAAGATATGAGGCCTCGCAAAACCGAGTATTTACCCCGCTCGGGGAGCCGCTTGAACGGATATTAGCGGTATTAGTAGCCCAAAAGAAGATAATCAATTTGGCTCCCCCAAGTGACCCGAAGGGAAGGAGATTTGATCCAAGCAAGCGGTGCGCCTATCACTCGGGTTCCCCGGGTCATGATACACAGGATTGTTGGACATTGAAACATATAATTCAGAACATGATCGACAACGGGGAAATTGTGGTGGAGCAGCCAGACTCCCCGAATGTTAAGGCAAATCCCCTGCCAAGACATGATGGGGGGGGAGTCAATGTGACAGAGGCAAGTGAGGCTGGGGGGCCGCCAAGGTTGAACTACGTGCAGAAAATTGAGGAGATGATCAACGTAATACACGATCATGGGAATGCACGGGTAACGCCCATCAGGTTGATAGGGATAAGTACAAATGGCATGGAAGGACCTGTCAAGTTGACAGCCCTGAGGCCCATCATCCTTGCAGCCAGGCCGCAACTCCCTATCAGTAGTCTGAAGACTGTACCCTGGAATTATGGGGGAATGCCAGAGGAAGCGGTCAGTTGTGCTTCCGTGACGACCAAGGGGAACCCCTTATATCTGCCCGGGCGAGTCCTTGAGAGCCAAAAGAGAAAAAATGAAGAGGTTTCTGAGGAAAGGGCCATAGAGTTTTTGAAAAGGATGGATCACCCAGAAATGAGGGGGATCCAGATTTTAAAAAACGAGGAATCAACCCTAACATCAGTCATGGATTTGGTGTTGTCATCCAGTGAGCATTGCAAAACCCTGATGAAGGTTCTGGAGGAGGCATTTGTGCCCAAAGAAATTAGTGAGGAGGGTTTCGGCCGGTTGGTAGGCCACTTATTGGAAACCGATGCAATATCCTTTACAGATGAGGACATTCCCGAAGAGGGAAGGGGGCACCGAAAACCGCTACACATTGCAGTAATCTCCTCAGGATATGTCATGAATGGGGTACTGATCGACGGGGGATCGGCATTGAATATATGTCCTCTCAGTACGCTGAAGAAAATGAACATCAGTCCCAAGCGCCTGCGGGCCAGTCATGTGGTGGTTCGGGCTTTTGACGGATCCCGGAGGGACACCATCGGAGAGATAGAATTGCCAGTGGAGATAGGACCCTGTACTTTTGATATCTCCTTCCAAGTCCTGGATATCACGGCAAGCTACAACCTGCTGTTAGGGAGGCCGTGGATACACATGGCCGGGGCAGTTCCTTCCACGCTCCACCAACAAATCAAGTTGATCATCGATGGGAATCTGGTAACAATCTCGGCCGAATGTGATGACCCTTCTCCTCCCAGGAGTAGCCTACCAGTAATCAATGTGGATGAGTCAGCGGCGCCTGCCAGCTTTCAAGCACTAGAGATTAGCACTCCCCATTATAGATGCCTGGGAGCTCCAGCTGTGAAACCAAGGGTCTCTCCGGAACTCACCTTTGTGGCAAGGGAAATGATTAAAATGAACTTCCAACCTGGACAGGGACTAGGGAAAAGCAGTCAGGGAATCGCCGAGCCCATCCACCTGCCACAGCAGATAGGTAAAGCAGGATTGGGATACCATGTGGGCGCAGTACGGGGACACCGTCAGGGCGCGACTCCGATTCGACTAGTTGGCAGTCCAGTGACCAAAGTCGACAATGGGCAGGGGATCAGCAGGCCTGTGATTGGGGCAGGGAATGAAGAGTTCACCCCCACACGTAATGAGTTGGCCCGGAGGGAAAGTTTCCTGCAGGAGGTCGCAAAGGAGTTTGAAACCAAATGCTATATCCCCAGACAATCAACAAGCAGTAAGGAGGGGACGAATGTTCTCGCACCACCGGGAGCCCAACAAGTTGTGCCTGTCATCGATTGGGCAGGGCTGATTATTCCTGGAGAAGATATGGAGAAGGATTCAGGCGACGTATCCGTAATCATCGGGGAGGTGTCCGATGTGAGGCCCTCCTTTATCCAGCGCATTTCATCTGACCTGACCATCGACAATTGGACCCAGAAACCAGTAATATCCAAAAAAGGGTAAAGCTCGACGTCAGGGTGATTGACCCCAGATGATGGGGGAATGAAGAAGTTTATTTTTGTTGTTGTTTTATTTCTGCATCATTATGTCGTTTCTTCTTGTTATTTGAAAATGCGATCATCGTGAAAAATCGATTTATATATGACAAGTATTTTGTTTCATGTCAGGTGTACCAATTTGAGTAATCCTTGCCTAACAAATGGTCTTTCAAATTTGAATGATGATTATGATTTTTGACATTGAGCTGGATTTCGATTTAATGGGCATTGAACAAGATGAGACAGATTACGACGACGCACCTGACGAGATCAAGGGATGGGTCGAGGATAAACCCAAACCCAACTTGGACCAAACCATCACCATTGATATTGGAACCCCTGACCAGCCAAAGGAACTCAAGATAGGGACGGACCTTACCCCCAGCCAAAAAGTCGAAATGACTGAGTTGCTTAAACAATATGAGGATGTCTTCGCCTGGTCTCATGAGGATATGATTGGCTTGTCCACCGACATTGTGGTACACCGATTACCCATCAAGGAGGGTTTCAGGCCTGTCAAGCAGAAACTGAGGAAGTTGAAACCGGAGTGGAGTTTAAAGGTGAAGGAAGAGATCATCAAGCAGTTCAGGGCGGGAATCATTATGGTATCTACTTACCCGGAATGGCTATCCAATGTAGTCCCAGTAGCTAAGCCTGGAGGAAAGGTGAGGGTATGTGTAGACTACAGAGATCTAAACAAGGCCAGTCTCAAAGATAACTTCCCGGTGCCTTTCATACACATCCTGGTAGATAACACAGCCCAGTACGAAATGTATTCTTTTGTGGATTGCTTTGCGGGGTATCATCAGATAATGGTGGCGGAAGAAGACCGGGAAAAGACCGCATTCATCACCCCCTGGGGCACTTTCTGCTATAGACGACTGGCTTTCGGTCTCACAAATGCAGGGGCTACTTATCAGAGAGCCATGATGGCCTTGTTCCACGATATGATGCACAAGGAGATAGAGGTCTATGTGGATGACATTATCGTGAAATCGAAGGTAGAATCCGATCATATAATTCATCTCAAAAAGCTATTCGATCGGCTCAGAAAGTATAATTTGAAGCTCAATCCAGCCAAGTGCGCTTTCGGAGTACAGTCGGGTAAGCTCTTGGGTTTCCTGGTTAGTGATCGGGGCATTGAGTTGGACCCAGCAAAGATTAAGGCCATTGTGGATATGCCGGCACCTCACACAGAAAAGGAGATAAGAGGATTCCTCGGGAGGATAAACTTTATCAGCCGTTTTATATCCCACTTGACGACCACATGTGAGCCGATTTTTAGACTGTTAAGAAAAGGGGTATCCCAAGAATGGAATGAGCAATGTCAAAAGGCGTTTCAGACCATTAAAAAGCAATTGACTGAGGCACCAGTGCTGGTACCCCACCACCCCCCGAAGGATGGGATCCCTCTGTTTATGTACATATCGGTCAATGCCATTGCGATGGGATGCATGCTGGGACAGAAAAATGAGGCGGGTAAGGAGCAGGCCATCTATTACCTCAGCAAAAGATTTAGCCAATGTGAGCAGAATTACACTCCCATCGAGAAGACTTGTTGTGCTCTGGCCTGGGCGGCAGGGAGATTACAGCACTACCTCCATGGGCATACAACGTACCTGATATCAAGAATGGATCCCCTGAAATATATTTTCGAAAGGCCCATGCTGAATTGTCGACTATCAAGATGGCAGTTAATTTTACAACAGTTTGACATGGTGTACGTGACCCAGAAGGCCATGAAAGGGCAGGGAATTGCAGATCAGTTGGCAGAAGCCCCGGCAGGAGGGATGGAGCCGTTAGAAACTCCTCTTCCTTCCGGCGAGGATATATTTTGGGTATCGCGCGAAAAATGTGATGACGAGGGACAATTCTGGAAGCTGTATTTTGATGGTGCCATGAATGCCGAGGGGGCAGGAGCCGGAGCGGTCCTAGTCTCTATCACCGGAGAACAATATCCCGTGGCCACCAAGCTTCGTTTCAGCAATTCGAACAACACCGCTGAATACGAGGGGTGTATCTTGGGACTCCGATTGGCCCGCGACATGGGAGTGAGGAGACTAGCAGTGTTTGGGGATTCAGAATTGGTAATCAGACAAGCAATCGGGATATACAACACTAAGGAGCTTCGGTTACTTCCATACCATCGTTGTGTCACCCAGCTTATGCAAGAGTTCGAAGATATCGCCTTCCGCCATATTCCTCGGGGACGAAATGATTTTGCCGATGCATTGGCGACTTTGGCTTCCTTAATCCACGTGATCAAGAGTAGGGACAGTCCACAGATTGAGATCACCGTACAGAATGCCCCGGCATATGAGGAAAATGTGGCAGTGTTATCAAACGAGGTGGTGTTGACAAGGCAGCCCTGGTATCACGACATAAGGGAATATCTGAGAGACAGATCCCTTCCCGATCAGGCAAATCGGACTGAAAGGATGAGAATTCAAAAGATGGCGATGAAGTTTTACCTGAGTGGCGATTCTCTTTACAAAAGGGATGCCGGATTGGGACTGTTGCAATGCGTAGACGAAACGCAATCCCAAAGGATTATGAATGAAATCCATGGCGGGGTGTGTGGGCCACATATGAGTGGACCGATGTTGGCCAAAAAGATCTTGAGGACAGGGTATTATTGGTTAACGCTGAAGGCCGATTGCGATGATCATGTCAAACGGTGTTATCAATGCCAGGCGCACGGTAATGTGATCCATACACCTCCCAATGAACTGCATTGTATGACCTCCCCATGGCCATTTTCAATGTGGGGAATGGATGTAATCGGACCAATAGAGCCCAAAGCGAGCAACGGGCACCGGTTCATTTTCGTCATGATCGATTATTTCACCAAATGGGTAGAGGCAGCTTCTTTCCCTAAAGTAACTCAGGAGGTCATCGTCAGCTTCATCAGGAATAATGTCATTTGTCGATATGGGCAACCTGAGGTTGTAGTCTCCGACAATGCCAAGAATTTAAACAACGCCCTCATGAAAGGACTGTGTGACCAGTTCAAGATTAAGCATCTTAATTCCGTCATTTACCGTCCCAAAATGAATGGGGCAGTGGAGGCGGCCAATAAGAACATCAAGAAGATCATGGCAAAAATGTCTGCTAATTATCGGGGATGGCCAGATCTGTTACCCCTCACCTTGCTGGCATACCGAACATCAACGCGTACTTCTACAGGGGCAACCCCTTACGCTTTGGTGTATGGAATGGAGGCTGTTCTACCAGTCGAGGTTGAGATGGCGTCCCTCAGAATAGTGATCGACGCTCAGATAAGCGAAGAGGATTGGATGCAAAGTCGATATGACCAATTGGCCCTGATTGATGAAAGGAGAGTGGCTGCCATTTGGCTATGGTCAGCTATATCAACAGAGGATCTCTCGATCGTACGATAAAAAGATAAGACTTCGGAAGTTCAAGGAAAACGATTTGGTGTTGAAAAGAGTCATGCCTTGTCAAGACGAGGCCAAGGGGAAGTTTGCCCCGAACTGGGAAGGGCCATTTGTGATCAAGAAAGTACTATCCGGAGGGGCCCTCATATTGCAAGAAATGGATGGTGAGGTATTTCCACAACCCCTCAATTCTGACTCGGTGAAGCGGTTCTACGCTTAAATCATCAGTTCCTTTTTCCCCTGACAGCGAACTACGTAGGACCTGATCTTCCAACTTGTGGGGGTACGTAGGCAGCCATCATGGCGCGGTCCGATCCTTTAAAAATAATCCTTTCCATGACCAAAACCAATTTTCGATAGCCAGATAAAACCTTCCTACACCCTCAAAACCTTCCCGAAACCAAAACAACTGCCTAACCAGTTTCATCCCAGAATACATACCCTGATCCAACCCAAACAGTTATCCAAAATCTGAGATTCAATCCGACGAAATCCAAAGGTGTGCGGCAATATCTGTCAAATCTCCATCAAGTCTTGAGGAAAGAAAGAAGGCGAAATGTCAAAATCATGGTCAGTTGGATAAAATGATGATCCAATGGAGGGCAATGATACGACAAAAGGGGAAAATGACTAAATTTAAATGCATGTCTATATATATAAGTCGTTTTTATTACAAGATTTCTCTTTCAATAACTGATGAAACCAACATAGTCTATGCAGGAAATAAAATAATCTACAAATCTGAAACTAGCCGAAGCAGGATGGACAGGGTGGTGGATAGATCTGAAGCATCAGCATCTCCTGCAATCTGCTGCCCCATCATATCAATACGATCCAGTAAAGCAGTAGCTCGGCTGACAGTCCCAAAATGAGCATCTACCACTGCCCTGGTCTGAAATACAATGGCCTCTCTATCAGCGATGGCAACATCTCTAGCCCGAATGGCCTCATCTCTCTCGGCAAGGGCGGCATCCCTCTCGGCTCCAGTAGTAATCAGGGCCAGGCGGAGTCGGGAATCCTCAGCGACCCGACTCGGGGCAGAATCGGCTGAAATGGAATGGTCTGTGGTATTTTCTGTGAAAATCACTCCAGAGTCATCAAAGGCCCCAGTCCGACTCAAACTAGCCGAATCCAGGTCTCCACGCAACCACTGTACGTAGGCAAATGTCTGGATGTGACAGCTCGCACTATATTCGGCAAAGATCCTGCGATCCCAAAGCTCGTATACCTGCAATAGATCCCTCTCTGTACAGGATGATATAAGGAATCGGTATGCGGCTGCACCCGCGAAGGGGTGTAAATCCTGTGTCTGATCAAACTGCCCCATAACCGCCAGGGGATGATAGGTCGTCACGCCCTTTAACCCAGCAATGGGAATGAAATCCATGTCAGGCACATGAGTCAAGAAGCTCATAAAGGAGCAATAACCCGAATAAACCAGGAGATGAAAGGGATCCTCGATGACCGACAGAAATGCTGTCCAGGAGGCCGCATCCGTACAGCTCACAGGACGAAACGAAAACTGCGCGGCTATGTTGTGACTGAAGCAAAACCCTCGGCGGCGGAAATGGCCGATGGGACTAAGATGACTCATGAACCACATGTACAATAAGGTCGAACTCCCTCTGAGGAATCTCCCTCGGAGGGACTGGCAATATGTGGCCGACATATAGGTGTCCGCCAATATCAGGGGGAGAATGGTGTAACCCTCCTGAAGGGCCCTAACGGCCGCAACAATCCGCGTGTCCAAATGATCGGATCCTGCAGGCAAATACAAAACTGAGATGACACAGGCCATCAGAACATCCACTCTCAAGGCATCCCAGCGCTCCTCGGACACGGAAAAATCACCGAGGAAAAGACGGAAACTATCAGATGATCCAAATCGGTCAATCAAGAATTGAAGAGGAACCATATGGTCTGATGTGATTACCGGTAATAAGACAGCCCTCCGCAAACCGGTGAAAGTCAAGAATTGACGGCGCATGGAACCAACTGTGACCCTAGCACAAGGGCCGTCCAACGACAAGCCGGTAAAGCGAGCATACTCCTCAAGGGTGGGGGTCAGCTCTACTGTCCCTAACCTAAACACCTGACGGATCAGTCCAGATAGAGCAGAAATTGAGAAATTGAGAGCAAATTCAGAGCAGAATTGAATATACCTCATTCGCAACGAGGGAAGCCGAGGGATGACGGCTGAGATCCCGACCCAATAGGTCGGGTATCTGGACAGAGGCGCCAGATAAGGCGCGATGAGAAGGGGGAGCCGGTGTGCTGGAAGACGGCCCCTCCACCGCAACCTCCGGAGGAGCAACCTCCTCAACGTCCGGGTGATCAGGACGGATGACAGACTCCGCCAAGCGACGAGCCTGACGGGTACGAGGAGGAATAGGGGCAGGTGCAGCCCTACGACGGCGAACACCCGAAGTCCGAGAGGCGGAGGAGCTACTGGGCGCATCACGATCCATAGCTGGAATAGAACGGGCGAGAAAGAAGGTAAGTTTCCTTTTAAAATTTATGTAATGAACATTCTAAATTTTCATCATATGATTAATGCAACATGATGCATATTAAAAAAAAAAAAAAAAAAAAAAAAAAAAATCGGCAGAGTTCCGTTTGTAAAATGGACATCCCAGGCATAAGCCAAACATGATTTCCATCAAATCAAAATCTCAAACAGATCTAAATTGCATTCATATATGTAATTACAGCATGTAATGCATGGTTTTTATTGCAGAAAAGGAATAACAATATGTGGGATCGCCTCATGAACATAAAATAGGACTCACATAGTTGATACATAGCATGTATATATGATGGTACATTACATAGCATTGTAAAGCATACATTTTCTCTCTAAACATGCAAATAGTCAAATGTATAGCAAAACATTGACGAAATTGAAAAGTGACCGGTCAAAGTGTTACCTGTAGCGTGTAGATCAATCCTACCGGAACAGTTTTTGCAGGAAAGTTGAAAAATCGACAAAAAGCCCTTGCGAACAAGCAAAAATCGCGAGGAATATGTGTGAGTTGGAAGTTGAAAGTGACAGATCTGGAAGCGGGACGCGGCATATAAGCCCGATCTTGGCCGCAGATGTATCTGCGGCTGGCCGCAGATCCATCTGCGGCTGGCCTTGGTAGGCCCCACCTTGCTCCCTTGAAGCTATTTGACGTGTTGAAGTGAAAAGTTTACGCGATGGGTGACCGGCGACGATACCCGGCCCCGACGAGACGATCGACCGGCGACGATAACCGGCGATCACGAGATGGATGTCCGGCGACGATAACCGGCTCCGACAAATAACCAACCGGCGACGATAACCGGGGGTTACGCGATGGGTGACCGGCGACGATACCCGGCCCCGACATGACGATCGACCGGCGACGATAACCGGCGATCACGAGATGGATGACCGGCGACGATAACCGGCGACGATACCCGGCCCCGACATGACGATCGACCGGCGACGATAACCGGCGATCACGAGATGGATGACCGGCGACGATAACCGGCTCCGACAAGATAACCGACCGGCGACGATAACCGGGGGTTACGAGATGGGTGACCGGCGACGATACCCGGCCCCGACATGACAATCGACCGGCGACGATAACCGGCGATCACGAGATGGATGACCGGCGACGATAACCGGCTCCGACAAGATAACCGACCGGCGACGATAACCGGGGGTTACGAGATGGGTGACCGGCGACGATACCCGGCCCCGACATGACGATCGATCGGCGACGATAACCGGCGATCACGAGATGGATGTCCGGCGACGATAACCGGCTCCGACAGATAACCAACCGGCGACGATAACCGGGGGTTACGCGATGGGTGACCGGCGACGATACCCGGCCCCGAACGAGACGATAGATTGAAGGAGTGAACCCAAAGACTAACGAACACGGTCAAGGGGTTGATACATTGACACTCTTACGAATGTCTTGCATGCATTGCATCTTATGCTGCATCATAAGCTATATGTGTGAGACATCATGTATGCACTGTCATTCTTACACACTGTCATTCATGCATCGAGTGTCTATTCTTTATCCTGTTCATTTCATTTATGATTTCATAAACATGATAAAGAGGGGCAGCTGTAGACACCCAAATTTTGCGTTTCCTTCTACTAACCGTGACAGGAGGGCGAAATCGTCAATTGAACCAGCTTGCGGGAGCAAAGGAGCGGGCACAAGGGCGAGCGCCCGGCCCCGCCGCAATGTTTTGGGCAAACCAAGTTTACGTGACAATAAAGCCGTCCGAAGCAGGCACTTCCGAATGAGGTGGCACGTCTCCCGGAAATTCCCGGACTGCAGAATACGAGCCTGTCAGCGAAAACCGACGTTGCGGTACGAAAATCGAGGCGTGGCACAAAAATCGAGAAAGTCAGGCCCGCCAGCCGCGGATAGATCTGCGGCCAAGTGGGTGCGCCAGCACGGAAACCAGGAAACCAGGCACTACCAGCTGAGTGCGATGGGAGGCGTGCCAGCTGGCCAGCCGCAGATAGATCTGCGGCTGGCTTTGGCCAGCCTATTTAAGCCAGCTTCGGCAGCATACAGGAGGTTCAGCAAATTTTGGAGAAGAAGAAGAAAAACAGCAAACAGCAGCACGGAATTTGAGAGAAAAATAGTAGATTTTGCAACAAAAAATAGGAAGAAAAGAGAGGAAAAAGAGAGAAATTTTACTCCTTTAATTTTGATTGTATCAAATATATTTCTCATCCTATTCAAATACCAAGACTTCATCCTTTTTGAGATCATTTTGCAAGGTAAAAATTCCTTTTGTTATAACAATTCATATCATCTTATTTGCTTAGATGGGATGTAGTTTTCATGTATATTGTTGAACAATCATGGATTATGGATTATTAGGGAGGGTTCCATCGGAACAAAATTCTTCCTAATAACCCGAGGATATCCAATTGATAAAATTTCTAGCTTGTTTGTGATAATTTATTGGGTGTAATTTATTTAGATTGTCATTTCCGGATATCATGGTATATTAGATAAACCCGGGTTGGTTAGTTATGTAATATTCATTTTGTAGGCATGTATTAATCTCGTGTGAGCCTAGGAATGCGACCCCGAGGTCCAAATCCGATGATGGACGTTTTGATGTATGTGATAGATTCAAGATGCTCGTTTTGTAACATGTAACCTTTGGGCCTTAAAACGACGCCAAGGCGGGAATCGTGTTTAAGGCCCCGAAATAGTGAAATTTGTGATTGTTGGTGTTCGGGGATATTTTGATGGCTTACATGCCCATGAATAGCCCCGACGCGTGTTTATGCTCGATTCGATTTATGACGCGAAATTGATTTCAAAGCTAAATGATAAGATTTTCATAAAAATCAAGCAAAGTAGGATATTAGAATCACGAGGTTAAAATTTGAGAAATGTTAATGAATGTCGATTCCTATCTAACGAGGAAGCTAAAGAAAAATCGTTTTCCAAAACATCACACAAAATGATTTTATAAATAAAATGACGTTTTACTAAGCCTTGATACATAGGGCGAAAGAGATTCTAGAAATTGCCTACCATTTATGAAAGCAATGTATAAATCTCGATTCCTATTTTGATGAAGGTTTAAAACTCTTCTTTTGCCAAAACGACACCTAATGGAAATCTTGCAGTTTTGACAATTAAAATCAAACATTTCTAATAAAGCTTTCTCGTGTATGCTGAAAAGACATTCCGAAGCGTTTTCAAGTTAAAGCACGACTTTCCCTAAAAATCCAAATGATTCTTTCATACGAACTCACCACAACATTCATATAGGCACACACACACACACACACGCGCACGCACACGCATTTCATGAATTAAAGGATAGAAAAGCATCAAGATTGCGGTAACCGTGTTTCACGGAAGTCGAGGGGTGCCTAACACCTTCCCCTCACTTAAGCAAGCCCCCGAACTCTATGAATCTCAATTCGCAGACCAAATTAATTCGGAGTCACATATGAGCCAGCGATTTACAAAAGAGCGAAAACTCGGATGAGTTGGTACATCCATTTCAAATATACCAACTGGCGACTCTGGTTAATTGGCTCATCATAAAAACGATCTTTCAAAACCCCGTCGACCTCAATGCCGACCTTTTCCAAAAATCATCTAAACCAAAAGGCTAAAATTGGGAAAGACAGAGAAAGCGAAAAACCCGGCGTCGACAAAGGGTATGATTCTCATACTTTATCTCTTTCGTTTAATTGATAATTGAGCACATGGATGATCATGGTGATGGTTTGTATGAAAAATTTTAAAATCCGTTTTATCGCGCTTCCGCACTATTTATGTAATTTGATTGCATGTTCGCACTATATACAAACTTAACAGTGGCATCAGAGCCTAACCTTGTGCTAATTATCGATTATTATGATTCCATGTATGTATGGGTATGCGATTGGATCGATTTTCTCGGCAACGAAAAAAAATTTCGAAGTCTGCTACGCGGCCGCGCCGCTTCCAGTTCATTCTGGAGCGCGGCCGCGCCCTAACCCAGAAATCGTTTCTGGGGGTGCAGCGCGGCCGCGCCGCTCCTAGTTCATTTTGGAGCGCGGTCGCGCCGGTCTGCAGAATTTGAAAATTTTTTATTTTGATTTTATTTATTTTCAATTAAGATAAAAGGTTTATTTTGAATTGGAATATAATTAAAATTAAAAGTTTTATTTGAACTTGAAATTGGATTCTACGTTAACTAGAATAAAGGAGTTTATTCACACATGGAATAGGATTCCATGTTTCCTAGAATAAAGGAGTTTATTCACATATAGAATAGGATTTCATGTTTCCTTAAAAATAAAGATGTTTATTTTGATAACGAATAGGATTTAACATATTTTATTTTTTCAAACAATTTTAAGTTAAAAAAATAAAGGAGTTTATTTTGAACTTGAAATTGGTTTCCATGTTAATTAAAATAAAGGAGTTTATTTTGATTTGGAATTTGATTAAAAATAAAGGAGTTTATTTTTATTCAAAATTGGATAAATTAAAATAAATAAGTTTATTATGATTTAAATTTTGATTAAAATAAAGGAGTTTATTTTTTGTTTCAAAATTGGATTTCTAGTACACTTTTAATTGCCCATTAAATGATATCAATGCATATATGGAATGGTTTTATTATTCATGAGATGAATGTTATTTATTGATACATATGGAGATATGTATGATAATAAATAGGGATTGATTATGGACTATTAACCAATGTGTGATTGGATTTATTTTAGTGGATGCTTGAATGAATGGGTTTTTATAAATGGGGTCTGCGTACCTCGTCTTCTCTAGTTTTTTCTTAATGTAAATTCTATCTTCCTCCTATGTACCTCCCCTTGACTGCTGATCAAGGTTTCTATTTATTGTAAATAGTTTATGTAATATGTTTAGTTAGAATTACTTGAAGAATTGGAGACAAAGGAGCAAAGAGCGCTTGAAGACCCGTTTGTAATGGAACCCGAGTTTAAATGTAATAGTTATATTTAAATTTTGTTCTTGCACCCTAGGTTTGACCTTTTGGTTCACTTGGTGGCTCTAGTGAACCAAACTAGAATAAAAGTCCATAATCAATCCGGGTAGAATATAGTATTCTATATATGCATGCTTACTATGTATATATTATATATTATACAACACGCTTCGCATGTTAAATAATATGACGCGTATTTTATATATATATGTTCATGCACGCTAAACAAGATGAGACAAATAATAACAAACCCCTCAAAGAAATTATATTAAGTCTTAAGCGTTCAAAGATATTTGGAATATCGAACGTCGCCTTCTAGCATGGTAAAGCGATAGAGTATTAAATATTTAATATGAGTTTGTTGTGTCACACAAGGCAAGTATTAAATATTTAAGATGTTGTTTTATCACATTTGATGCTTATACATAGACTGAACGATGTTGTTTTGTTGTGTCACACAAGGACAGTGTTTTTCTTTCGAATATATGAAAGTGCTAGGTTGGACTTAACTTGGATAATTTTGATTCGGATGTGTCACACTTGATCAAAATAATCTAAGAGGCAAAATATAAGGAGTTACATAGTGATGTAATTGACAATAGTTGTCTACCTATTTATTTATATATCGTTTGTTGTGTCACACAAGGCTATATACATTTGAAATGGGATCCTTATTCTCACTAGCAAACCTTTAATTAGATTTGCCGAACTATATATATTGAGGGTAATATAGTTTGATGAAAAAGTGAGAGATACCAATTTAAAATAAAGACCTAATTTATTTTGGTAATTAATTAAATGAATGTATGCTAAAATGTTGTTAAATTACAAATTCATTTACAGAATTTTACGATGTCTAATTCACTATCACTGCAGAGCATATTAGATGCTAATTAACTGGACCAAATAACACGGACTAGTTAAGGAATTTGAGAATAGTTCTCAAGGCTGAAAAGTTATCTTATGTCCTTAATATGCCTATCCCTGCAATGGTTGCAGACGATGCCTCAGAGGAAGAGATTGCTACTTTTAGAAAGTGGCAAGATGATGCACAGTTGGCTCAATGCATCATGCTCGCATCCATGAGTAACGAGCTTCAGCGTCAACATGAAACTATGGATGCTCCTACTGTACTCCTACACCTTCAAGGAGTTGAATGGTGAGGAAAGTAGGACTGCTAGATATTAGATATCTAATGAGCTCTTCCAATCTAGAATGACCGATGGCACTACAGTACAGACATATGTCCTAAAATGATCAATCTGATTGAACAATTGGGACAACTGAGTTTTAATGGATGGAGAGTTGATCCAATATTTGATCTTGCAATCACTTCCGGACTCTTTCTCACAAATTGTTGTGAATTTCCACATGAACAAGCTATATGTCAGCCTGCTTGAGTTGCTTAAACATGTTGAAAACCGTAAAGAGTCACTTTCTAACCAAGAAAGACCAAGTCTTACTGGTAGATGATTCTTCTAGGAAACGGAAGAGGGCCAAAGGATCTTTTTAAAAGAAGAACAATTCAAAGAAGGTAAATGGAAAGGTAAAAACAAAGGACAATAAGAACAAGACTGATGCAGATAGCAAAGGAGTTTGCTTCCACTGCAATAAGCTTGGATACTAGAAAGGAAACTGTAAGGAGAATCTTACAGAGGCTAACCAGAAGAAGCTAAGTGAAGCTTCGGTTACAGATATAAGTTTGTTCATGATTAAAAATAAATCTTTCTGTAAGACAAGGTTCTACTTGGGTATTGGATACCGGCTGTAGTTCTCACGTATGCAATCCAATGCAGAGACTAAGCAGAAGTAGAAAGCTAAACTAAGAGTAAGTAATCTTATGTGTGGGAATGGAGCAAAGGTTGATGCATTAACCATAGGAACTTATAATTTAGCATTGCCTACGGGCAAGTCTATTAAGTTAATAAGTTGTTATTATATTTCAGTTCTCATTAGAAATATTAGAACTTTCGTTGTTGAACAAGGAAGGTTCTGGTATTATATTTAAGAACAATTGTTGTTCTATTTATAATGATAATGTTTTGTTTGAAACTGGAAGATTACTTGATAGACTTTGTAAACTTGACTTACATGAAAAATAATTTTGCAAATTGAACAAACTAGCAAAGAAAAGGAGATGATCATTCAAAGAGTTGAATATGTGTATTTGATGAAATACAAGTCTGAATCATTTGAAAGGTTCAAAGAATTCAGAAGTGAAACAAATTGACAAAGTATTAAGATTCTTTGATCAGATCGAGGAAGGAATACTTGTGCAATAAGTTTCTAGATCATCTCAAAATGGTATTTTCTCATAATGGACACCTCCTGATACGCAATAATTGATTGGTGTATCTAAAAGGAAAAATTGTACCTTGTTGGACATGGTGCAGTCCATAATGATTTTTACCGATATTTTAGTATCCATCTGGGGTTAAGCCCTAGAAAAGGCTGCATATCTACAAAAATAAGGTAACCTCAAAAATTCGAGTCCAAGACTCCATAAAGGTTATGGATAGGCAGGATTCCTACTCTTAAGTATGTTAAGATAAGGGGTTATCCAGCTTATGTGAAAAGGTTTCAAAGATAAGTTTGGGACAAAATCTGACAAGTGCAAATTTGTGGGATATCCTAAAGAAAGTTTAGGGTATTATTACTATAATCCTACACGCTGCCTTCTTAAATAAAGGTGTTTATCAGTGAAGGAGCTAGTGGGAGGGTAATAGATCTTGAAGGAGTTCAAGAACCACAAAGCACTTTAAGTCGAACCGAGGAACCTGTAGATAGACCTATTGTACCACAACCGAATCGTAAATCTGGAAGAGTACCGAAGATACCTGGGAGGTATGGATTCATCATAGAGGATGATGATGAGATACGCATCATAGAGGATGATGATCCAGTTATATACGATGAGGCTAAGAGTAGAAGACACTCAGAGAAATGGCAGATGGCCATAAAATCCGAAATAGACTCTATGTATGAGAACCAAGTATAAACTCTGGTTACTCCATCGAAAGGCATAGTGCCTAAAGGGTGTATATGGGTCTTTAAAGAGAAAGACTAGGGCAAATGGCAAGGTGGAGACCTATAAGACCAGACCTGTTTAAAAGATTTCAAATAAAGTCAAGGAGTTGACTGTAATAAAACCTTATTATCGGGTAATGCTCAAGTCCATTTGGATTTTGCTTATGATTGCAGCTTATTACGAAATCTGGCAAAATGGATGTGGAGATGTCCTTCCTCAATGAAGACTTGAGGAGAATCAATCAAAAGAGTTTGATTTTATCAAAAACGAGAATGAACCTAGTGTGTACAAAAGGGTCAGTGGGAGCGCTGCGACATTCTTGGTATAATATGTTGATATACTACTGATAAGGAATAACACACCAATGCTACAATCAGTAAAGATAAAATTGTCTAAACATTCCTCTATGAATAACTTGGGAGGAGCATTCTATAAATTGGGGATATAAATCTATATAGATAGATTTAAAAGGATGTTCGGCTTGACCCAAGGAACGTATATTCATTTGATGCTAAAGGCGTTTAGCATGGCAAACTACAAGAGAGGTCTCATGATGATGAGCCATGGAGTGTATCTCTCTAAAATTGTCTCCAATTAAAAGAGAGATCACATGAGTTACTATCATGAATGCAATAAATATACAAGGTCAGATGTTGATCAGTCAGATTCTGGAGAAGATCACTGTAAGACAGTGATGAACATCTTTAAGTACTTAATCCGTATTGAAGATGTGATCATGATTCGTGGTAGGTCTGAATGAAAACTAGAGGGCTAAACAGACTCAAGTTTTTCAGACTGACCAAGACGATAACAAATCCACTTTAGGGTAAATTGTTACCTTGAATGGTGGTGCAATGAATTGGAAAGGTTCCAAACTGGAAAGGTTCCAAATAGGAAAGGTTCCAAACAGCAAAGAGTTGCTGGTTTAGTAACAAAGACAAAGTATATAGCTGTAAATGAAGCTGCAAGTTGATTGTTTGGATGAAAAGTTCATCACAGAACTAGGAATAGTTCCTAAGTCTCATCTTGGATTCAAACATGTGTTGCGGCACTTTCATTTGATTAGTAGAATCATTGAAAGAGGAGAAGTCACTATAGAGATAGTGGACTCTCAAGAACAACATTGCATATCCATTTACTTAAGCTTTATCCAAACAGCAGGATGATCGTCACTTAGAGAAGAAGGGTATTAGATACCATGACGATTGGCTTTAGTGCAAGTGGGAGATTGAAAGTAGTATGCACGCAAGCCAATCATATTTGATATGATGTAGCATATACTTTGTAATCTTATTCATTTATTAATAAAAGAAATTGATTTTCTTAAAAGACATTTATATTATCTACATAGTGCTGTTATATTAAATGTGATAAACCCATAGTTTTGAGCAATACTTTTAGAATCATGATGGTGATCATGCTAATGAGATCTAAATTCTAGATAGCTCACAAACTAAAATTGTTCCTAATCGTTGGATTACTAAATTGGGGATTAGTGAATCCGGATAGATTAGTACATACGTTGCTTGCTCTTAGGAAGAGGATGATTGATTTCATAATCATTTGTGTGGAGACACTAAAGCAAGTATGTAGGTGCTTATTAGAGAATAAGTTCACTGAACGTGGCTCGCTAAGGAATACCTAATGGAGTTTTACTCGCCTGTCAATAGAAATTCCTTTAGTGATAGTAGTACAAGTGATCCTTGGACTTGAGATCTTCATAGTATCTTGTGTATGATGAGTTATACTTTGACATATCCCTTAAGACCTTTAAGGTATATCAAAGGGTATGATTGGGTATAATAAGTTGTACATGGAGATAGGTGAATGATCAACAAAGAATCTACCACGTCTAGTAAAAGATGTGAATGTCCTATGTGATTCGATAAATGATGACTCAGAAGTCTTTGGCCAAAGCAGAATGAAATTAGAAAGGAGTTTCTAATTTGCATTATCAGAGTTGTGCATTTGAGAATCGAAATACATATAATTAAATAAAATAAGACTTGAGAGACATTGTATGGTAGAAGGATTGAATTGTACGGTAACTATTCACTGAAAGGTTCTTTTGTGATTAATGTTGAAATCTATATTATCTGAAAAGTCGTTGATCGCTAAGGGGGCTTACCCTTATTGTAGAATAAATATTATTTATTTAAATGAATTAAATAATTTAATTTATTTATTTAAATAAAATTAGAATTGTTCTAATTGATTTATTCACAACTGGTTTAATATGGAGAACCTAAAGGGCCACACCGCAAAAAGAAAATATTTATTCAAGAAGTAAATGGCATAATCGTAATAATAAGTTAAGTGTATTTAATTTAATCTATGGAGATAGAATAAATTAAATAGCTTAATATTTATTATTTAATATTTTGGAAATATTAAATATAAATTAATAAGAGGAGTCTTATTATTATTATTATTATTACTATTACTATTATTTAATTCCTAATAGGGATTGGGAATTAATTAATAGAAGTACTCTCTCATGAATTCCTAATTGGATTAGGAGTTCAATTAATTAAATGAGTTTAATTAAAATAAAAACCCTAATCCTAAATAGTTTAGGAGGGTTCCCTATATCTATAAATAAGAGGAGTCTTATCATGATTTGGGGTTAGACAGTTACACACTCTTCCATAAAAATTGGAGAGAGAGAGTACTTGCAATTTCTATAGAGATAGAAAATAGGGTTTTGCCAACACCCATCTTCTTGAACAACTATTATTCTTTGGTGGATCACCTCTAGAGACCAAACACTTGGGTGGCTAACGTTGATCAAAGGAAGGAATTTAATCGGTGAAATTCAAGGAGAACGCGAAGGATTTGGAGGTAAACTCGTACCTGTGGAAGCATGATTCTACAAGGGTATGATTCTCATACTTTATCTCTTTCGTTTAATTGATAATTGAGCACATGGATGATAAT
The DNA here is from genome assembly GCA_034770075.1 of Aralia elata. Classification (NCBI taxonomy): domain Eukaryota; kingdom Viridiplantae; phylum Streptophyta; class Magnoliopsida; order Apiales; family Araliaceae; genus Aralia; species Aralia elata. The sequence continues at coordinate 22,644,826 of CM068381.1, forward strand.
GGTGATGGTTTGTATGAAAAATTTTAAAATCCGTTTTATCGCGCTTCCGCACTATTTATCTAATTTGATTGAATGTTCGCGCTATGTACAAACCTAACAAGAAGAGTAAAGATTAATGGAATCATTTCATTTGGGTTAATTATTAGATTTTGGTTTGCAGGTGGGTGCCTCTGTTCTATTTAATTTAAATGGATTTTTTATAATTAATTGGTAACCCAATAAAACTGATTTGGTTACCTTTGTATGAAGGTTTGGTTACCAACTGTACTATAGAAAAAAAAATTCTATAATAGAATTGTTATAATTAATTGGTAACTGCATTATGGAAAAAAAATTATAATAGATTTTTTATAATTAATTGGTAACCCAATAAAACTGATTTGGTTATCTTTGTATGAAGGTTTGGTTACCAACTGTACTATAGAAAAAAAAATTCTATAATAGATTTGTTATAATTAATTGGTAACCCAAAAAAATTGAATTGGTTACCTTTGTATGAATGTTTAGCTACCAACTGCACTATGGAAAAAAAATTATAATAGATTTTTTATAATTAATTGGTAACCCAATAAAACTGATTTGGTTACCTTTGTATGAAGGTTTGGTTACCAACTCTACTATAGAAAAAAAAATTTCTATAATAGATTTGTTATAATTAATTGGTAACCCAATAAAACTGAATTGGTTACCTTTGTATAAATGTTTAGCTACCAAATGCAGTATTTATAAAAAATTATAAATAGATTTTTTATAATTAATTGGTAACACAATAAAACTAATTTGGTTACTTTTGTATGAAGGTTTGGTTACCAACTGTACTATAGAAAAAAATTACTATAATAGATTTGTTATAATTAATTTGTAACCCAATAAAACTGAATTGGTTACCTTTGTATGAATGTTTAGCTAACAAATGCAGTATGAAAAAAAATTATAATAGATTTTTTATAATTAATTGGTAACCCAATAAAACTGAATTGGTTACCTTTATATGAATGTTTGGTTACCAACAGTACTACAAAAAAAATTCTATTATAGATTTTTTATCATTAATTGGTAACCTAATAAAATTGAGTTGGTTACCTTTGTGTGAAGGTTTGACTACCAACTAGAGTATGAAAAAAAAATTATAATAGATTTTTTATAATTAATTGGTAACCCAATAAAACTGAATTGGTTACGTTTGTATGAAAGTTTGGTTACCAACAACACTACGAAAAAAAAAATCTATAATAGATTTTTTACCATTAATTTGTAACCCAATAAAACTGAATTGGTTACCTTTGTATGAATGTTTGGCTACCAACTGCAGTACGAAAAAAATTGGTAACCAATAAAACCATATTTAAAATAGTTTTTTTTGTTACCCACAAAAACTAAAATGGTTACTTTTGTATAAAGGTTTTGCTACCAACTGCACCATATTGAAAATAATTTTATTTAGAAAAGGTTATTTATAAGTAACTGCACATATTCAAAATAGTTTTTTTTTACCCACAAAAACTAAAATGATTACTTTTGAATAAAAGTTTGGCTACCAAGTGCACCATATTCAAAAATAATTTTATTTTTAAAAAGTAATTTAGGTAAAACATTAATTAATTCATATATACATGCGTATAATATATATATATATATATATAGTGGTACTCCATATTCACACCCCACTATTACTCCATATCCACGCCCAGAAAATGCGGAAAAAAGTAGCGCAAAAAAAGTGATATGGATCTGTAATTCAAAATTTGAATAAAGGAATTTGAAATTTTGAATTTTGAAATTTGGAACCAACTACCCATTAAATCACCTAACTAAATTAAAGGAATAACAATGCACTAATTTATAAATTAAAAATTGAAGATGCACTAATTTTGTAAATATTTTATGTATGCACTTTTGTTGTAATATTTTTTAAAAATATACTAGTAAATGTAATTCTCCCGTTATAATATGGCTCCTCTTTATTTTTCGATTACATCTTTGAATTGTTATTGGGCTGAACTTGGCCCACCCAACTCGAGGGCCGGATCCAAATCCAATTCCCACATTAAAAACTCTTTTCTATCACTAGTTCATCTCTTATTAATTGTGAACTAAAACCCTAGGGAGAAAGAGCTTGAAAGAGCAGCCGCAGAAGCCGTTTCTGAGGAACAACCCAGCAAAATGGTTAGAAATAGAGAGATTCTGACAAATTTTCATTCAACATTTCAATTCATAGCTCATTTTGAGTGTTTGAAATCTCTGTTTGAATTTAAATCTTTACAATGTTTGTTCATGGCAGACTTTCAAGCGTAGGAACGGCGGCCGCAACAAGCACGGCCGTGGCCATGTCAAATTCATTCGTTGCTCAAATTGCGGCAAATGCTGCCCTAAGGTAAATACTAAGCTCCCTTTTCTGTTTCTCTATCCATTCATTATATATGTATATCTGTATATATGAATCTAATAAAGTTGCTAACTTTTTGGTTGAGGATCCAACTGTTTTGAGCTGTTTTGCTTGTGAATTAGCCCAATCTGACTTTTGGCGTATTTAACTACCTGCGCTGATTTAATATTTTTGTTTGGGATCTGTGTTGTATATCACCTGTTTAAATGATTATAATTTTCGATTGAAGATCTAGTTGTTTTGAGCTGTTATGATTGTGAATTTAGCCCAATCCGACTTTTGATTTATATTTGTTCATCCAAATTTTATGTGTATTTAAATGATTATAATTGTATATAACCTGTTTGATATCTTGAGAATTGGTGATAATAATTTGGTTTTTTTTCTGCAAGGTGATATAAAATGTACATGCCTTATGTTTGGAACTCGAAATCTTAATGGAAGGTAAAAGAAGTAACATGTAAAAAATAAAAAAAAATCCCACCGAAAGATCATAAAAATGTTAATTTGCATGCTTTTACAAATCCTGATATCAACTGCTTTTTATATTATAAGCAATGTAGTGTAGTGTCCTCTTGATAAAGCTCTTGTGATATTTAATTTTCATTTCCTTTTACTTTCCTTTCCCTGGATTTTTTTCATAGTTCCAAACATGCCTTAAGACTAGTAGATGATGCTCTTAATCGATATTTGTTTTGTTCTATTACCTGTTTATTGGTATTGAAAACACTCGGGTAGATGTTATCTGATTTGATTGGCTGGGTCCTTCTTGTATTATGATTAAAACTTTCTATCACTCTCTCACCCACACACTATATATACACACACATATATAAGACCGTGTTAAAACATTTTACTTGGCTAATTAGGACAAATCAATCAAGAGGTTTCTTGTGAGGAACATAGTTGAGCAAGCTGCTGTTAGGGATGTGCAAGAGGCTTGTGCTTTTGAATGTAAGTTAGTAGAGTGAGTTTGTGATTCTCATTTCCACTTATTTTTATTAATTGCATTTCTATCAATTTTGTTATTAATGTATTTGCATTTGTTGTAATTGTTTTGCAGCCTATACACTTCCCAAGTTGTATGTGAAGATGCAGTACTGTGTTTCATGTGCAATTCACTCCAAAGTGGTAAGGGTCCGCTCCCGTACTGATAGGAGAAACCGTGAGCCTCCAAAGCGCTTTTCTCGCCCAAGGGTATGTTACGCTGTTACTGATAATCACCTTCTTCAACGTTTTATGTTCCTTTATTTGTTTGACATGTCATTTGCGATTACAAGAATCTATGTTGATCAGTTGGCACCATCTTGGATATTATAAACTAAAATGTTTATGTCTGGTAAAGTTGATTGAAACCTCTTGGTTGTACCAAATATTTCCGTAGTGCAGTATCCGAGATTTTTGTTAACACATGCAAACTGAATTTTTTTTTGAAGTCCAGAAAAGATTCTGGAAAAATTCATACAATTAGAAGAAATCCTTCTCTTGGAGGAAATGACCAAGGAATACTCGGACACACATCTACAAAACCTTCATATAGGAATGCACAAAGAAATGATCCAATTCATCAAGATACCCAACGAGGATCCTATCCATATGATTTTGCAAGCTTTCATTGTGATAATTATCCAGAATAGAGTTGCTTTTAAATTTGATAATACTTTCAATTTGCCTCCAACTTGTTTTAATGAATTTTTAGATACATAATTTTAATTGTTAATGAAGCATATTGACATCTATGATCAGTGTCCTATATATATATATATAGCAGGGGTCATATATGTAATTTTAAGTTGGTACATAGTTTTCTGAGCTTTATTTGAGTGATTTATAGAGAAACCTGTGACTATCTTGAGAGTCATTATCTTTTTCTTTACCCAATTGTTTAACTTCTTGTGATGCTTAACCCGAAACATCCCATGGTTTAGCATTCCTTCCTGTATCTCGGTATAACACGACTAGAATCAATTGATGTTATATTTCACACATGCAGAATAACTTCTGTTTATAACTTATCTGTCCTAAACCTTGACCTGAAACTTCTTTCTATTTTTGTTTTTGTTTTTGTTTCCTTTTCCATTTTTGGTGATGTTAACGTTCTTCCTACATGGTATTCGATTTTGTTAGAATGGTTGGAGTACTTCATAACTGTATAATTGTGTTACCTGATTGATAATTTTGTAATTTTGTTGGTTTCAGGATGATGCCAAACCAGGTCAACAACCAGCACGGGCTCCTGGAGCGCCGGTTCCGGCTCGTACTTGAAATGCTTCATACTAGCTTTACTTCTAGGAATAGAAGTTTAGTTTTGATGGATCTATTATGTTTCTCATTTTTAGACCTTGCTTAATTTTGTTTAATTTGGTGGGTGAATTGGATTCACCGGAAAATTTTAAGGTTTGTAAGGTTTGAATTATATTAGAGAATGATCTGCTTGACCTATTTTTGTACTGGTTAGTGTTGGAATGTGTGTTCAGTATGGATTCTTTGGGGGGGGGGGGGTGTGGGCTCAGACATGTTACTTTCAGCAGTTTACAATTTAGTGTGTGATGGTTCTAAAGATGCTGTGTGTGGCACAACCTTAATTTTGATAAGTTGTGAAATGTGACGGGTCAAATCAGATTTATGTAATGGTATTTGTTATAGAAAATTGATATTTTCACATGTTAAAATGATATTTTTACACGAGTTTTTTTTACATGGAGGTTGGATCTACTCACTATTTATGTGAAAGGGATCATGTTGAAATATTAATTTTTTTATGTAGAAATATCAGTTCCTTTTGTTATACTCCATTCCAAAATATCTAGTTTTGACTATTTTATTTGAAGTGATCATTTTTTAAATTAATTTTTGTACCATTTTTGATAAAAATATAATATTCTATATAAATTGTATATGAAAAGTAATGCACAAAGAGTAATGTTCACGTGTTGCTTATCAAGAATGATATTATGTGCACAAGTTGTGCACAAAGAGTATGATTCATAAATTGTTTATCAATAAAAATATGTAAATCATCTAATCGTAGATACAACTTTTATTTTCCCTCTTTTTTATATTGTTTGTGTACAGTTTTTGTATATAGTTTGTATACTTAGCATTACTCTATTTATCAATGAAAATGTGTAAAATATCATATTTTCTCTTCTTTTTGTGTATAGTTTGTATTTATAGCATTATTCGGTCAAGGATTTTAATCACGAGAAACTAAATAAGCAATGTATTTAACGGTTAATTATTAATTCCAAAAATAATCAATTTGATTAAATAAAGTCAAAATTGGGCAGTTATTTTGGAACAAAGGGAGTAGTTATTTTGATATCACTTGTAGTGTTTTTCATTGTTTATAAACTTGTAAAGCCAATTGAATATGTTGAAGCCTACTAACTTTACGGTACTTCAATCTTCATTTTGTGTTCTTTTTGCCATATTTACATAAATTATGATTAATTGTGCAAATTAGATTTTGTTTTTTGGGATTTGCTCTATAGTTGCCACCATTATAATGTCGCAGGTGGTGGTGGGATATAGATTTAGTTCTTGTTGCACTGAGATCTCTTGGTGATAGAAGCAGTGGGACTAGACATCACTTTTGTTGTTTGTCGACTTCAAAAGGCAAAAGCAAATGAGTCATGCTATGTATTGTGATAAATTTGTATCAAATTATAATTGTGAAAGATATCAATACATGAGATTTGATAGAATTACAAGAGAGTTTTATTTATTACACCTCTCTAAAAGGGTTACCACTAATACTTATCCACATAACTGGCAATTAAAAAGTCGACGTAAACATTCACAATATATATCATTTTTCAAAGCAAATAGGGTATTTGGCCTCACTCCTACTGGTTACTCGACATTAAAAGTGAGTTTTTGAGAGATCGACGTCAAAACCGGGAGTTTTATTTATTTATTTATTATCATTATTATTATTTTTATTTTAAAGAACCCATGTATTGAAACTAATATACTATGCCAAAAGATACGTATGATTTTTTGGGGCGCTTTGAGAATCTAGATGAAATTTTTTTTTAGTTTACTTTTTTTAGTTCTAGTCTCTAGAGGTCAATTTTTCATGATAAAACCTAGGAGAATGTAACAATCCATTCTAATATGTCATGTATATGAGTGATACATGCAGAAAAATCTAGTATGAACTTTGATTTCACCTGTAACTGAATATCAAAGTTGGTGGTTGTTTGATGATCCTGTTCGAGCCACTATTTGCACATTTTTTTCGTTGCTAAATCATTGTTTGCACAATTATTTAAATATTTTTTTTAAAAAAAAAGAAAAAAAAAGTGGCGGTAGTGGCATTACCTGGATACTTGCTCCGTATTTATGAATTATTGACAAAGTTTGGTATCTGGACGGACAGAAGTGCTTATCGTATTTTTAAGCTAATTAAAGTTAATTTAAAATTAGTAAAGATTTATAAAAAATTATGTGAACGGTAGAAAATTATGAAACTTTGTGAATTTTTTTCTAATAATATAAGAAATAATCCCCAACAGTTGGCGCAGTGGTTCAAATGAGGTCTCGGGACGAGCCGTAGACTCGGACGTCCTGGGATCGAATCCCACTTCCAATAATTTGTCAAGGCCAGAAATGGTTCATGGGGCCACGGGGACGCGAGCGCAAGCCCGTATGAAAAGCCTGACCCGAGATGGGGAGATTAGTCCGACGGTGGTTAGGAAACTCCACATTATCAAAAAAAAAAAAAATTAATATAAGAAATATTTGGGATATTTTGAGGAGAGAAAAATATGTGGAGGTATTATTTCTTTCTTTTTTTTGTGCTAAATTCGAGGTAATATTTCTATTTTTAATCTATTAAACAATAGTTTTATAAATAGTACTAATTACAGAAAATTGTTAGATTATCTGAAAAATGTGAAAATTAGTCGGAAAGTCCAAGATAATATTCTAAAGACTTTGGAATAGTTAATGGACTTGTGGGGTGTCGGGAAGTTGTGGATCGTGTGATTAACTAACTAATTGACGTAATAGTTTTTTTCACACGAGAGTCGAGAGTTGACTATGAGAGTTTGGTTATACTTTTATAGTATAATGTAATGTTTAGTGTTAGTATATTACTAAAATATGGTTGTGGACTTTGAATTAGGATTTTGAATCAGAACGAGCCGAGTTGATCTAATTTGGAAGCCGGAAGTACTTGAGCTGAGATGTTGTAATGCTTGAAATAAGTTATATTACTTATGTTATACGTTTTTATTATGTATCGATTGTTATATTGTGTAATTAAAATTAAATTCCATTTATATGTAGATAGTTAATGCGTATTGGCATAACTATCGTTAAGTTATTGTGTTGAGTTGAATTAGATTTATTGTTGTATGAATCAAGTTTAGTGGACCACTAAAGTGGTATATATGTGGACAGATTGAGCGTATTAGCTCAATTCTGTGACTATGTGATTCGGTAGTCTTCGTGTATATTAGATTTATAATTAAATAAATCATGTGGTGGACCCATATCGATGATGGTTGTGCATATCAAATTAATATGTAAATCTGATACTGTAGAAACACATATAGTGGATGGCTTAAAGTAGACCTGTCGGGATGATCAACCGATAGAAGGTGTAGTGTTTGTCGACGCCGGGTTTTTCGCCTCTCTTTCGCGATGTGGTCCTTTTCCGATTTTAGCCTTTTGATTAGATGATTTTTGGGAAAGGGTCGGCTTTGATGTCGACGGGGTTTTGAAAGATCATTTTTTTATGATGAGCCAATTGACCAGAGTCGCCAGTTGGTATATTTGAAATGGATGTACCAACTCATCCGAGTTTCTGTTTTTTATAAATCGCTGGCTCATATGTGACTCCGAATTAATTGGTCTGCGAATCGAGATTCATAGAGTTCGGGGGCTTGCTTAAGCGAGGGGAAGGTGTTAGGTACCCCTCGACTTCCGTGAAACACGGTTACCGCAATCTTGATGCTTTTTTATCCTTTAATTCATGAAATGTATGTGCATGTGCGTGTGTGTGTGGGTGTGCCTATGTGAATGTTATGGTGAGTTTGTATGAAAGAATCATTTGGATTTTTAGGGAAAGTCGTGTTTTCTTTTGATAATGCCTTAGAATGTCCTTCGGTTTATACAAGAAAGCTTTATTCTTTATTAGAAAGGTTTGATTTTAATTGTCAAAACTGTAAGGTTTTCATTAAGTGTCGTTTTGGTAAAACAAGAGTTTTAAACCTTCGTCAAAATAGGAATCGAGATCTATACGTTGCTTTCGTAAATAGAATGATGGGCAACTTCTAGGATCTCTTTCACCCTATGCACAAAGATTTAATAAAACATTTCTTATTTTATAAAACCATTTTTGTGATGTTTGAAAACGATTTTTCTTTAGCTTTCTCGTTAAATAGGAATCGACGTTCATTAGCATTCCCAAATTTTAGCCTCGTGATTCTAATAACCTAGTTCGATTGATTTTACGAAAATCTTATCGTTTAGCTTTGAAATCAATTTCGTCTCATAAATCAAATCAAGCATTAAAATGCGTTGGGGCTGTTCATGGGCATGTAAGCCATCAAAATAACCCCAAACGCCTACGATCATAAGTTTCACTATTTCGGGGCCTTAAACACGATTCTCGCCTTGGCGTCGTTTTAAGGCCCGACGATTACATATTTACAATGAAAGATACATCGAATTTACATATATCAATAGATGTCCATCATCGGATTTGGACCACGGGGTCGCGCTCCTAGGCTCACATCCAAAATCGCTACACACCCACAAGATCCTAAAAATAGCAATCTAAACAATCTATGCACAATACATCATTACAACGAGCTAAAAATTCACCAAATGGATATCATCGGGCCATTAGGAGGAATTTCGTTCCATTTGGAACCCTCACTAATAGCCCTCAATCCATGGATTCACAACAATATACAAGAAAAACTACATTTAATTTAACCAAATAATATGATATAAATTGCTATAACGAAGGGAAATTTCACCTTGCAAATGATCTCAAATGGATGCAAACTTGTGTATTCGAATAGGATAAGAAGTATATTTGGTACAATCAAAATCAAAAGAGTATAAATCCTCTCTTTTTTCTCTCTTTTCTTCCTATTTGGTTGCAAGATTTTCTCTCTTTTCCTTCTATTTCCGTGCTTCTTGCTGTTGAAATCTCCTTCCTTTCAAATCTGCTCCACCTCCTGTATGCTGCACGGAACTGGGCTGAAATAGGCTGGCCAGAGTTAGCCGCAGATGGATCTGCGGCTGGCCGCAGATCCATCTGCGGCTGGCTGGCCCACCTCCCATCGCACTCAGCTGATAGTGCTGATTTCCTGGTTTCCGTGCTGGCGCACCCACTTGGCCGCAGATCAATCCGCGGTTGGCTGGCTTGACTTTCTCAATTTTCGTGCTACGCCTCGATTTTTGTGCCGTGACGCTGGTTTTCGCTGACAGGCTCGTATTTTATAGTCCGGGAATCATTGGGAGGCGTGCCACACCTTCCGGGAATGCCAAATTCGGATAGCCTTGCTGTCACGTCGATTTTGATTTGCAAATCGTTGCGGTGACGTCGAGTGTTCGTTTCGGTGCCCATCCTTTGCTCTCGCAGACCGGCCCAATGGACGAATTTGCCCCCCTGTCATGGTTAGTATAAGAAGTGCAAAATTTGGGTGTCTACAACTGCCCCTCTTTATCATGTTTATGAAATGTTAAATGAAATGAACATGATAAAGAAATAGACACCCGATGCATGAATGACAGTGCATAAGAATGACAGTGCATACATGATGCAACACATACAACTTATGATGTAACGCAAGATGTAAGGCATGCAACACATTTGCAAGGGTGTCAATGCATCAATCCCTGATCTGTCGCTCGTCTCGTAATCGCCGGGTCTCGTATCCGGTCGATTGTCCTGTGAGTGCCGGGTCTCGTATCCGGTCACCCCTCTCGTAATCACCTTATTCCATCCCATTGTCATCAAAGGAAGTTATTCTCCTGACTAGCCTTGAAAGGCATCCTTGGAGTTCGTCCTCGCACATCGTTCTTGGCAACCATTGCTTTTGACTCTGATAGGCTAGGACCTTGACACCTAACCTGCATGGATCACGTACATAATTATCACTTATTCAATGCATGTGACACAACATTTAAAATGAAAAATGACCCCTGTACAGTCTTTTGATACGATTCTACAGGTGTCACCGTTTGTCGGAGCCGATTTTCGTCGCCGGACATCCATCTCGTAATCGCCGGTTATCGTCGCCGGTCGATTGTCTCGTAGGGGCCGGGTATCGTCGCCGGTCACCCATCTCGTAACCCCCGGTTATCGTCGCCGGTTGGTTATCTTGTCGGAGCCGGTTTTCGTCGCCGGACATCCATCTCGTAATCGCCGGTTATCGTCGCCGGTCGATTGTCTCGTCGGGGCCGGGTATCGTCGCCGGTCATCCATCTCGTAACCCCCGGTTATCGTCGCCGGTTGGTTATCTTGTTGGAGCCAGTTTTCGTCGTCGGACATCCATCTCGTAATCGCCGATTATCGTTGCCGGTCGATTGTCTCGTCGGGGCCGGGTATCGTCGCCGGTCACCCATCTCGTAACCCCCGGTTATCGTCGCCGGTTGGTTATCTTGTCGGAGCCGGTTTTCGTCGCCGGACATCCATCTCGTAATCGCCGGTTATCGTCGCCGGTCGATTGTCTCGTCGGGGCCGGGTATCGTCGCCGGTCACCCATCTCGTAACCCCCGGTTATCGTCGCCGGTTGGTTATCTTGTCGGAGCCAGTTTTCGGCGCCGGACATCCATCTCGTAATCGCCGATTATCGTCGCCAGTCGATTGTCTTGTCGGGGCCGGTTTTCGTCGCCGGACACCCATCTCGTAACCCCCCGTTATCGTCGCCGGTTGGTTATCTTGTCGGAGCCGGTTTTCGTCGCCGGACATCCATCTCGTAATCGCCGGTTATCGTCGCCGGTCGATTGTCTTGTCGGGGCCGGTTTTCGTCGCCGGACACCCATCTCGTAACCCCCGGTTATCGTCGCCGGTTGGTTATCTTGTCGGAGCCGGTTTTCGTCGCCGGACATCCATCTCGTAATCGCTGGTTATCGTCGCCGGTCGATTGTCTTGTCGGGGCCGGTTTTCGTCGCCGGACACCCATCTCGTAACCCCCGGTTATCGTCGCCGGTTGGTTGTCTTGGATCTCAGCCCTTCCCAGGGTTGCTCACCATCTTGTTGTGGTTCGCGTGGATCTCAGCCCTTCCCAGGGTTTGTTTTTTTTTTTTGTCTTTTTCTTTTTGTGGATATCAGCCCTTCCCAGGGGTGCTCACCATCTTGTTGTGGTTCGCGTGGATCTCAGCCCTTCCCAGGGTTTGTTGTTTTTTGTCTTTTTTCTTTTTGTGGATATCAGCCCTTCCCAGGGGTGCTCGCCATCTTTGTTGTGGTTCGCGTGGATCTCAGCCCTTCCCAGGGTTTGTTGTTTTTTGTCTTTTTTTTCTTCTTGTGGATATCAGCCCTTCCCAGGGTTGCTCACCATCTTGTCGTGGTTCGCTTGGATCTCAGCCCTTCCCAGGGTTTGTTGTTTTTTGTCTTTTTTCTTTTTGTGGATATCAGCCCTTCCCAGGGGTGCTCGCCATCTTTGTTGTGGTTCGCGTGGATCTCAGCCCTTCCCAGGGTTTGTTGTTTTTTGTCTTTTTTTTCTTCTTGTGGATATCAGCCCTTCCCAGGGGTGCTCGCCATCTTTGTTGTGGTTCGCGTGGATCTCAGCCCTTCCCAGGGTTTGTTGTTTTTTGTCTTTTTTTTTCTTCTTGTGGATATCAGCCCTTCCCAGGGTTGCTCACCATCTTGTCGTGGTTCGCTTGGATCTCAGCCCTTCCCAGGGTTTGTTGTTTTTTGTCTTTTTTTTCTTCTTGTGGATATCAGCCCTTCCCAGGGTTGCTCACCATCTTGTCGTGGTTCGCTTGGATCTCAGCCCTTCCCAGGGTTTGTTCACCACCTTGCTGTGGTTTGCTTGGATGCCTTCCCAGGTTCACTCCTTGTTTGGATGCCAGCCCTTCCCAGGGGTCATTGATTTTTATTTTATTTTATTTTATTTTATTTTATTTTATTCTTTTTTTTAAATGGAATGGGTGATCAGCTTCATGTCCTGGATCTCCCACCAACATCGTCTATGTACCATGCCGCAAAGCCATCACTCTGATCATTTGTGAGGTTTAAAGCGACGTGCTTGTACTTTCCTGAAGATTTTCATTTTGATCGTACCTGCATGCATGAAAAAAAGATGTTATGCATGATCTGGCAGATATGCTATGGACAGATGCATGTGCACAACATATGCTTTAGATAGAAATGACCCCTGTTCAGTCAAATGATACGATTCGACAGTCGTCGTTGTTTGCCAACATTTGACTGGATCACGCCTCGTCGTGAAGTGTAGCTTCTAGACTTCAACATTGGTTTTGTACTCTGCCTGTTCTTGGTCGTCTTCATTTCATCGAGTTGAGGCAGTCTGTTTCGCTCTCTGTGATGATCGACAGCTATGTTGGGCTCCTTGGCCTTTTGATCATTTCTGCTGGCCGATATGCTGCTGTCCCGCATTATATCATCCTTGTATATGCTCATGCATGTGGATCATTTGGACGTCGAGGCAGTGATAGTCAGGATTGGGGAGAGGCCCAATGACGAGAAGTTCTGTACAGCCTCAGCTTCCTTCCATTTCACGATTCTTAACTGCCCTGCCTTGGCGCGTGTCGCTGCCAAGAATTTCTATCGAAAACTCGCGATGTTGACCGTGCTGAGTTATCCACAGCTCTGCAAGATCCTGCATATCAGATGACTAACAAATGCCAAAACTTGAAAGCTCGGGCCGTTAGTGTTAGCTCAACACAAAGATATTATAATCTCGACAAAAATGCAATTAAAGCACATAAAATTGAATATCTATTGATCGCACAATCTAGCAAGTTGTGAACCGTGAATGTACTAGATTGGAAGTTTTTTTTTTTTTTTTTTTTTAATCCCTCGTGAGTTGATGATTTTCTATTTGACGAGTTATGAAATCGTAAGAACATCTTCAAACATTCATGGTCATTGTACGTGAGTGAGGTCGAATTCAAAAGAACTATCTTCCCTCGTCAAAGACACTCTGTCTCCATTCTCGACAACGTCCTTAGCAGGATTGATGTCATATGACAAATGCACTGTGCGATGCAGCATTCAGTAGGGGTTTCTCTTTTATGACTTCTTGTTTAAGGCCGAGAGTTTTTTTTTCTCTTTAGTAGCCCACTTCACTTGTCTCGTTTTCTTAGGCTATTCAAAGTTACCCATTTAACGAGTTTCGGACCAATGACTCCCGAACCAGACGGTTTTGGGGCATTAGGTGTACAGACACCCCATCGGGTTTACTTACTCGAGTAACAAAGGCCACGGTTCGAGACAAGCTGGTGGTCTGCACCATTCATTCTTTGCTTGACCTTGCGCAAGATTCGTTTTCTTAGGCTTGAGTTACCCATGTAGCGAGTGTTAGGCCGGTGACTCCCAAACCAGACGGCTTTAGGGCACCAGATGCAGAGACACCCCCTAGGCTTAATTACTCGAGTAGCCCATGCCACGATTCGAATTTGCTCGGGCCTCTTCTACTGTAATGCTCGTTTTCTTAGGCTCTGAGTTACCCATGTAACGAGTGTTGGGCCAGCGACTCCCAAGCCAGATGGCTTTAGGGCACCAGGTGTAGAAACACCCCTCGGGCTTAATTACTCGAATAACCCAGGCCACGATTCGAGACATTAGCTTGATAATCATTTACCGTCTGACTTCTTGATATTAGCTTGATAATCATTGACTGTCTGACTACGTGTTAATTGCTATCAGCGTCGTCATAGTTTTATACCCCACAACTGAAAGTTTGTGCAAATGCAAAGTGAAGGCTGTCACATGAGGTCGATTCTGTCGCAAACGTTGCTTTGAATTAAGGCTTTGTACCTGATCAAAAGGTTGAATAGCCTTCTTCGTCTAGTCATACTCACAATCGTGCTCCACGGTTGCTTGTCAGAATTAATCCGATTTCTATCAAGCCAAATAAAATCCCCTTTCACGCGGATCACCATATCCCGGGAAAACTATGCTTGACAAATGCCAGATGATCGTACCGTTGAAGATTGAATTGCCATGAGGTAGCATTTGATGACGATGGTGCATGTCGATGGGATTGTTGCATGGGTGCCAATTTGCACGTCATCATTTCCTGGGTAGTGACAAATGCCCCAGTGTTAAGTTGCTTTTCTTGTGATCTCCCTCGTACTGGTTGCATCGGTATCTTGCTGGGCTGACAAAAGATCCGGTCCTTTGACTTGTTGAAAGGTTTGGGGGATTTTTGATATTTTTGATTTTTTGATTTTTGATTTTTTTTTTCTTTTTTTTTTCTTTTTTTTTCACAGGGTTGTTTCACAGAGTCAGAATTAACGGGCTGGGGAACGCCTTTCCGTCCATTCCTTGTAAGATGAGGGCTCCCCAGAGAGGATTTTTTTTTTTTATTGTGACGACTCCTTTTAATTTAGAGCGAAATTCCCCATAGCTTCGTCTTGGCAGGGCGCGATCCTTTTGAAGACTAAATCGTTTGAATTTCCGAGATCGTACCCTCTTGTCGTATGCCCGGGAGATGCGTAAGGGGCTGCCCCTGCAAATGTGCGAACTGAGGTTCGATAGGCAAACAGGGTGAGCGACAATAAATCCGGCCATCCCCGATGATTGGCGGACATTCTTCCCATGATCGTCTTTGTGTTTTATTCGCAGCCCCTACTGCCCCATTCATTTTGGGCCGGTAAATGACTGAATCAAAATGTTTGATCTTGAATTTGTCATATATCTCCTCCTTGAGGGCATCGTTCAGATTTCTATAGTCGATGCGGCCCCTCACTTGTCCTCTAGGCTGTGGTACTGGGATTCTGTCGGAAAGCCATTCAGGGTAAATAGACACCGTGATGATTCCTGCCTTAAACCGCTTGACAATCTCGTCCTTTATTTTCATCCTCCATTCAGGCTTCAACGTTCTCAACTTTTGCTTAATTGGTCGGAACCCTCCTTGATGGGCGGTTGATGTCCTATAACGTCTGTGGACAATCCACTCACGTCGCCACGGGACCAAGCGAACATATCTCCATACAGGATCAACAACTCGGCTATTTTTTCTTCTGCTTTTTTTTTCTTTTTTTTTCTTTTTTTTTTGTTTTTTTTGTTTTTTTTTTGTTTTTTTTTTTTTGTTTTTTTTTTATGTTCGAATTTGCCCCTACTCCGGGTTCTTTGTGATCGTTAGGGGCTCTGACGTTTGATGGCGATGGTTTGGTCTAAACTGGGTTTGGGTTTACCCCCGACCCATCCTTTGATCTCACCAGGCGTATTGTCGATATCTGTCTCGTCCTGCTCAATCCCCATTAGATCGAAATCTAGCTCTATACCAAAATTGTGATCCTCCTTCAAATTTGGCCTATCGCTTGTCAGGCTAGAATGCCTCAATTCGGGGTACCTGACATAAAACACAAATGCTTGTCATATATATAAAACATTTCAGCACATGATCTTCTTTTTGGATAACATGACAAAATGACATGAGCGTGCAGGGATTTGAAATAAAACTCAGGATTTTAAAACCCATTGATCTTCTACTGGCCGGGATTCACTGCCATACTCCTGGATTTACCCCCTCCGGGATATCACCTGCTGCACGGTCCAACTGGTCACGGTGAGGTCAAGCAATGGAGCTCACTAGGAGGTGCATGGATCACATTGGTATGGATCTAACATTGATGGCATTTCCTGACATGAGTATCGCAATCAGTTTTCATGGTTAGCCCGTAGCGACCCGTTCACACGCTTTTCTTTGCAAAAAGTGTTCTGCTCATATGGGCTCTGCACACATTGCCATGTACTTCGTTCATTAATCTGTGGGCTTCTTCGGCTTCCAGATATCTCAGCAGTCCCGTAGCTAGGTCCCATTTATGCCCTTTGATGCTGTATATTCCCATGGCCTGCCGGATGACCAATTCGAGTCTCCAACTACTATCAACTTTTTGATTCCCATTCCCAAGGCTAATCTCAGTCCTAGGATGAATCCCTCGTATTCGGCCGTATTGTTGGAGTGGCAGAACTGTAATTTCATGGCTATCGGCCTCTGCCACTTGGATGGATGGAGTATGGACTTTACGGCCTTTTAGTTGGGCCGTAGGGGCAATCTCGCAAAACAAACAAGGGCAGTAGTTTAGTATTGTGCCAGTTACAAGTTGGCAGATGCATGTCAACACTGATGCATGATTATTATTTTTTCTTTTTCTTCTTTTTCTTTTTCTTTCCCCCCCCTTTTTTTTGTGGTCGAATATGCCCCTACTCCGGGTTCTTTGTGATTGTTATGCCACGCTTTCACGGTTCTCTTAATCTTATCCTGCAAAACAAGGTCAGTGTTTGATGACAGGATAATATTTAGAAGTTTTAGAAAACCTTGGTACGTGGCACGGATTGCCTTTCTGCAAAACCATGTCAGTATTCTCTTTATATGTGCAGGTGATGTAATCACATGATACAGGACATATTTATTATGATGATGACGGTATGACAGTTGTATGCCCTTTACATGACATTTATTTATTCGACTGAATGATAAAAGGGCATGAAGAAGCTTCCCTTTCGTTAGGTTTATCAGAGGCTGACCTACCCTAGGGTTACTCTCGCGGGCTTTTCGGCATGAAGGTCCCCAAATCTTCGCAATCTACTCGTCTGAATCCTTTCGACTGGAGCGGATTTGGGTGGTGCGTTTCCTGAGCCATCTCCGGGGAGCAGCCCCTTCGAGTCCAGTAATAAGCAACCGACAGGTTCGCCTCAGGAGGAGGTACTCTCTCAATCATACATTCACATTCATCGTCCTCACCGTATGCAAATGATTACTTTAAAGTAAAGCAATTCCATTCAAATATTCACACACATTCACACAACAAAAAAAAATGATCAAAAAAATCGCATGCACACACATATTCATGAATTTTTGAAGGATAGGATAGCATCAAGATTTGAACGCGGCTTAAGCCCTCTAATGTCCCCAGCAGAGTCGCCAGCTGTCGACGCCGGGTTTTTCGCCTCTCTTTCGCGATGTGGTCCTTTTCCGATTTTAGCCTTTTGATTAGATGATTTTTGGGAAAGGGTCGGCTTTGATGTCGACGGGGTTTTGAAAGATCATTTTTTTATGATGAGCCAATTGACCAGAGTCGCCAGTTGGTATATTTGAAATGGATGTACCAACTCATCCGAGTTTCCGTTTTTTATAAATCGCTGGCTCATATGTGACTCCGAATTAATTGGTCTGCGAATCGAGATTCATAGAGTTCGGGGGCTTGCTTAAGCGAGGGGAAGGTGTTAGGCACCCCTCGACTTCCGTGAAACACGGTTACCGCAATCTTGATGCTTTTTTATCCTTTAATTCATGAAATGTATGTGCATGTGCGTGTGTGTGTGGGTGTGCCTATGTGAATGTTATGGTGAGTTTGTATGAAAGAATCATTTGGATTTTTAGGGAAAGTCGTGTTTTCTTTTGATAATGCCTTAGAATGTCCTTCGGTTTATACAAGAAAGCTTTATTCTTTATTAGAAAGGTTTGATTTTAATTGTCAAAACTGTAAGGTTTTCATTAAGTGTCGTTTTGGCAAAACAAGAGTTTTAAACCTTCGTCAAAATAGGAATCGAGATCTATACGTTGCTTTCGTAAATAGAATGATGGGCAACTTCTAGGATCTCTTTCACCCTATGCACAAAGATTTAATAAAACATTTCTTATTTTATAAAACCATTTTTGTGATGTTTGAAAACGATTTTTCTTTAGCTTTCTCGTTAAATAGGAATCGACGTTCATTAGCATTCCCAAATTTTAGCCTCGTGATTCTAATAACCTAGTTCGATTGATTTTACGAAAATCTTATCGTTTAGCTTTGAAATCAATTTCGTCTCATAAATCAAATCAAGCATTAAAATGCGTTGGGGCTGTTCATGGGCATGTAAGCCATCAAAATAACCCCAAACGCCTACGATCACAAGTTTCACTATTTCGGGGCCTTAAACACGATTCTCGCCTTGACGTCGTTTTAAGGCCCGACGATTACATATTTACAATGAAAGATACATCGAATTTACATATATCAATAGATGTCCATCATCGGATTTGGACCACGGGGTCGCGCTCCTAGGCTCACATCCAAAATCGCTACACACCCACAAGATCCTAAAAATAGCAATCTAAACAATCTATGCACAATACATCATTACAACGAGCTAAAAATTCACCAAATGGATATCATCGGGCCATTAGGAGGAATTTCGTTCCATTTGGAACCCTCACTAATAGCCCTCAATCCATGGATTCACAACAATATACAAGAAAAACTACATTTAATTTAACCAAATAATATGATATAAATTGCTATAACGAAGGGAAATTTCACCTTGCAAATGATCTCAAATGGATGCAAACTTGTGTATTCGAATAGGATAAGAAGTATATTTGGTACAATCAAAATCAAAAGAGTATAAATCCTCTCTTTTTTCTCTCTTTTCTTCCTATTTGGTTGCAAGATTTTCTCTCTTTTCCTTCTATTTCCGTGCTTCTTGCTGTTGAAATCTCCTTCCTTTCAAATCTGCTCCACCTCCTGTATGCTGCACGGAACTGGGCTGAAATAGGCTGGCCAGAGTTAGCCGCAGATTGATCTGCGGCTGGCCGCAGATCCATCTGCGGCTGGCTGGCCCACCTCCCATCGCACTCAGCTGATAGTGCTGATTTCCTGGTTTCCGTGCTGGCGCACCCACTTGGCCGCAGATCAATCCGCGGCTGGCTGGCTTGACTTTCTCAATTTTCGTGCTACGCCTCGATTTTCGTGCCGTGACGCTAGTTTTCGCTGACAGGCTCGTATTTTACAGTCCGGGAATCATTGGGAGGCGTGCCACACCTTCCGGGAATGCCAAATTCGGATAGCCTTGCTGTCACGTCGATTTTGATTTGCAAATCGTTGCGGTGACGTCGAGTGTTCGTTTCGGTGCCCATCCTTTGCTCTCGCAGGCCGGCCCAATGGACGAATTTGCCCCCCTGTCATGGTCAGTATAGGAAGTGCAAAATTTGGGTGTCTACAGTGTTGTCTCTGGAAATGAATTATGATAGTCATTAGCATTGTAGAACTTGTATGAGTATTCATAATAAACAATGTTAGGTTGTTTTTGAATAACGTAATTTATTGATAGAACTCTGATTAATAATTATAGAATTTCAGTTAAATGTAGTAGTATATATTTGTTGAGTAATTATTTTGCTTATGTCGATGTGTTTCTTTATGATTCATAGGTAAGCATAAGAGCGATAGAAGTTGTAAGATAAACAAGAAGAGTTGAGTTCTGTGGGTGCCGCTGCAGATACGTCAAACGGTTATGTAGATTACTGGACCTTGGGTCGAGTTATCCTAAGATTATCAGGGCCTGTGACTCCCCCAAATCTTAGTACTCGCTACTACAGACTTGGTGCTCACTATTCATCCACATCACCATAACTAACTAATAAATACAAACTAATTTATATTATTATTATTATTATTATTATTATTATTACATTATTCACATAATTAAGTCATACAAATTCCCAGGTCTTACTTACATTTTATTCAAATACATCTATTCTAAAATATTACATTATTGATTATTAATTAACTGATACATTATAATTTTCCTAATCTTCCTCTGTCGCTTTGCCTTTTCCTTTATCTTTGATGTTTAACCCCTCGGGTCCCTTCACTTTAGCTGTAAATATCAAAACAATAAGTGTGTGTTTGCCTAATTCTATAATAGCAAAATACACGCAACTATACGTGATCGATTATGCAATATAATGACAAATAGAGTATCGTTCCCATGAGGACTATTTAATAACCTATTATTCCAATTACTAATCATGCACCAATTCAATTTTATTTAAACAATGCAAAGTGCAATCTATAATACTAATTACTAAATAAAATCAATTAATTAAATATAAATTCCAATGAATTAACATATTAAGGTAACAATTTCCCCCGATGAATTATTCAAACATAATTAATATCCTTTTGATTAATTAATTACTTAGCATCGTCAACTGAGAATCACTAATTATTTATATAACCATTTTCCAATTAATTACATAACATATTCATTCATATCAACTTCTCTATATTTCTATGAGAATTAATAGTTAATGAATTCATTAAGTATCATTCTCAACACGTTACTTGCAGACATTTGTGTTCTATACACAAATTAGCATTCAATCTGAGGAAAAATAACTAATCACAAGTTATTATATCCAGATCTAATCTTAGATTTCCTTTTCCAATTCTATCTAAAATCTATCAAATAATTGTTGATCAGACAATTATAAATTCAAGCATAAGATATAATAAACGATCCAACCAATAATCAACTTAATCAAAAGAAAGAATAAACTAATTCAAACTATCATCGGTTTCCATTGTAACCTTAATTAAGAAATTAGTTCATAACTACAGCTAAAAATATCATCAAATAATCAATAGTCATTCTAGATTACAAGAAATAAAGATTAAAGAAGAAGAAACTTTGTCGAATTCACTCCTCGATCTCCAGCTTTTCTCTTGCAGCCTTGAATATTCTCCTCAAAAGCTGATGAAACCCTTACTGATAGACTCCACGGCACGCTTGCGTGAGGTGGTCGTCGCCCGGATCGTTTCTAGTAAGCAAATTGATGGACTCTTTCGAAATCTTAACCCAACGTCTAATTTGAAGACGATAATCTTGATATATTCGATCAAGCAATTGAATTCACGTAGGATGGAATACCAACAACACTTAGACCCTCGTTTAGATGGAAAACGATAATCTTCGTACGATGTATGATGCGATAGACAACGCCACACACAACTATGGTTTGTTGTATGATAAGTTAAATATGAATCTCAAAAGAAAACTAAGAAATTAGCTTAGAAATTCTTCAAAGAACCAAAAGTAGAGAATAGCTCTCAATTGTATAAAACTCAGAATAATTGTAATGTGTTCTTGAATTACAAGCATAAAACTTATTTATACTAACTATGAAACCCTAGAATCCAAAAAGGAAATAACAATTGATTTGGAATCAAAATCCTATCTTAAAATATCCTAATTACAATAGAATTATGAAAATATACTGAAATCCCTAAAATTAAGGAAAAGAAATCTGATAAAATCTTCAAAAACGCATTTGTCTCGAAAAACGCGCCAACTGATTCTGACAGTTCTCGCCGAGGCGAGAGATTTGTACTGAAGTTCTCGCTGGGAAGAGAATGGACAGAGAGATCTTGGCCGGGGCGGCTTCAGATCAGGCCGGGGCGAAGATGGACAGAGGGGTTCTCGCCGAGGCGAGAATTTTGGCCTTGAATTTCTCGCCGGGGCGAGAACTCTGCAATTTGGAAATTTTCGACTTCTCTGATTTCCATCGTTCCAAACCCTGGCGTGTTTGCTTGAATCATCAGAACTAAATGCAAAGTCTTAGAACCCTGCTCCTCGAACTCTACACTTGATCTATCCTCGCTCCACATGCCTTGTATCAACCCATTAAGACCTTCCTTGAATCGTTTAGCCCGAACTCTTGTCACAGGTCCATCCGGCATACACATAGGATCCACTCTATGGTTGACATTCATTCCAGAACCAAGGATGCCCTCATCATACCTCTCCTCTTGTGAAAGATTTGTCCTCAAATCGTCACCTACATCAAACGGACTGAGATCAGTAACGTTGAAGGTTGCACTAACGTTATACTCACCAGACAAATCCAATTTGTAGGCATTGTCATTGATGCGTTCAAGCACTTGGAATGGACCATCTCCCCTCGGAAGCAATTTCGATCGTCTTTGAGCCGGAAACCTTTCCTTCCTCATATGAAACCAAACCCACTCTCCCGGTTCAAAGATCACTTGACGTCGGCCCTTGTTGGCTTGTTTCGCATATTGCTCCGTCCTCCTTTCAATGTTAAGCCTTGCTTTTTTATGTATCTGCTTAACAAATTCAGCCTTTTTCTTTCCATCCATGTTAGTCAATTCAGAAATAGGTAATGGCAATAAATCCAACGGTGTCAAAGGATTAAAACCATAAACAATTTCAAATGGTAAAAATTGTGTAGCAGAATGAACAGATCGATTATATGCAAACTCAACATGTGGTAGACACTCTTCCCAAACTTTAATGTTCTTTTTGATAATAACCCTTAACAATGCAGATAAAGTTCTATTAACTACTTCTGTTTGACCATCAGTTTGTGGGTGACAAGTAGTGGAAAATAACAATTTAGTACCTAACTTACACCACAAAGTCTTCCAAAAATAACTCAAGAACTTAGTATCTATATCAGAAACAATTGTTCTAGGCATACCATGCAATCTAACAATTTCTCTAAAGAACAAATCAGCTACATGAGAAGCGTCATCAGTTTTGTGACATGGAATAAAATGTGCATTTTTGAAAACCTATCCACGACCACAAATATCGAATCATGACCACGCTTAGACCTAGGTAAACCCAACACAAAATCCATAGATGTATCAATCCAAGGTTCATTAGGTATAGGCAATGGCGTATACAATCCATGAGGTTGAACACGAGACTTAGCTTGTTTACACGTAATGCATTTACCACAAATTCTTTCCACATCTCGTTTCATATGAGGCCAATAAAAATGTTCTTTCAAAACAGATAAAGTCTTTTCAACACCAAAATGACCCATTAGACCTCCCCCATGTGACTCCCTAATCAACAACTCACGCAAAGAACATATAGGTATACATGGCTTATTTTCTCGAAACAGAAAACCATCAACTTTAAAGTATTTACCCACAGTATTCTTTTCACATGATTTAAACTCTTCACAAAATTCAAGGTCATTAGCATACAACTCTTTAATTCGTTCAAACCCAAGCAATTTGTATCAAGAGTATTCAACAACACGTACCTTCTCGAAAGAGCATCAGCAACAACATTCTCTTTACCTTGTTTGTATCGAATGACGTACGGAAATGTCTCAATGAACTCCATCCACCTTGCGTGTCTTTTGTTCAACTTATGCTGTCCCTTCAAGTATTTCAACGATTCATGATCCATGTGAATCACGAACTCTTTAGGCCAAAGGTAGTGTTGCCATGTTTCCAACGCTCGAACCAATGCATACATCTCCTTGTCATAAGTAGGATAGTTTAGAGCTGCCCCACTCAACTTCTCGCTAAAGTACGCCACTGGTTTCCCTTCCTGCATCAACACAACTCCAATTCCCAAACCTGAAGCATCGCACTCAATTTCAAAGGTTTTAGCAAAGTTAGGTAAAACAAGCAAAGGAGCGTTAGTCAATTTATCTTTAATCAATTTAAACGCTTTTTCTTGCTCTTCGCCCCATTTAAACCCTACACTTTTCTTGATCACTTCCGTTAAGGGTGCTGTGATGTCGCTGAAGTTCCTCACGAACCGCCGGTAAAAACTAGCCAATCCATGAAAGCTTCGAACTTGGCTCACATTTGTTGGACTCGGCCATTCTCGGATTGCACGTATTTTCTCCTCATCCACTTGAACCCCCTGTGAACTCACAACAAATCCAAGAAAAATAACTCTATCCGTACAAAACGTGTACTTATCCATGTTAGCAAATAACTTTTCTTTTCTAAGCACATCTAAAACAGATTTCAAATGCAATGCATGCTCTCCCAAATTTTTGCTATATATCAAGATATCATCAAAATAAACTACCACAAATTTGCCAATGAATGGTCGCAAAACATGGTTCATCAATCTCATGAAAGTACTAGGAGCATTAGTTAAACCAAAAGGTAATACTAACCACTCATAAAGACCATTTTTTGTTTTAAAAGCAGTTTTCCATTCATCACCCTCTTGCATTCTAATTTGATGATAACCACTTTTTAAATCAATTTTTGAGAATATACAAGACCCATGCAATTCATCTAACATGTCATCTATCGAGGAATGGGATGTCGATATTTTACCGTAATGTTATTTACCGCTCGACAATCGATGCACATCCGCCATTTCCCATCCTTCTTTGGCACTAAGATCACTGGAACTGCACAAGGACTCATGCTCTCCCTCACGAACCCTTTCTCTATTAGTTCACCAACTTGCCTTTGTAACTCCTTCGTTTCTTCGGGATTACTCCGATAGGCTGGACGGTTTGGAATGGTAGCGCCGGGCACGAAATCAATCTGATGCTCAATTCCCCGAATTGGTGGTAATCCCTGTGGAAGCTCCTCGGGAAACACATCCTTATAATCCTGCAAAAGAGATGAAACAACACTAGCAAGGAAGAATCGTTAACGTTAGTATTCAAAAGCGCCTCCTTATACCGAAGTATGATCATCGGCTGTTTAGAATCCAAAGCTCGCCTTACGTCACTCTTTTTTACATATATATTTGTTTTTCTCTCATCATCTTTTCTTTTCTCTCTTTCTTTTTCCCGCTTATTTTTTTCCTCATTATTTTTTTCCTCTCGATTTTTCTTCTCCTCACTCCTTTTTTTTTCATGGTCTTTCTGCAAATGAATTTGATCCTCATGCACCTGATGTGGTGACATAGGACATAAAGTAACCTTCCTCTTATTGTGTGTCGACGCCGGGTTTTCGCTTTCTCGTCTCTTTAGTCTTTTCCAATTTTAGCCTTTTGATTTAGATGACGTTTGGAAAAGGTCGGCATTGATGTCGACGGGGTTTTGAAAGATCGCGTTTTATGATGAGCCAATTAACCAGAGTCGCCAGTTGGTATATTTGAAATGGATGTACCAACTCATCCGAGTTTTCGTTTTTTTATAAATCGCTGGCTCATGTGTGACTCCGAATTAATTGGTCTGCGAATCGAGATTCATAGAGTTCGGGGGCTTGTTTAAGTGAGGGGAAGGTGTTAGGCATCCCTCGACTTCCGTGAAACACGGTTACCGCAATCTTGATACTTTCCTATCCTTTAATTCATGAATGTAGGTGTGTGTGTGTACGTGTGTGCCTATGTGAATGTCGTTGTGGGTTTGTATGAAAGAATCATTTGGATTTTTAGGGAAAATCGTGTTTTAATTTGAGTACGCTTCGGAATGTCTTTTCGGTATACACGAGAAAGCTTTATGCTTTATGAGAAAGGTTTGATTTTAATTGTCCAAAACTATGAGATTTTCATTAAGTGTCGTTTCGGCAAAATAAGAGTTTTAAACCTTCGTCTAAATAGGAATCGAGATCTATACGTTGCTTTCATAACATGATGGGCAATTTCTAGGATCTCTTTCACCCTATGCACAAAGATTTAATAAAACGTTACTTATTTCTAAAATCAAATTTTGTGATGTTTAAAAACGATTTTCTTTAGCTTTCTCGTTAGATAGGAATCGACATTCATTAACATTTCTCAAATTTTAACCTCGTGATTCTAATATCCTACTTTGATTGATTTTATGAAAATCTTATCATTTAGCTTTGAAATCGATTTCGTGTCATAAATCAAATCAAGTATAAACACGCGTCGGGGTTATTCATGGGCATGTAAGCCATCAAAATGTCCCCGAACGCCAACAATCACAACTTTCACTATTTCGGGGCCTTAAACCCGATTCTCGCCTTAGCGTCATTTTAAGGCCCGACGGTTACATGTTTACAACGAAGGATTACATTGTTCCTAAATACATACGTCAAAATTTGTCCATCATCGGATTCGGACCATGGTGTCACACTCCTAGGCTCACATCCACAATTTATCACAAACATCAAATAGATACAATAACATAACTAACAACGGATTGCTTAACGCCCCACAAGGATCCAAAATTAACAATCTACATAGATCAATTCCATCTAATGTATATATCGATATGAACGAGCAACACCTCACCCAATGGATATCATCGGATTATTAGGAAGAACTTTGTTCCGATGGAAACCCTCTCTAATAATTCCTAATCCATTGTTCCACAATAATTTACATGAAATCTACATTTAATTCAATCAAATGACATGATAGGAATTGGTATAATAAAAGAGATTTCACCTTGCAATTGATATCCAAATGGATGTGAACTTGTGTATTGAATAGAAGAAAAGGTATTATGTGATACAATCAAATCACAAGAATAATATTCCTCTCTTTTTTTCTCACTTTCTCTTCTATTTTTGTAGCAAAATCTCACTATTTTCTCTCTATTCCCGTGCTTATGTTGCTGCTGGAATTTCCTTCTTCTCCATAATTGCTGAACTTGCTCTCCCTCCTGTATGCTGCCCGAAGCGGCTTAAATAGGCTGGCCAAAGCCAGCCGCAGATCTATCTGCGGCTGGCCGCAGATGGATCTGCGGCTGGCCAGCTGGCACGCCTCCCATCGCACTCAGCTGATTTCCTGGTTTCCGTGCTGGCGCACTCACTTGGCCGCAGATCTATCCGCGGCTGGCGGGCTTGACTTTCTCGATTTTCGTGCCACGCCTCGCTTTTCGTGCCGCAACGTCGGTTTTTGCTGACAGGCTCGTATTCTGCAGTCCGGGAGTTTCCGGGAGACGTGCCACCTCATTTGGAAATGCCTGCCTCGGACGGCTTTATTGTCGCGTAAACTTGGGTTGCCCAAAACATTGCGGCAGTGCCGGGCGCTTGCCCTTGTGCCCGCTCCCTTGCTCCCGCAAGTCGGTTCAATTGACGATTTCGCCCTCCTGTAATGGTTAGTAGAAGGAAACGCAAAATTTGGGTGTCTACAGCTGCCCCTCTTTATCATGTTTATGAAATGATAAATGAAATGAACAGGATAAAGAATAGACACTCGATGCATGAATGACAGTGCGTAAGAATGACAGTACATACATGATGCCACACATATAGCTTATGATGCAACACAAGATGTAATGCATGCAAGACATTCGTAAGAGTGTCAATGTATTAACCCCTTGACCGTGTTTGTTAGTCCTTGGGTTCACTCTTTCAATCTATCGTCTCGTTCGGGGCCGGGTATCGTCGCCGGTCACCCATCGCGTAACCCCCGGTTATCGTCGCCGGTTGGTTATCTGTCGGAGCCGGTTATCGTCGCCGGACATCCATCTCGTGATCGCCGGTTATCGTCGCCGGTCGATCGTCATGTCGGGGCCGGGTATCGTCGCCGGTCACCCATCTCGTAACCCCCGGTTATCGTCGCCGGTTGGTTATCTTGTCGGAGCCGGTTATCGTCGCCGGTCATCCGTCTCGCGATCACCTTATCCCATCGCATTGTCATCAAAGGACGTTATCCTCCTGACTAGTTTGAGAGGTATCCTTGGAGTTCGTCCTTGTACATCGTTCTTGGCCGCCATCGCTTTTGACTCTGATAGGCTAGGACCTTGACACCTAACCTGCTCGATTTTTTTTTTTTTTTTTTTTTTTTTTCATTTCATGGATCACAGACAGAATTATCATCTATTCATGCATGTGACCCAACATGTAAATTGAGAAAAAATGACTCCTGTACAGTCTTTTGATACTGTTCTACAGATGTCATCACTTGTAGTGGTTCGCTTGGATGCCTTCCCAGGTTGCTCACCACCTTGTGGTGGTTTGTTTGGATCTCATCCCTTCCAAGGGTGCTCACCATCTTGTCGTGGTTTGCTTGGATGCCTTCTCAGGTTGCTCACCACCCTGTCGTGGTTTGCTTGGATGCCTTCCCAGGGTGCTCACCACTCTGTCGTGGTTTGCTTGGATGCCTTCCCAGGTTGCTCACCAACTTGTCGTGGTTTGCTTGGATGCCTTCCCAGGTTGCTCACCAACTTGTCATGGTTTGCTTGGATATCAGCCCTTCCCCGGGTGCTTACCATCTTGTCGTGGTTTGCTTGGATGCCTTCCAGGTTGCTCACCAACTTGTCGTGGTTTGCTTGGATATCAGCCCTTCCCAGGGTGCTCACCATCTTGTCGTGGTTTGCTTGGATGCCTTCCCAGGTTGCTTACCAACTTGTCGTGGTTTGCTTGGATATCAGCCCTTCCCAGGGTGCTCACCATCTTGTCGTGGTTTGCTTGGATGCCTTCCCAGGTTTCTTACCAACTTGTCGTGGTTTGCTTGGATATCAGCCCTTCCCAGGGTGCTCACCATCTTGTCGTGGTTTGCTTGGATGCCTTCCCAGGTTGCTCACCAACTTGTCGTGGTTTGCTTGGATATCAGCCCTTCCCAGGGTGCTCACCATCTTGTCGTGGTTTGCTTGGATGCCTTCCCAGGTTGCTTACCAACTTGTCGTGGTTTGCTTGGATATCAGCCCTTCCCAGGGTGCTCACCATCTTGTCGTGGTTTGCTTGGATGCCTTCCCAGGTTGCTCACCAACTTGTCGTGGTTTGCTTGGATATCAGCCCTTCCCAGGGTGCTCACCAACTTGTCGTGGTTTGCTTGAGTCAGTTTGGAGTATTTGATGACTCTTGAGTGATTTTCACTGATGACACCGCCCCAGAGGTATTCATTCCCCACCCCCCGAGTCTACGGATATGTCCTCCAGATATGATTCCATCTCAGCTGATTTTGCCCCTAGTCGGGTCGCTGAGGATGGCCGGATCCGACTGGCCTTGATTACTACCGTTAGCCGAGCCATTTCTTTATTGGATCGTATCGACATGATGGGGCAGTAGATTGCAGGGGACGCCGATGCTTCAGACCTATCCACCACTTTATCCATCCTGCTTAAGTTAGTTTCAGATCTGTAGATCATTTTATCTCCTGCATAGATTATGTCAGTTTCATCTGTTATCGAAAAGGAAATCTTGTGACGAAATGACTTATATATATAGACATGCATTTATATTCAGTCATTTTCCCCTTTTTTCGTATCGTTGCCTTTCATCGGATCCTCATTTTATCCAGTCAACCACGATTTTGATATCTTGCCCTCTTTTTCTTCTCAAGTCTTGATGGAGATTTGACAGATACTACCGCACACCCTGTTGATTTCATCGGACTGAATCTTAGATTTTTTTGACTAAGTGTTTGGTTGGGTCCGGGTTATGTCACTTGAGATGAAGCTGATCAGGTGGCTGACTTCGGGAAGGTTTTGAGGGTATAGGAAGGCTTTTCTGGTTGTTGGGAATTGGTTTTGACAGAAGAAAGTATTATTTTGTAAGGAATGGGACCGTGCCACGATGGCTGCCTACGTACCCCCACAAGTCGGGAGATCAGGTCCTACGTAGTTCGTTCTTTCAAAGAACAACGAGAAAACGATGATGATGATTGTTGGTTTTTTTTTTTTTTTTTTTTTTTTTTTTTTTCGGAACCGCTTCACCGAGTCGGAATTGAGGGGTTATGGAAACACCTCTCCATCCCTCTTTTGCAATATGAGGGCTCCTCCGGACATCACCTTCTTAATCACGAAAGGCCCCTCTCAGTTCGGGGCAAGCTTTCCTTTGGCTTCGCTTTTTTTTTTTTTTTTTTTTTTTTTTTTTTTTTTTTTTTTCAGAAGGCATGCCTTTCTTTAGCACTAGGTCATTTTCTTTGAACTTCTGAGGTCTCATCTTTTGTCGTAAGATCGAGAGATTCTTTGCTGATACAACTGGCCGCGTGAAATAGCAGCCACCCTTTTCTCATCAATTAGGGCCAATTGGTCGTATCGACCTTGCATTCAACCCCCCTCGTTTATCTGAGCATCTCAACCTCAAATGGCAGAACTACCTCTATTCCGTATACCAGAGTGTAAGGGGTTGCCCCTGTAGAAATACGCACTGATTTCCGGTACGCCAGCAGGGTGAAAGGTAGCAGATCCGGCCATCCCCGATGTTTAGCAGACATTCTCGCCATGATCTTCTTGATATTCTTATTCGCAGCCTCCACTGCCCCATTCATCTTAGGACGGCAAATGACAGCATTGAGGTGTTTGATCTTGAACTGGTCATATAATTTCTTCATAAGGGTACTGCTCAAATTTTGGCATAGTCGGAGACTAAGGCCTCAGGTTGCCCATATCGGCAAATGATATCTCCATACTGGCTTAACAGCTCTGTTTTCTGGCTAGGGGTCAGATCTGTTCCTATTTTGAGCTCTCTGGGTTTGTCAGGGGTTCCAATTTGTATGGTGATGATTTGGTTTGAGTTGGGTTTGGGGTTTGTCTTCGACCCATCCTTTGATCTCGTCAGGCGTGCCGTCATTATCTGTCTCATCTTGCTCAATGCCCATTAAATCAAAATCCAGCCCAATATCAAAATCGTAGTCAACTTTCGAATTTGAAAAATCGTTTGTTAGGCAAGAGACACTCAAATTGGTACACCTGGCATGAAACAAAATGTTTGTCATATATATAAGGCATTTTCCTGCAATGATCATCTTTAAGATAACATGACAAAATAACATAATCATGCACAATTTTAAAATAAGGAACAACAACTGGCATCTACTCATGGTCCTTCTTCATAACCTCTGGCTGCTCTACCACGATCCTCCCGCTATCGATCATGTTCTGAATTTTGTGCTTCAGCGCCCAGCATTCCTGAGTATCATGACCAGGAGAAACTGAATGGTACGCACACTTCTTACTTGGATCAAATCCTCTCCCTTTCGGGTCAATTGGGGGTGCCAAATCGCGTATCCTTCCCTGTGCTATTAATACCGCCAAAATCTGCTCGAGAGGCTCCCCAAGCGGGGTGAATACCCGATCTCTTGCTGTCTCAAATCTTCTTTGTTCATCCGACCTTTGATAATTGAAATTAGGTTGTCGGGGTGGCACGATTTTCTGTATTTGCACTGGAGGATTGTTCTCTACGTTTCTAGATGATCCCTGCAGGATGAGGGAAACATCTTCCTCCTTTTTCTGTTGGATCCTACGGGAAGTGCTGCCATAGTTTCCACTCTGGATTTGCTCTACAACCACTTCCAGAGCTGTGAGGTCCCGGATCTTACCAGACTTTAACCCCATGTCCACCATTTCTCCATGTTTTATCATCTCGGCAAAAGGTCTTCCAATCCCCGATATCACCCGCTCATAATAGGGCGCCTCCTGAATGTCCACAAAGGTCACTACCATTTCTGCCTCGCTCATCGGGGGATTCACCTGTGCAGCCATACCCCTCCATCGTTGTGCATAGTCCCTGAAAGATTCTTTTGGTTGCTTCTTGATTTTTGTCATTTGATATCTATCAGGGGCCATCTGGGCCTGAAAGCTGTATTGGGTTAAGAAGGTATGGGCCAACTCCTCCCAGTTGTGGATTCGGGCATTGTCAAGGCGGGCATACCAGATCCTTGCCTCCCCTGTTAAGCTTTTCTGGAATAGCTGCATCCTCAGCCCCTCGTCCTCGGCATAAGACCCGAGTTCTCCAATGTATATTTTCAAGTGCGTGTAGGGGTCTCCCTTTCCATTGTATTTTTCGAACTCGGGGACCTTGAACTTTTCTGGATACCTGGTTCCGGGGAAGACACACAGATCTGAGTAATTAACCCTACCCAGGGAGCCTATGCCTCTTAGAGATTGGATGGTCTCCTCCATGTGTTTCATTTTTTTCCGAAGGTCGTCCGTGTCTCCTTCTTCCGGGATAGTAATCACTGTCCTGCTAGGTATGGGAACGGCCTTTGGGATGACTGGCTCGTCCTTGAGTCGGGGTTGGTCCTCTTTAAGCAAGTTTGTACCATTTTTAGGAGGATTCTGATCATCCCCTGGTGGTGGAGTATTATGCGATCCCTGGTTTACCGGATCCTGTCTGATTAAGAACTGTTCCTTTAACATTGTGGCCATTTCCATCATCTGTCTTTTAAAATCATCAAACTCTTCCCGAGATATGGAACTATGATTGGGAAGATCAGCCATTTCAGATGTAGAGACCTGGGCCTTCTTAGACTGCGAACGGGTTTGAGGAGCAATCCTACAGAGACAATGGTTCGAGGCTTAGTCTTGGGGAAACGCAAAATGGATGCATGCTAAAACTGTAAATTTTTTGGTGTTTTTTTTTTTTTTTTTTTTTTTGGGTTTTTTAATCTTTCCCTGCAAAAGAGAAAGTTAGTAGTCTTTTAGTGCAATAACAAATGCTAAACATGACTTTATTATGCTTCCCCATCCATTTCCTGCAAAACATGGAGGTCAGTATTCTCTTTTGACAATAGGGGAAGCATATATGAGCACGTTGCAATGGGATTATGACATTTATATTCTTGAACGTAAAAAGGCATGAAGAGACTTTTCCTGCGTTGGGTTTATCAGAGGCTGACCTACCCTAGGGTTACTCTCACGGGCTTTTCGGCATGAAGGTTCCCAAATCTTCGCAATCTACTCGTTTGAGCCCTTTCGATTGGAGCGGATTTGAGTGGTGCGTTTCCTGAGCCATCTCCGGGGAGCAGCCCCATCGAGTCCAGTAATAAGCAACCGACGGGTTCGCCTCAGGAGGAGGTACAATCTCAACATACATTCACATTCATCGTCCTCACCGTATGCAAATGATTACTTTTAAAGTAAAGTAATTCCATACAAACATTCATTTATTGGACAAAACACACAATCACACAACAATAAGTAAACATGTCAACATATCACACGTATACACACATTCTTGAATTTTAAAGGATAGGATAACATCAAGATTTTAATGCGGCTTAAGCCCTCTAATGGTCCCCAGCGGAGTCGCCAGCTGTCGACGCCGGGTTTTCGCTTTCTCGTCTCTTTAGTCTTTTCCAATTTTAGCCTTTTGATTTAGATGACGTTTGGAAAAGGTCGGCATTGATGTCGACGGGGTTTTGAAAGATCGCGTTTTATGATGAGCCAATTAACCAGAGTCGCCAGTTGGTATATTTGAAATGGATGTACCAACTCATCCGAGTTTTCGTTTTTTTATAAATCGCTGGCTCATGTGTGACTCCGAATTAATTGGTCTGCGAATCGAGATTCATAGAGTTCGGGGGCTTGTTTAAGTGAGGGGAAGGTGTTAGGCATCCCTCGACTTCCGTGAAACACGGTTACCGCAATCTTGATACTTTCCTATCCTTTAATTCATGAATGTAGGTGTGTGTGTGTACGTGTGTGCCTATGTGAATGTCGTTGTGGGTTTGTATGAAAGAATCATTTGGATTTTTAGGGAAAATCGTGTTTTAATTTGAGTACGCTTCGGAATGTCTTTTCGGTATACACGAGAAAGCTTTATGCTTTATGAGAAAGGTTTGATTTTAATTGTCCAAAACTATGAGATTTTCATTAAGTGTCGTTTCGGCAAAATAAGAGTTTTAAACCTTCGTCTAAATAGGAATCGAGATCTATACGTTGCTTTCATAACATGATGGGCAATTTCTAGGATCTCCTTCACCCTATGCACAAAGATTTAATAAAACGTTACTTATTTCTAAAATCAAATTTTGTGATGTTTAAAAACGATTTTCTTTAGCTTTCTCGTTAGATAGGAATCGACATTCATTAACATTTCTCAAATTTTAACCTCGTGATTCTAATATCCTACTTTGATTGATTTTATGAAAATCTTATCATTTAGCTTTGAAATCGATTTCGTGTCATAAATCAAATCAAGTATAAACACGCGTCGGGGTTATTCATGGGCATGTAAGCCATCAAAATGTCCCCGAACGCCAACAATCACAACTTTCACTATTTCGGGGCCTTAAACCCGATTCTCGCCTTAGCGTCATTTTAAGGCCCGACGGTTACATGTTTACAACGAAGGATTACATTGTTCCTAAAATACATACGTCAAAATTTGTCCATCATCGGATTCGGACCATGGTGTCACACTCCTAGGCTCACATCCACAATTTATCACAAACATCAAATAGATACAATAACATAACTAACAACGGATTGCTTAACGCCCCACAAGGATCCAAAATTAACAATCTACATAGATCAATTCCATCTAATGTATATATCGATATGAACGAGCAACACCTCACCCAATGGATATCATCGGATTATTAGGAAGAACTTTGTTCCGATGGAACCCTCTCTAATAATTCCTAATCCATTGTTCCACAATAATTTACATGAAATCTACATTTAATTCAATCAAATGACATGATAGGAATTGGTATAATAAAAGAGATTTCACCCTTGCAATTGATATCCAAATGGATGTGAACTTGTGTATTGAATAGAAGAAAAGGTATTATGTGATACAATCAAATCACAAGAATAATATTCCTCTCTTTTTTTCTCACTTTCTCTTCTATTTTTTGTAGCAAAAATCTCACTAGTTTCTCTCTATTCCCGTGCTTATGTTGCTGCTGGAATTTCCTTCTTCTCCATAATTGCTGAACTTGCTCTCTCTCCTGTATGCTGCCCGAAGCGGCTTAAATAGGCTGGCCAAAGCCAGCCGCAGATCTATCTGCGGCTGGCCGCAGATGGATCTGCGGCTGGCCAGCTGGCACGCCTCCCATCGCACTCAGCTGATTTCCTGGTTTCCGTGCTGGCGCACTCACTTGGCCGCAGATCTATCCGCGGCTGGCGGGCTTGACTTTCTCGATTTTCGTGCCACGCCTCGCTTTTCGTGCCGCAACGTCGGTTTTTGCTGACAGGCTCGTATTCTGCAGTCCGGGAGTTTCCGGGAGACGTGCCACCTCATTTGGAAATGCCTGCCTCGGACGGCTTTATTGTCGCGTAAACTTGGGTTGCCCAAAACATTGCGGCAGTGCCGGGCGCTTGCCCTTGTGCCCGCTCCCTTGCTCCCGCAAGTCGGTTCAATTGACGATTTCGCCCTCCTGTAATGGTTAGTAGAAGGAAACGCAAAATTTGGGTGTCTACATTGTGAACAAAAGAATATTCATTGGTGAAGCCATCATGCTTCACTCACCTATCAAATTGCCACGGTCGACCAAACAATATGTGACCCGCTTGCATTGGCACCACGTCGCACAAAATCTCATCCACGTATCTCCCAATAGTAAATGGCACCATCACCTGTTTAGTCACCTTAATCTCATTACTGTCATTAAGCCACTGCAATCGATACGGCTGAGGATGTTTGGTTGTGGAAAGCCCCAATTTCTCTACCATAGCCTTACTTGCCACATTCGTGCAACTACCCCCATCTATCACGACACAACAAATTTTCCCATTCACAAGGCACCTAGTATGAAATAAATTTTCACGCTGCTCGCTGCTTTCCTCCACTTGTGCACTAAACAACCTTCTCATCACCAAAACTTCCCCAAATATTTCCACTTCCCTATCCTCGGCTTCTTTTTTTTTTTGATAATGTGGAGTTTCCGGGTCGCAACCCGACTAATCTCCCTAGCCCGAGCCCAGGCGGTCTGCTTCCCAGCTTGCGCTTAAGGGGGGCCCGTGGCCACAGCGGAGCATTAGTAGTGCCCCTCCAAATGTTGCTAGTGGGAGTCGATCCTGAGTCGTCCGGGTTTACGGTTCGTTCCCAGGGCGGCTTGCACCACTGCGCCACTTGTTGTGGTTTATCCTCGGCTTCTTCCAGTGGTGGCATCGAATCACTATCACTATCTTCCCCCTCGGTCTCCACCTCGCTGTTGTCAAGTAACAACATTGTTCTTTGATTCGGACATTGATTCGCGATATGTCCCCTACCTTGACATTTAAAACATTTAATATCTCAATTACGACTAAAAGAAGAAGGGTCAGTTTTACCTTGCACTCCCTTATTAATCGTCTCCGTTTTTGGCTCAAACTTGGATTTACTTACGGCTGGCTTCTCTTCTCGCTTCCCAACATTAGACTTCCATGATGATCCTGAATTAGGTATCGAACGTTGGCTACCTCTCCTCTTAAGCTATTTCTCAATCTTGATAGCCATGTGAACCATATCCTCCAATACCAAGTAATATTGTCGTTCCACTAAGTCTGCAATCTCCCAATTTAATCCCGCCGAAAACCTGGCCATTGTTGATTCGCCATCCTCATTGATGTTTGCCCTAGCCATCAACATCTCCATTTCTTTGTAATAATCTTCTACGCTCCTACTACCTTGCCTCGAGCTTTGCAAACTTCGAACTAGCTCTCGGTGATAGTAATCTGGAACGAACCTCTTTTTCATCACGGTCTTCATATCTTCCCAAGTTTCAATCGGACGTTCCCCACATCTCCTCCGACTGATCATCAACTGATCCCACCAAGTAACAGCATAAGCTGAGAATTTTGTGGCGGCGAGTTTCACTTTCTTTAGCCCCGAGTAGTTATGACATTCAAATATCCAATCCATCTTCTTTTCCCACTCTAGATAGGCCTCCGAATCACTTTTTCCTTGGAAAGTCGGAATTTTCATTTTTATACTATCCAAGTTGTTGTCCTCTCTATCTCGACCCCCTCTATCCCTAGCTCCTCGCCTCCTATGGATAAAGTCAGATTCACGATCCTCTTCTTCACTAAATCCCCCTTTATAGTAATTTTCCTCTTATCTAGCTTCTCTTTGATGCGTTCTTCCGCGCTGACGTGCCCCATGAGGATGTTGAAACTGGGGTCCTTGGGACGCACTCATTTGGTCGAAACGCTCATTCACTTGCTCCATCGCCATATCCAACTTTCTAGTGAATTCTTTCATCATAGCTTCCATTACAAATTTTGGATCAAACTTTGCTGGAGGATCTTCCATAACACCTTTATCTTTGGTACTAGACATTTTTCCTGCAAAATAAAGGTTAGTAGCAAAATATTTCCCTCACCACTCCCTTACGTGTTTCACTCGATCAATGTTCCGCTCGTGTGTCACTCAACATGCTTTTTCCCCCGAATGATCTCACAACTAAGCCTTTTACCTCTAAATATTCTCTCTAATAGGTTCTTTTCGAATTTACCTAGCAAAATTCTCGGTTTTACTAATCAATTCAAAAATAACTTATCACGAACAATATAGTCGGTATGAATAGAAGTAGCAACAATCTCGATTACGGAATTGAAGATGAAGTCTACGAACAAATTGAAATAACTGAAATAAAATTTTCTATACTTTTTTTTTACTCACAAATCCAACGATACAATAAAGATAGATACTTAGCTAGAAAACGCAACTTTGATACCAAATGATAGACTCCACGACATGCTTGCGTGAGGTGGTCGTCGCCCGGATCGTTTCTAGTAAGCAAATTGATGGACTCTTTCGAAATCTTAACCCAACGCCTAATTTGAAGACGAAAATCTTGATATATTCGATCAAGCAATTGAATTCACGTAGGATGGAACATCAACAACACTTAGACCCTCGTTTAGATGGAAAACGATAATCTTCGTACGATGTATGATGCGATAGATAACGCCACACACAACTATGGTTTGTTGTATGATAAGTTAAATATGAATCTCAAAAGAAAACTAAGAAATTAGCTTAGAAATTCTTCAAAGAACCAAAAGTAGAGAATAACTCTCAATTGTATAAAACTCAGAATAATTGTAATGTGTTCTTGAATTACAAGCATAAAACTTATTTATACTAACTATGAAACCCTAGAATCCAAAAAGGAAATAACAATTGATTTGGAATCAAAATCCTATCTTAAAATATCCTAATTACAATAGAATTATGAAAATATACTGAAATCCCTAAAATTAAGGAAAAAAAATCTGATAAAATCTTCAAAAATGTGTCTGCCTCGAAAAACGCGCCAACTGATTCTGACAGTTCTCGCCGGGGCGAGAGATTTGTACTGAAGTTCTCACCGGGGCGAGAATGGATAGAGAGATCTTGGCCGGGGCGGCTTCAGATCAGGCTGGGGCGAAGATGGATAGAGGGGTTCTCGCTGGGGCGAGAATTTTGGCCTTGAATTTCTCGCCGGGGCGAGAACTCTGCAATTTGGAAATTTTCGACTTCTCTGATTTCCATCGTTCCAAACCCTGGCGTGTTTGCTTGTATCATCAGAACTAAATGAAAAGCCTTAGAACCCTGCTCCTCGAACTCTACACTTGATCTATCCACGCTCCACATGACTTGTATTAACCCATTAAGACCTTCCTTGAATCGTTTAGCCCGAGCTCTTGTCACAGGTCCATCCGGCGTACACATAGGATCCACTCTATGGTTGACATTCGTTCCAGAACCAAGGATGCCCTCATCACTTACTCTGAAAATTCTACGTAATTCCTCTCATCTGATCTCTCCCTTGTTGTATATATGATATCTTATGTATCCAACCCATAAATAAGTGTAATTAATTTGGAGTCTTCAGCCTTGAAGAGTTTGAGACTCCCCAAACTACAATTAGCAAGTGTCCACATGAAACAGGAACACAATCAGCAAAACAACTCCTCAGCTAGCCGCACACATGCAATTCACGCTACTGGGAAATCCTTGAGAGCGTCGCAGCTTCGCCTTGAGTGCCGCGACTCTAAAGCTCAAGTGCCGTGGTGCTTGACTTTCTACAATTTTTTCTATTTTGCTCCTTACGTGACTATTTGGTTCACTTTATCAATTCCAAGCCCAGCTACATGCCACATGCCAACGTTTTTTTTTGTTAATGTGGAGTTTCCGACCCGCGGGTCGACTAATCTCCCCAGCCCGATACCAGAGCGGTTTGCTACCCGACTTGCGCCGAGGGTACCGTGACCACAGTAGAGCATTTTTAGTGTCTTCCAAATGTTGCTAGTGCACATGCCAACGTTTGACAATGCCTGACACTTCCTTAATTCCCGTAGTTTCTTATCAAGGCAAAATACACGCCAATTATCATAGTTTACACTATCATAGGTTGAATTTATCATTTCTGCATAAAAACACTAAAATGCATAAAAAATGACTAAAAATACTTAAGAACTAGCAAAATAATCAAGTCAAGACTACCTAATTAGTAGATATAAAATCCATTCATCAAATACCCCTAAACTTAAACTTTGTTTGCCCTCAAGCAAAACACTAAGAACAAAAACTAATAACAATTAATTCTAAATAACAACTACCTCGAACAATGAATCAATATGAATTTGAACAATGGCCTTAAAGATTTTCTTTAAACAATAACTTAAGCAAAATTTCAAAACAAGGCAAACTAAAATTCAACAAATTCATTGGTTCCACATCTATTCATGACCCTTTAAGTGTGTGTGCATCCAACTGTACAAGCTAGCCAAAACTCAAATAAACTCATATAATCAAATACTCATAAAAGATTTTTAAATCAACTCTATAAACTACTTTTCACATCAATCTTCGCTAATGAAGATAAAACATAAATTTAGAGAATCAAAAGGATACTTAAAACATTTAAGCACGCTTGAACCCTTCCCAAGTATTTCAAAAATATTATTAATATTATTTTTTTTCCTTCTTTTTCTTTTCTTTTTAGTGAGTGCATTTTATGCTCCATCTCACTTATTTTCACCACGAGTGCGTTTTACGCTCCATTTCGACCCACCACATGATTCATTATTTCACTCGGGAAGGTTCAAAATTTAAATTTTTAAATAATCCAATATTACCTCCAAACTTATATTAATGCCTAAGTTTTCGCTTCAAATGACGCTAAAATAAATTTGTAGAGTTTCAATGAAAGTTTCCATTAGCATTCAACCATATAAATCTTTTCCAAGCCCCAACTAGCTAAACAGATGAATATGTACTCAAAAGTATAAAAAGGATCACAAACAGTGTAAAACCAACTAACAAGTCAAAATATAAACTAAGCATGCTTCTCAATTTCACAAGAATTAGAAATTAAACACTTTTTTTTCAGCCATCATCAAATTCAATCAAAAACCAGCCATCATCAAATTCAATCAAAAACATTGCTCAAGTTAACCTAAAAACATACTACCTAACATGTAAATCTAATAAAAATAAAAACAAATTGCTCAAGTACCAAATAAAACAAAGACAAAGAACAATACCCCCAAACTTAAACTAGACATTGTCCTTAATGGCTACGATATAAAAAAATTAATGTAAATGACTTCCCTGAGAACCGATTGATTGGCCACGTCAGCGTCCCCGTGTCTGCTAAATCTGGAGTGTATTCCATTTTGGTTCAATACTTAGTACCTAAAAACATTTAACACAACTAATTAAAATGCAACTAAAACTAAACAACTAAATTGTAATAAACTGAAAATTAAATTTGGGTTGTCTCCCAATAAGCGCTTGGGTTATAGTCGACAGCCCGACTTCTTCAATTCTTTATCAATCTGGTTCAATCGCAAAAATTATCATATCATGCCGCCTT
This sequence comes from Aralia elata, assembly GCA_034770075.1. Classification (NCBI taxonomy): domain Eukaryota; kingdom Viridiplantae; phylum Streptophyta; class Magnoliopsida; order Apiales; family Araliaceae; genus Aralia; species Aralia elata. The sequence goes on from CM068381.1 coordinate 22,685,313, forward strand.
GTTGTGTTAGAGTTTATGCCCAGAGGCCAATTATTTGATGTAATTGCTTAACATTTCTTTTGATATTATATTTGATTGAATAAATGAATTATTTTATTATGGTTTTATTTACTGTGTTATATAAATGTTAGCATAATAAAAGTCCTTAGAATAATGATACAAATTATATAGCTTCAAGTATGTGACTTGAACATGAGATTATATAATTACAATTAGTATCATTACTCTTAAATGTCCCTAGTCGAGTATCATTGTTAATGGAACAACAATGATACATTGAGACTAGTATGTGGATTGACTGATGGCCAAATCTTATTGGTCATTAATATATGAGATATTGAGTCAATGCATGGGTACATGTTAGAGAACAATGTACTGGACAGACCCACCATGAGAATTCTACGTGGAGCATTATGCAAAGTGTCATAAGCAATTCTCATAGTGACAATGATGTAATGATCCTCTGACCTAAAATCACTATATTACTACACGGGAATTTATGTACTTTGATATCATCAAAGGTCACCTTTAATAGGGTGGACAATAAAGGTGATTATTGGGTACATCATGAATCGTGTGAGGAATATGAGTGATCTAGATGGAATTTAACCCTCCTATATATTAGGGGTGATATCCATAGGCCTCTTGATTGAGTAGGACTATGAAATGCATGGCCATGCTCAAATAGTGATTTGTTTGATATAGTCTACTCATTGATCAAGAAAATTCAGATTAAATTATGAAGAGTATGACACATTCCATGGCTCGAGTTTAATCTAGGATGTCAAGGTTAAAAGGATTAAATTACATTGAAACATTGGCACCACGTCGCACAATATGTGACCTGCTTCCATCTAGATCACTCAATTTCCAACATAATAGGGTCACACACTTAGAACATAATTAAAAGGAAATTAATTTAAATTGTAAGGATTTAAATATGTCAATATGATTGATAGTATTTAAATTACGAATTTAAATTAACAGGATAATTTGTATATATGTATATTAATTAAGTAAGACTTAATTAAAATATAATATATATAAATTCGGATTTTACTTTTCTAATAGGATTAGGGTTTTGGCTAATTCCTTTTTGAACGCTATATATATCTGATATATCAGCCGTCTTGAAAATGAGAGACCAAAAAGAAACTAAACCCTAGCCGTTTTAGAAAAGAGACTAGAGAGAAAAACTTCAGTAACTAAAATCCAGATCTTGGCGGCTAGTACCGCAATTCTCTTAGCTGCAGATTGTCTGACGATTCGCGGGGTGTTCGTGTGGATACCGTAGAGACGTAGTTTCGTTGGATTGCGTTGAAGATTCGAAGCCGTTCCAGAATTTTATCGTTCCATTCAAGCTCGGATAATCGGTAAAACAAATCTAAACCTCTAAATTAATTTATTTTCGCATGGATCCTGTTTTAGGGTTTCGAAAATAGTTTTAAAAATTTTAAATTCCGTTGCTTTTATGTGTCGAAAACCCTACATGTTGTCCTCTCCTTATACTGCATGGCATTCTTGCATGATTGATGACCCCCAAACTTAACTTCATCCATCGACAAAAAGAAACCTTCCTCATCTGCTTTATCTGTTATTGCACACCTTTAACAAGATTAACCCTAAAACATTCTTCACGGTCCTTTGGGTACTCGATGGCTTTGAAAATCTTGAATGCGACCTCTTGATCTTCATCTTCCTTGTCATCAAACCCATTCTTGCTCCTCTTATTTCCAACCACAGAATCATCTTCCACATCAGGATGTACCCTCTTTAAATTTCCTTCAACAGTGATGAGATCTTGACCAGGTTCGCATCAAGCATTCAAGATACAACTCAAGTTCCAGGGATAGTTCAAATGAATTTAAGTCATTGGGCTGAAACTTGTTCGAAGATGTTTAAAATGGAGTTAAATTCAAGCGGACCACGAGGGGAGGATCGATTATATGATTTGGGATTGCTAGATACCATTTATTTAGTGAAACCAAATCAACTCAAGTCAAGTCATCAAGGTCACATTCATTTGTGTCATCTAATCCACACTGAAGCTACGTTTCAATTCATGGAGGGATTAGTGATCATGCTACTTTGTGGAAGTCCAAGCTTGTCCAAGAGATTACAAGTTAACACGCGACAACCCAAGTTTGAAGCTTATAGAGGACGTTTCAAGCTTTTCAAAAATGTATGTTTTATAAGAATCCGAGTTCGTTTGGGTCTCCAAACCTTGTTCCAAAACGTTGATCCGAATTCTAATTGGAGTTGGATTCCTGTCAGGACTAGTAAGCTTAAAACGGCCAAAACTTTTGATCTGGGAGGAGTTACGGGACGTGCCCCCTGTCAAATCGAAGCTAGCGAAAAAATCTACAAGTTCAAGTTGGCAAGACCAGCGCCGGGGCACTGGAATAGGCCTTAAAACTAGCGCCGGGGCGCTGGGATCCAGGATGCTTTTTGCCTTGCAGCGTCGGGGCGCTGAACTCAGTGTAATTTGGAGCGCCGGGACGCTAGGGCGCGTACACGGATCCCGAGGAACGTGTTTTTGAAGATTTTATCAGATTTCTTTCCTTAATTTTAGAGATTTTTGATATCTTTTAGATTTCTATTGTAATTAGGATATTTGTTAGTTAGATTTGATTCCTAATTACTTGTTAACTAGTATTTCTATTCCTTTTAGGAGTTGTGGTTTCTTTAGGGTTTATTCTATTAGTATAAATAGAATACATGAGTTATGTAATAAAGGAAGACTACTTTTTGATTAATAAAATTCTTGTGAGATTTTTCTCATCTTTTGGTTCTTTAAGAATTCGTAGACTAATTCTTAGTTTTCTTGAGATTCAATTTGACTTATCATACAACAAGTCATAGTTGTGTGTGGCGTCTTTCTATCATGCATCAATCGTCGATTGTACTAGCTTCCTAGCGCAAAGCAATTGTACTAAGGTTCTCGTCTTAATATAGGCGAAGGGTTTAGGTGTTGTGAGCGATCCATCTTCATAACTTGCTGGAAACGATCCGGGTCCTCACGCAAGCGTGCCGTGGAGTCTATCATTTAGCATCAAAGCTACGTTTTCTAGCTCGTTACTTATCTTTAATTTTCTGCTGATTATATGTATTGAAAAAAAAATTCGTGAAAAAAAAGTTGTGAGTTAAAAACAAACGTTGAAAAAAAAAATATTATTTGTGGCAAATTGCTTGGTATCCGTAAGTTTCGAGATTGTTGAGGTTTCATGAAGAAGGGTTTAATTGGCGGCTGTGAATTTAGTGGTTATCATACGTCTTATACTGCTATTGTTTGTTTTGTGATAAGTTCTTATTGGATTGAATAGTAAACTGTGAAATTGTTTGGTGAATTCAAAAAGAACCTATAAGAGAGAATAACGAGCGAAAAAAGGCAAGAGTAGTGAGATTATTAGAGGGTAAAAGCCAATTGAGCGATACACGAGTGATTTCATAATTATGCGATACATTGTTTGAGCGAAACACGTAAGGGAGTGTGTGAGGAAATTTTTATCTACTAACCTTTGTTTTGCAGCAAATATGTATGGATATAATTGTGAAAGTACTTATGGGTCTCGAAGGAATTCTTTCCAAGGCGAGAATGATCCTGACGCGTATATGAGATCGGAAAACAGGATGGAGCGAGAGTTTGGCTACCATAATTATTTCGAGCATAGGAAGTTCAAACTAGGTGATAGACTCCACGGCACGCTTGCGTGAGGTGGTCGTCGCCCGGATCATTTCTAGTAAGCAACTTTGATGAAACTCTCTCGATATCTTAACCCAACGTCTATTTGGAGACGAGAATCTTGATAAATTCGATCAAGCAATTGAGTTCACGTAGGATGGAACACCAATAACACTTAAACCCTCGCTTCGATGGAAAACGATAATCTTCGTATGATTGTATGATGCGATAGAATAACGCCACACACAACTATGGTTTGTTGTATGATAAGTTAAATATGAATCTCAAAAGAAAAACTAAGAAATTAGCTTAGAAATTCTTCAAAGAACCAAAAGCAGAGAATAGCTCTCAAGTATGAATAAACTCAGAATATTATTGAATTGTGTTTGAATTACAAGCATGAAACTTATTTATACTAGCTATGAAACCCTAGAATCCATAAAGAAAATAACACTTGATTTGGAATCAAAATCCTACCTTAAAATATCCTAATTACAATAGAATTATGAAAATATACTGAAATCCCTAAAATTAAGGAAAGAAAATCTAATAAAATCTTCAAAAACGCGTTCCTCAGATTCTGTGCCGCGTGACCAGCGCGGGGCACGCTTGAAAATGCAAAGGAATGGCGCGGGGCGCGCCAGGTATGCAGATCTTCAAAATGGCTCGGCGCAGGGCGCGCTACAAATGGCGAGGGGCGCGCTATACTCCTGTATGACCAGCGCGGGGCGCGCCGGATCAGGCACAAAACTAGCGCGGGGCGCGCCGAGCTGGAATTTTTGGCCTTCTTGACTAGTTCCCAATTCTCGACTTGGAATACAAAATTATAACATATTCACGAGCTTAGACTCCAACTCCAAAACCTTCATCCTGGAATCTTCATCCTTCCAAGCTTCTTGAATCAATCCGTTAATCCCCTCCTTGAAGCGTTTAGCTCGAGCTCTCGTCACTGGTCCAACTGAAACTTGCACCGAATTCGCTCCATAGCTCTCATCCTTGTCTAAGCTAGGCATGTCCTCATCATTCCTCTCCTCTTGAAAAGGATTTGTCCTCAAATCAACACCTACATCAAACGGACTTAGATCAAAAACGTTAAATGTGGCACTAACGTTATACTCACCAGGCAAATCCAATTTGTAGGCATTGTCGTTGATGCGCTCAAGCACTTGAAATGGACCATCCCCTCTCGGAAGCAATTTCGATCGTCTTTGAGCTGGAAACCTTTCCTTCCTCATATGAAGCCAAACCCACTCTCCTGGTTCAAAGATCACTTGACGTCGGCCCTTGTTGGCTTGTTTAACATATTACTCCGTCCTCCTTTCAATGTTAAGCCTTGCCTTTTCATGTATCTGCTTAACAAATTCAGCCTTTTTCTTTCCATCCATGTTAGTCAATTCAGAAATAGGTAATGATAACAAATCCAACGGTGTCAAAGGATTAAAACCATAAACAATTTCAAATGGTGAAAATTGTGTAGCAGAATGAACAGATCGATTATATGCAAACTCAACATGTGGTAGACACTCTTCCCAAACTTTAATGTTCTTTTTGATAATAGCCCTTAACAATGCAGATAAAGTTCTATTAACTACTTCTGTTTGACCATCAGTTTGTGGGTGACAAGTAGTGGAAAATAACAATTTAGTACCTAACTTACACCACAAAGTCTTCCAAAAATAACTCAAGAACTTAGTATCTCTATCAGAAACAATTGTTCTAGGCATACCATGCAATCTAACAATTTCTCTAAAGAACAAATCAGCTACACGAGAAGCGTCATCAGTTTTGTGACATGGAATAAAATGTGCATTTTTGAAAATCTATCCACGACCACAAATATCGAATCATGACCACGCTTAGACCTAGGTAAACCCAACACAAAATCCATAGATATATCAATCCAAGGTTCATTAGGTATAGGCAATGGCATATACAATCCATGAGGTTGAACACGAGACTTAGCTTGTTTATACGTAATGCATTTACCACAAATTCTTTCCACATCTCGTTTCATATGAGGCCAATAAAAATGTTCTTTCAAAACAGATAAAGTCTTTTCAACACCAAAATGACTCATTAAACCTCCCCCATGTGATTCCCTAATCAACAACTCTCGCAAAGAACATGCAGGTATACACAACTTATTTTCCCGAAATAGGAAACCATCAACTTTAAAGTATTTACCTACAACATTCTTTTCATAAGATTTAAACTCTTCACAAAAATCAAGGTCATTAACATATAACTCTTTAATTCGTTCAAAATCAAGCAATTTTGTATCAAGAGTATTTAATAACACGTACCTTCTCGAAAGAGCATCAGCAATAACATTCTCCTTACCATGCTTGTAACGGATAACATACGTAAATGTCTCAATGAACTCCATCCACCTTGCGTGTCTTTTGTTCAACTTATGCTGTCCCTTCAAGTACTTCAAAGATTCATGATCAGCATGAATCACGAACTCTTTTGGCCAAAGGTAGTGTTGCCACGTCTCCAAAGCTCGAACCAATGCATACAACTCCTTATCATATGTTGGATAATTCAAAGATGCTCCACTCAATTTCTCACTGACGTATGCTACTGGCTTTCCTTCTTGCATCAGCACCGCTCCAATTCCTATACCTGAAGCATCACACTCAATCTCAAAAGTTTTAGCAAAGTTAGGCAAAACAAGCAAAGGCGCATTAGTCAATTTATCCTTAATTAAATTAAATGCCTTTTCCTGTTCATCACCCCCATTTAAATCCTACACTTTTCTTGATCACTTCAGTCAATGGTGCTGTGATGTCGCTAAAGTTCTGCACAAAGCGTCGGTAGAAACTCGCGAGTCCATGAAAACTACGAACTTGACTCACATTTGTCGGACTCGGCCACTCACGGATTGCACGTATCTTTTCATCATCAACCTGTATTCCCTGTGAACTAACAACAAAGCCAAGAAACACAACTCTATCCGTACAAAACGTGCAGTTTTCCATGTTAGCAAACAACTTCTCTTTTCTAAGAACATCTAAAACAGACTTTAAATGCAATGCATGTTCTCCCAAGTTTTTGCTATATATCAAAATATCATCAAAATAAACTACCACAAATTTTCCAATGAATGATCGCAAAACATGATTCATCAATCTCATGAAAGTGCTAGGTGCATTAGTTAAACCAAAAGGTAACACTAACCACTCATATAAACCATATTTTGTTTTGAAAGCAGTTTTCCATTCATCACCCACTTGCATCCTAATTTGATGATACCCACTTTTCAAATCAATTTTAGAAAATATACATGACCCATGCAATTCATCTAACATATCATCTAAACGTGGAATGGATGTCGATACTTTGCCGTAATATTATTCACCGCTCGGCAATCTATGCACATGCGCCATCTCCCATCCTTTTTAGGCACTAAGATCATTGGAACTGCACATGGACTCATGTTCTCTCTTACGAACCCCTTCTCCATAAGTTCGCCAACTTGCTTCTGTAACTCCTTTGTTTCCTCGGGATTGCTCCGATAAGCTGGATGGTTTGGAATGGTTGCACCGGGTACGAAGTCAATTTGATGCTCAATACCCCGAATAGGTGGTAATCCTTGTGGAAGCTCCTCGGGAAACCCATCCTTATAATACTGCAAAAGAGATGAAACAACACTAGGCAAAGAGGAATCGTTTGAAAGTAGTATGCACACAAGCCAATCATATTTGATATGATGTAGCATATACTTTGTAATCTTTATTCATTTATTAATAAAAGAATTGATTTTCTTAAAAGGCATTTTATATTATCTACATGATGTTGTTATATTAAATGTGATAAACCCATAGTTTTGAGCAATGCTTTTAGAATCATGATGGTGATCATGCTAATGAGATCTAAATTCTAGATAGCTCACAAACTAAAATTGTTCCTAATCGTTGGATTACTAAATTGGGGATTAGTGAATCCGGATAGATTAGTACATACGTTGCTTGCTCTTAGGAAGAGGATGATTGATCTCATAATCATTTGTGTGGAGACACCAAAGCAAGTATGTAGGTGCTTATTAGAGAATAAGTTCACTGAACGTGACTCCCTAAGGAATACCTAATGGAGTTTTACTCGCCTGTCAATAGGAATTCCTCTAGTGATAGTAGTACAAGTGATCCTTGGACTTGAGATCATCATAGTATCTTGTGTATGATGAGTTATACTTTGACATGTCCTTTAAGACCTTTAGGGTATAACAAAGGGTATGATTGGGTATAATAAGTTGTACATGGAGATAGGTGAATGATCAACAAAGAATCTACCACGTCTAGTAAAAGATGTGAATGTCCTATGTGATTCGATAAATGACAACTCAGTAGTCCTTGGCCAAGGCAGAATGAAATTAGAAAAGAGTTTCTAATTTGCATCATTTAGAGTTGTGCATTTGGGAATCGAAATGCATATAATTAAATAAAATAAGACTTGACAGTAAATCCATGTCTTATATTTAATTGGGACATTGTATGGTAGAAGGATTGAATTGTACGGTAACTATTTACTCAAAGGTTCTTTTGTGATTAATGTTGAAATCTATATTATCTGGAAAGTCGTTGATCGCTAAGGGGGCTTACCCTTATTGTAGAATAAATATTGTAGACACCCAAATTTTGCGTTCCCTGTACTAACCTTGACAGGAGGGAAAAATCGTCAATTGAACCAGCTCGCGGGAGTGAAGGAGTGGGCCCAAGGGCGAGCGCCCGACACCACCGCGGTGATGGGCAATCAAAGCTGATGTGACAATAAGGCCATCCGAGACAGACGTCCCCGAATGAGGTGGCACGTCTCCCGGAGATCCCCGGACTGCAAAGTACGAGCCCTTCAACGGAAATCAACGGTACGGCACGAGAATCGAGACGAGGTGCGGAAAATGAGAAAATCAGCACAGTCAGCCGCGGATCAATCCGCGGCCAAGGACGGAACTCGAGACGGCACGGGACTCGAGCGCACAGGACTCGAGCGCGGCTGGGGGGAGAACCAAGGGCCAGCCGCAGATCAATCTGCGGCCAGCCGCAGATCAATCTGCGGCTGCCCTTGACAGTCCCTTATCAGGCCATTTCGCATACAGAAACAAAAAGAGAGAGGAAGGAAGAAGAAAAAAAATCCAGCAGCAGCAGCTCGGAAATAGGGAGAAAACAGCAACAAAATAAGGGCAATTAGGAGAGAAAAAGAGTGAAAAGAGTGAGGAATTGTACCAATTTTGTGAGATTATATCTCATATTTCCTACTCTACTCAATACACAAATTCCTACATATTGTGGGGATCATTTTGCAAGGTGAAAATCTTTTATTTTTGACATTTGCTCGTACCATTTTGATAGGCTCTTATTATCCGAATCCTCTTAAATGCATCCTTTTTTGCGTTGTATTGTGAAATCATGGATTAGGGATTATTAGTGAGGGTTCCATCGGAACAAAATTCTTCCTAATAAACCCGAGGATATCCAATTGGTGAAATTTCTAGCTTATTTATGGTGATTTATTGGATGTAATTTATGTAGATTATCATTTTCGGATATCATGGTGTATTAGGCAATCCGTGTTGTTTTAGTTTCGTAGTATTCATTTTGCGGGTATGTAGTAATCTTGGGTGTGAGCCTAGGAATGCGACCCCGTGGTCCAAATCCGATGATGGACGTTTTGACATATGTAATAGATGCAAGGTACTCGTTTTGTTGTAACATGTAATCGTTTGGGCCTTAAAACGACGCTAGAGCGAGAATCGGGTTTAAGGCCCCGTAATTGTAAAATATGTGATTGTTGGCGTTAGGGGATATTTTGATGGCTTACATGCCCATGAATAGCCCCCTACGCGTTTGATATTTAGTTCGATTTGTATCATCCAACAAAATGATTTCAAAGCCAAAACAATCAAGATTTTGCTAAAAATTAATCAAAGTAGGATATTAGCATCACGAGGCTAAAAATTGGAAGTGCTAATGAAAGTCGATTCCTATTTTACGAGAAGGCCAAAAGGAAGTTGTTTCCAAATGTCACAAAAAAAATGGTTTTATAAAGAGAAATGAACGTTTTGCTAAAACCTTGATACATAGGGCGAAAGAGATTCTAGAAATTGCCTATCATTTATGAAAGCAACGTATAAATCTCAATTCCTATTTTGGCTAAGGTTTAACAAACTCACGTTTTACCAAAACAAATACTTAATAAAATCTCATAGCTTTTGTCAATTTAAAATCAAATCTTTCTCAATAAATAGGGCTTTCTCGTCAATCTCGAAAAGACATTGTTAAACACTCTCAAAACTAAAGCACGATTTTTCCTAAAAATCCAAATGATTCTTTCATACAAACTCACCACAACATTCATATAGGCACGCACACACACACACGCACGCATACACGTTTCATGAATTAAAGGATAGGAAAAGCATCAAGATTGCGGTAACCGTATTTCACGGAAGTCGGGGGGTGCCTAACACCTTCCCCTCGCTTAAGCAAGCCCCCGAACTCTATGAATCTCGATTCGCAGACCATTTAATTCAGAGTCACACATGAGCCAGCGATTTATAAAAAACGAAAACTCGGATGAGTTGGTACATCCATTTCAAATATACCAACTGGCGACTCTGGTTAATTGGCTCATCATAAAAAACGATCTTTCAAAACCCCGTCGACATTAAGTGCCGACCTTTTCCCCAAAATCACCAAAACCAAAAGGCAAAAATAGGAAAAGGGAACGAGACGAGAAAAAACCCGGCGTCGACAAATATTATTTATTTAAATGAATTAAATAGTTTAGTTTATTTATTTAAATAAGATTAGAATTGTTCTAATTGATTTATTCACAACCGGTTTAATATGGAAAACCTAAAGGGTCACACTGCAAAAGGAAAATATTTATTTAAGAAGTAAATGGCATAATTGTAATAATAAGTTAAGTGTATTTAATTTAGTCTATGGAGATAGAATAAATTAAATAGCTTAATATTTATTATTTAATATTTTGGAAATATTAAATATAAATTAATAAGAGGAGTCTTATTATTATTATTATTATTATTATTATTATTATTACTATTACTATTATTTAATTCCTAATAGGGATTGGGAATTAATTAATAGAACTATTATTTATTTCCTAATAGGGATTGAGAATTAATTAATAGAAGTACTCTCTCACGAATTCCTAATTGGATTAGGAGCATAATTAATTAAAGGAGTTTAATTAGAATAGAAACCCTAATCTTAAATAGTTTAGGGAAGGGTTTTCCTACATCTATAAATAAGAGAAGTCTTATCATAGATTAGGGTTACACACTCTTACATAAGAACTGTGAAGAGTACTTACAATTTCTATAGAGATAGAAACTAGGGTTTTGCCAACACCCATCTTCTTGAACAAGTATTATTCCTTGGTGGATCACCTCTAGAGGCCAAACACTTGAGTGGCTAACGTTGATCAAAGGAAGGAATTTAATCGGTAGAATTCAAGGAGAACGCGAAGGAATTGGAGGTGAACTTGTACCTGAGGAAGCTAGAATTCTACAAGGGTATAATTCTTATTCTCCATCTCTTTCGTTTAATGAATAATTGTGCATAAAGAAAGATCATGGTGATGGTTTGTATAAAATTTTAAAATCTGATTTTATCGCGCTTCCGCTTTATTTATGTAATTTGATTGCATGTTCGCGCTATACAAACCTAATAGTGGTATCAAGAGCCAAACTTTATGCGAATTATTAATTGTTTTGATTCTGTATATACATTGATATGTGTTTAGAACAATTTAATTGGGCATAATTGTTTGTGTAAAATTATTTTATTTTATTTTATTTTATTTTTATAAATTAAAATAAAGGAGTTTATTTTGATTTGGAATTTGATTAAAAATAAAGGAGTTTATTTTTATTCAAAAAAAAAAAATTTGGATAAATTAAAATAAAGAAGTTTATTTTGATTTAGAATTTGATTAAAAATAAAGGAGTTTATTTTTATTCAAAAAATTGGATAAATTAAAATAAAAGAGTTTATTTTGATTTAGAATATGATTAAAATAAAGAAGTTTATTTTAATTGAAATTGGATTTCATGATAACTAATTAGAGTTGGAATTGGATTCCATGATAACTAATTGGAGTTGAAATTGGATTTTATACTAACTAATATTGCCCATTAAATGATATCAATGCATATATGGAATGATTTTATTATTCATGGGATGAATGTTATTTATTGATACATATAGAGATATGTATGATAATAAATAGGGATTGATTATGGACTATTGACCAATGTGCGATTGGATTTATTTTAGTGGATGCTTGAATGTATGTGTTTTTATAAATGGGGTCTGCGTACCTCGTCTTCTCTAATTTTTTCTTAATGTAAATTCTATCTCCCTCCTATGTACTTCCCCTTGACTGCTGATCAAGGTTTCTATTTATTGTAAATAGTTTTTGTAATAGGAATAGTTAGAATTAATTTTGAAAAATTGGAGACAAAGGAGCAAGGAGCGCTTGAAGACCCGTTTGTATTGGAGCCCGGGTTTAAATGTAATAGTTATATTTAAATTTAATTCTTGCACTCTAGGTTTGACCTTTTGGTTCACTTGGTGGCTCTAGTGAACCAAATTAGAATAAAAGTCCATAATCAATCCGGGTAGAATATAGTATTCTATATGTGCATGCTTACTATATATATATTATATATTATCCAACATGCTTCGCATGTAAAATAATATGACGCGTATTTTATATATATATGTGCATGCGCGCTAAACAAGATGAGACTAATAATAACAAACCCCTCAAAGTAATTATATTAAGTCTTAAGCGTTCAAAGATATTTGGAATATCGAACGTCGCCTTCTAGCATGGTAAAGCGATAGAGTATTAAATATTTAATATGAGTTTGTTGTGTCACACAAGGCAAGTATTAAATATTTAAGATGTTGCTTTATCACATTTGATGCTTATACATAGACTGAACGATGCTGTTTTGTTGTGTCACACAAGGACAATGTTTTTTTTCAAATATATGGAAGTGCTAGGTTGGACTTAACTTGGATAATTTTGATTCGGATGTGTCACACTTGATCAAAATAATCTAAGAGACAAAAATACAAGGAGTTACATAGTGATGTAATTGACAATAGTTGTCTACCTATTTATTTATATATAGTTTGTTGTGTCACACAAGGCTATATACATTTGAAATGGGATCCTTATTCTCACTAGCAAATCTTTAATTAGATTTGCCGAACTATATAATGAGGGTAATATAGTTTGATGAAAATAGTGGGAGATACTAATTTAAAATAAAGAGCTAATTTATTTTGGTAATTAATTAAATGAATGTATGCTAAAATGTTGTCTATTTTCACATGCAGAATTTAAAAATGTCAAACTCACTATCACTGCGTAGCATACTTGATGCTAACAAACTGACCGGACCGAATTACACGGACTGGTTAAGGAATCTGAGAATTGTTCTCACTGCTGAAAAGATTTCTTATGTCCTAAATTCGCCAGTCCCTACAAATGTTGCAGAAACAGCCTCCGAGGAAGAGATTGCTACTTTCAGAAAGTGGCAAGATGATGCAATCTTGGCTCAATGCATCATGCTCGCATGTAACGAGCTTCAGCGTCAGCATGAAACTATAGATGCTCCTACTATATTGCTGCACCTCAAAGAGTTGTATGGTGAGCAAAGTAGGACTGCTAGATATCAGATATCTAAGGAGCTCTTCCGATCTCGTATGACCGAGGGCACTGCTGTTGAGACTCATGTCCTTAAGATGATCAATCTGATTGAACAACTTGGACAGCTTGGGTTCGTGATGAATGGGGAGTTAAGTCAAGATTTGATCTTGCAGTCACTCCCGGACACCTTCTCACAATTTGTTGTGAATTTTCACATGAATAAGTTGGACGTCAGCTTGCCTGAGTTACTTAACATGTTGAAAACTGCTGAAGGTCACTTCTCATCCAACAAGAACCAAGTCTTACTAGTGGATGATTCTTCCAAGAAAAGGAAGAGGCCCAAGGTATCTTCTGAAAAGAAGAAAAACAAGAAGGCTAAGGGCAAGGCGAAGAGGAAGGATAAAAAGAAACCTGATCCAGATAGCAAAGGAATTTGCTACCATTGCAATAAGCCGGGACACTGGAAAAGGAACTGCAAGGAGTATCTTGCGGACCAAAAGAGGCTTGGAGAAGCTTCGACTTCCGATCTAGGTTTGTTCATGATTGAAATTAATTTTTCTGAAAGTCAAAATTCTACTTGGGTATTGGATACCGGCTGTAGTTCTCACATATGTAATAATGTGCAGGGACTAAGCAGAAATAGAAAGCTGGACAAGGATGAAGTCGTCCTACGAGTGGGAAATGGAGCAAAGGTTGCTGCATTAGCTGTAGGGACTTATCGTTTAGCACTGCCTTCGGGCAAGTTCATTAGTTTAAATAATTGTTATTATGTTCCGACACTCATTAGAAACATTATTTCAATTTCTGTATTGAATATGGATGGTTTTGATATTATAATAAAGAACAACAGTTGTTCTATTTATAATAAAAATGTTTTATATGGTGTTGGGAACTTACTGAATGGACTGTACATACTTGACTTGCATAAAAATTTACTTCAAATTGAACAAACTAAGAAAAGAAAAAGAGATGATGATAATTATACCTTTATGTGGCACTGTAGACTAGGTCATATCAATGAAACAAGATTATCCAAGTTGCATAAAGATGGGCTTTTAGAGCTATCTGATTACGAATCATATCCAACTTGTGAATCTTGTCTCATGGGTAAGATGACTAAATCTCCTTTTAGTGGAAAAGGAGAAAGAGATACAGAGTTGTTAGCGTTGGTACACACAGACGTATGTGGACCTATGACAACGAATGCACGATGAGGGTATTCTTATTTTATTAGTTTTACTGATGATCATTCTAGATTTGGATATGTGTATTTAATGAAATACAAATCTGAATCGTTTGAAAAGTTCACAGAATTCTGAAGTGAAGTAGAGAAGCAAACTGGTAAGAGTATTAAGATTCTTTGATCGGATCGAGGAGGGAAATACTTAACCAATGAGTTTCTCAATTGTCTCAAAGAAAATGGTATAATCTCACAATGGACTCCACCAGGGACGCCACAGTTGAATGGTGTATCTGAAAGGAGAAATCGAACATTGTTGGACATGGTTCGATCCATGATGAGTTTTACCGACCTTCCAATATCCTTCTGGGGTTATGCCCTAGAAACGGCTGCATACCTGCTTAACAAGGTACCTACCAAATCCGTCCCAAAGACTCCATATGAGATATGGACAGGGAGGAAACCAAATCTTAAGTATGTTAAGACTTGGGGTTGTCCAGCTTATGTCAAAAGGTTTGAGCAAGATAAGCTAAAGACTAGATCCGTCAAGTGTAGATTTGTGGGTTACCCTAAAGAAACTATAGGGTATTATTTCTATCATCCTACTGATCAAAAGGTGTTTGTAGCGAAATACACTGCCTTCTTGGAAAAGGAGTTTATCCTTGAAGGGGTCAGTGGGAGTAAGATATATCTTGAAGAAGTTCAAGAACCACAAAATACTACGGATCAAAGTCAGGTACCTGACCAAGTAGAAGAATCTACTGTACCACTACCTATTCATAAATCTGGAAGAGTACCGAAGATACCTGAAAGGTATGGATTCATCATAGAGGATGATGATGAGGTACGCATCATAGATGATGATGATCCATTGACTTACGAAGAGGCTATGAGTAGTGAAGACTCAGAAAAATGGCTAGAAGCCATGAAATCCGAGATGGACTCCTTGTATGAAAACCAAGTATGGACTTTGGTTTCACCACCTGAGGGCATTAAGCCTATTGGGTGTAAATGGGTCTTTAAGAGAAAGACTGGAGCGGATGGCAAGGTAGAGACCTATAAGGCCCGACTGGTTGCAAAAGGTTTCAAACAAAGACAAGGAGTTGACTACGATGAAACCTTCTCACCAGTAGCTATGCTCAAGTCCATTCGGATTTTGCTTGCAATTGTAGCTTATTATGACTACGAGATCTGGCAAATGGACGTGAAAACGGCCTTCCTCAATGGAGAGCTTGAGGAGAATGTATATATGATACAGCTAGAGGGTTTTGTTTCAACAGTTGGAATAAACCAAGTCTGTAAGCTACAACGATCCATTTATGGATTGAAGCAAGCTTCTCGAAGATGGAACATCCGTTTTGATGAAATAATCAAAAAATTTGATTTTATCAAAAATAAGGATGAACCATGTGTGTACAAGAAGGTTAGTGGGAGCGCTGTTTCATTCCTTGTATTATATGTTGATGACATATTACTAATAGGGAATGATGTTCCTATGCTACAGTCGATCAAAATTTGGTTATCTAAACACTTCTCTATGAAGGACTTGGGTGAGGCATCCTATATTTTGGGGATAAAGATCTATAGAGATAGATCTAAAATGATGCTTGGCTTGACCCAAGGAAAGTACATTGACTCGATGCTAAAGAGTTTTAGCATGGAAGATTCCAAGAGAGGTCTCATGCCGATGAGCCATGGAATACATCTCTCCAAGAAACAGGCCCCAAAGACACCTGAGGAGAGAGACCGTATGAGTAAGATTCCTTATGCTTCCGCAATAGG
Organism: Aralia elata; assembly: GCA_034770075.1. Taxonomy (NCBI): domain Eukaryota; kingdom Viridiplantae; phylum Streptophyta; class Magnoliopsida; order Apiales; family Araliaceae; genus Aralia; species Aralia elata. The sequence goes on from CM068381.1 coordinate 22,701,644, forward strand.
ATCTATAATGTACGGTATGATATGTACTAGACTAGATGTCACTCATGCACTTAGTGTAACAAGCAGATATCAGTCGAATCCAGGAGAAGAGCACTGGAAGGCAGTGAAAAACATCTTAAAGTACTTGAGAAGAACTAAGGATGTATTTCTTGTCTACGGTGGGTCTGAATTGAAACTAGAGGGCTATACAGACTCAAGTTTTCAAACGGACCAAGATGACTATAAATCCGTTTCAGGGTATGTGTTTACCTTAAACGGTGGCCCAGTGAGTTGGAAGAGTTCCAAGCAGCAAACAGTTGCTGATTCAGTGACAGAGGCAGAGTACATAGCTGCAAGTGAAGCTGCAAAGGAAGCTGTTTGGATGAAGAAGTTCGTAACTAAACTTGGAGTGGTTCCTTGCATTAGAGGAGCTGTACCTTTATTCCGTGACAACACCGGAGTTGTTGCGCAGGCTAAGGAACCCAGGTCTCATCAGAAATCCAAACACGTGTTGCGGCGGTTTCATTTGATTAGAGAAATCATTGGAAGAGGAGATGTCACCCTGGTACGTGTGGACTCTCAAGACAACATTGCAGATCCATTTACTAAAGCTTTAACTCAACAGCAGTTTGATCGTCACTTAGAGAAGATGGGTATTAGATACCATGGCGATTGGCTTTAGTGCAAGTGGGAGATTGAAAGTAGTATGCACACAAGCCAATCATATTTGATATGATGTAGCATATACTTTGTAATCTTTATTCATTTATTAATAAAAGAATTGATTTTCTTAAAAGGCATTTTATATTATCTACATGATGCTGTTATATTAAATGTGATAAACCCATAGTTTTGAGCAATGCTTTTAGAATCATGATGGTGATCATGCTAATGAGATCTAAATTCTAGATAACTCACAAACTAAAATTGTTCCTAATCGTTGGATTACTAAATTGGGGATTAGTGAATCCGGATAGATTAGTACATACGTTGCTTGCTCTTAGGAAGAGGATGATTGATCTCATAATCATTTGTGTGGAGACACTAAAGCAAGTATGTAGGTGCTTATTAGAGAATAAGTTCACTGAACGTGACTCGCTAAGGAATACCTAATGGAGTTTTACTCGCCGTCAATAGATATTCCTCTAGTGATAGTAGTACAAGTGATCCTTGGACTTGAGATCATCATAGTATCTTGTGTATGATGAGTTATACTTTGACATGTCCCTTAAGACCTTTAGGGTATAACAAAGGGTATGATTGGGTATAATAAGTTGTACATGGAGATAGGTGAATGATCAACAAAGAATCTACCACGTCTAGTAAAAGATGTGAATGTCCTATGTGATTCGATAAATGACAACTCAATAGTCCTTGGCCAAGGCAGAATGAAATTAGAAAAGAGTTTCTAATTTGCATCATTTAGAGTTGTGCATTTGGGAATCGAAATGCATATAATTAAATAAAATAAGACTTGACAGTAAATCCATGTCTTATATTTAATTGGGACATTGTATGGTAGAAGGATTGAATTGTACGATAACTATTTACTCAAAGGTTCTTTTGTGATTAATGTTGAAATCTATATTATCTGGAAAGTCGTTGATCGCTAAGGGGGCTTACCCTTATTGTAGAATAAATATTATTTATTTAAATGAATTAAATAGTTTAATTTATTTATTTAAATAAGATTAGAATTGTTTTAATTGATTTATTCACAACCGGTTTAATATGGAGAACCTAAAGGGTCACACCGCAAAAGGAAAATATTTATTTAAGAAGTAAATGGCATAATTGTAATAATAAGTTAAGTGTATTTAATTTAGTCTATGAAGATAGAATAAATTAAATAGCTTAATATTTATTATTTAATATTTTAGAAATATTAAATATAAATTAATAAGAGGAGTCTTATTATTATTATTACTATTACTATTATTTAATTCCTAATAGAGATTGGGAATTAATTAATAGAACTATTATTTATTTCCTAATAGGGATTGAGAATTAATTAATAGAAGTACTCTCTCACGAATTCCTAATTGGATTAGGAGCATAATTAATTAAAGGAGTTTAATTAGAATAGAAACCCTAATCCTAAATAGTTTAGGGAAGGGTTTTCCTACATCTATAAATAAGAGAAGTCTTATATAGATTAGGGTTACACACTCTTACATAAGAATTGCGAAGAGTACTTACAATTTCTATAGAGATAGAAACTAGGGTTTTGCCAACACCCATCTTTTTGAACAAGTATTATTCCTTGGTGGATCACCTCTAGAGGCCAAACACTTGGGTGGCTAACGTTGATCAAAGGAAGGAATTTAATCGGTAGAATTCAAGGAGAACGCGAAGGAATTGGAGGTGAACTTGTACCTGAGGAAGCTAGAATTCTACAAGGGTATAATTCTTATTCTCCATCTCTTTCGTTTAATGAATAATTGTGCATAAAGAAAGATCATGGTGATGGTTTGTATAAAATTTTAAAATCTGATTTTATCGCGCTTCCGCTTTATTTATGTAATTTGATTGCATGTTCGCGCTATACAAACCTAACATCGTTAGCGTTAGAATTCAAAAGCGCCTCCTTATACCGAAGTATAATCATCGGCTGTTTAGCATCTAAAGCTCGCCTCACATCGCTCTCTTTTGCATAGATATTTGTTTTTCGCTTCTCATCTTTTCTTTTCCCTCTTTCTTTTTCTCTCTTATTTTTCCCCTCATTATTTTTTTCCTCATTATTTTTCTTTTCTTCACTCTCTTTCCTTTTTTCATGATCTCTCTACAGATGAATTTGATCCTCATGCACCTGTTGTGGCGACATAGGATATAAAGTAACCTTCCGTTTATTGTGAACAAAAGAATATTCATTTGTAAAGCCATCATGCTTCACACGTCTATCAAATTGCCACGGTCGACCAAACAATACGTGACCCGCCTGCATTGGAACCACGTCGCACAAAATTTCATCCACATACTTCCCAATAGTAAATGGCACCAATACCTGTTTATTCACTTTAATCTCATTATTATCGTTGAGCCATTGCAATCGGTACGGTTGAGGATGTTTGGTTGTGGAAAGCCCTAATTTCTCCACCATAATCTTGCTTGCCACATTCGTGCAACTACCTCCGTCAATCACGATACAACAAATCTTCCCATTAACCACAACATTTGGCGCAGTGGTGCAAGCCGCCTTGAGAAAGAACCGTAAACCCGGATGACTAAGGATCGACTCCCACTAGTAACATTTGGAAGGCACTAAAAATGCTCTATTGTGGCCATGGTACCCCCGACGCAAGTCGGGTAGCAAACCGCTCTGGTATTGGGCTGGGGAGATTAGTCGACCCATGGGTCGGAAACTCCACATTAACAAAAAAAAAAAACTTCCTATTCACAAGGCACCTAGTATGAAATAAATTTTTCCCGCTGTTCGTTGCTTTCGTCCTTCACTTGTGCATTAAGTACTCTTCTAGTCACCAAAACTTCCCCAAATACAGCAACTTCCCTATCTTCCGCTTCTTCTAGTGGTGGCATAAAGTCAGTATCACTATCTTCCCCCTCAGTCTCCACCACTCCATTGTCAAGTAACAACATCGTTCTTTGATTCGGACATTGATTTGCAATATGTCCCCTACCTTGACATTTAAAACATTTAATATCTCGATTACGACTAAAAGAAGAAGGGTCAGTTTTACCTTGCACTCCCTTATTAATCGTCTCCGTTTTTGGCTCAAACTTGGATTTGCTTACGGCTGGCTTCTCCTCTTCACTAAATCCTTCGTCATTGAAATTAGTTTCTTCCACCCTAGCTCCTTTTTGCTGGGATACTCCTTTTTGATGAGTTCCTTGATGGTTTTGAGATGATTCTCCTCGAGTAACGCTTAATTGATCCAAGCGCCCATGCACCTGTTCCATTGCCATATCCAACCTCCTACCCCATTCCTTATTCATGGCTTCAATCATCAATTTCATATCAGCTGACAATGAAGGTTCTACAAAAGTTCCCTTATCCTTTGAGTTAGACATATTTCCTGAAAAACATAGGTTAGTAGCAAAATATTTTCCTCACCACTCCCTTACATGTTTCGCTCGATTAATGTTTCACTCGTGTATCACTCAATAGGCTTTTTCCCTCAATTGATCTCACCACTAAGCCTTTTACCTCTAATTATTCTCTCTAATAGGTTCTTTTCGAATTTACCTAGCAAAATTCTCGGTTTTACTAATCAATTCAAAATAACTTATCACGAACAATATAGTCGGTATGAATAGAAGTAGCAACAATCTCGATTACAGAACTGAAATCGAATTCTACGAACAAATTGAAATAACTGCAATAATAAAATTTTCTATAATTTTTTTTACTCACAACTTCAACGAAAACAATAAAGATAGATACTTAGCTAGATAACGCAACTCTGATACCAAATGATAGACTCCACAGCACGTTTGCGTGAGGTGGTCGTCGCCTGGATCGTTTCTACTAAGCAACTTTGATGAAACTCTCTCGATATCTTAACCCAACGTCTATTTGGAGACGAGAATCTTGATAAATTCGATCAAGCAATTGAATTCACGTAGGATGGAACACCAACAACACTTAGACCCTCGCTTCGATGGAAAACGATAATCTTCGTATGATTGTATGATGCGATAGAATAACGCCACACACAACTATGGTTTGTTGTATGATAAGTAAAATATGAATCTCAAAAGAAAAACTAAGAAATTAGCTTAGAAATTCTTCAAAGAACCAAAAGCAGAGAATAACTCTCCAGTATGAATAAACTCAGAATATTATTGAATTGTGTTTTAATTACAAGCATGAAACTTATTTATACTAGCTATAAAACCCTAGAATCCATAAAGGATATAACAATTGATTTGGAATCAAAATCCTACCCTAAAATATCCTAATTACAATAGAATTATGAAAATATACTGAAATCCCTAAAATTAAGGAAAGAAAATCTGATAAACTCTTTAAAAACGCGTTCCTTAGATTCCGTGCCGCGTGACCGGCGCGGGGCGTGCTTGAAAATGCAAAGGAATGGCGCGGGGCACGCCAGGTATGCAGATCTTCAAAACGGCTCGGCGCGGGGCGCGCTACAAATGGCGCGGGGCGCGCTATACTCCTGTATGACCAGCGCGGGGTGCGCCGGATCAGGCACAAAACTGGCGCGGGGCGCATCGGGCTGGAATTTTTGGCCTTCTTGACTAGTTCCCAATTCTCGACTTGGAATACAAAATTGTAACATATTCACGAGCTTAGACTCCAACTTCAAAACCTTCATCCTGGAATCTTCATCCTTCCAAGCTTCTTGAATCAATCCGTTAATCCCCTCCTTGAAGCGTTTAGCCCGAGCTCTCATCACTGGTCTAACTGGAACTTGCACCGAATTCGCTCCATAGCAGTCCTTGTCCAAGCTAGGCATGTCCTCATCACTTGGGATTCAAGAGTTTTTCGATCATGCAATTACATGGTGGGTTCAATTTAAGCGTCGTAGGAAAAATTATGGAGAGCATCCGATCGAGATATGGAAAAAGTTGAAAACCATAATGAGGAAGCGATTTGTTCCAATATAGCTTAACAAGAGGAATGAGTATGTAAATCCAATATATGTAGAGCAACCTTCAAGACGGTCGACATGGGATGACGATAGGAAGGGTCATAGGCAGATAGATAGTCATGGAGATTCGCATCGGAAACAACCACGAGAAACTCCTAAGGTATAAGGAGCGAGTATCTACTAAGGAGATCAAAGAGGACAACTTTGGGATCGAATCCCACTTGCAATAATTGTCAATGCAGAAATGCAAATGGGGCTACGGTCCCCCAGCGTAAGCTGAGAGTAAAAAAGCACTGGCACCGGGCTGGGGAGAATAGTCTGACTGCGGTTGGGAAACTCCACATTAGCAAAAAAAAAAAAGAAAAAAAAAGAGGATAACTTTGATAAGATGTGGGAAGATTGGATGAAACAACTACAAAACGCCCGACAGGCGTAAAAGGAGCAAGCCCAGCCGCAGGCGGAAGAAGATGTAATAGAATATGCGGTCCAAGGAGAGTTGTTCAATTCCAATGTTCGACATGAAGTCCATGATCCTGAGGAAGAAAATACAAGTGAAATTGAACAACAAAAAGAAATTGGAAAAAAGATTGAAAGTGAGATTGTGATGAGATCCTGACCAGGCTCGCATCAAGCGTTATCGACTCAACTCAAGCTTCGAGGGTTCAACAAACGAATTCAAGTAATTGGGCTAGAATCTACTCAAGGATGCTTACATTGGAGCTCAATTCATATGAACATTGAGGAGAGGGTCATTCATGTGATTTGGGATTGCTAGATACGATCTATGTAGTAAGACCAAATCAATGCAAGTCAAGCGTTCGAGATAGTGTTAGTCATGTTCATTTTTATCGTTTAATCATTAATGAAGATATGTGTCAATTAATGTAAGGATTAGCGTTCATACGACATGATGGATGTCCAAGAAAGCTGAAGAGGTTATGTTATATCATGGGACAATACGAGGTTGGATTGCAAGAAAAACAAATTCGAAAGAAGACAAAATTTATTGAGCAGCATGGTTCTCGCCCCAGCGAGAACTTCATGCCCAGAGAGCTCGCCCCGGCGAGAACTTCTCTGGATATCTTCGCCCCAGCCAGCTCTGAAGCCGCCCCAGCTAAGACCTCTCTGTCCATCTTCGCCCCGACGAGATTTTCAGTTCATTTTTCTCGCCCCGGCGAGATCATCTTCGCCTCGACGAGATTCTCAGTTCATTTTCCTTGCCCCGGCAATCTCAGCGGAATTTGCCTGACACATTTTTCGAGGCACGCGTTTTTGGCAGATTTCTTCCTTTTATTTTTTAGGGATTTACATATCTTTTAGATTTCTATTGTAATTAGGATATTTATTAGATGTGATTTTATTTCCATATTGTGTTTAATTAGGATTTCTATTTTCAAATTGGTTAGTTGATTCCTTATGGGATTTTATGGTTTTATTCTATTAGTATAAATAGAATGCATGGCATATGTAATGAGAGACTACAATTCAGATTAATGAAATTATTATGAGATTCTTCTCATCTTTTGGTTCTTTAAGAATTCCTAGAATATTTTCTTAGTTTACTTGAGATTCAATTATCGACTTATCATTCAACATATCATAGTTGTTTGTGGTGTCATTCTACCGAACCATCAATCATCGATTGTACCGAGGTTCCTGCTTCTTATAAGCACGGGGTTTAGGCATCGTTGGTGTCCATTCAACGCAAGCTTCCTAGCGCAAAGCAATTATACCAAGGTTCTCGTCTCAATATAGGCGAAGGGTTAAGGTGTTGTGAGCGTTCCACCTTCATAACTTGCTGGAAACGATCCGGACGATGACCACCTCATGCAAGCGTGCCGTGGAGTCTATCATTTGGTATCAGAGCTAAGTTCCTAGCAGGTTACTTATCCTTTATTTTTCTTGTTGAAGAGTTAAAAAAAAAGTGTATTGAAAAAAAATTAGTTATTTCGTTTGGTTTCTTTTGTTGGGGAAAATTATTATTGTTATAATTGCCTAGGTTTTATAAGTTTTGTGAATATTGGGATTTTATTGAGGAAGCTATCATTTGGTTCTATTGTTTGAATTTGTGAATTTTGAGGATATTGGGATTTCACTCAAGAGGATTTTAATTGATGATCGTGAAATTTTGGTGGTTATCGTACGTCACACTTGTTATATTTTGTTTTGTGATATTTGTTTGGTGAATTCAAAAAGAACCTATAAGAGGGAATTAGAGTGGTAAAATGCAAGAATATGAGATCAATTGAGGGTAAAAGCCTATTGAGCGATACACGAGCGATTTTTATAATTGTGTGATACATTGTTTGAGCGAAACACGTAAGGGAGTGTGTGAGGAAAATTTTTATCTACTAACTTTTGTTTTGCAGCAATCATGTATGGATATAATTGTGAAAATAATTATGAGTGGCAAAAGAGATCTTTTCAAGGTAGGCGCGATCCTGAAGCTTATTTGAGTTGGGAGGAAAGGAAGGAACGAGAGTTTGACTATTATGATTATTCGGAGCATAAGAAGTTTAAACTGGCGACACGCGATTTTTTCGGTCATGCAGCTACATGGTGGGCTGAATTTGTGCATAGCAGGAAAAGGTATGGAGAACGTCCGATCGAGACGTGGGAAGAATTGAAAACCGTGATGAGAAAGCGGTATGCCCCCGTACAGCCTAGCAGGAGGAATGGATATGCATCTCTAAGACATAAATATCAAGCTTCAAGGCGATCAACGTGGGATGATGACAAGGAGGTTCATAGACGGATAGATAGGCATGGAGATTCGCATCGGAGACAACCACGAGAAACTCCTAGGGCATATATTAAACCAACATCATTTGAGGACATCATGAGATCATATAATGAGATAAGGGATGGTTATTTGAAGCGACGACAAGACATCTTTAAGGAGCAAAAGGGTCAAGATCAACCGAGAAAGGAAGAAGATGGAATAGAGTATGCCATCCAAGGAGAATTGTTAGGTTCCAGCGTACATGACGAAGTCCGTGAAGATTTAATGATTGTACAAAAAGATTATGATCAAGGGAAAGAAAGTGAACGACAAAAAGAAATTGTTCAACAGATTGATAATGAAAAAGAAAATGAAAAGATTGAGAATGAGAAAAAAGAATTAGAGAGAGATGAGAATAAAAAGAAAAGAGAGAGTGAAAATACACAAGAGAAAAATACACGAGAGAAAGAAACAGTGGATAGTAAGAGTGAAAAAAGAGAGGAGAGTAAGTTGGAAAGTGAGTTGTATTTTGAAAAGCCAATGACCGTACATTCGTACAAGACGACGCTTTTGAATACTAACAAGAGTAACTCTTCTTTGTCTAGTTTTGTTTTGTCTCTTGTACAGGTTGTTGATGACATACCCCGAGCTATCATTCCATATCAGCCAGCTTGTAGTATTCCCGAGGAGGCGACGGAGTTACCAATGCGGGTTGGAGAGTTGATGGAGTCCAACTTAATTAAAGAGGGTATCGTGGGAGAAAGCATTAGTGCGTGTGCTATTCATGAGATCATAGTACCTAAGGAAGATAGAATGTCGAGCTGGTACGTTGATTTCAAATTGGTAAACAAGTATCGATACGCTTTTCTTTGTTTAGATAATATGCTTGATAAATTGCATATTGCTTGTGTAGATAAAACACAAGATTACTATGCATTACTCTTGTGTTTTATCTACATTTGTTGATAATGACCATGTGATGAAGTTGCCTAGGCAATTTAGCATGAGTAAAAGTAATAAATGGAAAATTGTGTTAACATGTGACGTGTATAGGTGGATAGTTATCTCTGTTAGATTAACTAATGCATCTAGTATTTTCATGAGTTATTTAAAACATGTTTTGGATGCTTCCATGGATAAATTTGTGTTTGGCTATTTTGAGGGTAAAATCGTCTTTATCATAAACTATGGAGGATATTTGATATTTGTCGAGTTAGTTTATGAGCATGCGTTATATTCTCGTTGTCAATATTCTTACTATCATTTGGTAAATTCTCATGTCAAAGTGCATATCTTCGTAGGATTTATTCTAGTGATTATTGTGAGAATTTTTGTTTGTACTTGCATGAAACTCATTCTAGGGTTTTTCATTCACACGTTGAATTAGGTTTTGATGTTAATCAATCTTTACATGGCATGTCGTTAATTGATAATGGTAGTGATCATGATTCTTCAGTTGAGAAATCTTCATTGCATGATTTGTTTTTTTTTTTTGTTAATGTAGAGTTTCCGACCCGCGGGTCGACTAATCTCCCCAGCCCGATACCAGAGCGGTTTGCTACCCGACTTGCGCCGGGGGTACCGTGGCCACAGTAGAGCATTTTTAGTGCCTTCCAAATGTTGCTAGTGGGAGTCGATCCTGAGTCGTCCGAGTTTATGGTTCTTTCCCAGGGCGGCTTGTACCACTGCGCCAAATGTTGTGGTTCATTTCATGATTTGTTATCATTTGGTAATGTCTTTTCATTAGAGTTGTTATCATTGCATGATTTTGAGAATGTTGTCTTGAATGGGAAAGAATTACTATCATTTGGTATTGGATTAAAAAGTGATTATCATCAGATTGGATTAAGATATGGTTTACATACATGTTTAGTTAAATCGTTGGGATTAACTATTGCATTAAATATTTTTATGTTAAATCATATTTTGTATTCTTTCATGGGAAAATTTGCTAATATCTGCGTTGATGATACGTCGACTTTTGTTGACACTTGGAAAAATTCTTTGGCATATGTTGGGTTTGGTTGTGAGTATCATAATTATGCTGGTGAGTTTTTATCTTGTGGTGTTGGTTTTGGTCTTTTAATTCCATTGATGTCGTTATTTGATTTTGCATTGGTTAATGTCAATGGGAAGGGAAAGGTTGAGATTGTGTTGCAGATTCATGATGGGTTTAAACTCATCGAGGAGAAAGGTTTAGATCGATTTGCAAATCAATTCGAATAATGCATGAAAAGTCTAAAGGGAAGTGTTTTGAATTTTGTTCTAGTAGACTTTGCATGTGATTTTGAGTTATTTGATTTCTTTGTGATTAAACAAAAGGAACTTGTTGATTCGTTTGGTTTTGTGTTTAATCCAGGAATTCAAGAGCGCTTGCGGATGCAACGTGTCGAGTTTCAAATTTTGATATTTGACCCGGGTGCATTGGAATGGAAGTTAGTGCAAATGATCGAGATCATAAGATTGTGTTTTGATCCGGGAATTTGTGGATGGGTATATCTACGAATGGTCAAGATCATCAGATTGTGTTTTGATCCGAGAATTCGTGGTTGGGAGATTATGCTTCATGAGGAGTTCTATGTGTTGATCTTTGATCCAGGAGGAGATAGAACTTTTCATAATTTTATTTGCGTTTGTTTTATTACATATGCATTTATGTTATTAGGAATTAGTATCGATTGCATTTTTGCTTTAGTTTCTAATTTAGTTTGTTATTATGTGTTTAGTGTTATGGAAGAAATTGGCTTACATGTGCAAGAGTATCATGTTAGTTTGGCGAAGTGTTTGAGTCAAAGAGAACAAGAGTTTAGGTTTCCAGGTTATGATTCGAAAAGCTTACAAGGAGATATGTCGATTCGAGCATCATTTGGAAGGAGATCTTTACTAGTGGTTCATGTTAACTCGAGGAAGATGCTTGATATTGCTATTTTGTGTCTTGAGGGAGTTGGAAGTTCTATTGATAATTTTTATATTCTTACTTACCTTATTTATATATTTCATATGATTGGTGAGAATTATGATTATGTTTTGTTTGACGCTTCTAACTTGGTTTATTTAGGTGTAGGATCAGTTTTGTGGATATATCCTTTTCAAGGGGAGATGCTGGATTTAAGGACAAATCCTTTTGAAGAGGGGGGAATGATGAGATCCTGACCAGGCTCGCATTAAGCGTCATCGACTCATATCAAGCTTCAAGGGTTCAACAAACGAATTCAAGTAATTGGGCTAGAATCTATACAAGGATGCTTACATTGGAGCTCAATTCATATGAACATCGAGGAGAGGGTCATTCATGTGATTTGGAATTGCTAGATACGATATATGTAGTAAGACCAAATCAATGCAAGTCAAGCGTTCGAGATAGTGTCAGTCATGTTCATTTTTATCGTTTAATCATTAATGAAGATATGTGTCAATTAATGGAAGGATTAGCGTTCATACGACATGATGGATGTCCAAGAAAGCTGAAGAGGTTATGTTATATCATGGGACAATACGAGGTTGGATTGCACGGAAAACAAATTCGAAAGAAGACAAAATTTATTGAGCAGCAGGGTTCTCGCCCCGGCGAGAACTTCATGCCCAGAAAGCTCGCCCCAGCGAGAACTTCTCTGGATATCTTCGCCCCAGCCAGCTCTGAAGTCGCCCCAGCCAAGACCTCTCTGTCCATCTTCGCCCCGGAGAGATTTTCAGTTCATTTTTCTCGCCCCGGCGAGATCATCTTCGCCCCAACGAGATTCTCAGTTCATTTTCCTCGCCCCGGCGAGCTCAGCGGAATTTGTCTGACACATTTTTCGAGGCACGCGTTTTTGGCAGATTTCTTCCTTTTATTTTTAGGGATTTACATATCTTTTAGATTTCTATTGTAATTAGGATATTTATTAGATGTGATTTGATTTCCATATTGTGTTTAATTAGGATTTCTATTTTTAAATTGGTTAGTTGATTCCTTATGGGATTTTAGGGTTTTATTCTATTAGTATAAATAGAATACATGGCATATGTAATGAGAGACAACAATTCAGATTAATGAAATTATTGTGAGATTCTTCTCATCTTTTGGTTCTTTAAGAATTCCTAGATTATTTTCTTAGTTTTCTTGAGATTCAATTAGCTACTTATCATTCAACATATCATAGTTGTTTGTGGTGTCATTCTACCGAACCATCAATCGTCGATTGTACCGAGGTTCCTGCTTTCTATAAGTACGAAGTTTAGGTGTCGTTTGATGAGATCCTGACCAGGCTCGCATCGAACAACATTCATTCGACTCGAGTTCAAGAGGTTCATCAAATGATCGCGAGTGATTGGGCTGAAATCCATTCAAGGATGCGTATATTGGAGCTAAATTCATATGAACGGCGAGGATTGGATCAATCATGTGATTTGGGATTACTAGATACCATCTATTTAGTAAGGCCGAAGCAACGCCAACCAAGGCATCATGCAATGTATGGAACAATGGAAGTTGGTTCAAGGATGATTGGAATGGAGATTGAGGAGTTTGGAGATGTCATTTACGTAGCAGTCACTTCGGGTCCAATTCGATCTTTTTAAAGCCCATATCTCTGAACGCTCAAAGAATAAAAGTTGTAGATCTCGTCGAGATCTTCGGTTTTATAGGTGACAGGTTCCGTAACTCTTTCCGAATCAAAAGTTATGGCCATTTTTCCAAAGGACATCGCAGTAGAATTTTGGTGCGAATCGTGGATGTTTTCAAAGATGGGACTCAAAGCCCCGGCGTCCGGAATGCCTTGGAAATGGAAGCCCCGACTTTGGGATACAACATGTTTCTTGGCCTTGAAAGCCCCGACGTCGGCATCTAGCGCAAGTTGGACGCCCCGACGTCCAAGCCCAGACACGGATCCCGAGGACGCGTTTTATCAGATTTAATGCAATCTTTTGGGGATCTTTTCCTATTCTTTTGTAACTAGGATATTTATTAGATAAGATTTGATTTCTATATTGTTTTCTAGCTAAGATTTCTTTTCTAATTCAAATTCTTATTTCCTTATAGGATTAGGGTTTCATGTTATTAGTATAAATAGGATACATGGCTTATGTAATAGGAGATATTAAGACTACACTTTTGATTAATGAAATTATTGTGAGATTCTTCTCATCTTTTGGTTCTTTAAGAATTCCTAGATTAATTTCTTAGTTTTCTTGAGATTCAATTATCGACTTATCATTCAACAGATCATAGTTGTTTGTGGTGTCATTCTACCGAACCATCAATCGTTGATTGTCCTGAGGTTCCTGCTTCTTATAAGCACGGGGTTTAGGTGTCGTTGGTGTCCATTCAACGTAAGCTTCCTAGCGCAAAGCAATTATACCAAGGTTCTCGTCTCAATATAGACGAAGGGTTAAGGTGTTGTGAGCGTTCCACCTTCATAACTGGCTGGAAACGATCCGGGCGACGACCACCTCACGCAAGCGTGCCGTGGAGTCTATCATTTGGTATCAAAGCTACGTTTTATAGTAGGTTACTTATCCTTTATTTTTCTTGTTGAAAAGTAAAAAAAAAAAAGAGTATAGAAAAAAAAATTTCAATTATTTCGTTTGATTGATATTGTTGCAATTGCTTGGGTTCATATGTTGCAATTGCTTGGGTTCATAAGTTGGAACTTTATTGAAGAAGCTATTATTTGGTTCTATTGTTAGAATTTATGAATTTTGAGGATATTGGGATTTCACTTAAGAGGATTCTGATTGGTAATCGTGGAATTTTGGTGGTTATCGTACGTCACACTTGCTATATTTTATTTTGTGATAAGTTCTTGTTGAATTGATAGAAAAGTTAAGATATTTATTTGGTGAATTCAAAAAGAACCTATAAGAGGGAATTAAAGTGGTAAAAGGCAAGAGTGTGAGATCAATTGAGGGTAAAAGCCTAAATTGTGTGATACACGAGCGTTTCATAATTGTGGGATATATTGTTTGAGCGAAACACGTAAGGGAGTGTGTGAGAAAATTTTTTCTTTATCTACTAACCTTTGTTTTGCAGCGAACATGTATAATTATGGTTATGAAAATAATTATGAGTGGCAAAAGAGATCTTTTCAAGGAAGGCGCGATCCTGAAGCTTATTTGAGTTGGGAGAAAAGGAAGGAACGAGAGTTTGGCTATCATAATTATTCTGAATACAAGAAGTTTAAACTTGTAGTTCAAGATTTTTCTGATTATGCAGCTACATGGTGGGCTGAATTTGTGCGTAGCAGAAAAAGGTATCAAGACGTGGGAAGAGTTGAAAACCGTGATGAGAAAGCGGTATGCTCCAGGATAACCTAATAGGAGGAATGAACATGCATCTCTGAAACATGTAGAGCAACCTTCAAGGCGTTCAACTTGTGATAATGAAAAGAAGGTTCATAGACATGAAGATTTGCAGTGGAGACAGCGAAGAGAAACTCCTAAGGCGTATATTGAACCGGTATCAATTGAGGACATCATGAGAACATATAATGAGATAAGGGACGATCATTTGAAGCGGCGTCAAAACATCTCTAAGGCACAAAAAGAGCAAGATCAGCCGCATGAGGAAGAAGATATAAGAGAACATGCAGTCCAAGGAGAATTGTTGGTTTCTAGTGTGCTAAATGAAGTCCATGACCAAGAGCAAGAAATTGAACGACAAAAAGAAATTGAAAAAGAAATTAAAAAAAAGATTGAGTGTGAAAAAGAAAAGTGTGAAAAAGAGAATGAAAAGAAACGAGAGAATAAAAAGAATGAGAGTGAAAATAAACGAGAGAAAGAAACAGTGGAGAGTAAGAGTGAAAAAAGAGAGGAGAGTGAGTTGGAAGGTGAGTTGTATTTTGAAAAGCCAATGACTGTACATTCGTACAAGACGACGCTTTTGAATACTAACCGGATTAACTCTTCTTTGTCTAGTTCTGTTTTGTCTCTTGTACAGGTGATTGAGGATATACCCCGAGCTATCATTCCATATCAGCCAGCTTGTAGTATTCCTGAGGAGACGACGGAGTTACCAAGGCGGGTTGGAGAGTTGATGAAGTCCAACTTCATCGAAGCGGGTATCGTGGGAGAAAGCATTAGTGCGTGTGGTATTCATGAGATCATAGTACCTAAGGAAGATAAAATGCCGAGCTTGTTCGTTAATTTCGAATTGGTAAACAAGTATCGTTTTCTTTATTTAGATAATATGCTTGATAAATTGCATAGTGCTTGTGTTTTATCTACATTGAAAAATGATCATGTGATGTATATGCCTAATCAAATTAGCATGAGATATTGTGATAAATGGGAAATTGTGTTAACATGTGAATTGTATAGGTGGATAGTTATTTCTATTAGATTAACTAATGCATCTAGTATTTTCATGAGTTATTTAAAACATGTTTTGCATGCTTCCATGGATAAATTTGTGTTTGGCTATTTTGAGGGTAAAATCGTCTTTATCATAAACTATGGAGGATACTTGATATTTGTTGAGTTAGTTTATGAGCATGCATTATATTCTCGTTGTCAATATTCTTACTATCATTTGATAAATTCTGATTGTCAAAGTGCATATCTTCGTAGAATTTATTCTAGTGATTATTGTGGGTATTCTCGTTTTCAACGTTTGTACTTGCATGGAACTCATTCTAGGGTTTTTCATTCACATGTTGAATTAGGATTTGATGTTAATCAATATTTACATGGCATGTCGTTAATTGGTAATGGTAGTGATCATGATTCTTCAGTAGAGAAATCTTCATTGCATGATTTGCTATCATTTGGTAATGTCTTTCCATTAGAGTTGTTATCATTGCATCATTTTGAGAATGTTGTTTTGAATGGGAAAGAATTACTGTCATTTGGTATTGATTTGAAAAGTTATTATCATCAGATTGAGTTAAGATATGGTTTACATACATGTTTAGTTAAATCATTGGGATTAACTAATGCATTAAATGTTTTCATGTTAAATCATGTGTTGCATTCTTTCATGGAAAAATTTGCTGATATCTGTGTTGATGATACTTCGACTTTTGTTGACACTTGGAAAAATTCTTTGGCATATGTTGAGTATGATTGTGAGTATCATAAGTATGCTAGTGAGTTTTTATCTTGTGGTGTTGGTTTTGATCTTTCAATTCCATTGATGTCGTTATTTGATTTTGCATTAGTTAATGTCAATGGGAAGGGAAAGGTTGGATTTGTTTTGCAGATTTGTGATGGGTTCATACTTATCGAGGAGAAAGGTTTAATTCGATTTGCAAATCAGTTCGAACAATGCATGGAAAGTCTAAAGGGAAGTTATTTGGATTTTATTATAGTAGACTTTGCATGTGATTTTGAGTTATTTGATTTCTTTGTGATTAAACAAAAGGTACTTGTTGATTTGTTTGGTTTTATGTTTAATCCAGGAATTCAAGAGCACTTGCGAATGCAACGAGTCGAGTTTCAAATTTTGACATTTGATTCGGGTGCATTGAAGTGGATGTTAGTGCGAATGATCGAGATCATAAGGTTTACTTTTGATTCGGGAATTCGTCATTGGGAGTATTTGCGAATGCACGAGATCATCACGTTGATTTTTGATCCAGGAATTCGTGAATGGGAAGTTTATGCAACTTGAAGAGTTCTACATAATAATATTTGATCCAGGAGGATATAGGACTTTTCTTAGTTTTATTTGTGTTTATTTTATTATTTATGCATTTGATTTCTTAGGTAGAAATTTTGTTTGCATTTTAGCTAAAGTTGCTAATTTAGTTTGTTTTGGCGTAGTTGTTATTTTGGAACAATTTGGTTTACGCGTCGAAGAACATCGTGTTGATGTGGACAAGTTCTTGAGTAAAAGAGGTCGAAAGATTAAGTTTCCAAGTTGTGTTACGAGGAGCTTGCAGGGTGTTATGTTGATTCGATTACTGCTTGGAAAGAGATGTGTACAAGTTGTTCATGTCGATACGTCGGAGTTGCCAAATGTTGCTATGTCCTTTACAGGAGTTGGAGTTTTTGATGATTATTTTCATTACTTTACTTGCATTGTTGATATTGCTTATATATTTCGTTTGCAAGATGAGTTTTGGGATTATGATTTGTTTGATGCTACTAACTTAATTTGTTTTCGTGTAGGATCGGATTTGTGGGTAAATCCTTTTCAAGAGGAGGGGATGTCAGAGTTGAGGACAAATCCTTTTCAAGAGGAGGGGAATGATAATGTAACGACCGCGAATTTTGCATGGCTTTGTAATATACGCTTATGATTATTATTTAATGAATGAATTTTTATTAATATTATTTTATGTGATGTGATTAAAGGTTATGTAATAACCTAGATTATGTGTTTGCAATGATATTAAGTGTTGTTATTTGATAGGACTTATTAAAATGATTTCGGAGAAATATCGTTAAAATTCTATTCGCGGGTTACTATTCGCGTGGGCACTATTCGCCCAGAAAATGTCTTTTTCGTTTATTTCGAATTTTCTAATTTTTGTCATGGTGTTAATGTGATGGATTAATAATCCAAGTGTTGGATTTTATTTTAGCCAAATTGGGATTTAATTAGAAGCCCCAAATTACTTAAGGGTGGCCCAAACCCATGATCCATGACCCGCGACCCGACCCATGACCCATGAGGGAAATGGGTTAAATCATCAGATGCAATTGAATGGAGAAGGAGTATACGGGTGGAAGAATGGGAGGAGAAGGAACAAGGAGAATCAAGAACATTTGGGAAACAACAATTCCACATTTGGAAGAGCAAAAGAGAGCATGGAACAATTAGGGAGAAGAGAGGGGGAGTCCCCGAACATGGGGAGAGAAAAAGCTCACTCTCCCATTAATGGGGAGCTGCAAATTGAAGGCATGCTCAGCCCTCTCCACCTCTAAGAAGCTCAGCTCACTCATTCTATAAATACTCCTCCCTTGCCATTCATGCATTCCTTTGTTCATTGTTGCTAAGTTAGAATCTGGAAATTGAGAGAGAGTTGTGAGAGTTGGAGTACGAGTGGTTTGAAGGAAGAAGAAGAAGGGGTGTAGCAGCTGAGTACCAATCCCATTTTCGTCCTCGAAGTTGCTTCAAGAGGTTAGTGTCATGGAGCCTAGCTCACTTTCCTTGTTGCTTCAATTTTTCAGTTTGATATTGATTGTTCTGTGGAGGTTTATATTGCTGGAAATGTTGAGTTAGTTCATAAGCATATATGAATGTTGTTAACCTTGTAAAACCTTGTTAATAATCAATGAAAGTGGAACAATGAATGAGATTCAAAACCTATGCATAAGGAATCAAGAATGGACATTAATGGACTGTTGGACATTGTGGACTGTTTTGGACAGTTTAGGTAGTTTGATGAAAATTTAGTTTATGGTTGGTTGTGTACTTGTTTGTGTATGCCTATAACGTGTTATGAAGTTTTGGGTAATGATTTCATTTGGAAATCTGGACTAGAGTATAATTAAACTCTACTCCAATGTGAGTTTGTAAGCCATGCCCACCAACTATTTGGTTTAATGTCAAAGAGAATGATTTCTCTAAAGATCATAAGAACTAGTTATGATTAATTGTTGAAATGATGTTATAATGCATGGTGGAGTAATAGAAACATGTTTTTAAGTCATGTGTATTGGTTGTATAAGGTTTATGAAGCAAAGAGGGAGAAATCGAATTTTTGTGCTAAGTTTCTGCAGAAGCAGGAAACTTTAAACTCCCTGGATGCAGAGTGGCGCGGCCGCGCCACTCCCAAGCTTAAAACCAGCGCGGCCGCGCTGGTCTACAGAAGCGATAAGTTGTGCTGCTTTGTCTTATTGATTTGATGCATGTTTACATAGACCTAGCATGTTATAAATACCCCAAAGCATATGTATGGCATGTTAGTATAATGTTAGAATGACCCCAAGCATCTAGAGGTTGGTAGAGTAAGAAATAAACTAGAAATTTGCTACAGGAAAAAGCAGCGCGGCCGCGCTACTCCCAGGCCAAAAAGCAGCGCGGTCGCGCCGTGCTGCAGAGTCGCCAAGTTGTTTCTTTTGAGAACTGAAGCTTGAGGCAAGTGTATATGAGCCTCTTAAGCAGTAATACATGAAGCATGCTATTAATTAGTTAACCAAGCATGAAACGACTTAGGTAAGCGTAGTGGCAATCAATGTTCGTAATGATTATAATGTGTTGATTAATGTAAGCATATGTTTGGTGTTTATTGTGAGACTAATTGGTATTTGAATATGCGTTTAAATGCGTAGGACCTATTTGAGGACGATTAACGTCAAATAGTAGCAGCGCTTAAGGCAAGTTCTTCTTTAATCCTTGTCTAACCCTTGTGTTGGTCAAGTTCTCTAACTCCATTCATTTACTATATTGAATGCAAGTTCTTCTTTAACCCTTGTCTAACCCTTGTATTGGTCAAGTTCTCTAACTCCATTCATTTACTATATTGAATGCAAGTTCTTCTTTAACCCTTGTCTAACCCTTGTGTTGGGCAAGTTCTCTAACTTCATTCATTTACTATATTGAATGCAAGTTTCTTATCTTATACAAAAGACGTATATTGTGCAGATTTTCTAATTCTTGTTTAAGTTGGTATTGCACAAATGTTCTATATTTTCCTAAAGCACACCAATGTGGTGTATTGAGCAAGTTTTCTAATCCTTGTCTAATCCTCGTGCTAGGCAAGCTTATCAACTTTATTCGATTATATTCTTACGAATGCTATTTAATGTTCAAAGTTCATATTTGCGCAATACATATATTATTGTGTGAATTCCATACTTATGCAAATCTTTCATATTTGCACAAGCGTTCAAGATGTGTTATTGACATAAACTGTTAAAGCTTTTAAGTTCACATTATGCATGAACTGTTTACGAAGAGTGTCAATGCCATTTGATTCGGCTAGACAAGTGTCCATGATTTAGAAAGCTATCCAAACCAATTGTTTTGGTGCGGATTCTTTGCAGAGATGAACAACCCTCATAGTAGGGAAAAATATATTTTTAGTCGGGGAACCGACACGCGCGTAAGTAGAACGTTTGAGGTTTATGCATAACGCCGGGTATTTTAGGCTGATCACCTATTGTGCCTGTATTTGTTGTTTGGAGTTAATAATGTAATACTGTTAATTCTAATAAAAGGTAAGTGCCATGGTGGCCACTCAGTAATTCCTGCAATTGAAACAATTTGAAATCCTTGAATTCATTTGATATTCATCCAGTCCATAGTGACTCATCAGTAATAGTAAAGATTTGTATTAAAACTTGAGAAGTCTTACTTTTGATCATGCATTATCTTTATTATTATACTTGATGGGTAAACTTGTTGCTCACCCTTGCTTTCCTTAAAACATTTCAGTGGTTACCCATAGAGGCGAGAGATCGAGAAAGAATAAAGGCAAAGGCAAAGCTACGGATTAGCTTTGTCCTACTATGTTATGATTATGCTATGTTTTAAGACTCGTTTAGAGATTATGTATTAAATTATGTCGTGTATTCAGACTTATGTATTAGTCATTGTGTAAGTTGTTATGTCAGGTATTTGTATTGGTATTGAGACTTGGGGCGAGAGTATTTATGTTATATCAATGTAAATATTTCTATTATTCCGCAATCAGTTGTTAATAGTATATGTATGAGTTGCATAGTGATGCACCAGATTTGAGGTTAAGGTAACCCGGATTTGGGGGCGTCACAGGTTGGTATCAGAGCCATAGGTTATAAACCTTAGGAAATAGAGAGTCCTTAGGCTATAACCTTGGAGAACATAGAGAAATAGAAAGCAATAAAACTCATGGAGAGTTTACGTGATATAGACTTCGATTAGAAAGTTAGTAGTGTCGTGAAATGTATTTTCATTCCATGTAATGGATTTATATTTTGTTAAGAGATACTAATAGGTTTTGTTTGTTTTGTCTTGTGTTTGTAGTATGCCAGAGATGGGCGAGCCAAGCAGAATTATGAAGGAAGAGCCACGTGACATCCATGTGGTGTTCGAGTCACCCCTTATAGTTGAGCCTATTACGGCAGTATCCCCAGCCAAAGAGGATTATGTGATGGAGTCTGATCCGGAGGAAGACCCAGAGGAGGACTTCGAGGAAGACCCTGTAGGCAGTGATTCCTTAGATGAACCAGGAGAGGTGCCCCATGATGGTACCACATATGAAGATGATCTGTTAGGGGAGTATGCTGATCGCATCATCGAGCTAGAGGATACAGTTCGAGAGTTGGAGCAGGAAGCTCAGGGACGACATGAGGTCTCTTTGCAGTTAGGGGCTATGGTCTACCGTCTCATGGCAAGGAATGTAGAACTAGTAGGAAATCTAGAGCAGTCCGAGCAGCGGGCAGGGAGCCTACAGGTGGAGAAGGAGGCTCTGCGAGCCCAGCTAGAGGTAGAGGTTGTTAGGTTTGTATAACGCGAACATGCAATCAAATTACATTAATAGTGCGGAAGCGCGATAAAATCAGATTTTAAAATTTTATACAAACCATCACCGTGATCTTTCTTTATGCACAATTATTAATTAAACGAAAGAGATGGAGAATAAGAATTATACCCTTGTAGAATTCTAGCTTCCTCAGGTACAAGTTCACCTCCAATTCCTTCGCGTTCTCCTTGAATTCCACCGATTAAATTCCTTCCTTTGATCAACGTTAGCCACCCAAGTGTTTGGCCTCTAGAGGTGATCCACCAAGGAATAATACTTGTTCAAGAAGATGGGTGTTGGCAAAACCCTAATTTCTATCTCTATAGAAATTGTAAGTACTCTCTACAATTCTTATGCAAGAGTGTGTAACCCTAATCTATGATAAGACTTCTCTTATTTATAGATGTAGGAAAACCCTTCCCTAAACTATTTAGGATTAGGGTTTCTATTCTAATTAAACTCCTTTAATTAAATTAAACTCCTAATCCAATTAGGAATTCATGTGAGAGTACTTCTATTAATTAATTCCCAATCCCTATTAGGAATTAAATAATAGTAATAGTAATAATAATAATAAGACTCCTCTTATTAATTTATATTTAATATTTCTAAAATATTAAATAATAAATATTAAGCTATTTAATTTATTCTATCTACATAGACTAAATTAAATACACTTAACTTATTATTACAATTATGCCATTTACTTCTTAAATAAATATTTTCCTTTTGCGGTGTGACCCTTTAGGTTCTCCATATTAAACTAGTTGTGAATAAATCAATTAGAACAATTCTAATCTTATTTAAATAAATAAATTAAACTATTTAATTCATTTAAATAAATAATATTTATTCTACAATAAGGGTAAGCCCCCTTAGCGATCAACGACTTTCCAGATAATATAGATTTCAACATTAATCATAAAAGAACCTTTCAGTGCATAGTTACCGTACAATTCAATCCTTCTACCATACAATGTCCCAATTAAATATAAGACATGGAATTACTGTCAAGTCTTATTTTATTTAATTATATGTATTTCAATTCTGAAATGCACAACTCTGATTAATGCAAATTAGAAACTCCTTTCTAATTTCATTCTGCTTTGGCCAAAGACTTCTGAGTCGTCATTTATTGAATCACATAGGACATTCTCTCCTTTTACTAGAAGTGGTAGATTCTTTGTTGATCATTCACCTATTTTCATGTACAACTTATTATACCCAATCATACCCTTTGATATACCCTAAAGGTCTTAAGGGAAATGTCAAAGTATAACTCATCATACACAAGATACTATGATGATCTCAAGTCCAAGGATCACTTGTACTACTATCACTAGAGGAATTCCTATTGACAGGCGAGTAAAACTCCATTAGGTATTCCTTAGCGAGCCACGTTCAGTGAACTTATTCTCTAATAAGCACCTACATACTTGCTTTAGTGTCTCCACACAAATGATTATGAGATCAATCATTCTCTTCATAAGAGCAAGCAACGTATGTACTAATCTATCCGCATTCACTAATCCCCTTTTTAGTAATCCATCGATTAGGAACAATTTAAGTTTGTGAGCTATCTAGAATTTAGATCTCATTAACATGATCCCCATCATGATTCTAAAAGCATTGCTCAAAACTATGGGTTTATCACATTTAATATAACAGCACCATGTAGATAATATAAAATGCCTTTAATAACCGAATAAGATTACAAAGTATATGCTACATCATATCAAATATGATTGGCTTGTGTGCATACTACTTTCAGAGGTAACTGACCGCATCCAAATTGAGGAACAGTGGGATGACGCCTTAGAGCGAGCTGATGACCTAGAAGGTGAAGTGAGAAGGAAGAGAAGGAAGATGAACCGGATGGGCTATGCATTCAGCACGGCTATTGCTAGATGGATAGATGGTGTCTGGCATTAC
This sequence comes from Aralia elata, assembly GCA_034770075.1. NCBI lineage: Eukaryota > Viridiplantae > Streptophyta > Magnoliopsida > Apiales > Araliaceae > Aralia > Aralia elata. Next base: position 22,725,217 of record CM068381.1, read on the forward strand.
CCGGCCGAGGAGGGGCAGACTCGCCACACTCTGAGTCGAGATCTGATGGTCCATATGGGACATTTGGAGTATAACAGCGCTGTGGAGCGCGGTATGCTTGGATAGACTAGTCAGTTATGTGTCTAGCAGTACATAATTTTGTATATGTAAATCCCAATCTTTTGTATTATGTGTGGGATAAGTTTTGTATACCCCAAGTCTTTATGCTTGACAGAGGGTACTATGTTAGTAAATTCCCATCTTTTGTGTATTAGGGGTGAATGGTGACATTCTTAGCGGTGTGCTATAGGACGATCACATATGATGTACTGGCTATTAACTTATTAATGAAACATTCTTATTAAATGTGTTGTTTAATTGTTGCAATGCTTGGTAGATATTTACGTGGTATAGTGATCTAGTAACAGTAAGTTTTATTCCATTAAACAGAAGATGCCACCGCGTAGAATACCCGTTCAACGAACCCCTCAAGGGTCAGTGCATAATGAAGGAGGCCAAGCAGACCCCATACAATGGCTAGCAGACCTACTTGAGGGAGTGTTCCAAGGCAAGAATGCAGGACCCAGAAACCTAATTCCCCCAACTGCCCCGATAGCAAATTTTAAAGACTTCAAAAGTGTGGGACCCCCAGAGTTCAAAGGGACAACTGACCCGATAGAGGCCCAGTATTGGGTTAAAGAAACCGAGAAGGATTTTACCATTGAACGCGTGGGAGAGGACCAGAAGACTGCATTCGCCACCTATATGATGAAGGGAGAGGCGAACTATTGGTGGGAAGCCAATCAACAACGGGCCGGAGAAGGTGTAGTACCGTGGGAAAAATTCAAGGAACTGTTCTTCGAGAATTACTTCCCGAAGAGCATGAAGAGTCGGATGGAAGTGAAATTCCTGGAACTTAAGCAAGGGGATATGACGGTTGCATAATACGCTGCCAAATTTAATGAACTCACACGCTTTGCGCCACACCAAGTGGATACGGAAGAGCGGAAGGCACAACCGTTCGAACAAGGGCTGAAGCCATGGGTGTACAGTAAGGTGTCGGTGCTCCAAATCGAGACCTTTAATGCACTCCTAGAAAAGGCCATCATAGCTGAGGGTGGAGGTGAGGCCTTGAGTCAATATAACAGGGAAAGGAAGAATAAGAAAAACGGAGGCGACCATCGTGGAGGAAGCAACTTGGGGAAGAGAAAGTGGGATAACAGTAACAATAGTACAAGCAATAATCCGACCAGAAGCAATCAGGGAGGATTCAAAAGGAGAATCGAGGCATGTTCAAAATGTGGGAAAAATCACCTGGGAGAATGTTGGAAGGGACGCAGTATCTGTTATAACTGCGGCCAGGAGGGACATATAACACCAAAATGCCCAAATCCGAAGAAAATCCGTGGATGTTTCGCTTGTGGATCGGTCGACCACCAGATCAAGGACTGCCCCCAAAAAGGAAGTAGCGGGGGAAATGGCTACAAAGGGGGAAGCAACAAGCCAGCGACTGGTGGGCCTGTTCCGCCTAGTCGACCAACTGCTAGGACATTCAACATGACGGCCCAGGATGCCATAGCTTCAAGGGACGTGGTGTCAGGTATTATCCCGATCAATGATATAAATGCTTACGTATTATTTGATTCGGGTGCTACTTATTCGTTTGTATCTGAGGAATTTGCTAGTCGATTGAATTTACCCCAAGAACGACTAGATAATCCCTTGAGCGTAGAAATTGCTAACGAGGAGGTAATTCTCGTAGAATTCATATACCGTTATTGTGATGCAGTAATTAGGGGTCATAACCTAAAGGTAGATTTGATCCCGATTAAATTAGGAGAGTTTGATGTAATACTGGGAATGGATTGGTTGTATAACCATGCAGCAATAATTGACTGTCAGAAGAAAAGTGTGAACCTTCGGACCTCGAACCGGTCAAGGGTAGTATTTAATGGTAGCACGTCGCTTAGACGATCGTGTTGTCTTACGATGATGCAGGCCAAGAAGTTACTAAGAAAAGGGTGCGTAGGCTATTTAGCCTATATTATAGACACAAAGAAGGAGGGAGTAGAAATAACAGATATACCGATAGTGATGGACTTTCCAGATGTGTTTCCAAGCAATTTACCCGGTCTACCGCCAGACAGGGAAATTGAGTTTGCAATAGATTTAGCGCCAGGGACGACACCGATTTTGAAAGCCCCGTATCGCATGGCGCCAGTGGAAATAAAGGAATTGTTGATCCAACTTCAAGAATTGTTGGACAATGGGTATATTCAACCAAGTGTGTCTCCATGGGGAGCACCAGTTTTGTTTGTCAAGAAGAAGGACGGAACGATGAGGCTTTGTATCGACTACCGAGAGTTGAACAAGGCAACGATCAAGAACAAGTATCCATTGCCAAGAATCGACGATCTTTTCGATCAACTTCAAGGAGCTAGGCATTTCTCGAAGATAGATTTGAGGACCGGATATCACCAGTTGAAGGTGAGGAAGGAGGATGTGCCAAAGACTGCGTTTCGAACGAGGTATGGGCACTATGAATTTTTGGTTATGTCTTTCGGTCTGATGAACGTGCCAGCAGCATTTATGGATTTGATGAATCGAATTCTCAAGCCATACTTAGACAAGTTTGTGGTAGTTTTCATCGACGACATCCTAATCTATTCAAAGACCGAAGAGGAGCACGCCGACCATCTAAAGGCGATACTAGAAACGCTGAGGAGAGAGAAGTTGTACGCAAAGTTTTCCAAATGCGAATTCTTGATGGAAAGGGTACAATTTCTAGGGCATGTGATAGACAAAGATGAGATCTCAGTGGATCCTGTGAAAGTGGAAGCAGTGAGTAACTGGGATCAATCGAGAACGCCAACGGAAGTACGGGGTTTCTTAGGGTTAGCCGGGTACTATCGACGATTTATCCAGGACTTTTCTAAGATGGCAACCCCGTTAACTAATCTAACGAGGAAGACTGTGAAGTTTGTGTGGACGGAGAAGTGTGAGAAAAGTTTTACAGAGTTGAAGAAGAGATTGAGCGAGGCACCTGTGTTATCCCTACCGGATGATACAGGGGGTTTTGTAGTGTATAGTGATGCGTCACACCGAGGTCTTGGTTGTGTTCTTATGCAACATGACAAGGTCATTGCGTATGCGTCACGTCAATTAAAGGACTATGAAAAGCGATACCCTACCCACGACTTGGAGCTAGCCGCGGTAGTTTTTGCCCTGAAGATTTGGAGGCACTATCTTTATGGGGAGAAATGTTAGATATATACGGACCACAAAAGTCTGAAGTATATCTTCACACAGAAAGAGCTCAATATGCGACAAAGGAGGTGGTTGGAATTAATCAAAGATTACGACTGCGAAATTCTTTATCACCCGGGGAAGGCAAACGTGGTAGCAGATGCGTTGAGTAGAAAAGGAAGGGAGAGCTTGTTCAGGCTGACAACACAGGAGGAGCTAGTGAAGGAAATGATGCGACTAGAGATAGAAGTGAAAAGTCTGGGAATGGCAGTGGAGCGTTTATTCGTAATGGAAGCTCGTCCGACATTACTAGAAAAAGTAAAGGAGGCACAAAGAAATGATGAGGAATGTGAGAAGGTAAAGGAAAGAGTAGCAGAAAATGATGGAGAAAAGTTCAGATTGGATAAAGATGGTATCTTGCGATTTGAAGAACGTGTGTGGGTGCCAGCCGTGACCGAACTAAGAGAGGCAATCTTGCATGAGGCACATAACTCACCATATTCTGTTCACCCAGAAAACACAAAAATGTACAGGGATCTTCGTCAACATTTTTGGTGGCCAAATTTGAAGCAAGGGGTGGCAGAGTGCGTCAGTAAGTGTCTCACCTGCCAACGAGTCAAGGCAGAGCATCAGAGACCGAGTGGACTACTTCAACCACTTAAGATACTAGAATGGAAATGGGAGCACATTACGATGGATTTCGTAGTGGGACTTCCAAGCACACAGAAGGGCTATGATGCAATTTGGGTTATTGTGGACCGATTGACAAAGTCAGCCCACTTTCTACCAATAAGGATCCGATTCAATTTAAATCAGTTAGCAAGGTTGTATATAAAGGAAGTTGTTTCGAGACATGGAGTGCCGGTGTCAATCGTTTCTGATCGAGATCCGCGCTTCACGTCAAATTTTTGGAAGAGTTTGCAAGAAAGAATGGGGACACAGCTGAGGCTACGTACTGCTTATCATCCTCAAACTGACGGACAGAGTGAGCGGACAATACAAACGTTGGAGGACATGCTTAGAGCTTGTGTGATGGATTTCAAGGGAAATTGGGATGACCACTTACCCCTCGTGGAATTCGCTTATAATAATAGTTATCACGCAAGTATCGGTATGCCGCCGTACGAAGCTCTCTACGGAAGAAAGTGCAGAACACCGTTATGTTGGGATGAAGTCGGGGAGAGACGACTGTTGGGACCAAAACTAGTTCAGCAAACGGCAGATATTATTGGGACAATAAGAGCCAGATTGGTAGCAGCCCAAGATTGGCAGAAGAAATACGCAGATTTGCACCGTCAAAGCCGAGAGTTTGAAAGTGGTAGTTTTGTGTTTTTGAAGGTATCTCCCTGGAAGGGAAAGATCCGATTTGGCAAGAAAGGGAAGTTGAGCCCGAGGTTCGTAGGACCGTTTGAAGTCTTGAGAAGGGTAGGCGAAGTGGCGTACGAGGTAGCTTTACCTCCCGAGTTGGAGCATATCCATAATGTGTTCCATGTCTCAGTGCTACGACCATACAAGCCCGATTACAAGCACGTTATATCCTATGAGCCTGTCCAGATCGAGAAGGATCTCACGTACGAGGAAATTCCTATTCAGATAACTGATAGGAAGGAGCAAGTATTAAGGAATAAAGTCATACCATCAGTGAAGGTAGTTTGGCGAAACCACAATGTCGAGGAGGCTACGTGGGAGTTAGAGGATAAAATGAAGAAGAATTATCCCCATCTTTTTGCTTAGTTGTAATTTTGGGGACAGAATTCTTACAAGGAGGGGAGGATGTAACGACCGCGAATTTTGCATGGCTTTGTAATATACGCTTATGATTATTATTTAATGAATGAATTTTTATTAATATTATTTTATGTGATGTGATTAAAGGTTATGTAATAACCTAGATTATGTGTTTGCAATGATATTAAGTGTTGTTATTTGATAGGACTTATTAAAATGATTTCGGAGAAATATCGTTAAAATTCTATTCGCGGGTTACTATTCGCGTGGGCAGTATTCGCCCCGAAAATGTCTTTTTCGTTTATTTCGAATTTTCTAATTTTTGTCATGGTGTTAATGTGATGGATTAATAATCCAAGTGTTGGATTTTATTTTAGCTAAATTGGGATTTAATTAAAAGCCCCAAATTACTTAATGGTGGCCCAAACCCATGATCCATGACCCGCGACCCGACCCATGACCCAACCCATGACCCATGAGGGAAATGGGTTAAATCATCAGCTGCAATTGAATGGAGAAGGAGTATACGGGTGGAAGAATGGGAGGAGAAGGAACAAGGAGAATCAAGAACATTTGGGAAGAGCAAAAGAGAGCATGGAACAATTAGGGAGAAGAGAGGGGGAGTCCCCGAACATGGGGAGAGCAAAAGCTGAAAGTAGTATGCACACAAGCCAATCATATTTGATATGATGTAGCATATACTTTATAATCTTATTCGTTTGTTAAAGGCATTTTACTTTATCTACATGGTGCTGTTATATTAAATGTGATAAACCCAGAGTTTTGAGCAATGTTTTTAGAATCATGATTGTGATCATGCTAATGAGATCTAAATTCTAGATAGCTCACAAACTAAAATTGTTCCTAATCGTTGGATTACTAAAAAGGGGATTAGTGAATCCGGATAGATTAGTACATACGTTGCTTGCTTTTATGAAAAGGATGATTGATCTCAAAATCATTTGTGTGGAGACACTAAAGCAAGTATGTAGGTGCTTATTAGAGAATAAGTTCACTGAACGTGGCTCGCTAAGGAATACCTAATGGAGTTTTACTCGCCTGTCAATAGGAATTCCTCTAGTGATAGTAGTACAAGTGATCCTTGGACTTGAGATCATCATAGTATCTTGTGTATGATGAGTTATACTTTGACATGTCCCTTAAGACCTTTAAGGTATATCAAAGGGTATGATTGGGTATAATAAGTTATACATGGAGATAGGTGAATGATCAACAAAGAATCTACCACTTCTAGTAAAAGGAGTGAATGTCCTATGTGATTTGATAAATGACAACTCAGAAGTCTTTGGCCAAAGCAGAATGAAATTAGAAATGAGTTTCTAATTTGCATTATCAGAGTTGTGCATTTGAGAATCGAAATACATATAATTAAATAAAATAAGACTTGACAGTAATTCCATGTCTTATATTTAATTGGGACATTGTATGGTAGAAAGATTGAATTGTACGGTAACTATTTACTGAAAGGTTCTTTATAATTAATGTTGAAATCTATATTATCTGGAAAGTCGTTGATCGCTAAGGGGGATTACCCTTATTGTAGAATAAATATTATTTATTTAAATGAATTAAATAGTTTAATTTATTTATTTAAATAAAATTAGAATTGTTCTAATTGATTTATTCACAACCGGTTTAATATGGAGAACCTAAAGGGTCACACCGCAAAAGAAAAATATTTATTTAAGAAGTAAATGGCATAATCGTAATAATAAGTTAAGTGTATTTAATTTAATCTATGGAGATAGAATAAATTAAATAGCTTAATATTTATTATTTAATATTTTGGAAATATTAAATATAAATTAATAAGAGGAGTCTTATTATTATTATTACTATTACTATTACTATTATTTAATTCCTAATAGAGATTGAGAATTAATTAATAGAAGTACTCTCACATGAATTCCTAATTGGATTAGGAGTTTAATTTAATTAAAGGAGTTTAATTAGAATAGAAACCCTAATCCTAAATAGTTTAGGGAAGGGTTTTCCTACATCTATAAATAAGAGAAGTCTTATCATAGATTAGGGTTACACACTCTTGCATAAGAATTGTAGAGAGTACTTACAATTTCTATAGAGATAGAAACTAGGGTTTTGCCAACACCCATCTTCTTGAACAAGTATTATTCCTTGGTGGATCACCTCTAGAGGCCAAACACTTGGGTGGCTAACGTTGATCAAAGGAAGGAATTTAATCGGCGGAATTCAAAGAGAAGGAGGTAAACTTGTACCTGAGGAAGCTAGAATTCTACAAGGGTATAATTCTTATTCTCCATCTCTTTCGTTTAATTAATAATTGTGCATAAAGAAAGATCATGGTGATGGTTTGTATAAAATTTTAAAATCTAATTTTATCGCGCTTCCGCACTATTTATGTAATTTGAATGCATATTCGCGCTATGTACAAACCTAACAGTGGTATCAAGAGCCAAACTTTATGCGAATTATTAATTGTTTTGATTCTGTATATACATTGATATGTGTTTAGAACAATTTAATTGGACATAATTGTTTGTGTAAAATTTATTTTATTTATTTTGATTTTATTTATTTTCAATTAAGATAAAAGGTTTATTTTGAATTGGAATATAATTAAAATTAAAAGTTTTATTTGAACTTGGAATTGGATTCTACGTTAACTAGAATAAAGGAGTTTATTCATATATGGAATAGGATTCCATGTTTCCTAGAATAAAGGAGTTTATTCACATATGGAATATGATTCCATGTTTCCTAGAATAAAGGAGTTTATTCACATATGGAATATGATTCCATGTTTCCTAGAATAAAGGAGTTTATTCACATATGGAATAGGATTCCATGTTTCCTTAAAAAATAAAGATGTTTATTTTGATAAGGAATAGGATTCAACATATTTTATTTTCCAACAATTTTAAGTTAAAAATAAAGGTGTTTATTTTAAACTTGAAATTGGTTTCCATATTAATTAAAATAAAGGAGTTTATTTTGATTTGGAATTTGATTAAAAATAAAGGAGTTTATTTTTATTCAAAAAAATTGGATAAATTAAAATAAAAGAGTTTATTTTGATTTGGAATATGATTAAAATAAAGAAGTTTATTTTAATTGAAATTGGATTTCATGATAACTAATTAGAGTTGGAATTGGATTCCATGATAACTAATTGGAGTTGAAATTGAATTTTATACCAACTAATATTGCCCATTAAATGATATCAATGCATATATGGAATGATTTTATTATTCATGGGATGAATGTTATTTATTGATACATATAGAGATATGTATGATAATAAATAGGGATTGATTATAGACTATTGATCAATGTGTGATTGAATTTATTTTAGTGGATGCTTGAATGTATGGGTTTTTATAAATGGGGTCTGCGTACCTCGTCTTCTCTAATTTTTTCTTAATGTAAATTCTATCTCCCTCCTATGTACTTCCCCTTGACTGCTGATCAAGGTTTCTATTTATTGTAAATAGTTTTTGTAATATGACTAGTTAGAATTAATTTTGAAGAATTGTAGACAAAGGAGCAAGGAGTGTTTGAAGACCCGTTTGTAATGGAACTCGGGTTTAAATATAATAGTTATATTTAAATTTAATTCTTGCACCCTAAGTTTGACCTTTTGGTTCACTTGGTGGCTCTAGTGAACCAAACTAGAATAAAAGTCCATAATCAATTCGGGTAGAATATAGTATTCTATATGTGCATGCTTACTATGTATATATTATATATTATACAACATGCTTCGCATGTTTAATAATATGACGCGTATTTTATATATATATGTGCATGCGCGCTAAACAAGATGAGATAAATAATAATAAACCCCTCAAAGAAATTATATTAAGTCTTAAGCGTTCAAAGATATTAGGAATATCGAACGTCGCCTTCTAGGATGCTAAAACAATAGAGTATTAAATATTTAATATGAGTTTGTTGTGCACACACAAGGCGAGTATTAAATATTTAAGATGTTGTTTTATCACATTTGATGCTTATAAATAGACTGAACGATGCTGTTTTGTTGTGCACACACAAGGACAGTGTTTTTCTTTCGAATATATGGAAGTGCTAGGTTGGACTTAACTTAGATTATTTTAGTCCGGATGTGCACACACTTGACCATTATAATCTAAGAGGCAAAATACAAGGAGTTACATAGTGATGTAATTGACAATAGTTGTCTACCTATTTATTTATATATAGTTTGTTGTGCACACACAAGGCTATATACATTTGAAATGGGATCCTAATTCTCGCTAACAAATCTTTAATTAGATTTGCCGAACTATATAATGGGGGTAATATAGTTTGATGAAAAGTGAGAGATACCAATTTAAAATAAAGACCTAATTTATTTTGATAAATAATTAAAAAATGAATGTATGCTGAAATGTTGTTAAATTACAAATTCATTTATAGAATTTCACAATGTCTAATTTACTATCACTGCGAATCATATTAGATGCTAATTAACTGGACCAAATAACACGGAATAGTTAATGAATTTGAGAATAGTTCTCAAGGCTGAAAAGCTATCTTATGTCCTTAATATGCCTATCCTTGCAATGGTTGCAGACAATGCCTCTGAGGAAGAGATTGCTACTTTTAGAAAGTAGTAAGATGATGCACAGTTGGCTCAATGCATCATGCTCGCATCCATGAGTAACGAGCTTCAGCGTCAGCATGAAACTATGGATGCTCCTACTATACTCCTGCACCTTCAAGGAGTTGAAGGGTGAGGAAAGTAGGACTATTAGATATCAGATATCTAAGGAGCTCTTCCGATCTAGAATGACCGATGACACTACAGTATAGACAAATGTCCTAAAATGATCAATATGATTGAACAATTGGGACAACTGGGTTTTAATGGATGGAGAGTTGATCCAAGATTTGATCTTGCAATCACTTCCGGACTCTTTCTCACAAATTGTTGTGAATTTCCACATGAACAAGCTATATGTCAGCCTTCCTGAGTTGCTTAAACATGTTGAAAACTGTAAAGAGTCACTTTCCAACCAAGAAAGACCAAGTCTTACTGGTAGATGATTCTTCCAGGAAGTGGAAGAGGGCCAAAGGATCTTCTTAAAAGAAGAACAATTCAAAGAAGGTAAATGGAAGGGCAAAAATAAAGGACAATAAGAACAAGACTGATGCAGATAGCAAAGGAGTTTGCTTCCACCGCAATAAGCCTGGATACTAAAATTAAAACTATAGGGTAACCAGAAGAAGCTTAGTGAAGCTTCGGTTACAAATATGGGTTTGTTCATGATTGAAATAAAATTTTCTATAAGTCAAGGTTCTACTTGGGTATTAGATATCGGCTGTAGTTCTCACGTATGCAATCCAATGCAGAGACTAAGCAGAAGTAGAAAGCTAAACAAAGAATAAGTAATCTTACGCGTGGAGAATGAAGCAATGGTTGCTGCATTAACCGTAGGAAGTTATAGTTTAGCATTGCCTACGGGAAAGTCTATTAAGTTAATAAGTTGTTATTATGTTCCAGTTCTCTTTAGAAACATTATTACTTCCGTTGTTGGACAAGGAAGGTTCTGGTATTATATTTAAGAACAATTGTTGTTCTATTTATAATGATAATGTTTTGTTTGAAACTGGAAGATTACTTGATAGACTTTGTATGCTTGACTTACATGAAAGTTATTTTTCAAATTGAACAAACTAGTAAAAGAAAAGGGGGTGGTCATTCAAAGAGTTGAATGTGTGTATTTGATGAAATACAAGTCTGAATCATTTGAAATGTTCAAAGAATTCAGAAGTGAAACATATTGACAGAGTATTAAGATTCTTTGATCAGATCGAGGAAAGAATACTTGTACAATGAGTTTCTAGATCATCTCAAAATGGTATTTTCTCATAATGGACACTTCCTGATACGCAATAATTGATTGGTGTATCTAAAAGGAGAAATTGTACCTTGTTGGACATGGTGCAGTCCATAATGATTTTTACCGACATTCTAGTATCCATCTGGGGTATGCCCTAGAAACGGTTGCATATCTACAAAATAAGTTAACCTCAAAAATCTGGCCCCAAGACTCCATAAAGTTATGGATAGGGAGGATTCCTAATCTTAAGTATGTTAAGATAAGGGTTGTCCAGCTTATGTGAAAAGGTTTCAAAGATAAGTTTGGGACAAAATTTGACAAGTGCAGATTTGTGGGATATCCTAAAGAAAGTTTAGCGTATTATTACTATAATCCTACACGCTGCCTTCTTAGATAAAGGTGTTTATCATTGAAGGAGCTAGTGGGAGGGTAGTAGATCTTGAAGGAGTTCAAGAACCCCAAAGCACTTTAAGTCGAACCGAGGAACCTGTAGATAGACCTATTGTACCACAACCGAATCGTAAATCTGGAAGAGTACCGAAGATACCTGAGAGGTATGGATTCATCATAGAGGATGATGATGAGGTACGCATCATAAATGATGATGATCCAGTTATATACGATGAGGCTATGAGTAGAAGACACTCAGAGAAATGGCAGATGGCCATGAAATCCGAAATGTGAGAACCAAGTATAAACTCTGGTTACTCCACAAAAGGGCATAGTGCCTAGAGTGTGAATATGGGTCTTTAAGAGAAAGACTGGGGCAAATGGCAAGGTGGAGACCTATAAAACCAGACCTGTTTAAAAGGTTTCAAATAAAGTCAAGGAGTTGACTGTGATAAAACCTTATTACTGGGTAATGCTCAAGTCCATTTGGATTTTGCTTGTGATTGCAGCTTATTACGAAATCTGGCAAAAATGGATGTGGAGACACCCTTCCTCAATGAAGACTTGAGGAGAATGTATGTATGATACAGCCAGAGGAATTTGTTTCAAAGGTTGAAGCAAATCGTGTTTTAAGCTACAATGATCCATTGATGGATTGAAGCAAGCTTCTCAAAGATGGAACATTCATTTTGATGAGACAATCAAAAGAGTTTGATTTTATCAAAAACGGGAATGAACCTAGTGTATACAAAAGGGTCAGTGGGAGCGCTGTGACATTCTTGGTATTATATGTTGATATACTACTGACAAGGAATAACACACCAATGCTACAATCAGTAAAGATAAAATTGTCTAAACATTCCTCCATGAATGACTTGGGAGGAGCATCCTATAAATTGGGGATATAAGTCTATATAGATAGATTTAAAAAGATGTTCGGCTTGACCCAAGGAACGTATATTCATTTGATGCTAAAGGCGTTTAGCATGGCAAACTCCAAGAGAGGTCTCATGATGATGAGCCATGGAGAGAATCTCTCTAAAATTGTCTCCAATTAAAAGAGAGATCGCATGAGTTACTATCATGCATGCAATGAATATACTAGGCTTGATGTTGATCAGTCATATTCTAGAGAAGATCACTGTAAGACAGTGATAAACATCTTTAAGTACTAAACCGGTATTGAAGATGTAATCATAATTCATGGTAGGTCCGAATTAAAACTAGAGGGCTAAACAGACTCAAGTTTTTTCAGACTGACCAAGACGATAACAAATCCACTTTAAGGTAAATCGTTACCTTGAAAGGTGGTGCAGTGAATTGGAAAAGTTCCAAACAGCAAAGAGTTGCTGGTTTAATGACAAAGACAAAGTATATAGCTGTAAATGAAGCTGCAAGTTGATTGTTTGGATGAAAAGTTCATTACAGAACTAGGAATAGTTCCTAAGTCTCATCTTGGATTCAAACATGTGTTGCGGCACTTTCATTTGATTAGTAAAATCATTGAAAGAAGAAAAGTCACTATAGATATAGTGGACTCTCGAGAACAGCATTGCATATCCATCTACTGAAGCTTTATCCAACAGCAGAATAATCGTCACTTAGAGAAGAAGGGTATTAGATACCATGGCGATTGGCTTTAGTGCAAGTGGGAGATTGAAAGTAGTATGCACACAAGCCAATCATATTTGATATGATGTAGCATATACTTTATAATCTTATTCATTTGTTAAAGACATTTTACTTTATCTACATGGTGCTGTTATATTAAATGTGATAAACTCAGAGTTTTGAGCAATGTTTTTAGAATCATGATGGTGATCATGCTAATGAGATCTAAATTCTAGATAGCTCACAAACTAAAATTGTTCCTAATCGTTGGATTACTAAAAAGGGGATTAGTGAATCCGGATAGATTAGTACATACGTTGCTTACTCTTATGAAGAGGATGATTGATCTCAAAATCATTTGTGTGGAGACACTAAAGCAAGTATGTAGGTGCTTATTAGAGAATAAGTTCACTGAACGTGGCTCGCTAAGGAATACTGTCGACGCCGGTTTTTTTGTCCTTTCCGATTTTAGCCTTTTTGATTAGATGATTTTTTTGGAAAAGATCGGCACCTATGTCGACGGGGTTTTGAAATATTTGTTTTTTATGATGAGCCAATTAACCAGAGTCGCCAGTTGGTATACTTGAAATGGATGTACCAACTCATCCGAGTTTTCGTTTTTTTATAAATCGCTGGCTCATATGTGACTCCGAATTAATTGGTCTGCAAACCGAGATTCATAGAGTTCGGGGGCTTGCTTAAGCGAGGGGAAGGTGTTAGGCACCCCCCCGACTTCCGTGAAACACGGTTACCGCAACCTTGATACTGTCCTATCCTTTAATTCATGAAATGTGTATGTGTGCGTGTGTGTGTGTGTGTGCCTAATGAATGTTGCGGTGAGTTTTGTATAAAAAGGAATTCTTTTTGGTGTTTTATGAAAGAGACGTGTTTTATTTTGAGAGTGCTTTAGAGTGTCCTTTGGCCTATTCGAGGAAGCTTCATTTCTTTATGAGGAAAGTTTGATTTTAATTGGCGAAAACTATGAGATTTTTTCATTAAGTGTTGTTTTGATAAAACATGAATTTATTAAACCTTAGCCAAAATAGGAATCGAGATTTATACGTTGCTATCGTAAATGATGGGCAATTTCTAAGATCTCTTTCGCCCTATGTATCAAGGTTTAGTACAACGGTTATTTCTTTTTTATGAAACCATTTTTGCGACATTTGGAAACAACTTTTCTTTAGCTTTCTCGTAAAATAGGACTCGACTTTCATTAGCATTTCCAATTCTTAGCCTCATGATGCTAATATCCTACTTTGATTGATTTTAGAAAAATCTTTATTGTTTTGGCTTTGAAATCTTTTGTTTGGTGTTGCAAATCAAATTAAATATCAAAATGCGTAGGGGGTATTCACGGGCATGTGAGCCATCAAAATATCCCCGAACGCCAACAATCACATATTTCACTATCACGGGGCCTTAAATCCGATTCTCGCCTTAGCGTCGTTTTAAGGCCCGACGATTACATGTTACAAAAACGAGCACCTTGAATCTATTACATATATCAAAACGTCCATCATCGGATTTGGATCACGGGGTCGCGTTCCTAGGCTCACACCCGAGATTACTACATGCCCACAAAATGAATACTATGAAACTAACCAACACGGATTTGCCTAATACACCATGATATCCGAAAATGATAATCTAAATAAATTACTCCCAATAAATCACCATAAACAAGTTAGAGATTTCACCAATTGGATATCCTCGAGTTATTAGGAAGAATTTTGTTCCGATGGAACCCTCACTAATAATCCCTAATCCATTATCTCACTATAAATTTCATGAAAACTACATTTAATTTGACCAAATAATATGATATGAATTGCTATAACAAAAGGAATTTTCACCTTGCAAATGATCTCAAATGGATGTAAACTTGTGTATTTGAATAGGATAAGAAGTATATTTGATACACTCAAAATCAAAAGAGTATAAATCTTCTCTTTTTTCTCTCTTTTCTTCCTATTTTGTTGCAAAACTTAGCTATTTTCCTCTCAATTCCCGTGCTTTTTGCTGCTGCTGAATTTTTCTTCTTTTCAAAATTTTCCAAGTCTCTCACCCCTTGTATGCTGCAACGAAAATGAGCTGAAATAGGCTGGCCAGAGAATCTGCGGCTGGCTGGCCGCCTGCCTTCCACTCACCTGATTTCGAGTTCCGTGTTTCGAGTTCCGTGTTTTCAAAAGGCGCACTATTTGGCCGCAGATCAATCCGCGGCTGGACGGTTTGACTTTCTTGATTTTCGTGCCATGCCTCGATTTTCATACTATAACGTCGGTTTTCGCTGACAGGCTCGTATTCTGCAGTCCGGGAATTTCCGGGAGACGTGCCACCTTATTCGGGAATGCCCGTTTCGGATGGCCTTATTGTCACGTCAGCTTTGGTCGCCAATCATTTCGGTGGTGTTGGACGTTCGCACTTGTGCCCATTCCTTCGCTCCCGCAAGCCGGTTCAATTGACGATTTTGCCCTCCTGTCATGGTTAGTACAGGGAACGCAAAAATTGGGTGTCTACAGCTTCTCCTCTTTATCATGTTTATGCAATGTTTAAATGAAATGAACAGGATAAAGAATAAACACTCGATGCATGAATGACAGTGCGCAAGGATGATAATACATACGTGATGCAACCCACATGACTTATGATGCAACGTAAGATGGAATGGATGCAAAACGTCCGTAAAAGGGTGTCAATGCAGATGATTATCTTGTCGGGGCCGGGTTTCGTCGCCGGTCACCCATCTCGTGGTCGCCGGTTATCGTCGCCAGTCGATTGTCTCGTCGGGGCCGGGTATCGTCGCCGGTCACCCATCTCGTAACCCCCGGGTATCGTCACCGGTTGGTTATCTTGTTGGAGCCGGTTTTCGTCGCCGGTCATCCACCTCGTAATCGCCGGTTATCGTCGCCGGTCGATTGTCTTGTCGGGGCCGGGTATCGTCGCCAGTCACCCATCTCGTAACCCCCGAGTATCGGCGCCGGTTGGTTATCTTGTCGGAGCTGGTTTTCGTCGCCGGTCATCCATCTCGCAATCACCAGTTATCGTCGCCGGTCGATTGTCTCGTCGGGGCCGGGTATCGTCGCCGGTCACCCATCTCGTAACCCCTGGGTATCGTCGCCGGTTGGTTATCTTGTTGGAGCCGATTTTCGTCGCCGGTCATCCATCTCGTAATCGCCGGTTATCGTCGCCGGTCGATTGTCTTATCGGGGCCGGGTATCATCGCCGGTCACCCATCTCGTAACCCCCGGGTATCGTCGCCGGTTGGTTATCTTGTCGGAGCCGGTTTTTATCGCCGGTCATCCATCTCGTAACCCCCGGGTATCGTCCCCGGTTGGTTATCTTGTCGGAGCCGGTTTTCGTCGCCGGTCATCCATCTCGTAATCGCCGGTTATCGTCGCCGGTCGATTGTCTCGTCGGGGCCGGGTATCGTCGCCGGTCACCCATCTCGTAATCGTCGGTTATCGTCGTCGGTCGATTGTCTCGTTGGGGCCGGGTATCGTCGCCGGTCACCCATCTCGTAATCGCCGGTTCTCGTCGCCGGTCGATCGTCTCGTCGGGGCCGGGTATTGACGCCGATCACCCATCTCGTAATTTATTTTCACCAAACACATCAAACGGCTGCAAGGGAACCAGGGGGACCCACCAGGGCCAGCCGCAGATGGATCTGCGGCCAAGATCAGGATTCTTAAGCGGCTCGCCACTTCCAGATCTGTCACTTTCAACTTCGTACCCCACATAGATTCTTGCGATTTTGCTCGTTTGCAAGGGCCTTTTGCCGAGTTTTCCAACCTTTCTGCATAAACTGCTCCGGTAGGATCGATCTACGCGCTACAGGTAACACTTTGACCGTTCACTTTTCAATTTCGTCAATGTTTTGCTATACATTTGGCTATTTACATGCTATAGATAGAAATGTATGCTTTACAATGTTATGCTATGTATTATCATATATACATGCTATGTATCAACTGTGTGAGTCCTATTTTATGCTCATGATGCGGTCCCACATACTTGTTGTTCCTTTTTTGAAAGAAAATCATGCATTATGGCCCTTTACATGCTGTAACTACACATATGAATGCAACTTTGATCTGTTTGAGGCTTGGATTGATGGAAAACATGTTTGGCTTATGCCTGGGATGTCCATTTTACAAACGAAACTCTGCCGAATTTTTTTTTTTTTCGTGCATATATAGTAAACATGCATCATGTTGCATTAGTTCTACGATGAGGATAGGAAATCGACATAATTCAAAAGAGAACTTACCTTCCTTTTCGACTGTTCTATTCCAGCCATGGATCCTGACACTCCCAGTAGCTCCACCACGTCTCGGACCTCGGGCGTTCGCCGTCGTAGGGCTGCACCTGCCCCTGCTCTTCCTCAGACCCGTCAGGCTCGTCGCTTGGCGGAGGCTGTCATTCGTCCCGATCACCCGGACGCTTAGGAGGCTGTTCCTCCGGAGGTTGCGGCAGAGGGGCCATCCTCCAGCACACCGGCCCCATCTCCTCACCGCGCCCCCTCTGGCGCCTCAGTGCAGATACCCGATCTATTGGGTCGGGATCTCAGTCGTCACCCCTCAGCATCTCTCGCGGCTAATGAGGTATATTCGATTCTGTTCTGATTTTACTCTTGATTTCCCAATTCCCCCTTTTTTATCTGGATTGACCCATTGGTGACTGCCACAGGTGCCCGAGTTTACTCAGCCGAGGGGTAACTGGTTCAACATTTACTCCCTCTACACGGCTTTGCACAGCGACTATCGGGCGGTGGTGGATTCTTGGGGCTTCCGTCATTTTTTCACTATCATCCCCCGTCAGTGCGCCTGGGGTTACATGAGGGCCTTATCCGAGCGGTGGTTCCATCAGACGCAGTCCCTTCATCTTCTTGACTACGAGGTTGTGCTGACCCCCTGCGATTGGAGGTACATCACGGGCATAGAGTTTACCGGGTCCCGCGTCCCTCTGGATCTCGACATTACTCCAGCGGAGGTCCGGGCTTTATTGGGCTTCGCTGCTGAGGACCGGGTCTTTAAGGCTCGCAACATTCGGTCCGGTGCTTTGGCTGTCGATGCTGTCGGGGGTCTATACGCACTGCCTATTCCAGCGGATCAGGGCACTCGGGACATTCTGCTACGGCGCTTGTTCCTGACCATTATGAGGGGTTGTTTCCTAGGGAACAACTCCTCCACCATTCATTTCAGCGTCGTAAGAGCTGTCAGAGACGTGGACCGGATCAGGGGGTCGTTCACCTTTGCTTATTTCCTCCACGGTCTGCGTCTACGTTCGGAGGGCCAGACAGATGCTTGGCTCGGATTCTATCACATCTTGCTGGTGAGGCTTCTCCTCCTCTCTTCTTACTGGATTTTCCTTCATTTATTTCTCTTTTTTGCATTTGTCGGTTATTTCATGCTTTTCACTGTTTCTGTTCGTAGTTCTGGGCCTACGAGCGTCTCCCATGCCTGAGGCCTGTCACTACTCTTGGCCTGGACACCTATCCCCGGGGCCGGCGATGGCATCATAGCACTTTGGAGGAGGTCTCGGTATCTGGTAGCTTTGCACACTACCGCATCCAGCTGGAGCTGATCACGGCTGCTGATGTCGTCTGGGTTCCCTACCTCTCCGAGCATCTGACTGTGGGGATGGGCATCCTTCTGGCCCGGAGTTCGAGCTTTCCACCCGTCGCCTCACTTTACAGAGTGTTGGAGGATGGGTGATGTACCTGGGGGAGCGCGCATTCAGATGCGTTACTGGAGAGATCCGTATCCCGCATTCCCTTCCTTTCACTACCTCCTGGCCGCTGGACTCTCAGCCTTCGGAGATCATGCTCGCAGGGGAGGACGACCAGATGCTTTCTACGGGTCCTAGTATGAGTGATGCTTTCCGTACCTGGTGGGTGCCCCGTACTATCGGTCCTCAGACCCGAGCCACTTTCTTTCTTGGAGACATGGTTCCTGGCTCGGTGATGATGACTGATTGGGCTACCTGCGTTCGGACTCCCACCCATGCCGAGCAGATTGCCACCTTGACCCGCCAGGTGGAGCAGCTGTCCTTATATCTTCGGGTGTTAGGCCGGACCCCAGAGGATGCTTATGCCTACGATCCTGACAGTGCGGGTTATGATGCAGGTCCGAGCTCATCTGATGCCACAGCACAACCATACATTCCTAACATGAACTTTGGGCCTTCGACTTCGACGACTCCGGGGGATCAGTTTGTGGATCCGACCTACTTAGATGACATTGACTTTGTTTAGATCATGATAGGATATGGCTTTTGTACCTGCACCTGTTTAGACTTCTTTTTCATTTTATGCACTATGTACTGAACTCATTTATTTATTTATGCACAGTTTTTATCTTTATGGAATTCACTTATTTTATTATTATTTGTACGATGCATGCTTTTATTTATGGATAGAGAATGACCCCTGTACAGTCTTTTTGATACTATTTTTCTATAGATGTCGTCCTCAGATGTCGTGGTACGTTTGGATTCCATTCCTCCCACAGGGTTGGTTGGCAGTCTCCTCCGCTGGTTAGACACTTTATTGCCGGCCGACAGGGTTATCGCAGATGGTCTTTTGGGCCATTCCTGGTCCTTATTAACCTTTTAGGTGCCAGCGGGCTTTGTGGAGGGTATTCTGAGCTATTGGGCCCCTGCCCGTCAAGTGTTTAGGTTAGGGACAGTAGAGCTGACCCCCACCCTCGAGGAGTATGCTCGCTTCACCAGCTTGCCTTTGGATGGCCCTTGTGCTAGGGTTACAGTTGGTTCCATGCGCCGTCAATTCTTGACTTTCACCGGTTTGCGGAGGGCTGTCTTGTTACCGGTGATCACATCAGACCATACGGTTCCCCTTCAGTTCTTGATTGACCGATTTGGCTCACCCGACAGCTTTCGTCTTTTCTCTGGTGATTTTTCCGTGTCCGAGGAGCGCTGGGGGGCCTTGAGAGTAGACGTTCTGATGGCCTGTGTCGTCTCAGTTTTGTATTTGCCAGCAGGACCCGATCAGTTGGACATGCGAGTCGTCGCGGCCGTTAGAGCCCTTCAGGGGGATTACACCATTCTTGGCATTGTCGGAGACCAAGACCTCAGGTTGCCCGTATCGACAAATGACATTATTCCTGATGAAACCGACGATGACCTCCTGAGTTACCTTGGGGAAAGAAGCTGCTTCTACCCACTTGGTGAAGTAATCGATCATGACAAAAATGAATCGGTGTCCATTACTTGCTTTGGGCTCTATTAGTCCGATTACATCCATTCCCCACATTGAAAATGGCCACGGGGAGGTCATACAGTGCAGTTCATTGGGAGGCGTGTGGATCACATTACCGTGCGCCTGGCATTGGTAACACCGTTTGACGTGATCATCGCAGTCGGCCTTCAGTGTTAACCAATAATGCCCAGTTCTCAAGATCTTTTTGGCTAGCATCGATCCACTCATATGTGGCCCGCACACTCCACCATGTATTTCGTTCATAATCCTTTGGGCCTGCATCTCATCTACGCATTGCAGCAGTCCCAACCCAGCATCCCTCTTGTAGAGTGAATCCCCACTCAGGTAAAACTTCATTGCCATTTTTTGAATTCTCATCCTCTCAGCTCGGCTTGCCCGGTCGGGAATGGATCTATCCCTCAAGTACTCCCTTATGTCATGATACTAAGGCTGCTTTGGTAAAACCACCTCGTCTGATAATACTGCAACATGTTCCTCGTATGCCGGGGCATTCTGTACCGCTATCTCAATCTGTGGAATATCATTTCTTTTGCTTATATGGATTAAGGAAGCCAGAGTTGTCAATGCATCGGCAAAATCATTCCGTCCCTGGGGAATATGTCGGAAAGCGATGTCTTCGAACTCCTGCATCAACTGGATAACACAACGATGGTATGGAAGTAGTCGGAGCTCTTTTGTGTTGTACACCCCGATCGCTTGTCTGATTACCAGTTCTGAATCCCCGAACACCGCTAGTCTCTTCACTCCCATATCGCGGGCAAAACGGAGTCCCAATATACATCCCTCGTATTCAGCTGTGTTGTTTGAATTGCTGAACTGCAATTTAGTGGCCACAGGGTATTGCTCTCCGGTGATAGAGACCAGGACCGCTCCGGCTCCTGCCCCCTCAGCATTCATGGCACCATCAAAATACAGCTTCCAGAACTGCCCCTCGTCATCACATTTCGTGTGTAATACCCAAAATACATATTCGCCCGGCAAAGGAGTTTCTAACGGCTCCATCCCTCCTGACGGGGTTTCCGCCAACTGATCTGCAATTCCCTACCCTTTCATGGCTTTCTGAGTTACGTACACCATGTCGAACTGTTGTAAGATTAACTGCCATCTTGACAGTCGACAGTTCAGCATGGGCCTCTCAAAGATATATTTCAAGGGATCCATCCTCGATATCAGGTACGTGGTATGCCCATGGAGGTAGTGTTGTAATCTCCCTGCAGCCCAGGCCAGAGCACAACAGGTCTTCTCGATGGGAGTGTAATTCTGCTCACATTGGCTAAATCTTTTGCTGAGGTAATAGATGGCCTGCTCTTTACCTGCCTCATTTTTCTGTCCCAGCATACATCCCATCGCGATGGCATTGACCGATATATACATAAACAGAGGGATCCCTCCTTCGGGGGTACCAGCACTGGTGTCTCTGTCAGCTGCTTCTTAATGGTCTGAAAAGCCCTCTGACATTGCTCATTCCATTCTTGGGAAGCACCCTTCCTTAACAATTTGAAAATTGGCTCGCATGTAGTCGTCAAATGGGATATAAAACGGCTGATGAAATTTATTCTCCCCAGGAATCCTCTTATCTCCTTCTCTGTGTGAGGTGCCGGCATATCCACAATGGCTTTAATCTTTGCTGGATCTAACTCAATGCCTCGATCACTAACCAGGAATCCCAAGAGCTTACCCGACTGCACTCCGAAAGCACACTTCGCTGGATTGAGCTTCAAATTATACTTTCTGAGCCGATCTAATAGCTTTTTAAGATGGGTTATATGGTCAGACTCTACCCTTGACTTCACGATAATGTCATCCACGTAGACCTCTATCTCCTTATGCATCATGTCGTGGAACAAGGCCATCATGGCTCTCTGATAAGTAGCCCCCGCGTTTGTGAGACCAAAAGCCAATCATCTATAGCAGAAAGTGCCCCAAGGGGTGATGAAAGCGGTCTTTTCCCGATCTTCTTCTGCCACCATTATCTGATGATACCCCGCAAAGCAATTAACAAAAGAGTACATCTCGTACTGGGCTGTGTTATCCACCAGGATGTGTATGAAAGGCACCGGGAAGTTATCTTTGAGACTGGCCTTGTTTAGATCTCTATAGTCTACACACATTCTCACCTTCCCTCCAGGCTTAGCCACTGGGACTACATTGGACAGCCATTCTGGGTAAGTGGACACCATAATGATTCCCGCCCTGAACTGTTTGATGATCTCTTCCTTCACTTTTAAGCTCCACTCCGGTTTCAACTTTCTTAATTTTTGTTTAACAGGCCTGAAACCCTCCTTGATGGGCAACCGGTGTACCACAATGTCGGTGGATAATCCGATCATGTCCTCATGAGACCAGGCAAAGACATCCTCATATTGGCTTAGCAACTCAGTCATTTCTGCCTTTTGGCTAGGGGTAAGGTCCGTCCCTATCTTGAGTTCTTTTGGTTTGTTAGGGGCTCCAATATCTATGGTGATGGTTTGGTCCAAGTTAGGTTTGGGTTTATCCTCGACCCATCCTTTGATCTCGTCAGGCGCATCGTCGTAATCTGTCTCGTCTTGCTCAATGCCCATTAAATCGAAATCCAGCTCAATGTCAAAATCATAATCATCGTTCAAGTTTGAAAGATTGTTTGTTAGGCAAGGATTACTCAAATTGGTACACCTGACATGAAACAAAATACTTGTCATATATAAGTTGCTTTCCACGACGATCGCATTTTCAAATAACACGAAGAAACGACATAATTATGCAAAAATAAAACAACAACAAAAATAAACTTCTTCATTCCCCCATCCTCTGGGGTCTACCACCCTGACGTCGGGTTTTACCCTTGTTTGGATATTACTGGTTTCATGGTCCAGTTGTCGACGGTCAGGTCAGATGAAATGCGCTGGATAAAAGGGGGCTTCACATCGGACACTTCCCCGATGATTACGGATACGTCGCCTGAGTCGTCCTTCCTATCTTCTCCAGGAATAATTAGCCCTGCCCAATCGATGATAGGCACACTTTGTTGGGCCCCCGGTGGCGTGGCGACATCCTTCCCCTCTCCATTGCTTGTTAACTGTCCGGGGATATAGCACCTGGTTTCAAACTTTTGTGCGACCTCCTGTAGGAAACTTTCCCTCTTGGCCAACCTATCACTCACGGGGGTTAATTCTTCATCCCCAGACTCAATCACAGGCTCGCTAATCCCCTGCTCACTGTTAACCTTGGTCACCAGACTGCCAGCCAGCCGAATCGGAGCCGCACCCTGACAGTGTCTCCATGCTACGCCTTCACGATATCCCAACCCTGCTTTGCCTATCTGCTGTGGTAGTTGGATGGGCTTGGTGATCCCTTGACTGCTCCTTCCTAACCCCTGTCCTAGTTGGAAATTCATTTTCATCATTTCCTTCGCAACGAAGGTAAGTTCTGGAGAGACCTTAGGTTTCACGGCTGGAGCTCCCAAGCATCTGTAGTGGGGAGCGCTAATTTCCAGCGCCTGAAAACTGGCAGGTGCCGCCGACTCGTCCACATTAATCACTGGTAGGCCATTCCTGGGAGGAGAAGGGTTATCACATTCTGCCGAGATCGTTACCAGGTTCCCGTCGATGATTAGTTTGAATTGTTGGTGTAGCGTGGAAGGAACTGCCCCGGCCATGTGTATCCACGGCCTCCCCAATAACAAGTTATAACTGGACGCAATGTCTAGGACTTGGAAAGAGATATCAAAAGTGCAAGGTCCTATCTCTACCGGCAATTCTATCTCTCCAATTGTATCCCTCCGGGAACCATCGAAAGCTCGCACCACTACATGTGACGCCCCCAAATCTCTACACTCCCATGTAGCAGATCTGGTGCTCACGTGGAACTATACAACTATAAATATTCAATAAAATATGACTTCTATCTATTCAAGGTTCACAGTATCCCATAACAGATAATAATTCTCGTCAGAACGTTATCCGTGTTTGGATACCCTCACTTGGATGTACAGACTCATATCTTGTGGATATCTCTTTCATATCAATA
This sequence comes from Aralia elata, assembly GCA_034770075.1. NCBI lineage: Eukaryota > Viridiplantae > Streptophyta > Magnoliopsida > Apiales > Araliaceae > Aralia > Aralia elata. The sequence continues at coordinate 22,749,283 of CM068381.1, forward strand.
TTCCCTATCTATCTGACATTCACAGTATTAATGATAAGATTATCCATAGAACTGAGGGGCGCATTCCGGTAAAGATGGCACCTTACCGGCGCTCATTAAGTGTAACCCCAGAGCTTATAGGACTCTCAACATCATTTAAATACCCTCATTCAGATGTATAGTTCATATAGACACTGTATTTAACTTAGTACAACTATTCTAAAGAATTTAAAGATCAGAGTATAACGCATTCTATAACATAAAGGATCATAATATATTACATAACATTTTGTTCGGTTACATCATTCGTTATACTAAGTTATTACAATAACAAGTCTTTAAAAAGACTTAAAGTATACAACAATAAACATTAAAGCTAATAAGCATGGCTTTTCCCCTTGTTAGTCCCAGACGTGCCAGGGATATCATTTATAGCTGCAAAAGAAGATATGCGCAAGAATGAGCTACAAATGCTCAGCAAGTTCATTTAAATATGTAAACACCATGTGTTTGATTTGAAAGATGTCAATGATGTATACTGAGGGTTCTGTACATGAACCATATATTTCATTTAGTTCTATCAGTCTTTAATGACTTAGAACCATTTGAGTTTTGGATATCTGGTAGGTGATCAGCCTCACCAATATCCTAGGAGTATGCATATCATCCTACCAATTTATGTTGATATATTATCAACTGTTCGTCACCTTTTATTAAGGGAATTTCGTCACCTTATTTTAAGGGAAAATTTCGGGTTCACCTTACATCAAGGTGTTCCATTTCTCAGTATCAGATGTCTTACCAAACAATTTGGCTTGACACAACAATTTAAGCTTGTAGACACCCAAATTTTGCGCTTCGTATACTAACCGTGACAGGAGGGCAAAATCGTCAAATGAACCGGCCTGTGAGAGCGAGGGATGCACAAGTGCGAACACTCGACGCCACCGCAACGATTTGCAAATCAAAACCGACGTGACAGCAGGGCCGTCCGAAATGAGCATTCCCGAATGATGTGGCACGTCTCCCAGTGATTCTCGGACTGCAAAATACAAGCCTGTCGGCGAAAACCGACGTCACGACACGAGAAACGAGGTGCGATTCGGAAAACGAGAAAATCAGCCCACCCAGCCGCGGATTGATCTGCGGCCAAACGATTAAAATAATGGTGGTGCGCACGGGACTCGAAACCAGGAAACCAGCTGAGTGCGATGGGAGGTGGGCCAGCCAGCCGCAGATTGATCTGCGACCAGCCGCAGATCAATCTGCGGCTGCCTTGGACCAGCCTATTTCAGCTTTGTTTCGTTGCAGCATACAGGGGGTTGGAAGAATGTGAAGGAAGAAGAATTCTGCAGCAGCAAGAACACGGAAATAGAGAGAAAAAGGAGCAAATTTTGCAATCAAATAGGAAGAAAAGAGAGGAAAAAAAGAGAGGATTTATATTCTTTGATTTTGATTGTACCAAATATACTCCTTATCTTAGTCAAATACACAAGTTCACATCCATTTGAGATCATTTGCAAGGTGAAAATTCCCTTTGTTCTAGCAATTTATATCATATTGTTTGGTTAAATTAAATGTAGTTTTTCTTGTATATTGTTGTGGATCAATGGATTGAGGACTATTAGGGAGGGTTCCAATTGGAACGAAATTCTTCCTAATGGCCCGATGATATCCATTTGGTGAATTTTAGCTCGTTGTAATGATGTATTATGCATAGTTTATTTAGATTGTTATTTTTAGGATCTTGTGGGTGTGTAGCGATTTTGGATGTGAGCCTAGGAGCGCGACCCCGTGGTCCAAATCCGATGATGGACATCGTTTGATATATGTAATAAATTCGATGTACCTTTCATTGTAAATATGTAATCGTCGGGCCTTAAAACGACGCCAAGGCGAGAATCGTGTTTAAGGCCCCAAAATAGTGAAACTTGTGATTGTAGGCGTTTGGGGTTATTTTGATGGCTTACATGCCCATGAATAACTCCGATGCGTGTTTATGCTTGATTTGATTTATGACACGAAATTGATTTCAAAGCCAAATGATAAGATTTTCATAAAAATCAATCAAATTAGGTTGCTAGAGTCACGAGGCTAAAATTTGGGAATGCTAATGAATGTCGATTCCTATTTAACGAGAAGGCTAAAGAAAAATCGCTTTCAAACATCACCCAAAATGGTTTTATAAAATAAGCAATGTTTTATTAAATCTTTGTGCATAGGGTTAAAGAGATCCTAGAAATTGCCCATCATTTGAGTTACGAAGGCAACGTATAGATCTCGATTCCTATTTTGACGAAGGTTTAAAAACTCTTGTTTTGCCAAAACGACACTTAATGAAAATCTCATAGTTTTGACAATTAAAATCAAACCTTTCTTATAAAGAATCAAGCTTTCTCGTATAAATCGAAGGACATTCTAAAGCACTCCTAAAACACGATTTTCCCCCAAAATCCAAATGATTCTTTCATACAAACTCACCACAACATTCACATGGGCACACACACACATACGTGCATACACACACACACATTCGAGAATTAAAGGATAGGAATGCATCAAGATTGCGGTAACCGTGTTTCACGGAAGTCGGGGGGTGCCTAACACCTTCCCCTCGCTTAAGCAAGCCCCCGAACTCTATGAATCTCGGTTCGCAGACCAATTAATTCGGAGTCACATATGAGCCAGCGATTTACGAAAACGAAATTCGGATGAGTTGGTACATCCATTTCAAATATACCAACTGGCGACTCTGGTAAATTGGCTCATCATAAAAACGATCTTTCAAAACCCCGTCGACACTCAATGCCGACCTTTTCCAAACAATCATCTAAACCAAAAGGCTAAAATTGGAAAAGACCAAAAGAGACGAGAAAACCCGGCGTCGACAGCTGGCGACTCTGCTGGGGACATTAGAGGGCTTAAGCCGCGTTCAAGTCTTGATGCTATCCTATCCTTTAAAATTCCTGAATGTGTGTGCGCGTGCGATATTTTGACCTGTTGTTGTGTGAATGTGTTTTACCAATAAATGAATGATGGAATGGAATTGATTTACTTTTAAGTAATCATTTGCATACGGTGAGGACGATGAATGTGAATGTATGTTGAGAGAGTACCTCCTCCTGAGGCGAACCTGTCGGTTGCTTATTACTGGACTCGAAGGGGCTGCTCCCCGGAGATGGCTCAGGAAACGCACCACCCAAATCCGCTCCAATCGAAAGGATTCAGACGAGTAGATTGCGAAGATTTGGGGACCTTCATGCCGAAAAGCCCGCGAGAGTAACCCTAGGGTAGGTCAGCCTCTGATAAACCTAACGAAAGGGAAGCTTCTTCATGCCCTTTTATCGTTCAGTCAAATAAATAAATGTCATGCAAATGGCATACAACTGTCATGCCATCATCATCGTAATAAATATGTCCTGTATCATGTGATTGCATCACCTGCACATATAAAGAGAATACTGACATGGTTTTGCAGGAAGGCAATCCGTGCCACGTACCAAGGTTTTCTAAAAACTTCTAAATACTATCCTGTCATCAAACACTGACCTTGTTCTGCAGGATAAGATTAAGAGAACCGTGAAAGCGTGGCATAACGATCACAAAGAACCCAGAGTAGGGGCATATTCGACCACAAAAAAAAAGGGGAAAAAGAAAAAGAAAAAGAAAAAGAAGAAAAAGAAAAAGAAATAATAATAATCATGCATCAGTGTTGACATGCCTCTGCCAACTTGTAACTAGCACAGTACTAAACTGCGGCCCTTGTTTGTTTTGCGAGATTGCCCCTACGACCCAACTAAGAGGCCATAAAGTCCATACTCCGTCCATCTAAATGGCAGAAGCCGATAGCCATGAAATTACATTTCTGCCACTCCAACAATACGGCCGAATACGAGGGATTCATCCTAGGACGGAGATTAGCCCTGGGAATGAAAAAAATGATAGTAGTGAGAGACTCGAATTGATCATCCGGCAGGCCATGGGAATATACGGCACCAAAGGGCATAATTGGGACCTAGCTACGGGACTGCTGAGATATCTGGAAGCCGAAGAAGCCCACAGACAAATAAACGAAGTACATGGCAATGTGTGCAGAGCCCATATGAGCAGAACACTTTTTGCAAAGAAAAGCGTGTGAACGGGTCGCTACGGGCTAACCATGAAAACTGATTGCGATACTCATGTCAGGAAATGCCATCAATGTCAGATCCATACCAATGTGATCCATGCACCTCCTAATGAGCTCCATTGCTTGACCTCACCGTGGCCAGTTGGACCGTGCATCAGGTGATATCCAGGAAGGGAAAAATCCCGGATTATGGCAGTGAATCCCGGCCAGTAGAGGATCAATGGGTTTTAAAATTCTGAGTTTTATTTCAAATCTCTGCATGCTCATGTCATTTTGTCATGTTCTCCAAAAGAAGATCATGTGCTGAAATGTTTTATATATATGACAAGCATTTTGTTTTATGTCAGGTACCCCGATTTGAGGCACGCTAGCCTGACAAGCAATAGGCCAAGTTTGAAGGAGGATCACGATTTTGGTATAAAGCTAGAGTTCGATCTGATGGGGATTGAGCAGGACGAGACAGATGTCGACAATACGCCTGGTGAGATCAAAGGATGGGTCGGGGGTAAACCCAAACCCAGGTTAGACCAAACCATCGCCATCAAACATCAGAACCTCTGACGATCATAAAGAACCCGGAGTAGGGGCAAATTAGATCATCAAAAAAAAAAAAAAAAAAAAAAAATAGCCGAGTTGTTGAGCCTGTATGGAGATATGTTCGCTTGGTCCCGTGGCGACGTGAATGTATTGTCCACAGACGTTATAGGACATCGACTGCCCATCAAGGAGGGTTCCGACCAATTAAGCAAAAGTTGAGAACGTTGAAGCCTGAATGGAGGATGTAAATAAAGGACGAAATTGTCAAGCGGTTTAAGGCAGGAATCATCACGGTGTCTATTTACCCTGAATGGCTTTCCGACAGAATCCCAGTACCACAGCCTGGAGGAGAAGTGAGGGGCCGCATCGACTATAGAAATTTGAACGATGCCCTCAAGGAGGAGATATATGACAAATTCAAGATCAAACATTTTGATTCAGTCATTTACCGGCCCAAAATGAATGGGGCAGTAGGGCTGCGAATAAAACACAAAGACGATCATGGGAAGAATGTCCGTCAATCATCGGGGATGGCCGGATTTATTGTCGCTCACCCTGTTTGCATGTCGAACCTCAGTTCGCACATTTGCAGGGGCAGCCCCTTACGCATCTCCCGGGCATACGACAAGAGGGTACGATCCCGGAAATTCGAAATAAACGATTTAGTCCTCAAAAGGATCGCGCTCTGCCAAGACGAAGCTATGGGGAATTTCGCTCTAAATTAAAAGGAGCCGTCACGAAAAAAAATAAAAAAAAATCAAAAGAATCAAAAATCCCCCAAACCTTTCAACAAGTCAAAGGACCGGATCTTTTGTCAGCCCAGCGAGATACCGATGCAACCAGTACGAGGGAGATCACAAGAAAAAAACTTAACACTGGGGCATTTGTCAACTACCCAGGAAATGATGACGTGCAAATTGGCACCCATGGAACAATCCCATCAACATGCACCATCATCAAATGCTACCTCATGTCAATTCAATCTCCAACGGTACGATCATCTGGCATTTGTCAAGCATAGTTTTCCCGGGATACGATGAACCGCGTGAAAGGGGATTTTAATTGACTTGATAGGAATCAGATTGATTCTGACAAGCATCCGTGGAGCACGATCGTGAGTATGATTAGACAAAGAAGGCTATTCAACCTTTTGATCGGGTACAAAGCCTTAATTCAAAGCAACGTTTGCGACAGAATCGACCTCATGTTACAGCCTTCACTTTGCATTTGCACAAACTTTCAGTTGTGGGGTATAAAACTATGACGACGTTGATGGCAATTAACACGTAGTCAGACAGTCAATAATTATCAAGCTAAAATCAAGGAGTCAGACGATAAATGATTATCAAGCTAATGTCTCGAATCGTGGCCTGCGTTATTCGAGTAATTAAGCCCGAGGGGTGTCTCTACACCTGGTGCCCTAAAGCCATCTGGTTTGGGAGTCGCTGGCCCAACACTCGTTACATGGGTAACTTAGAGCCTAAGAAAATGAGCATTACAGTAGAGGAGGCCCGAGCAGATTCGAATCGTGGCATGGGCTACTCGAGTAATTAAGCCTAAGGGGTGTCTCTGCATCTGGTGCCCTAAAGCCATCTGGTTTGGGAGTCACCGGCTTAACGCTCGCTACATGGGTAACTCAAGCCTAAGAAAACGAATCTTGCGCAAGGTCAAGCAAAGAATGAGTGGGGCAGACCACCAGCTTGTCTCGAACCGTGGCCTTTGTTACTCGAGTAAATAAACCCGAAGGGGTGTCTGTACACCTAATGCCCCAAAACCGTCTGGTTCGGGAGTCATTGGTCCAAAACTCGTTAAATGGGTAACTTTGAAAAGCCTAAGAAAACGAGACAAGTGAAGTGGGCTGATAAGGAGAAAAGATAATATGAAAAAACTCTCGGCCTTAAACAAAAAGTCAGGAAAGAGAAACCCCTACTGAATGCTGCATCGCACAGTGCATTTGTCATATGACGTCAATCCTGCTAAGGACGTTGTCGAGAATGGAGACAGAGTGCTTTTGACGAGGGAAGGTAGTTCGTTTGAATTCGACCTCACTCACGTACAATGACCATGAATGCTTGAAGGTGTTCTTACGATTTCATAACTCGTCAAATAGAAAATCATCAACTCACGAGAGATTGAAAAAAAAAATATAATACTTCCAATCTAGTACATTCACAGTTCACCACTTGCTAGATTATGTGATCAAAAGATATTCAATTTCATGTGCTTTAACTGCATTTTTGTCGAGATTATAATAGCTTTGTGTTGAACTAGCACTAACGGCCCGAGCCTTCAAAGTTTTGGCATTTGTTAGTCATCTGATATGCAGGATCTTGCAGAGCTGTGGATAACTCAGCACGGTCAACATCGCGAGTTTTCGATAGAAATTCTTGGTAGCGACACGCGCCAAGGAAGGGGCAGTTAAGAATCGTGAAATGGAAGGAAGCTGAGGCTGCACAGAACTCTTCGGCATTGGGCCTCTCCCCAATCCTGACTATCACTGCCTCGACATCTAAATGATCCACGTGCATGAGCATATACAAAGATGATATAGTTCGGGGCGCGACAACATATCGGCCATCAAAAATGAGCAAAAGGCCAAGGAGCCCAACATAGCTGTCAATCATCACTGAGAGCGAAACAGACTGCCTCAAATGAAGACGACCAAGAACAGGCAGAATACCAAACCAATGAAACAGACTGCCTCAAATGAAGACGACCAAGAACAGGCAGAGTACCAAACCAATGTTGAAGTCTAGAGACAACACTTCACGACGGGGCGTGATCCAATCAGATGTTGGCAGGCAACGACGACTGTCGAATCATATCATTTGACTGAACAGGGGTCATTTCTATCTAAAACATATGTTGTGCACATGCATATGTCCATAACATATCTGCCAGATCATGCATAACATCTTTTTCATGCATGCAGGTACGATCAAAATGAAAATCTTCAGGAAAGTACGAGCACATCGCTTTCAACCTCACAAATGAACAGAGTGATGGCTTTTGCGGCATGGTACGTGGACGATGTTGGTGGGAGATCCAGGACATGAAGCCGATCACACATCCGACTTCAAGAAATCATAAAATAAAAAAAAAAGACAAAAAACAACAAACCCTGGGAAGGGCTGAGATCCACGCAAACCACACAAGATGGTGAGCACCCCTGGGAAGGGCTGATATCCACAAAAAGAAAAAAAGACAAAAAACAACAAACCCTGGGAAGGGCTGAGATCCAAGCGAATCACGACAAAGATGGTGAGCACCCCTAGGAAGGGCTGATATCCACTAAAAGAAAAAAGACAAAAAACAACAAACCCTGGGAAAGGCTGAGATCCACGCAAACCACGACAAGATGGTGAGCAACCCTGGGAAGGGCTGATATCCACAAAAGAAAAAAAGACAAAAAACAACAAACCCTGGGAAGGGCTGAGATCCACGCGAACCACAACAAGATGGTGAGCAATCCTGGGAAGGGCTGATATCCACAAAAAGAAAAAAGACAAAAAACAACAAACCCTGGGAAGGGCTGAGATCCAAGATAACTTACCGGCGACGATAACCGGGGGTTACGAGATGGGTGTCAGGCGACGAAAACCGGCCCCGACAAGATGATCGACCGGCGACGATAACCGGCGATTACGAGATGGACGTCCGGCGACGAAATCCGGCTCCGACAAGATAACCAACCGGCGACGATAACCGGGGGTTACGAGATGGGTGACCGGCGACGATACCCGGCCCCGACGAGACAATCGACCGGCGACGATAACCGGCGATTACGAGATGGATGTCCGGCGACGAAAACCGGCTCCGACAAGATAACCAACCGGCGACGATAACCGGGGGTTACGAGATGGGTGTCCGACGACGAAAACCGGCCCCGACAAGATGATCGACCGGCTACGATAACCGGCGATTACGAGATGGATGTCCGGCGACGAAAACCGGCTCCGACAAGATAACCAACCGGTGACGATAACCGGGGGTTACGAGATGGGTGTCCGACGACGAAAACCGGCCCCGACAAGACAATCGACCGGCGACGATAACCGGCGATCACGAGATGGATGTCCGGCGACGAAAACCGGCTCCGACAAGACAATCGACCGGCGACGATAACCGGCGATTACGAGATGGATGTCCGGCGACGAAAACCGGCTCCGACAAGATAACCAACCGGCGACGATAACCGGGGGTTACGAGATGGGTGACCGGCGACGATACCCGGCCCCGACGAGACAATCGACCGGCGACGATAACCGGCGATTACGAGATGGATGTCCGGCGACGAAAACTGGCTCCGACAAGATAACCAACCGGCGACGATAACCGGGGGTTACGAGATGGGTGACCGGCGACGATACCCGGCCCCGACGAGACAATTGACCGGCGACGATAACCGGCGATTACGAGATGGATGTCCGGCGACGAAAACCGGCTCCGACAAGCGGTGACACCTGTAGAATCGTATCAAAAGACTGTACAGGGGTCATTTTTCATTTTAAATGTTGTGTCACATGCATTGAATAGGTGATAATTCTGTACGTGATCCATGCAGGTTAGGTGTCAAGGTCCTAGCCTATCAGAGTCAAAAGCAATGGTTGCCAAGAACGATGTGCGAGGACGAATTCCAAGGATGCCCTTCAAAGCTAGTCAGGAGAATAACTTCCTTTGATGACAATGGGATGGAATAAGGTGATTACGAGAGGGGTGACCGGATATGAGACCCGACATTCACAGGACAATCGACCGGATACAAGACCCGGCGATTACGAGACGAGCGACAGGTTAGGGATTGATGCATTGACACCTTTACAAATGTGTTGCATGCCTTACATCTTGCGTTACATCATAAGTTGTATGTGTTGCACTGTCATTCTTATGCACTGTCATTCATGCATCGTGTGTCTACTTCTTTATCATGTTCATTTCATTTAACATTTCATAAACATGATAAAGAGGGGCAGCTGTAGACACCCAAATTTTGCGCTTCGTATACTAACCGTGACAGGAGGGCAAAATCGTCAAATGAACCGGCCTGTGAGAGCGAGGGATGCACAAGTGCGAACACTCGACGCCACCGCAACGATTTACAAATCAAAACTGACGTGACAGCAGGGCCGTCCGAAATGAGCATTCCCGAATGATGTGGCACGTCTCCTAGTGATTCTCGGACTGCAAAATACAAGCCTGTCGGGGAAAACCGACGTCACGACACGAGAAACGAGGTGCGATTCGAAAAACGAGAAAATCAGCCCACCCAGCCGCGGATTGATCTGCGGCCAAACGATTAAAATAATGGTGGTGCGCACGGGACTCGAAACCAGGAAACCAGCTGAGTGCGATGGGAGGTGGGCCAGCCAGCCGCAGATTGATCTGCGGCCAGCCGCAGATCAATCTGCGGCTGCCTTGGACCAGCCTATTTCAGCTTTGTTTCGTTGCAGCATACAGGGGGTTGGAAGAATGTGAAGGAAGAAGAATTCTGCAGCAGCAAGAACACGGAAATAGAAAGAAAAAGGAGAAAATTTTGCAATCAAATAGGAAGAAAAGAGAGGAAAAAAAGAGAGGATTTATATTCTTTGATTTTGATTGTACCAAATATACTCCTTATCTTAGTCAAATACACAAGTTCACATCCATTTGAGATCATTTGCAAGGTAAAAATTCCCTTTGTTCTAGCAATTTATATCATATTGTTTGGTTAAATTAAATGTAGTTTTTCTTGTATATTGTTGTGGATCTATGGATTGAGGACTATTAGGGAGGGTTCCAATTGGAACGAAATTCTTCCTAATGGCCCGATGATATCCATTTGGTGAATTTTAGCTCGTTGTAATGATGTATTATGCATAGTTTATTTAGATTGTTATTTTTAGGATCTTGTGGGTGTGTAGCGATTTTGGATGTGAGCCTAGGAGCGCGACCCCGTGGTCCAAATCCGATGATGGACATCGTTTGATATATGTAATAAATTCGATGTACCTTTCATTGTAAATATGTAATCGTCGGGCCTTAAAACGACGCCAAGGCGAGAATCGTGTTTAAGGCCCCAAAATAGTGAAACTTGTGATTGTAGGCGTTTGGGGTTATTTTGATGGCTTACATGCCCATGAATAACTCCGATGCGTGTTTATGCTTGATTTGATTTATGACACGAAATTGATTTCAAAGCCAAATGATAAGATTTTCATAAAAATCAATCAAATTAGGTTGCTAGAGTCACGAGGCTAAAATTTGGGAATGCTAATGAATGTCGATTCCTATTTAACGAGAAGACTAAAGAAAAATCGCTTTCAAACATCACCCAAAATGGTTTTATAAAATAAGCAATGTTTTATTAAATCTTTGTGCATAGGGTTAAAGAGATCCTAGAAATTGCCCATCATTTGAGTTACGAAGGCAACGTATAGATCTCGATTCCTATTTTGACGAAGGTTTAAAAACTCTTGTTTTGCCAAAATGACACTTAATGAAAATCTCATAGTTTTGACAATTAAAATCAAACCTTTCTTATAAAGAATCAAGCTTTCTCGTATAAATCGAAGGACATTCTAAAGCACTCCTAAAACACGATTTTCCCCCAAAATCCAAATGATTCTTTCATACAAACTCACCACAACATTCACATGGGCACACACACACATACGTGCATACACACACACACACATTCGAGAATTAAAGGATAGGAATGCATCAAGATTGCGGTAACCGTGTTTCACGGAAGTCGGGGGGTGCCTAACACCTTCCCCTCGCTTAAGCAAGCCCCCGAACTCTATGAATCTCGGTTCGCAGACCAATTAATTCGGAGTCACATATGAGCCAGCGATTTACGAAAACGAAATTCGGATGAGTTGGTACATCCATTTCAAATATACCAACTGACGACTCTGGTAAATTGGCTCATCATAAAAACGATCTTTCAAAACCCCGTCGACACTCAATGCCGACCTTTTCCAAACAATCATCTAAACCAAAAGGCTAAAATTGGAAAAGACCAAAAGAGACGAGAAAACCCGGCGTCGACAAAGCTCGAACAAGCAATATATGAATAATAATTCATTTCTTAAGTTATGCTGAACAAGAAGCAATAACTTCACAATAATTGATAGCAAGATGTATAATACTTGCTTAATATAAATTGAGAAAAGTTAGGACACTTGCCTTAGCGTAGCTCACTATAATTTTAGTACAATCGGTCAACGCACGTAGTCTACGTATACCAATAATAAGCGTTAACACGTATATAAACATGTATCACGCTAATCTACACAAGTTTCATTAAGGTTCGACGTTGATTCGGTATCTCGGTCGCATCCTTAATGGCTAAACACATAGATTGTTCGATAAAACTTCATTTGGAAGTCGAATTATTAGTCTAAATAATTTAATTATTATTTCTAACATTTTTAGAAGCTTGGTATTATTTTTAAATAATTTTTACAAGCTTAGGAATATTTTTAAATGATTTAATTATCATTTAGAATAATTTTAAAACATTTAATATGTTATTTAAATGATTTATTTATTATTTAGAATATTTTTAGATATTTAAAATATTATTTAAATGATTTATTTATCATTTATAATATTTTTAAAAAGATAGAATATTATTTAAATGATTTATTTTATCATTAATAATATTCTTAGAATTTATTTTATCATTATAATAATTTAATTATTACTTATAATAATTTTCAAAACTTAATTTGATATTTAAATGATTTAATTATCATTTAAAATAATTTTTAAATACTTAATATATTATTTAAATGATTTATTTATCATTAATAATATTTAAATATTTAATATTTTATTTAATTATTATATATAATAATTTTATTTACCTTAATATCATTTTAAATAATTAATATAATTATTTAATAATTTAATACCATTTTTAAATAATTAAAACAATTATTAAATGATTTATCATAATTATTAATTATTATTTAATTAAATTAAATAATATTTCAGAATATAAAAAAATATTAAAAATAAATTTTTATAATTTAAAAATGAATTTTCGGATTTATTTATTAATTATTAATATTTATTTAATATTTATTTAATATTTTATAATTTATTTAATTAATTTTTATTTTATTTTTATTAAAAATCCGTAGCTTTAGCGACGGTCTGCTTATTTTTCTTAGTTTCTGGGTTTTCACATGCATTTCGTCGCTAAAGGTGTTCTTCATGAAGAACACCTGGTCAACGCTGGTCAGCCTACTTTGATCTCAAATTTCTCCTTGATGCTTAAAGGTTTGTGTTTGATTCTTGTTGCTAGTTACAGTTTATATGGTAGAGAGTAACGACATGTGTTGTTTGAGATCAAACAACATCATTTGATGCCATTTAAATTTGGTCAAACTAGCAGGGACCAACTGTTCTTGAGAATTTCTGGGTAACCCAGAAATTCATGAGTCAGGTTCGGTCAAGGCACTTTGACCACGATTTCTGGCTAGATTAATTATTGTTCATGTGTTTTAATGTTATGAGGTTGTTATCTATGTAGCATACAACAAGTCTAAGCAAATAAATTACCCAAAATATCTCGTTTAGGCCAAATTTGGGCAGCATGAACTTCTAACAAACCTTGTCAGAGTTCTTCAAAGATTTCTGGGTTGCCCAGAAATCTGCCAATCCGAACGGTCAAAGGACTTTTGACCGATCATAACTTCATTTCTAGACATTCTTTTACTACAATTCAAGTTGGATATTATAGACCTCATATCAGGCTACACATACAAACATTAAAACAGATCTAACACATAAATTAAGCCGATCAAACCGCCTGACAAAGTAGCTTGTCAGACTGTTCTTGACTGCCAAGAACAGTTTGAGTTTTTGGCTTGATTTTCATATCTAGATGTTATGTAAACATGTTTTGACCGCCCAGATCACTAAATAACATATTAACAAGTATTCCTAAACATCTAAAACACAAAAATTTTGCAGGTTTGAAGATCAAACATAAATTAGAGTTTTGTGCACCTTTTTCTTTAAAATTTGATTTCTGATCTTGGCTACTGATCTTGTGATTGCAGAGGCTTGTTATGGCTGGTACTATAGGTGTTTAGGGTTTGTAAATTCGTAGGTTAAATGACCAGCTTGATGTTCTATTTATAGCAACTTCTAATTTAGGGTTTTTAGGTCATTTCTCACATTCTTGCCTCCACAAATATCTAACTCCTTAACTTGTGCTGCTCAAATCTGATCCTAGCTTATCATGCTTGTGTTGGAGTGTGTCAAGCACAAGCTTGCACACTCCTAGCTTAATTTTTATTGGCTAGAAATTTATTTTTCACTTATTTACTTACTAATTAAATCTAGATTTTTGTTAATCATGATTAGGATGTTAATTTAAGTTTAGTAATACCTTAATTAATGTTATATATCATAATTAAGGTTTTACACTTCATAAATTAGGGTTATTGAACCAAATTAGGGTTTTAGGGTTTTCAATCCTATAATTAGGGTTTTAATCTTTCGTTTAGGTTTTAATTTAACCTCAATAATTCATAATTAATATCATGTTTCATTATTTAGAATCTAAGTATATCAATTAAAATTCTTATACAATAATTAGGGTTTCGATTAAATAATTCGGATAATTTTATCAATTAGGGTTTTGAAATTTAGGGTTTCTATTTCCGTTTAACATTTTAAACCCTATTTAACTTATTTTAAAATTTTATCATTTAATATAATATTATATTAATGTCGAAGCACGACAAAGCACTTCGTCAATTCCAAGTACGACACAGCAGCTTACAAAACTAATTTACCGTAACGCTTCTTGGTGAATTCGCCGGAAGCACGACAAATCATTTTGTCCGATTAAGCACGACACAGCTACTTGGCGAAAAAATTTTATTTGACCTAATTGTTTAATAAAATACGAAATCACATAATACCAAGTCAGAACAAGAAATTTCATTTATTAAACACATAGTTTATATTTATAAATCTTATTAGGGTTCGGAATATTACACTACATGACTGGCCCGTAGGCGCTTGGGATTGATGTTCATCTTCTGCAATGTACTGAGGGGACAGATATTCAATGCCGATCCCCCATCAATCAGCACCCCATTCATGATATAACCCGAGGAGATTACCGCGATATGTAGCGGTTTTCGGTGGCCCCTTCCCTCCTTGGGGATATCGTCATCTGTAAATGATATCACATCACTCTCCAACAGGTGGTCCACCAGATGGCCGAAACCTTCCTTGCTAATTTCTTTAGGAACGTATGCCTCCTCCAGGACTTTCGCCAGGGTTTTGCAGTGATCATTGGACGATAACACCAAGTCCATGATTGATGTCAGGGTCGACTCCTCGCTTAAGACCTGGATCCCTCTTGCTTCCGGATGATCCATTCTCTTCAAGAATTCTATGGCTTTCTCGTCGGAGATCTCTTCATTTTTCTTCGTTTTGTTCTCAAGGACTCGCCCAGGCAGATACAAAGGATTCCCCCTTATTGTCACAGAAGCATAACTGGCCGCTTCCTCTGACACCCCCCCATAATTCCATGGTACCGTCTTTAGACTGCTGACAGGGATTTGCGGCCTCGCTGCAAGGATGAGGGGTTTCAGAGCTGCTAACTTGACAGGCCCCTCCATGATATTTCTGCTCACACCCATCAACCTAATGGGCGCTCCCCGCGCACTCCCGTGATCATTTATCATGTTGATCATTTCATCAATTTTCTTCACATAGTTCAGCCTTGACGGCCCCTCGGCTTCATTGGCCTCCGCCACATTTACCCCCCTCCATCATGTCTTGGCAGGGGATTGACCTTAACATTCGGGGAGTCTGGCTGTTCCACCATAATTTCCCCACTATCAATCAAGTTCTGGATTCTGTGCTTCAACGTCCAACAGTCTTGCGTATCATGACCAGGGGAACCTGAGTGGTATGCGCATCGCTTGCTTGGGTCAAACCTTCTTCCTTTTGGGTCACTCGGGGGTGCCAAACCAACTATCTTCTTTTGGGCTATCAATACCGCTAAGACCCGTTCAAGAGGCTCCCCGAGCGGGGTGAATACTCGATTTTGCGAGGCCTCATATCTCCTTCGCCCTTCCGCCCTCTGATCAGTTAAGTTAGGCTGTCGAGGTGGCCCCACTCTCAGCACCTGTACTGGAAGATTGTTTTCTGCTTTTCTAGATGACCCCTGAAGGATGAGGGAAACATCCTCCTCCTTTTTCTTTTGCACCCTACGGGAAGTGCTGCCATAATTTCCACTCTGTATTTGTTCTGTAGCTGTTTCCAAAGCCGTGAAATCCCGAATCTTACCAGATTTCAACCCCATATCCACCATTTCTCCGTGTTTAATCATCTCAGCAAAGGGTCTCCCAATCCCCGATATAACCCGCTCATAATAAGGAGCTTCTTGAATATCTACGAAGGTCATCACCATCTCCGACTCGCTCATCGGGGGATTCACCTGTGCGGCCATACCCCTCCATCGTTGTGCATAATACCTGAAGGATTCCCTGGGTTGCTTCTTAACTTTTGTCATTTGGTATCGATCAGGGGCCATTTGTGCCTGGAAGCTATACTGTGTTAAGAATATGTGGGCCAATTCCTCCCAATTGTTAATCCGGGCATTGTCAAGACGGGCGTACCAGATTCTCACTTCTCCTATCAAACTCTTTTGAAAAAGTTGCATTCTTAGACCCTCGTCTTCTGCATAAGATCCCAACTCCCCAATGTAGATTTTCAGATGTGTATAAGGATCCCCTTTCCCATTGTATTTTTCAAACTCGAGGATTTTGAATTTCTCCGGATATCTGGCTCCGGGGAAGACACAAAGATCTGAATAGTTCACCCTTCCTAGGGACCCTATGCCCTTCATAGATTGGATAGTTTCCTCCATTTATTTCATTTTCTTTCGTAGGTCATCCGTATCTCCCTCCTCCGGGATAGTAATCATTGTCTTGTTTGGTACGGGAATGACCTTTGGGACGACTGGCTCGCCCTTAGGTTGGGGTGGATCCTCTTTAGGTGGATCCTGTCTAGGTATCAATTGCTCCCTCGGCATTATGGTCATCTCCAACATCTGTTTCTTAAAGTCATCAAATTCCTCACGAGATATGGCACCAGGATTAGTAAGTGGGAGATCAGCCATTTCAGATGTAGAGTTTTGGGCCCTTTTAGACTGCGAACGGGTTTGAGGAGCAATCCTACAAAAACAACGGTTCGAAGTTTAGTCCGGGGTAACGAAAGGATATGGATGCATGCAAAAGCTGTAACTTTTGTGTTTTGGGTTTTTTAATCTTTTTCTACAAAACAGCATGTTAGTAGTCCCTTATTGTAATAATACTTGATAGGTATGACTTATTATGCTTCCCCAGCTGTTCCCTGTAAAACATAGAGGTTAGTAATTCTTTTTTGACAATAGGGAGAGCATATATGAATGGAATCATGACATTTTATACGCGTGAACGTAAAAGGGCATGAAGAGACTTTTCCTGCGCTGGGTTAATATGAGGCTAACCTATCCTAGGGTTACTCTCATGGGCTTTTCGGCATGAAGGTCCCCAAATCTTCGCAATCTACTCGTCCGAGTCCTTTCGATTGGAGCGGATTTGGGTGGTGCGTTTCCTGAGCCATCTCCGGGGAGCAGCTCCTTCGAGTCCAGTAATAAGCAACCGACAGGTTCGCCTCAGGAGGAGGTACTCTCTCAACATACATTCACATTCATCGTCCTCACCGTATGCAAATGATTACTTTAAAGTAAAACAATCCCATTCAAATCATTCATTTATTCAGCAAAACACACATTCACACAAAAAAAATCAAAATATCGCACATACACACATTTTATGAACTTTCAAAGGATATGATAGCATCAAGATTTGAATGCGGCTTAAGCCCTCCAATGTCCCCAGCAGAGTCGCCAGCTGTCGACGCCGGTTTTTTTGTCCTTTCCGATTTTAGCCTTTTTGATTAGATGATTTTTTTGGAAAAGATCGGCACTTATGTCGACGGGGTTTTGAAAGATTTTTTTTTTATGATGAGCCAATTAACCAGAGTCGCCAGTTGGTATACTTGAAATGGATGTACCAACTCATCCGAGTTTTCGTTTTTTTATAAATCGCTGGCTCATATGTGACTCCGAATTAATTGGTCTGCAAACCGAGATTCATAGAGTTCGGGGGCTTGCTTAAGCGAGGGGAAGGTGTTAGGCACCCCCCGACTTCCGTGAAACACGGTTACCGCAACCTTGATACTGTCTTATCCTTTAATTCATGAAATGTGTATGTGTGCGTGTGTGTGTGTGTGCCTAATGAATGTTGCGGTGAGTTTTGTATAAAAAAGAATTCTTTTTGGTGTTTTATGAAAGAGACGTGTTTTATTTTGAGAGTGCTTTAGAGTGTCCTTTGGCCTATTCGAGGAAGCTTCATTTCTTTATGAGGAAAGTTTGATTTTAATTGGCGAAAACTATGAGATTTTTTCATTAAGTGTTGTTTTGATAAAACATGAATTTATTAAACCTTAGCCAAAATAGGAATCGAGATTTATACGTTGCTATCGTAAATGATGGGCAATTTCTAAGATCTCTTTCGCCCTATGTATCAAGGTTTAGTACAACGGTTATTTCTTTTTTATGAAACCATTTTTGCAACATTTGGAAACAACTTTTCTTTAGCTTTCTCGTAAAATAGGACTCGACTTTCATTAGCATTTCCAATTCTTAGCCTCATGATGCTAATATCCTACTTTGATTGATTTTAGAAAAATCTTTATTGTTTTGGCTTTGAAATCTTTTGTTTGGTGTTGCAAATCAAATTAAATATCAAAACGCGTAGGGGATATTCACGGGCATGTGAGCCATCAAAATATCCCCGAACGCCAACAATCACATATTTCACTATCACGGGGCCTTAAATCCGATTCTCGCCTTAGCGTCGTTTTAAGGCCCGACGATTACATGTTACAAAAACGAGCACCTTGAATCTATTACATATATCAAAACGTCCATCATCGGATTTGGATCACGGGGTCGCGTTCCTAGGCTCACACCCGAGATTACTACATGCCCACAAAATGAATACTATGAAACTAACCAACACGGATTTGCCTAATACACCATGATATCCGAAAATGATAATCTAAATAAATTACTCCCAATAAATCACCATAAACAAGCTAGAGATTTCACCAATTGGATATCCTCGGGTTATTAGGAAGAATTTTGTTCCGATGGAACCCTCACTAATAATCCCTAATCCATTATCTCACCATAAATTTCATGAAAACTACATTTAATTTGACCAAATAATATGATATGAATTGCTATAACAAAAGGAATTTTCACCTTGCAAATGATCTCAAATGGATGTAAACTTGTGTATTTGAATAGGATAAGAAGTATATTTGATACACTAAAAATCAAAAGAGTATAAATCTTCTCTTTTTTCTCTCTTTTCTTCCTATTTTGTTGTAAAACTTAGCTATTTTCCTCTCAATTCCCGTGCTTTTTGCTGCTGCTGAATTTTTCTTCTTTTCAAAATTTTCCAACTCTCTCACCCCCTGTATGCTGCAACGAAAATGAGCTGAAATAGGCTGGGTGGCCGCCTGCCTTCCACTCACCTGATTTCGAGTTCCGTGTTTCGAGTTCCGTGTTTTCAAAAGGCGCACTATTTGGCCGCAGATCAATCCGCGGCTGGACGGTTTGACTTTCTCGATTTTTGTGCCATGCCTCGATTTTTGTACCATAACGTCGGTTTTCGCTGACAGGCTCGTATTCTGCAGTCCGGGAATTTCCGGGAGACGTGCCACCTTATTCGGGAATGCCCGTTTCGGATGGCCTTATTGTCACGTCAGCTTTGGTCGCCAATCATTTCGGTGGTGTTGGACGTTCGCACTTGTGCCCATTCCTTCGCTCCCGCAAGCCGGTTCAATTGACGATTTTGCCCTCCTGTCATGGTTAGTACAGTGAACGCAAAAATTGGGTGTCTACAAATACCTAATGGAGTTTTACTCGCCTGTCAATAGGAATTCCTCTAGTGATAGTAGTACAAGTGATCCTTGGACTTGAGATCATCATAGTATCTTGTGTATGATGAGTTATACTTTGACATGTCCCTTAAGACCTTTAGGGTATATCAAAGGGTATGATTGAGTATAATAAGTTATACATGGAGATAGGTGAATGATCAATAAAGAATTTACCACTTCTAGTAAAAGGAGAGAATGTCCTATGTGATTCGGTAAATGACGACTCAGAAGTCTTTGGCCAAAGCAGAATGAAATTAGAAAAGAGTTTCTAATTTGCATTAATTAGAGTTGTGCATTTGAGAATCGAAATACATATAATTAAATAAAATAAGACTTGACAGTAATTCCATGTCTTATATTTAATTGGGACATTGTATGGTAGAAGGATTGAATTGTACGGTAATTATGCACTGAAAGGTTCTTTTATGATTAATGTTGAAATCTATATTATCTGGAAAGTCGTTGATCGCTAAGGGGGTTTACCCTTATTGTAGAATAAATATTATTTATTTAAATGAATTAAATAGTTTAATTTATTTATTTAAATAAGATTAGAATTGTTCTAATTGATTTATTCACAACCAGTTTAATATGGAGAACCTAAAGGGTCACACCGCAAAAGGAAAATATTTATTTAAGAAGTAAATGGCATAATTGTAACAATAAGTTAAGTGTATTTAATTTAGTCTATGGAGATAGAATAAATTAAATAGCTTAATATTTATTATTTAATATTTTAGAAATATTAAATATAAATTAATAAGAGGAGTCTTATTATTATTATTACTATTACTATTATTTAATTCCTAATAGGGATTGAGAATTAATTAATAGAAGTACTCTCACATGAATTCCTAATTGGATTAGGAGTTTAATTTAATTAAAGGAGTTTAATTAGAATAGAAACCCTAATCCTAAATAGTTTAGGGAAGGGTTTTCCTACATCTATAAATAAGAGAAGTCTTATCATAGATTAGGGTTACACACTCTTGCATAAGAATTGTAGAGACTACTTACAATTTTTATAGAGATAGAAACTAGGGTTTTGCCAACACCCATCTTCTTGAACAAGTATTATTCCTTGGTGGATCACCTCTAGAGGCCAAACACTTGGGTGGCTAACGTTGATCAAAGGAAGGAATTTAATCGGTGGAATTCAAGGAGAACGCGAAAGAATTGGAGGTGAACTTGTACCTGAGGAAGCTAGAATTCTACAAGGGTATAATTCTTATTCTCCATCTCTTTCGTTTAATTAATAATTGTGCATAAAGAAAGATCATGGTGATGGTTTGTATAAAATTTTAAAATCTGATTTTATCGCGCTTCCGCACTATTTATGTAATTTGATTGCATATTCGCGCTATGTACAAACTTAACAAAAGCTCACTCTCCCATTAATGGAGAGCTGCAAATTGAAGGCATGCTCAACCCTCTCCACCTCCAAGAAGCTCAGCTCACTCATTCTATAAATACTCCTCCCTTGCCATTCATGCATTCCTTTGTTCATTGTTGCTAAGTTAGAATCTGGAAATTGAGAGAGAGTTATGAGAGTTGGAGTATGGGTGGTTTGAAGGAAGAAGAAGAAAGGGGTGTAGCAGCTGAGTACCAATCCCATTTTCGTCCTCGAAGTAGCTTCAAGAGGTTAGTGTCATGGAGCCTAGCTCACTTTCCTTGTTGCTTCAATTTTTCAGTTTGATATTGATTGTTCTGTAGAGGTTTATATTGCTGGAAATGTTAAGTTAGTTCATATGCATATATGAATGTTGTTAACCTTGTAAAACCTTGTTAATAATCAATGAAAGTGGAACAATGAATGAGATTCAAAACCTATGCATAAGGAATCCAGAATGGACATTAATGGACTGTTGGACATTGTGGACTGTTTTGGACAATTTAGGTAGTTTGATGAAAATTTAGTTTATGGTTGGTTGTGTACTTGTTTGTGTATGCTTATAATGTGTTATGAAGTTTTGGGTAATGATTTCATTTGGAAATCTGGACTAGAGTATAATTAAACTCTACTCCAAATGTGAGTGTGTAAGCCATGCCCACCAACTATTTGGTTTAATGTCCAAGAGAATGATTTCTCTAAAGATCATGAGAACTAGTTATGATTAATTGTTGAAATGATGTTATAATGCATGGTGGAGTAATAGAAACATGTTTTTAAGTCATGTGTATTGGTTGTATAAGGTTTATGAAGCAAAGAGGGAGAAATCGAATTTTTGTGCTAAGTTTCTGCAGAAGCAGGAAACTTTAAACTCCCTGGATGCAGAGTGGCGCGGCTGCGCCACTCCCAAGCTTAAAACCAGCGCGGCCGCGCTGGTCTGCAGAAGCGATAAGTTGTGCTGCTTTGTCTTATTGATTTGATGCATGTTTACATAGACCTAGCATGTTATAAATACCCCAAAGCATATGTATGGCATGTTAGTATAATGTTAGAATGACCCCAAGCATCTAGAGGTTGGTTAGAGTAAGAAATAAACTAGAAATTTGCTACAGGAGGAGTAGCGCGGCCGCGCTACTCCCAGGCCAAAAAGCAGCGCTGCCGCGCCGTGCTGCAGAATCGCCAAGTTGTTTCTTTTGAGAACTGAAGCTTGAGGCAAGTGTATATGAGCCTCTTAAGCAGTAATACATGAAGCATGCTATTAATTAGTTAGCCAAGCATGAAACAACTTAGGTAAGCGTAGTGGCAATCAATGTTCGTAATGATAATAATGTGTTGATTAATGTAAGCCTATGTTTGGTGTTTATTGTGAGACTAATTGGTATTTGAATATGTGTTTAAATGCATAGGACCTATTTGAGGACGATTAACGTCAAATAGTAGCAGCGCTTAAGGCAAGTTCTTCTTTAACCCTTGTCTAACCCTTGTGTTGGTCAAGTTCTCTAACTCCATTCATTTACTATATTGAATGAAAGTTCTTCTTTAACCCTTGTCTAACCCTTGTGTTGGTTAAGTTCTCTAACTCCATTCATTTACTATATTGAATGCAAGTTCTTCTTTAACCCTTGTCTAACCCTTGTGTTGGGCAAGTTCTCTAACTTCATTCATTTACTATATTGAATGCAAGTTCCTTATCTTATACAAAAGACGTATATTGTGCAGATTTTCTAATTCTTGTTTAAGTTGGTATTGCACAAATGTTCTATATTTTCCTAAAGCACACCAATGTGGTGTATTGAGCAAGTTTTCTAATCCTTGTCTAATCCTCGTGCTAGGCAAGCTTATCAACTTCATTCGATTATATTCTTACGAATGCTATTTAATGTTCAAAGTTCATATTTGCGCAATACATATATTATTGTGTGAATTCCATACTTATGCAAATCTTTCATATTTGCACAAGCGTTCAAGATGTGTTATTGACATAAACTGTTAAAGCTTTTAAGTTCACATTATGCATGAACTGTTTACGAAGAGTGTCAATGCCATTTGATTCGGCTAGACTAGTGTCCATGATTTAGAAAGCTATCCAAACCAATTGTTTTGGTGTGGATTCTTTGCAGAGATGAACAACCCTCATAGTAGGGAAAAATATATTTTTAGTTGGGGAACCGACACGCGCGTAAGTAGAACGTTTGAGGCTTATGCATAACACCGGGTATTTTAGGCTGATCACCTATTGTGCCTGTATTTGTTGTTTGGAGTTAATAGTGTAATACTATTAATTCTAATAAAAGGTAAGTGCCATGGTGGCCACTCAGTGATTCCTGCAATTGAAACAATTTGAAATCCTTGAATTCATTTGATATTCATCCAGTCCATAGTGACTCATCAGTAATAGTAAAGATTTGTATTAAAACTTGAGAAGTCTTACTTTTGATCATGCATTATCTTTATTGTTATACTTGCTGGGCAAACTTGTTGCTAACCCTTGCTTTCCTTAAAACATTTCAGTGGTTACCCATAGAGGCGAGAGCTCGAGAAAGGATAAAGGCAAAGGCAAAGCTACGGATTAGCTTTGTCCTACTATGTTAAGATTATGCTATGTTTTAAGACTCGTTTAGAGATTATGTATTAAATTATGTCGTGTATTCAGACTTATGTATTAGTCATTGTGTAAGTTGTTATGTCAGGTATTTGTATTGGTATCGAGACTTGGGGCGAGAGTATTTATGTTATATCAATGTAAATATTTCTATTATTCCGCAATCAGTTGTTAATAGTATGTGTATGAGTTGCATAGTGATGCACCAGATTCGAGGTTAAGGTAACCCGTATTTGGGGGCATCACAGATGAGATCCTGACCAGGCTCGCATCGAACAACATTCATTCAACTCGAGTTCAAGAGGTTCATCAAATGATCGCGAGTGATTGGGCTGAAATCCATTCAAGGATTCGTATATTGGAGCTAAATTCATATGAACGGCGAGGAGAGGATCAATCATGTGATTTGGGATTACTAGATACCATCTATTTAGTAAGGCCGAATCAACGCCAGCCAAGGCATCATGCAATGTACGGAATAATGGAAGTTGGTTCAAGGATGATTGGAATGGAGATTGAAGAGTTTGGAGATGTCATTTACGTAGCAGTCACTTCGGGTCCAATTTCGATCTTTTTAAAGCCAATATCTCTGAATGCTCAAAGAATAAAAGTTGTAGATCTCGTCGAGATCTTCGATTTGATAGGTGGCAGGTTCCGTAACTCTTTCCGAATCAAACGTTATGGCCATTTTTCTAAAGGACGTCGCAGCAGAATTTTGGTGCGAATCGTGGATGTTTTCAAAGATGGGACTCAAAGCCCCGACGTACGGAATGCCTTGGAAATGGAAGCCCCAGCTTTGGGATACAGCATGTTTCCTGGTCTTGAAAGCCCCGACATCGGCATCTAGTGCAAGTTGGACGCCCCGGCGTCCAAGCCCAGGCAAGGATCCCGAGGACGCGTTTTATCAGATTTAATGCAATCTTTTGGGGATCTTTTCCTATTCTTTTGTAACTAGGATATTTATTAGATAAGATTTGATTTCCATATTGCTTTCTAGCTAAGATTTCTTTTCTAATTTAAATTTTTATTTCCTTATAGGATTAGGGTTTCATGTTATTAGTATAAATAGGATACATGGCTTATGTAATAGGAGATATTAAGACTACACTTTTGATTAATGAAATTATTGTGAGATTCTTCTCATCTTTTGGTTTC
The DNA here is from genome assembly GCA_034770075.1 of Aralia elata. Lineage (NCBI taxonomy): Eukaryota > Viridiplantae > Streptophyta > Magnoliopsida > Apiales > Araliaceae > Aralia > Aralia elata. The sequence goes on from CM068381.1 coordinate 22,774,090, forward strand.
TTTAAGAATTCCTAGATTAATTTCTTAGTTTTCTTGAGATTCAATTATCGACTTATCATTCAACAGATCATAGTTGTTTGTGGTGTCATTCTACCGAACCATCAATCGTTGATTGTACCGAGGTTCCTGCTTCTCTTATAAGCACGGGGTTTAGGTGTCGTTGGTATCCATTCAACGCAAGCTTCCTAGCGCAAAGCAATTATACCAAGGTTCTCGTCTCAATATAGGCGAAGGGTTAAGGTGTTATGAGCGTTCCACCTTCATAACTTGCTGGAAACGATCCATGCGACGACCACCTCACGCAAGCGTGCCGTGGAGTCTATCATCGTTGGTGTCCATTCAACGCAAGCTTCCTAGCGCAAAGCAATTGTACCAAGGTTCTCCTCTCAATATAGGTGAAGGGTTGAGGTGTTGTGAGCGTTCCATCTTCGTAACTTGCTGGAAATGATCCGGGTGACGACCACCTCACGCAAGCGTACCGTGGAGTCTATCAGATTGAAAAGAAAAGAGAGATTGAGGAAAAAGAGAATGAAAAAAATAGAGAGATTGAAAATAATCGAGAGGAAGAAATAGTGGAAAGTAAGAGTGAAAAAGAGAGGAGAGTGAGTTAGAAAGTGAGTTGTATTTTGAAAAGCCAATAACTGTATATTCGTACAAGACGACGCTTTTGAATACTAACTAGATTAACTCTTCTTTTTTTTTGTTGCTAAATTTAGACTGTATTAAAAAAAGAAGAATGTACAACCATCATGGGAAACCCCAATCAGAATATAGCATAGACATCATAGGACAGGCCCTATGATTTCAAGACTATAAAAGATTACAAGGCCGAAGCCCAAGCAAAGAAAACCATTCTAAACTACAAGATAAAACATGCACCAAACAACCAAGACCAGCCATAACACCTAATAGGCAGGAACAGTACTACACAACATTGCGATCTAGCAGCAGTACCCCCAAGAAGCCCAACAACAGACCAGCAAAACCAACAATGCAGCAGCTACAAACCGAGCAGAACAAGGCAGCAAGCGAAGGCATGGAGGCCAGCCAAGACACAGCAGCAGGAAAGAAATCCAGTGATGAGATCCTAACCAGGCTCGCATCAAGCATCATCGACTCAACTCAAGCTTCGAGGGTTCAACAAACGAATTCAAGTAATTGGGCTAGAATCTACTCAAGGATGCTTACATTGGAGCTCAATTCATATGAACATCGAGGAGGGGGTCATTCATGTGATTTGGGATTGCTAGATACAATCTATGTAGTAAGACCAAATCAATGCAAGTCATGCGTTCGAGGTCGTGTTCGTTATGTTCGTTTGTATCGTCTAATCATTAATGAAGATATATGTCAATTAATGGAAGGATTAGCATTCATATGGCGTGATGAATGTCCAAGAAAGCTGAAGAGGTTATGTTATATTATGAGACAACATGAGGTTGGATTACACGGAAAACAAATTTGAAAGAAGACGAAATTTCACCGTAAACCGGATGACTCAAGATCGACTCCCACTAGCAACATTTGGAAGGCACTAAAAATGCTCTACTGTGGCCACGGTACCCCCGACGCAAGTCGGGTAGCAAACCGCTCTGGTATCGGGCTGGGGAGATTAGTCGACCCGCGGGTCGGAAACTCCACATTAACAAAAAAGAAAGAAAGAAAGAAGACGAAATTTCTTGAGCAGCAGGATTCTCGCCCCGGCGAGAACTTCATGCCCAGAAAGCTCGCCCCGACGAGAACTTCTCTGGATATCTTCGCCCCGACCAAAGCTGACCTCGCCCCAGCCAAGTCTTCTCTGCCCATCTTCGCCCCGGCGAGAATTCCTAGTATAAATTTCTCGCCCCGGCGAGAACTCTCAAATTTTGCTGGCGCATTTTTTGAGGCAGACGCATTTTGACAGTTTGGGACGCGGATTTCTTCCTTAATTTTAGGGTTTTCAGTGTATTTCTATATTTCTATTGTAACTAGGATATTTCTTAGATAGGGATTGATTTCCTTATTATTTATTAGTTAGGATTTCTATTTCCATTCAAATTCTTATTTCCTTATAGAATTAGGGTTTCGATGTATTAGTATAAATAGAATACATGTCTTATGTAATAGAGGGACTATACTTTTGATTAATGAAATTATTGTGAGATTCTTCTCATCTTTTGGTTCTTTAAGAATTCCTAGATTATTTTCTTAGTTTTCTTAATATTCAATTATCAACTTATCATTCAACATATCATAGTTGTTTGTGGTATCATTCTACCGAACCATCAATCGTCGATTGTACCGAGGTTCTTGCTTTCTATAAGTACGGGGTTTAGGTGTCGTTGGTGTCCATTCAACGCAAGCTTCCTAGCGCAAAGCAATTGTATCAAGGTTCTCGTCTTAATATAGGCGAAGGGTTGAGGTGTTGTGAGCGTTCCACCTTCATAACATGTTGGAAACGATCCGGGCGACGACCACCTCACGCAAGCATGCCGTGGAGTCTATTATTTGGTATCAAAGCTACGTTTTCTAGCTAGTTACTTATCTTTATTTACGTATTTGAATTGTTGAGAAAAAAAAGAGTATAGAAAAAAGAGTATAGAAAAAAAAATTAGTTATTTCGTTTGGTTTCTTTTGTTGGGGAAAATTATTATTGTTACAATTTCCTGGGTTTCATAAGTTTCCTGAATATTGGAATTTTATTGAGGAAGCTATCATTTTGTTCTATTATTTGAATTTATGAATTTTGAGGATATTGGGATTTCACTCAAGAGGATTTTAATTGGTGATCGTGAAATTTTGGTGGTTATCGTACGTCACACTTGCTATATTTTGTTTTGTGATAAGTTTTTATAAATGTGTGATATATTGTTTGAGCGAAACACGTAAGGGAGTGTGTGAGGAAATCTTTCTTTATGTACTAACATTTATTTTGCAGCAATCATGTATGGATATAATTGTGAAAATAATTATGAGTGGGTAAAAGAGGTCTTTTCAAGGTAGGCGCGATCCTAAAGCTTATTTGAGTTGGGAGGAAAGGAAGGAACGAGAGTTTGGCTATCATGAATATTCCGAGCAAAAGAAGTTCAAACTTGCAGTTCTAGATTTTTCAGGACATGCAGCAAAATGGTGGGCTCAATTTGAACGTGATAGGAGAAAATATGGAGAGCATCCGATCGAGACGTGGGAAGAGTTGAAAACCGTGATGAGAAAGAGGTATGCCCCCGTACAGCCTAGTAGGAGGAATGAATGATACAATCCTGACCAGGCTTGCATCGAACAACATTTACTCAACTCGAGTTCAAGAGGTTCATCAGTTAGTCGCTAGTGATTGGGTTGAAATCCATTCAAGGATGCGTACATTGGAGCTAAATTCATATGAACATCAAGGAGAGGATCATTCATGTGATTTGGGATTGCTAGATACAACCTATGTAGTAAGACCAAATCAATGTAAGTCAAGCGTTCGAGTTCGTGTTCGTTATGTTCGTTTGTACCGTCTAATCATCGACAAAGTTAGATTTAAATTCATGGAGGGATTAGAGTTCTTACATGGTGGATGTTCAAGTATGATGTTTTTAGATTGCTCGTAGCGAAGGAATCGGAGAAAATTATTCGGGATGGGAAACAGGGATCTCGCCCCGACGAGCTTTCCAAGGCTATTTTTCTCGCTCCGGCGAGAACCTCGCTGTCCATTCTCGCCCCGGCGAGAACTTCAGTACAAATCTCTCGCCCCGGCAAGAACAGTCAGTTTTGGTTTGGCGCGTTTTTTGAGGCACGCGGTTTTGACAGATTTCTTTCTTTATTTTAGGGATTTACATATCTTTTAGATTTCTATTGTAATTAGGATATTTATTAGATGTGATTTGATTTCCATATGGTGTTTAGTTAGGATTTCTATTTCCATTCAAATTCTTGTTTCCTTATAGGATTAGGGTTTCATGTTATTAGTATAAATAGGATACATGGCTTATGTAATAGAGACAATTATTAAGATTACTTTTGATTAATGAAATTATTGTGAGATTCTTCTCATCTTTTGGTTCTTTAAGAATTCCTAGATTATTTTCTTAGTTTTCTTTGAGATTCATATTTAACTTATCATACAACAAATCACAGTTGTGTGTGGCGTTATTCTATCGCATCATTCAATCTTACGGAGATTATTGTTTGAATTAAACGAGCGTCAAAGTGTTGTTGGTGTTTCATCCTTCATACATTCAAATTGCTTGATCGAATATATCAAGATTCTTGTCTCCAGATTAGACGTTGGGTTAAGATTTCGAAAGAGTCCATCAATTTGCTTACTAGAAATGATTCGGGCGACGACCACCTCACGCAAGCGTGCCGTAGAGTCTATCATTTGGTATCAGAGCTACGTTTTCTAGCTAGTTGTTTCTCTTTAATTTTCAGTTGAGTATATTTAAAAAATAAAAATAAAAATTCGTGAGTGAAAAAAAAAATTCGTGAGTAAAAAAAAAGAGGGAAAATTATTATTGTTGCAATTGTTTGGGTTTCATAGGTTTCGTGAATATTGGGATTTTATTAAAGAAGCTATTATTTGGTTCTATTGTTGGAATTTGTGAAATTTGAGGATATTGGGGTTTCACTCAAGAGGATCTTAATTGGTGATCGTGAAAATTTTGGTGGTTATCGTATGTCACAGTTGCTATATTTTATTTTGTGATAAGTTCTTGTTGAATTGATAGAAAAGCTGAGATATTTATTTGGTGAATTCAAAAAGAACCTATAAGAGGGAATTTGAGTGGTAAAAGGCAAGAGTGTGAGATCAATTGAGGGTAAAAGCCAATTATGTGATACACGAGCGTTTTCATAATTGTGTGATACATTGTTGAGCGAAACACATAAGGGAGTGCGTGAGGAAAATTTTCTTTATCTACTAACCTTTGTTTTGCAGCGAACATGTATAATTATGGTTATGAAAATAATTATAAGTGGCAAAAGAGATCTTTTCAAGGAAGGCGCGATCCTAAAGCTTATTTGAGTTTGGAGGAAAGGAAGGAACGAGAGTTTGGCTATCATAATTATTCCGAGTACAAGAAGTTCAAACTTGCAGTTCAAGATTTTTCTGATTATGCAGCTACATCGTGGGCTGAATTTGTGCGTAGCAGAAAAAGGTATGGGGAGCGTCCGATCGAGACGTGGGAAGAGTTGAAAACCGTGATGAGAAAGCGGTATGCTCCAGGATAATCTAGTAGGAGGAATGAACATGCATCTCCGAAACATGTAGAGCAACCTTCAAGGCGTTCAACTTGTGATAATGAATTGAGGACATCATGAGAACATATAATGAGATAAGGGACGATCATTTGAAGTGGCGTCAAAACATCTCTAAGGCACAAAATGATGAGGACATGCCTAGCTTTGGCAAGGATGAGAGTTATGGAGTGAATTCGGTGCAAGTTCCAGTTGGACCAGTGACGAGAGCTCGGGCTAAACGCTTCAAAGAGGGTATTCACGGATTGATTCAAGAAGCTTGGAAGGATGAAGATTCCAAGATGAAGGCTTTGGAGTTAGAGTCCAAGATCGTGAACATGTTACAATTGTGTATTCCAAGCTAAGAATTGGGAACTAGTCAAAAGGGCCAAACATTCTAGCCCGGCGCACCCCGTGCCAGTTTTATGCCTAATCCGACGCACCCCGCGCTGGTCATAGAGGAGTATAGCGCGCCCCGCGCCATTTGTAGCACGCCCCGCGCCGAGCCGCTTGAAGACCTGCATACCTAGTGAAAGTAATATGCACACAAGCCAATCATATTTGATATAATGTAGCATATACTTTGTAATCTTATTCATTTATTAATAAAAGAATTGATTTTCTTGAAAGGCATTTTATATTATCTACATGGTGCTGTTATATTAAATGTGATAAACCCATAGTTTTGAGCAATGCTTTTAGAATCATGATGGTGATCATGATAATGAGATCTAAATTCAAGATAGCTCACAAACTAAAATTTTTCATAATCGTTGGATTACTAAATTGGGGATTAGTGAATCCGGATAGATTAGTACATACGTTGTTTGCTCTTAGGAAGAGGATGATTGATCTCATAATCATTTGTGTGGCGACACTAAAGCAAGTATGTAGGTGCTTATTAGAGAATAAGTTCACTGAACGTGACTCGCTAAGGAATACCTAATTGAGTTTTACTCGCCTGTCAATAGGAATTCCTCTAGTGATAGTAGTACAAGTGATCCTTGGACTTGAGATCATCATAGTATCTTGTGTATGATGAGTTATACTTTGACATGTCCCTTAAGACCTTTGGGGTATATCAAAGGGTATGATTGGGTATAATTAGTTGTACATGGAGATAGGTGAATGATCAATAAAGAATCTACCACGTCTAGTAAAAGATGTGAATGTCCTATGTGATTCGATAAATGACAACTCAGTAGTCCTTGGCCAAGGCAGAATGAAATTAGAAAGGAGTTTCTAATTTGCATTATTTAGAGTTGTGCATTTGGGAATCGAAATTCATATAATTAAATAAAATAAGACTTGACAGTAAATCCATGTCTTATATTTAATTGGGACATTGTATGGTAGAAGGATTGAATTGTACGGTAACTATTTACTCAAAGGTTCTTTTGTGATTGATGTTGAAATCTATATTATCTGGAAAGTCGTTGATCGCTAAGGGGGCTTACCCTTATTGTAGAATAAATATTATTTATTTAAATAAATTAAATAGTTTAATTTATTTATTTAAATAAGATTAGAATTGTTCTAATTGATTTATTCACAACCGGTTTAATATGGAGAACCTAAAGGGTCACACCGCAAAAGGAAAATATTTATTTAAGAAGTAAATGGCATAATTATAATAATAAGTTAAGTGTATTTAATTTAATCTATGGAGATAGAATAAATTAAATAGCTTAATATTTATTATTTAATATTTTGGAAATATTAAATATAAATTAATAAGAGGAGTCTTATTATTATTATTACTATTACTATTATTTAATTCCTAATAGGGATTGAGAATTAATTAATAGAACTATTATTTATTTCCTAATAGGGATTGGGAATTAATTAATAGAAGTACCCTCTCACAAATTCCTAATTGGATTAGGAGCATAATTAATTAAAGGAGTTTAATTATAATTGAAACCCTAATCCTAAATAGTTTAGGGAAGGGTTATTCCTACATCTATAAATAAGAGGAGTCTTATCATAGATTAGGGTTACACACTCTTGCATTAGATTGTGAAGAGTACTTATAATTTCTATAGAGATAGAAACTAGGATTTTGCCAAAATACCCAACTTCTTGAATACTTGTTCTTCCTTGGTGGATCACCTCTAGAGGCCAAACACTTGGGTGGCTAACGTTGATCAAAGGAAGGAATCACACCGTAGCATTCGAGGAGAACACGAAGGACTAGGAGTTGAACTTGTACCCGAGGAAGCTTTGTTCTACGAGGGTATAAATTCTTATTCTCTTTCTCTTTTGTTTATATCGTTAATTGAGCACAAGGATTGATCTTGGTGATGGTTTGTATAAAATTTTAAAATCCGTTTTATCGCACTTCCGCTCTATTTATGTAATTTGATTGCATGCTCGCGTTATATACAAACCTAACAGTGGTATTAGAGCCTAATCTTGTGCTAATTATCGATTTTGATAATTCCATGTATACTTAATATGCGATTGGATCGAAATTTTTGGGCAGAATAAAAAAAAATTTTGAATCAGCGACACGGCGCAGCTGCGCCACCTCCAGTTCATTATGGAGCGCAGCTGCGCCGAAACTCAGAATCGGTTTTTTCTGGGGAGCAGCGCAGCTGCGCCGTTGTCTAGTTCATTCTGGGCGCAGCTGCCCTGGCTAGCAGAATCCGAAATTTTTTTTTCCTTCAATTGAAATAAATGGTTTATTTAATTGATATAAGTTTAAAATAAAGATGTTTATTTTATCTGAAATAGGATTTCAGATTGCTAAAATTAAAGGAGTTTAATTTGGATTTGGTTTTTGATTAAAATAAAAGAGTTTATTTTGTTTCAAAAACTAAATATTAGCAAAACTTTTGCCCATTAATTGATATCAATGCTTATATGGAATGGATTTATTATTCATGAGATGAATGTTATTTATTGATACATATAGAGATATGTATGATAATAAATAGGGATTGATTATGGACTATTGACCAATGTGTGATTGGATTTATTTTAGTGGATGCTTGAATGTATGGGTTTTTATAAATGGGGTCTGCGTACCTCGTCTTCTCTAATTTTCCTTAATGTAAATTCTATCTCCCTCCTATGTACTTCCCCTTGACTGCTGATCAAGGTTTCTATTTATTGTAAATAGTTCATGTAATAGGAATAGTTAGAATTAATTTTGAAGAATTGGAGACAAAGGAGCAAGGAGCGCATGAAGACCCGTTTGTATTGGAGCCCGGGTTTAAATGTAATAGTTATATTTAAATTTAATTCTTGCACCCTAGGTTTGACCTTTTGGTTCACTTGGTGGCTCTAGTGAACCAAACTAGAATAAAAGTCCATAATCAATCCGGGTAGAATATAGTATTCTATATGTGCATGCTTACTATATATATATTATAAATTATCCAACATGTTTCGCAAGTAAAATAATATGACGCGTATTTTATATATATGTGTGCATGCGCGCTAATCAAGATGAGACTAATAATAACAAACCCCTCAAAGGAATCATATTAAGTCCTAAGCGTTCAAAGATATTTGGAATATCGAACGTCGCCTTCTAGCATGGTAAAGCAATAGAGTATTAAATGTTTAATATGAGTTTGTTGTGCCACCACAAGGCAAGTATTAAATATTTAAGATGTTGCTTTATCACATTTGATGCTTATAAATAGACTGAACGATGCTGTTTTGTTGTGTCACCACAAGGACAGTGTTTTTCTTTCGAATATATGGAAGTGCTAGGTTGGACTTAACTTGGATAATTTTGATTCGGATGTGTCACCACTTGATCAAAATAATCTAAGAGGCAAAATACAAGGAGTTACATAGTGATGTAATTGACAATAGTTGTCTACCTATTTATTTATATATCGTTTGTTGTGTCACCACAAGGCTATATACATTTGAAATGGGATCCTTAATCTCACTAGCAAATCTTTAATTAGAATTGCCGAACTATATAATGAGGGTAATATAGTTTGATGAAAATAGTGGGAGATACCAATTTAAAATAAAGACCTAATTTATTTTGGTAATTAATAAATTGAATGTATGCTAAAATGTTGTCTATTTCACATGCAGAATTTAAAAATGTTAAACTCACTATCACTGCGTAGCATACTTGATGCTAACAAACTGACCGGACCGAATTACACAGACTGGTTAAGGAATCTGAGAATTGTTCTCACTGCTGAAAAGATTTCTTATGTCCTAAATTCGCCTGTCCCTGCAAGTGTTGCAGAAACAGCCTCTCAGGAAGAGATTGCTACTTTCAGAAAGTGGCAAGATGATGCAATCTTGGCTCAATGCATCATGCTCGCATCCATGAGTAACGAGCTTCAGCGTCAGCATGAAACTATGGATGCTCCTACTATATTGTTGCACCTCAAAGAGTTGTATGGTGAGCAAAGTAGGACTGCTAGATATCAGATATCTAAGGAGCTCTTCCGATCTCGTATGACCGAGGGCACTGCTGTTGAGACTCATGTCCTTAAGATGATCAATCTGATTGAACAGCTTGGACAGCTTGGGTTCGTGATGGATGGGGAGTTAAGTCAAGATTTGATCTTGCAGTCACTCTCGGACACCTTCTCACAATTTGTTGTGAATTTTCACATGAATAAGTTGGACGTCAGCTTGCCTGAGTTACTTAACATGTTGAAAACTGCTGAAGGTCACTTCTCATCCAACAAGAACCAAGTCTTACTAGTGGATGATTCTTCCAAGAAAAGGAAGAGACCCAAGGTATCTTCTGAAAAGAAGAAAAACAAGAAGGCTAAGGGCAAGGCGAAGAGGAAGGATAAAAAGAAACCTGATCCAGATAGCAAAGGAATTTGCTACCATTGCAATAAGCCGGGACACTGGAAGAGGAACTGCAAGGAGTATCTTGCAGACCAGAAGAAGCTTGGAGAAGCTTCGACTTCCGATCTAGGTTTGTTCATGATTGAAATTAATTTTTCTGAAAGTCAAAATTCTACTTGGGTATTGGATACCGGCTGTAGTTCTCACATATGTAATAATGTGCAGGGACTAAGCAGAAGTAGAAAGCTGGACAAGGATGAAGTCGTCCTACGAGTGGGAAATGGAGCAAAGGTTGCTGCATTAGCTGTAGGGACTTATCGTTTAGCACTGCCTTCGGGCAAGTTCATTAGTTTAAATAATTGTTATTATGTTCCGACACTTATTAGAAACATTATTTCAATTTCTGTATTGGATATGGATGGTTTTGATATTATAATAAAGAACAACAGTTGTTCTATTTATAATAAAAATGTTTTATATGGTGTTGGGAACTTACTGAATGGACTATACATACTTGACTTGCATGAAAATATACTTCAAATTGAACAAACTAAGAAAAGAAAAGGAGATGATGTTAATTATACCTTTATGTGGCACTGTAGACTAGGTCATATCAATGAAACAAGATTATCCAAGTTGCATAAAGATGGGCTTTTAGAGCTATCTGATTACGAATCATATCCAACTTGTGAATCTTGTCTCATGGGTAAGATGACTAAATCTCCTTTTAGTGGAAAAGGAGAAAGAGTTACAGAGTTGTTAGCGTTGGTACACACAGACGTATGTGGACCTATGACAACGAATGCACGAGGAGGGTATTCTTATTTTATTACTTTCACTGATGATCATTCTAGATTTGGATATGTGTATTTAATGAAATACAAATCTGAATCGTTTGAAAAGTTCAAAGAATTCAGAAGTGAAGATGACTAAATCTCCTTTTAGTGGAAAAGGAGAAAGAGTTACAGAGTTGTTAGCGTTGGTACACACAGACGTATGTGGACCTATGACAACGAATGCACGAGGAGGGTATTCTTATTTTATTACTTTCACTGATGATCATTCTAGATTTGGATATGTGTATTTAATGAAATACAAATCTGAATCGTTTGAAAAGTTCAAAGAATTCAGAAGTGAAGTAGAGAAGCAAACTGGTAAGAGTATTAAGATTCTTCGATCGGATCGAGGAGGGGAATACTTAACCAATGAGTTTCTCAATTGTCTCAAAGAAAATGGTATAATCTCACAATGGACTCCACCAGGAACGCCACAATTGAATGGTGTATCTGAAAGGAGAAATCGAACATTGTTGGACATGGTTCGTTCCATGATGAGTTTTACCGACCTTCCAGTATCCTTCTGGGGTTATGCCCTAGAATCGGCTGCATACCTACTTAACAAGGTACCTACCAAATCCGTCCCAAAGACCCCATATGAGATATGGACAGGGAGGAAACCAAATCTTAAGCATGTTAAGACTTGGGGTTGTCCAGCTTATGTCAAAAGGTTTGAGCAAGATAAGTTGAAGACTAGATCCGACAAATGTAGATTCGTGGGATACCCTAAAGAAACATCAGGGTATTATTTCTATCATCCTACTGATCAAAATGTGTTTGTTGCGAAACACGCTGCCTTCTTGGAAAAGGAGTTTATCCTCGAAGGGGTCAGTGGGAGTAAGATATATCTTGAAGAAGTTCAAGAACCACAAAATACTACCGATCAAAGTCAGGTACCTGACCAAGTAGAAGAACCTACTGTACCACAACCTATTCGTAAATCTGGAAGAGTACCGAAGATACCTGAGAGGTATGGATTCATCATAGAGGATGAAGATGAGGTACGCATCATAGATGATGATGATCCATTAACTTACGAAGAGGCTATGAGTAGTGATGACTCAGAGAAATGGCTAGAAGCCATGAAATCCGAGATGGACTCCATGTATGAAAACCAAGTATGGACTTTGGTTTCACCACCTGAGGGCATTAAGCCTATTGGGTGTAAATGGGTCTTTAAGAGAAAGACTGGAGCAGATGGCAAGGTAGAGACCTATAAGGCCCGACTGGTTGCAAAAGTCAAACAAAGACAAGGAGTTGACTATGATGAAACCTTCTCACTAGTAGCTATGCTCAAGTCCATTCGGATTTTGCTTGCAATTACAGCTTATTATGACTACGAGATCTGGCAAATGGACGTGAAAACGGCCTTACTCAATGGAGAGCTTGAGGAGAATGTATATATGATACAGCTAGAGGGTTTTGTTTCAACGGTTGGAACAAACCAAGTCTGTAAGCTACAACGATCCATTTATGGATTGAAGCAAGCTTCTCGAAGATGGAACATCCGTTTTGATGAGATAATCAAAAGGTTTGATTTTATCAAAAATGAGGATGAACCATGTGTGTACAAGAAGGTTAGTGGGAGCGCTGTTTCATTCCTTGTATTATATGTTGATGACATATTACTGATAGGGAATGATGTTCCTATGCTACAGTCGATCAAAATTTGGTTATCTAAACACTTCTCCATGAAGGACTTGGGTGAGGCATCCTATATTTTGGGGATAAAGATCTATAGAGATAGATCTAAAAGGATGCTGGGCTTGACCCAAGGAAAGTACATTGACTCGATGCTAAAGAAGTTTAGCATGGAAGATTCTAAGAGAGGTCTCATGCCGATGAGCCATGGAATACATCTCTCCAAGAAACAGGCCCCAAAGAAACCTGAGGAGAGAAACCGGATGAGTAAGATTTCTTATGCTTCCGCAATAGGATCTATCATGTACGGTATGATATGTACTAGACCAGATGTCGCTCATGCACTTAGTGTAACGAGCAGATATCAGTCGAATCCAGGAGAAGAGCACTGGAAGGCAATGAAAAATATCCTAAAGTACTTGAGAAGAACTAAGGATGTATTTCTTGTCTATGGTGGGTCTGAATTGAAACTAGAGAGCTATACAGACTCAAGTTTTCAAACGGACCAAGATGACAGTAAATCCGTTTCAGGGTACGTGTATACCTTAAACGGTGGCGCAGTAAGTTGGAAAAGTTCCAAGCAGCAAACAGTTGCTGATTCAGTGACAGAGGCAGAGTACATAGCTGCAAGTGAAGCTGCAAAGGAAGCTGTTTGGATGAAGAAGTTCATAACTGAACTTGGAGTGGTTCCTAGCATTAGAGGAGCAGTACCTTTATTCTGTGACAACAATGGAGCTGTTGCGCAGGCTAAGGAACCCAGGTCTCATCAGAAATCCAAACACGTGTTGCGGCGGTTTCATTTGATTAGAGAGATCATTGAAGGAGGAGATGTCACCCTGGAGCGTGTGGACTCTCAAGACAACATTGCAGATCCATTTACTAAAGCTTTAACTCAATAGCAGTTTGATCGTCACTTAGAGAAGATGGGTATTAGATACCATGGTGATTGGCTTTAGTGCAAGTGGGAGATTGAAAGTAGTATGCACACAAGCCAATCATATTTGATATGATGTAGCATATACTTTGTAATCTTATTCATTTATTAATAAAAGAATTGATTTTCTTGAAAGGCATTTTATATTATCTACATGGTGTTGTTATATTAAATGTGATAAACCCATAGTTTTGAGCAATGCTTTTAGAATCATGATGGTAATCATGCTAACGAGATCTAAATTCAAGATAGCTCACAAACTAAAATTGTTCCTAATCGTTGGATTAATAAATTGGGGATTAGTGAATCCGGATAGATTAGTACATACGTTGTTTGCTCTTAAGAAGAGGATGATTGATCTCATAATCATTTGTGTGGAGACACTAAAGCAAGTATGTAGGTGCTTATTAGAGAATAAGTTCACTGAACGTGACTCGCTAAGGAATACCTAATTGAGTTTTACTCGCCTGTCAATAGGAATTCCTCTAGTGATAGTAGTACAAGTGATCCTTGGACTTGAGATCATCATAGTATCTTGTGTATGATGAGTTATACTTTGACATGTCCCTTAAGACCTTTGGGGTATATCAAAGGGTATGATTGGGTATAATTAGTTGTACATGGAGATAGGTGAATGATCAATAAAGAATCTACCACGTCTAGTAAAAGATGTGAATGTCCTATGTGATTCGATAAATGACAACTCAGTAGTCCTTGGCCAAGGCAGAATGAAATTAGAAAGGAGTTTCTAATTTGCATTATTTAGAGTTGTGCATTTGGGAATCGAAATGCATATAATTAAATAAAATAAGACTTGACAGTAAATCCATGTCTTATATTTAATTGGGACATTGTATGGTAGAAGGATTGAATTGTACGGTAACTATTTACTCAAAGGTTCTTTTGTGATTGATGTTGAAATCTATATTATCTGGAAAGTCATTGATCGCTAAGGGGGCTTACCCTTATTGTAGAATAAATATTATTTATTTAAATGAATTAAATAGTTTAATTTATTTATTTAAATAAGATTAGAATTGTTCTAATTGATTTATTCACAACCGGTTTAATATGGAGAACCTAAAGGGTCACACACCAGCAAAAGGAAAATATTTATTTAAGAAGTAAATGACATAATTGTAATAATAAGTTAAGTGTATTTAATTTAATCTATGGAGATAGAATAAATTAAATAGCTTAATATTTATTATTTAATATTTTGGAAATATTAAATATAAATTAATAAGAGGAGTCTTATTATTATTATTACTATTACTATTATTTAATTCCTAATAGGGATTGGGAATTAATTAATAGAACTATTATTTATTTCCTAATAGGGATTGGGAATTAATTAATAGAAGTACTCTCTCACAAATTCCTAATTGGATTAGGAGCATAATTAATTAAAGGAGTTTAATTATAATTGAAACCCTAATCCTAAATAGTTTAGGGAAGGGTTATTCCTACATCTATAAATAAGAGGAGTCTTATCATAGATTAGGGTTACACACTCTTGCATTAGATTGTGGAAAGTACTTATAATTTCTATAGAGATAGAAACTAGGGTTTTGCCAAAATACCCAACTTCTTGAGTACTTGTTCTTCCTTGGTGGATCACCTCTAGAGGCCAAACACTTGGGTGGTTAACGTTGATCAAAGGAAGGAATCACACCGTAGCATTCGAGGAGAACACGAAGGACTAGGAGTTGAACTTATACCCGAGGAAGCTTTGTTCTACGAGGGTATAAATTCTTATTCTCTTTCTCTTTTGTTTATATCGTTAATTGAGCACAAGGATTGATCTTGGTGATGGTTTGTATAAAATTTTAAAATTCGTTTTATCGCGCTTCCGCTCTATTTATGTAATTTGATTGCATGCTCGCGTTATATACAAACCTAACACCTAGCGCGCCCCGCGCCATTTGTAGCGCGCCCCGCGCCAGTAACGCGGTATGGAATCCGAGGAACGTGTTTTTGAAGATTTTATCAGTTTTATTTCCTTAATTTTAGGGATTTCAGTATATTTTCATAATTCTATTGTAATTAGGATATTTTAAGATAGGATTTTGATTCCAAATCAATTGTTATTTCCTTTTAGGATTCTAGGGTTTCATAGTTAGTATAAATAAGTTTTATGCTTGTAATTCAAGGACACATTACAATTATTTTGAGTTTATTCATACTTGAGAGTTATTCTCTACTTTTGGTTCTTTGAAGGATTTCTAAGTAGTTCTCTTAGTTTTTCTTTGAGATTCATATCTAACTTATCATACAACAAACCATAGTTATGTGTGGCATTATTCTATCGCATCATACAGTCATACGGAGATTATCGTTTTCTATCTAAACGAGGGTCTAAGTGTTGTTGGTGTTCCACCCTACGTGACTTCAATTGCTTGATTGAATATATCAAGATTCTCGTCTTCAAATTAGACGTTGGGTTAAGATTTCGAAAAAGTCCATCAATTTGCTTACTAGAAACGATCCGGGCGACGACCACCTCACGCAAGCGTGCCGTGGAGTCTATCATTTGGTATCAAAGCTGCGTTATCTAGCTAAGTATCTATCTTTATTGTTTTCGTTGAAGTTGTGAGTAAAAAAAAAAGAGTATAGAAAATTTTATTTCAGTTATTTCAATTTTTTTTTCATAGATTTCATCTTCAATTCCGTAATCGAGACCGTTGGTACTTGTATTCATACCTACTATAGTTGTTTGTGATAAGTTATTTTGAATTGATTAGTAAAACCGAGGATTTTGCTAGGTAAATTCGAAAAGAACCTATTAGAGAGAATATTTAGAGGTAAAAGGCTTAGTTGTGAGATCATTCGAGGGGAAAAGCCTATTGAGTGATACACGAGTGAAACATTGATCGAGCGAAACACGTAAGGGAGTGGTGAGGAAAATATTTAGCTACTAACCTCTATTGTACAGGAAAAATGTCTAGTACCAAAGATAAAGGTGTTATGGAAGATCCTCCAGCAAAGTTTGATCCAAAATTTGTGATGGAAGCTATGATGAAAGAATTCACTAGAAAGTTGGATATGGCAATGGAGCAAGTGAATAAGCGTTTCGACCAAATGAGTGCGTCCCAAGGACCCCAGTCTCAACATCCTCATGGGCCACGTCAGCACGGAAGAACGCATCAAAGAGAAGCTAGACAAGAGGAAAATTACTATGAAGGGGGAGTTAGTGAAGAAGAGGACCGTGAATCTGATTTTATCCATAGGAGGAGAGGAGCAAGGGATAGAGGCGGTAGGGATAGAGAAGATGGCAATTTGGATAGCATCAAAATGAAGATTCCAGCTTTCCAAGGGAGGAGTGATCCTGAGGCATACCTAGAGTGGGAAAAGAAGATGGAGTGGGTTTTTGACTGTCACAACTATTCAGAACTCAAGAAAGTTAAACTTGCCGCTACGGAGTTTTCAGCTTATGCAGTTACTTGGTGGGATCAACTGATGATCAGCCGGAGAAGGTGCGGAGAACGGCTAATTGAAACTTGGGATGAGATGAAGACAGTTTTGAAAAAGAGATTTGTACCAGACTATTATCACCGTTAGTTAGTTCAGAGCCTACAAAGTCTGAAACAAGGTAGTCGGAGTGCAGAGGACTATTACAAGGAGATGGAGATGTTGTTAGCTAGGGCAAACATCAATGAGGATAGCGAAGCAACAATGGCCAGATTTTCGGCGGGACTAAATTAGGAGATTTCAGATCTAGTAGAACGACAACATTATGTGGTATGGAGGATATGGTACACATGGCTATCAAGATTGAGAAGCAGCTTAAGAATAGAGGTAGCCAACGATCAATGTCAAATCCGAGTTCATCATGGAAACCCAATATTGGCAAGCGAGAGGAGAAGCCAGCCGTGAGTAGACCCAAATTTGAGCCAAAACCGGAAACGGCTAATAGAGGAGTACAAGGTAAAACTGACCCTACTTCTTTTAATCGTAATCGAGATATTAAATGTTTTAAATGTCAAGGTAGGGGACATATTGCGAATCAATGTCCGAATCAAAGAACGATGTTGTTACTTGACAATGGAGAGGTGGAGACCGAGGGGGAAGATAGTGATATTGATTCTATGCCACCATTGGAGGAGGTAGAAGATAGAGAAGTTGCGGTATTTGGAGAAGTTTTGGTGACTAGAAGAGTACTTAGTACACAAGTGAAGGAAGAAAGCACATAACAGCGGGAAAAAATTTTCACACTAGGTGCTTGGTGAATGGGAAAATTTGTTGTGTCGTGATAGATGGGGGTAGTTGCACGAATGTGGCAAGTAAGGTTATGGTAGAGAAATTGGGGCTTTCCACAGCCAAACATCCTCAACCGTATCGATTGCAATGGCTTAATGATAGTAATGAGATTAAAGTGACTAAACAGGTCTTGGTGCCATTTATTATTGGGAAGTATGTGGATGAAATCTTGTGCGATGTGGTTCCAATGCAGGCGGGTCACATATTGTTTGCTCGACCGTGGCAATTTAACAGGCGTGTGAAGCATGATGGCTTTACAAATGAATATTCATTTGTTCACAATAAAAGGAGGGTTACTTTATGTCCTATATCACCACAACTGGTGCATGAGGATCAACTTCATCTGCAGAGAGATCATGAAAAAAGGAAAGAGAGTGAAGAAAAGAAAAATCATGAGGGAAAAAAATAATGAGAGGGAAAACAAGAGAGAAAAAGAAAGAGAGAAAAGAAAAGACGAGGAGCGAAAAACAAATATCTATGCAAAAAAGAGTGATGTAAGGCGAGCTTTAAATGCTAAACAGCCGATGATTATACTTCGGTATAAGGAGGCGCTTTTAAACACTAACGCTAACGATTCTTCTTTGCCTAGTGTTGTTTCATCTCTTTTGCAGGATTATAAGGATGTGTTCTCTGAGGAGTTTCCGCAAGGATTACCACCTATTCGGGGAATTGAGCATTAAATTGACTTCGTACCCGGTGCAACCATTCCAAACCGTCCAGCTTATCGGAGCAATCCTGAGGAAATGAAGGAGTTGCAAAAGCAAGTTGGCGAACTTATGGAGAAGGGGTTCGTAGGAGAGAGCATGAGTCCTTGTGCAGTTCCGGTGATCTTAGTGCCTAAAAAGGATGGGAGATGGCACATGTGTATAGATTGTCGAGCGGCGAACAATATTACGGTAAAGTATCGACATCCCATTCCACGATTAGATGATATGTTAGATGAATTGCATGGGGCATGTATATTTTCTAAAATTGATTTGAAAAGTGGGTATCATCAAATTAGAATGCAAGAGGGTGATGAATGGAAAACTGCTTTCAAAACAAAATATGGTCTTTATGAGTGGCTAGTGTTACCTTTTGGTTTAACTAATGCACCTAGTACTTTCATGAGATTAATGAACCATATTTTGCATACGTTCATTGGAAAATTTGTGGTAGTTTATTTTGATGATATCTTGATATATAGCAAAAACTTGGGAGAGCATGCATTGCATTTGAAATATGTTTTAGATGTTCTTAGAAAAGAAAAGTTATTTGCTAACATGGATAAGTGCACGTTTTGTACGGATAGAGTTGTTTTTCTTGGATTTGTTGTGAGTTCACAGGGAGTTCAAGTGGATGAGGAGAAAATACGTGCAATCCGAGAATGGTCGAGTCCAACAAATGTGAGTCAAGTTCGTAGTTTCCATGGACTGGCAAGTTTTTACCGACGTTTCGTGAAGAACTTCAGTGACATTACAGCACCATTGACGGAAGTAATCAAAAAGAGTGTGGGATTTAAGTGGGGTGAAGAACAGGAAAAGGCATTTAAATTGATTAAAGATAAATTGACTAACGCTCATTTGGTTCTTTTACCTAACTTTACTAAGACTTTTGAAATTGAGTGTGATGCTTCAGGTTTAGGGATTAGAGCGGTGCTGATGCAAGAAGGAAAACCAGTAGCATACTTCAGTGAGAAATTGAGTGGAGCATCTTTGAACTATCCAACATATGATAAGGAGTTGTATGCATTGACCCGAGCATTGGAGACGTGGCAACACTACCTTTGGCCTAAAGAGTTCGTGATTCACACTGATCATGAATCCTTGAAGTACTTGAAGGGACAACATAAGCTGAACAAAAGACACGCAAGGTGGATGGATTTCATTGAGACATTTTCGTATGTCATCCGTTACAAGCAAGGTAAGGAGAATGTTGTTGCTAATGCTCTTTCAAGAAGGTACGTGTTATTAAATACTCTTGATACAAAATTTGCTTGGTTTTGAACGAATTAAAGAGCTGTATGTTAATGACCTTGAATTTGGTGAAGAGTTTAAGTCATGTGAAAAGAATGTTGTAGGTAAATACTTTAAAGTTGATGGTTTTCTGTTTCGAGAAAATAAGCTATGTATACCTGCATGTTCTTTGCGTGAGTTGTTGATTAGAGAGTCACATGGGGGAGGTCTAATGGGTCATTTTAGTGTTGAAAAGACTTTATCTGTTTTGAAAGAACATTTTTATTGGCCTCATATGAAACGGGATATGGAAAGAATTTGTGGTAAATGCATTACATGTAAACAGTCTAAGTCTCGTGTTCAACCTAATGGATTGTATACACCATTGCCTATATCTAGTGAACCTTGGATTGACTTATCTATGGATTTTGTGTTGGGTTTACCTAGGTCTAAGCGTGGTCATGATTCTATATTTGTGGTCGTGGATAGATTTTCTAAGATGGCACATTTTATTCCATGTCACAAAACTGATGACGCTTCTCATGTAGCTGATTTGTTCTTTAGGGAAATTGTTAGATTGCATGGTATGCCTAGAACAATTGTTTCTGATAGAGATACTAAGTTCTTAAGTTATTTTTGGAAGACCTTGTGGTGTAAGTTAGGTACTAAATTGTTATTTTCCATTACTTGTCACCCACAAACTGATGGTCAAACAGAAATAGTTAATAGAACTTTATCTGCGTTGTTGAGGGCTATTATCAAAAAGAACATTAAAGTTTGGGAAGAGTGTCTACCGCATGTTGAGTTTGCATATAATCGGTCTGTTCATTCTGCTACACAATTTTCACCATTTGAAATTGTTTATGGTTTTAATCCTTTGACACCGTTGGATTTATTGCCATTACCTATTTCTGAATTGACTAACATGGATGGAAAGAAAAAGGCTGAATTTGTTAAGCAGATACATGAAAAGGCAAGGCTTAACATTGAGAGAAGGACGGAGCAATATGTTAAACAAGCCAACAAGGGCCGACGTCAAGTGATCTTTGAACCGGGAGAGTGGGTTTGGCTGCATATGAGGAAGGAAAGGTTTTCGGCTCAAAGACGTTCGAAATTGCTTCTGAGGGGAGATGGTCCATTTCAAGTGCTTGAACGCATCAATGACAATGCCCACAAATTGGATTTGCCTGATGAGTATGCCGTTAGTGCCACATTTAACGTTTCTGATCTAAGTCCGTTTGATGTAGGTGATGATTTGAGGACAAATCCTTTTCAAGAGGAGAGGAATGATGAGGACATGCCTAGCTTTGGCAAGGATGAGAGTTATGGAGTGAATTCGGTGCAAGTTCCAGTTGGACCAGTGACGAGAGCTCGGGCTAAACGCTTCAAGGAGGGGATTCACGGATTGATTCAAGAAGCTTGGAAGGATGAAGATTCTAGGATGAAGACTTTGGAGTTAGAGTCCAAGATCGTGAACATGTTATAATTGTGTATTCCAAGCCAAGAATTGGGAACTAGTCAAAAGGGCCAAACATTCCAGCCCGGCGCACCTCGTGCCAGTTTTATGCCTAATCTGGTGCGCCCCGCGCTGGTCATACAGGAGTATAGCGCGCCCCGCGCCATTTGTAGCGCGCCCCGCGTCGAGCTGCTTGAAGACCTGCATACCTAGCGCTCCGCGCCAGTCACGCGGCACGGAACACGAGGAACGCGTTTTTGAAGATTTTATCAGTTTTATTTCCTTAATTTTAGGGATTTCAGTATATTTTCATAATTTTATTGTAATTAGGATATTTTAAGATAGGATTTTGATTCCAAATCAATTGTTATTTCCTTTTAGGATTCTAGGGTTTCATAGTTAGTATAAATAAGTTTTATACTTGTAATTCAAGGACACATTACAATTATTCTGAGTTTATTCATACTTGAGAGTTATTCTCTACTTTTGGTTCTTTGAAGGATTTCTAAGTAGTTCTCTTAGTTTTTCTTTAAGATTCATATCTAACTTATCATACAACAAACCATAGTTGTGTGTGGCGTTATTCTATCACATCATACAGTCATACGGAGATTATCGTTTTCTATCTAAACGAGGGTCTAAGTGTTGTTGGTGTTCCACCCTACGTGACTTCAATTGCTTGATCGAATATATCAAGATTCTCGTCTTCAAATTAGACGTTGGGTTAAGATTTCGAAAAAGTCCATCAATTTGCTTACTAGAAACGATCCGGGCGACGACCACCTCACGCAAGCGTGCCGTGGAGTCTATCACAAAAAGAGCAAAATCAGTCGAGGGAGGTGGACAATGGAGTAGAATATGCGGTCCAAGGAGAGTTGTTAGATTCCAATGTTCGAGATGAAGTCCGTGATCCCGAGGAAGAGAATACAAGTGAGAAAGTAAACGACAAAAAGAAAATGAAAAGGAAATTAAAAAAAAGATTGAGTGTGAACAAGAAAAGTGTGAAAAAAAGAATGAAAAGAAACGAGAGAGTAAAAAGAATGAGAGTGAAAATAAACGAGAGAAAGAAACAGTGGAGAGTAAGAGTGAAAAAAAGAGAGGAGAGTGAGTTGGAAAGTGAGTTGTATTTTGAAAAGCCAGTGACTGTACATTCGTACAAGACGGCGCTTTTAAATACTAACAAGATTAACTCTTCTTTGTCTAGTTCTGTTTTGTCTCTTATACAGGTGATTGAGGATATACCCCGAGCTATCATTCCATATCAGCCAGCTTGTAGTATTCCCGAGGAGACGACGGAGTTACCAAGGCGGGTTGGAGAGTTGATGGATTCCAACTTCATCAAAGCGGGTATCGTGGATGAAGTCATTAGTGCATGTGCTATTCAGGAGATCATAGTACCTAAAGAAGATAGAATGCTGAGCTTGTTCGTTGATTTCGAATTGGTAAACAAGTATCGATGTGTTTTTCTTTGCTTAGATAATATGTTTGATAAATTGCATAGTACTTGTGTTTTGTCTACATGTGTTGATGACCATGTGATGATATTGCCTAGTCAAGTTAGCTTAAGAGAATGTGATAAATGGAAAGTTTTGTTAACATGTGAATTGTATAGGTGGATAGTTATTTCTATTAGATTAACTAATGCATCTAGTATGTTCATGAGTTTGTTAAAACATGTTTTGCATGCTTCCATGGATAAATTTGTGTTTGGCTATTTTGATGGTAGAATCGTCTTTATCATAAACTATGGAGGATATTTGATATTTGTCGAGTTAGTTTATGAGCACGCGTTATATTCTCGTTGTCAATATTCCTACTATCATTTGGTAAATTCTCATTGTCAAAGTGCATATCTTCGTAGAATTTATTCTAGTGATTATTGTGGGTACTCTCGTTTTCAACGTTTGTACTTGCGTGGAACTCATTCTAGGGTTTTTCATTCACATGTTGAATTAGGATTTGATGTTAATCAATCTTTACATAGCATGTCGTTAATTGATAATGGTAGTAATCATGATTCTTCAACAGAGAAATCTTCATTGCATGATTTGTTATCATTTGGTAATGTCTTTCCATTAGAGTTGTTATCATTGCATGATTTTGAGAATGTTGTCTTGAATGGGAAAGAATTACTATCATTGGGTATTGAATTGAAAAGTGTTTATCATCAAATTGAAATGAGATATGGTTTATATGCATGTTTAGTTAAGTCTTTTGGATTAGCTACTGCGTTAAATGTTTTCATGTTAAATCATGTGTTACATTCTTTCATGGGAAAATTTGCTAATATCTGTGTTGATGATACTTCGACTTTTGTTGACACTTGGAAAAATTCTTTGGCATATGTTGAGTTTGATTGTGAGTATCATAAGTATGCTAGTGAGTTTTTATCTTGTGGTGTTGGTTTTGATCTTTCAATTCCATTGATGTCGTTATTTGATTTTACATTAGTTAATGTCAATGGGAAGGGAAAGATTGAATTTGTTTTGCAGATTTGTGATGGGTTCATACTCTTCGAGGAGAGAAGTATGGAACGATGTGTTCATCCGTTCGAACAATGCATGGAAAGTCTAAAGGGAAATTATCTGGATTTTATTCTAGTAGACTTTGCATGTGATTTTGAGATATTTGATTTCTTTGTGATTACACAAAAGGTACTTGTTGATTTGTTTGGTTTTGTGTTTAATCCAGGAATTCAAGAGCACTTGCGAATGCAACGAGTTGAATTTCAAATTTTGGTATTTGACCCGGGTGCATTGGAATGGAAGTTAGTACAAATGATCGAGATCATAAGGTTCACTTTTGATCCGGGAATTTGTCAATGGGTTTATCTACGAATGGTCAAGATCATCAGACTTGTTTTTGATCCGGAAATTCGTGGATAGGAGATTATGCTACATGAAGAGTTCTACATGCTGATATTGGATCTAGGAGGATATAGGACTTTTCATAGTTTTATTTTCTTTTATTTTACTATATATGCATTTGATTTCTTAGGTAGAAACTTTGATTGTGTTTTTGTTTTAGTTGCTAATTTAGTTGGTTTTGTTTTAGTTAGCATTTTGGAAGAATTTGGTTTACGTGTGGAAAAACATCGTGTTGATGTGGACAAGTTCTTGAGTAAAAGAGATCGAAAGATTAAGTTTTGAAGTTGTGTTACGAGGAGCTTGCAGGGTGTTATGCTGATTCGATCACTGTTTGGAAGAGATGTTTACAAGTTGTTCATGTTGATACGTGGGAGTTGCCAGATGTTACTATGTCCTTTGCAGGAGTTGGAGTTTTTGATGACTATTTCCATATTTTTACTTGCATTGTTGATGTTGCTTTCATATTTCTTTTGCAAGTTGAGATTTGGGAGTATGTTTTGTTTGATGCTACTAATTTGGTTTGTTTTTATGTAGGATCAGATTGGTGGGTAAATCCTTTTCAAGAGGAGGGGATGTCAGATTTGAGGACAAATCCTTTTCAAGAAGAGGGGAATGATACAATCCTGACCAGGCTTGCATCGAACAACATTCATTCAACTCGAGTTCAAGAGGTTCATCAGTTAGCCGCTAGTGATTGGGTTGAAATCCATTCAAGGATGCGTACATTGGAGCTAAATTCATATGAACATCGAGGAGAGAATCATTCATGTGATTTGGGATTGCTAGATACAACCTATGTAGTAAGACCAAATCAATGTAAGTCAAGCGTTCGAGTTCGTGTTCGTTATGTTCGTTTGTATCGTCTAATCATCGACAAAGTTAGATTTAAATTCATGAAGGGATTAGAGTTCTTACATGGTGGATGTTCAAGCGTGATGAGTTTAGATTGCTCGGAGCGAAGGAATCGGAGAAAATTATTCGGGAAGGGAAATAGGGATCTCGCCCCGGCGAGCTTTCCAAGGCTATTTTTCTCGCCCCGGCGAGAACCTCTCTGTCCATTCTCGCCCCGGCGAGAACTTCAATACAAATCTCTCGCCCCGGCGAGAACATTCAGTTTTGGTTTGGCGCGTTTTTCGAGGCACACGGTTTTGACACATTTCTTTCTTTATTTTAGGGATTTACATATCTTTTAGATTTCTATTGTAATTAGGATATTTATTAGATGTGATTTGATTTCCATATGGTGTTTAGTTAGGATTTCTATTTCCATTCAAATTCTTGTTTCCTTATAGGATTAGGGTTTCATGTTATTAGTATAAATAGGATACATGGCTTATGTAATAGAGACAATTATTAAGATTACTTTTGATTAATGAAATTATTGTGAGATTCTTCTCATCTTTTGGTTCTTTAAGAATTCCTAGATTATTTTCTTAGTTTTCTTTGAGATTCATATTTAACTTATCATACAACAAATCACAGTTGTGTGTGGCGTTATTCTATCGCATCATTCAATCTTACGGAGATTATCGTTTGAATTAAACGAGGGTCAAAGTGTTGTTGGTGTTTCATCCTTCATACATTCAAATTGCTTGATCGAATATATCAAGATTCTCGTCTCCAGATTAGACGTTGGGTTAAGATTTCGAAAGAGTCCATCAATTTGCTTACTAGAAACGATCCGGGCGACGACCACCTCACGCAAGCGTGCCATGGAGTCTATCAATGAACATGCATCTTCGCAACATGTAGAGCAACCTTCAAGGCGATCAACGTGGGATGATGACAAGGAGGTTCATAGACGGATAGATAGGCATGGAGATTCGCATCGGAGACAACCACGAGAAACTCCTAGGGCGTATATTGAACCAACATCATTTGAGGACATTATGAGATCATATAATAAGATAAGGGATGGTTATTTGAAGCGGTGACAAGACATCTCTAAGGAGCAAAAGGTTCAAGATCAGCCGAGAAAGGAAGAATATGGAATAGAGTATGCCATCCAAGGAGAATTGTTAGGTTCCAGCGTACATGACGAAGTCCGTGAAGATCTAGTGATTGTACGGAAAGATTGTGATCAAAAGCAAGAAAGTGAACGACAAAAAGAAATTGAAAAAAAGATTGAGTGTGAAAAAGAGAATGTAAAGAAACGAGAGAATAAAAAGAATGAGAGTGAAAATAAACGAGAGAAAGAAATAGTGGAGAGTAAGAGTGAAAAAAGACAGGATAGTGAGTTGGAAAGTGAGTTGTATTTTAAAAAGTCTATGACTGTACGTTCGTACAAGACGACGCTTTTAAATACTAACAAGATTAACTCTTCTTTGTCTAGTTCTGTTTTGTCTCTTGTACAGGTTGTTGAGGATATACCCCGAGCTATCATTCCATATCAGCCAGCTTGTAGTATTCCCGAGGAGACGACGAAGTTACCAAGGCGGGTTGGAGAGTTGATGGAGTCCAACTTCATTAAAGCGGGTATCGTGGGAGAAAGCATTAGTGCGTGTGCTATTCATGAGATTATAATACCTAAGGAGGATAAGACGTCTAGCTTGTGCATCGATTTCGAATTGGTAAACAAGTATCGTTTTTATTTTCTTTACTTAGATAATATGTTTGATAAATCGCATAGTGTTTGTGTTTTATCTACATTGGAAAATGACCATGTGATGTTTATGCCTAATCAAATTAGCATGGGATATTGTGATAAATGGAAAGTTTTGTTAACATGTGAATTGTATAGGTGGATAGTTATTTCTGTTAGATTAACTAATGCATCTAGTGTAATATCCTCAATATTTATAGAACTTATAAATATGATATTGAATGACTAAAGTTAGCTGTAAAGTTAAATTCGAGGACGAAATTCTTTGAAGTATGGGTGAATGTAATACCCTGAATATTTATGAGGCTTATAAATACGATCGTATATGGTTAGAGGTTAATTTAGTGACCTAAAACTAGGTATCAAGAAGTTTAAAACCTTAAACCCTAATGAGATTCGAATTTTGTGCTTAATAAAGATCGAAATGATATTTTGAGGCAGGTGTTTTGTGATTTTATTATGTAAACGATGAATTAGATCAAATAAAAAAATTTCTCCGAAAAACGTCGTGCTTAAAAATAAAAACGTCAAGCTTAAAATATTTTCACCGACAAGCTTCTCGGTATATTTACGAAAAGCCGCTTTATCGTGCTTAAACTGATATAGTGCTTTGTCATGCTTACGGTGACAAGCTGCTTTGTCGCGCTTACGCTAGCACACGCTAGGCATACGCTAGGCACACGCTGGCACACGCTTGGCACATGCTTAGCACACGCTGGCACAAGCACGTCGCAATTACCCTTTTACCCTAAGCTTTCCTAGCCTATAAATACCCCTTCATCCAATCATTATTTCCTACCATTTTTCAAGAGCAATTCAAGAGCAAAAGTACTCTATATTTATATTCTGAGAGATATTGTGAGATAAAACTTACTTTCGAAGTATCGAAGCACTACGCGATTGGAAGTAAAGCTAACAACTACAAGAGGTATTACTCTAGTGGTTATTATTTTCATTCTTCTTTATATATTTAGTAAAAATATACTTTTATAAGCAGTTATAATGTCCGATTTATTTCTCTTATATATTAGAAAATATACTTTTATAAGCAGTTACTATGTCCGACTTTCTTCAACTATTTAGTAAAAATATTCATTTTACAAGCAGTTATAATGCTGAAATTTTCTCAAATATAATAGCCGAATATTCATTTTATAAGCAGTTATAATGCTCGATTTATTTCAAACATAGTAAACGAATATTCATTTTGCAAGCAGTTATAATGCTCAATTTATTTTAAATATAGTTGAAAAATATTCATTCTATAAGCAGTTATAATGCTGAAATTATTTCATGTATAGTATAAGAAGTCTTATTTATAAGCGGTTATAATACTCAAAATAAAACTTAAAAGATTTAATCGTTAAAATGCTTAATTAGCCTAGCATAATCAAAAGGAAAGGAAAAGCTTGGAGGATCAAAGTTCTAGAGCTTACATGTAACGAATGCAATTTTTGTGATTGAATAAAAATATTTATTGAGTTATATAAATATTTTTATTAATTCATTGAGCTGAATAAATAATTTATTAAGTTTTTGTGAAATGGGTATATGTTAAGTTTAATGTTAAATGTTATTTGAATGTGATTTGTTATGTTTATTCTAATTTAATTTAATAATTAAATTAGATGATGAAAAGATTTATTTGAATAAATAATTTATTTGAATAATGTAATTCATTTGGTATTATTGTTATTGGTTAAATAAATTTATTATTTAAGTTAGTAAGGTTTAATTGAATTTATTTAATAATAAGTTCGATTAAATTAGAAGTGTAACATTTAAAACTTTATGTTATAATGATTTATTAAAATAAATGAGAAAGTGTTTAATTCAGTTTTACCAAACAGGGCCCTATGATCTTTGTTTGGGAATAATGGGTTATTTTATTTGTGTTTTACCAAACAAGGCCTTATGACCTTTAGTTAGAATAATAGATTATTTTAATTTTTGTGTTACCAAACAAGCCTTAGAGGCTTTTGAATTGTGTAACTGATAAGTTAATGTCAGTATACGTTATTATTCTTTTAAATTATCAGTTTTTATTTTTATTTCATCAGTTTTATTTTACGTCAGTTGTTAAAAAAAACAGAGGAACAGAGTATTGAGAGAGTTAGAATTGAGAGCTCTGTGAATTAGAGATAGAGCAGAGCTTTCAGAGTTGAGAGAAAAGAGAGAAATTGAGAGAGAAGCTTGGAGATTGGAGAAAGAATTTCTAAAACCAAGGAAGTTTAATCAAATTTTCTAAGAATTAGAAGGTATAAATTCTTTGATGTGTTTTATTTCTCTGTATATGAATTTATATGCTAAATACATGAATTACTTGGTTATAATTGTTAGTAAGCATGTATTAGAGATTATATGATGATTATAAACTAGTTTGAAGAATTAATCCATGAAAACATGCTTTAGAATTGAGTTCTTAGTTTTTTACAAAGCTTTATTTCATGTATGGCATATTTGTATGAAAATTGATGATTCAATTTGGTTATTAATCGGTGAATTAATAATTGTTTATGATTATATGATGAAAACAAGAATAATACAAGAAGAATGATTTTAATTGGTTAAAAAATGAATTTACAGAGTTTAATTTCATGAGAATAGTTAAAACTTGATATTTGGTTTTAACAGTGAATTTTTGGTTTTAAATTGGTTGATTATGTGTTTTATAATGCTTAGATTGGTTAGAAACATGTTGGGTAAATGTTTTGTATCATATATGATATCTGGGTATATTTAATTTGTTTACTGGATGGTAGAATTCGGAAAATTTTGGCCAAATTTGACCTGAGTTTTCACTGGTTCGCGACTGTAGGAGACGACAGTCGAGACTCTCGCCCGGCGAGAGTTTTGTTAAGAAAATCTTCGCCCCGGCGAGATTTTGTTAAGGATTTTTACCGCCCCGGCGAGGGAAACAGTAACTAAAATTTTTATTTATATTTTAATTTTTATTTCTTTATAATTCTTCTATGATGTTATAAACAAGTTTTAAAATTTATAAATGACCAATGAGTGGTCATGTTGGTTATTAAGCTAGCATTATTGAGTGATAACCGAAGTGTTATAATAAAATAAGATAAGAGCAAGCCTAAAGTGTATATTATTCTGTAACTAATTATGTTACCATTTTATAATTAATGTATAGGTTGTTTAAGGATCGTGAATTACTTAAATTTGTAATCTACGCTTGAGGCAAGTTCCTTATCTCAATTCAATACTTTTACGTTGAGCAAGTTGTTCTTTCCTTTTAACTTGTTAATTTATTCAAAGCAAGTTTATTTATATTAAGCAAGCTTATTGACCTTAGCTTATTGATATTCAAGCAAGGTTACTATTATGTTACGTTCTTAAGCGTTATTCCAATCGTTGTTTGTTATCCAAATTTCGAGTATAGTTTCTATTGAACAAACTTATTTGATGAATTAGACTAGCAAACCTTTATTGATTCAGCTAGTCCTTAGTTGATGAGCGATTTCAAAGACTTAGAATATTTTAAACTTATTCCAAGCCAAGTTCCTTTTGGTATGGATCCAGACGATAAACTGAGATGAACAACCCTAATATATGGGATTACTTACGCGACAGCGTTAAAATGTTTGTGCACAATACATTGTACAAAGGGATGATCCCCCTGAGTATGAGATGTTGGTCCATAGTCTATATGACTGTTAAAGGTTACGGTAGAGATACTTGTTAACCTAGGACATAGTTCGAGGTCTTGTGACCCTCAGATATAATTTCTAAATCTTGAAATCTATTTTTCTTTGAATTGAGCATTCAAACGAGCTTTTAGACTTTGATCATTTATTGACTGAGATCCATTTCATTTAAATATTATTGTTATCGTACTTGTGAGTAATTGTTTGCTCACTCTTGCATTAATCATTGCAGCTAAGCCAGAAAAGCAGGACGAACCGTCCACGAGTAAAGGCAAGGGCAAGATGCCAAAGTAGCAAGAGATTTATTATCCACTTGATATTTATTTGTATCAAAGACTTGTTTAAATTATGTTTTATTTTGCATTTGATGTATTAAGGTTAAGATAACCTGGGATTTGATTGTTTAATAGTTTGGTGATGTAACCCATTTTGGGTAGATGGTTTCTTTAAGTTTATTTAATTGTTCTTAATTATGGGTAGTTAAATGTGAATGAATGAAATAGTGAGCACCAAATCTGTGGGTGTCGACGCCGGGAAGAATCGCTTCCTTCGCGATTGTTTATCCTTTCCAATTTTAGCCTTTTGATTAGATGATTTTTGGAAAAGGTCGGCATTAATGTCAACGGGATTTTGAAAAATCGTTTTTTAATGATGAGCCAATTAACCAGAGTCGCCAGTTGGATATTTGAAATGGATGTACCAACTCATCCGAGTTTTATTTTCGTAAATCACTGGCTCATATGTGACTCCAAATTAATTGGTCTGCAAACCGAGATTCATAGAGTTCGGGGGCTTGCTTAAGCGAGGGGAAGGTGTTAGGCACCCCCCGACTTCCGTGAAACACGGTTACCACAATCTTGATACTTTCCTATCCTTTAATTCATAAAAAGTGTATGTGTGCGTGTGTGTGTGTGCGCCTACGTGAATGTTGTGGTGAGTTTGCATGAAGAAACCATTTGGGTTTTCAGAAAAGTCGTATTTTCTTTTGGGAATGCTTTAGAATGTCCTTCGGCTTATACGAGAAAGCTTTATGAGAAAAGGTTTGATTTTAATTGTCAAAAACTGTGAGATTTCATTAGGTGTCGTTTTGGCAAAACAAGAGTTTTCTAAACCTTCGTCAAAATAGGAATCGAGATCTATACGTTGCTTTCGTAACTCAAATGATGGGCAACCTCTAGGATCTCTTTAACCCTATGCACAAAGATTTAATAAAACATTATTTATTTTGTATAAAACCATTCTTGTGATGTCTTTGGAAAAACGACTTTCTTTAGCTTTTCGTTAAAAAGGAATCGACCTTCATTAGCACTCCCAATTTTTAGCCTTGTGATTCTAATAACCTAATTTGATTGATTTTATGGAAATCTTATCGTTTAGCTTGGAAATCAATTTCGTGTCATAAATCAAATCAAGCATTAAAATGCGTTGGGGCTATTCATGGGCATGTAAGCCATCAAAATAACCCCGAACGCCCACAATCGCATACTTTCACTTATGACAAGGCCTTAAACACGATTCTCGCCTTGGCGTCGTTTTAAGGCCCGACGATTACATACTTACAATGAAGACTACATCGCTCCTACTACTTATATCAAAATATGTCCATCATCGGATTTGGACCACGGGGTCGCATTCCTAGGCTCACATCCAAAATTGCTAAACAACCACAAACGGATATTACAAGAAATAACCAACACGGATAATCTAACAATGCCAAGACATCCTAAAATAGCAACCTAAGGGAACCACGCCCAATATATCACCGTAAAACAAACAAAAAATTCAATAATTGAATATCATCGGGTTATTAGGAAGAATCTTGTTCCGATGGAACCCTCACTAATAATCCCTAATTCATTGTCCCACCATAAATTGTATGAAAACTACATGTAATTTAACCAAATGATATGATAGAAATTGCTATAACAAGGAGATTTTCACCTTGCAAATGATATCAAAGTGGATGCAAACTTGTGTATTTGAATAGAATGAGAAGTATCTATGGTACAATCAAATCAAAGAGTATAAATCCTCTCCTTTTTTGTTTCCTTCTCTCCTATTTTGTTGCCAAATTTTTGCTATTTCTCTCTCTTTTTCCGAGCTGCTGCTGCTTATCCTTTCTTCCTCTCTCCGCCTGCTAACCTCCTGTATGTTGAATGAAGGATGAGCTGAAATAGGCTGGCCAAAGCCAGCCGCAGATGGATCTGCGACTGGCTGGCCACAGATTGATCTGCGGCTGGCTGGCCGCCAACCCTCCACTCAGCTGATTTTCGGTTTCCGTGTTTCGAGTTCCGTGTTTTCAAGAGGCGCACTCATTGGCCGCAGATCAATCCGCGGCTGGCTGGCTTGACTTTCTCAGTTTTCGTGCCACGCCTCGATTCTCGTGTTGTGACGTCGGTTTTCGCCGACAGGCTTGTATTTTGCAATCCAGGAATCACTGGGAGACGTGCCACATCATTCGGGAATGCTCATTTCGGACGGTGGCGTCGAGTGTTCATACTTGTCCATCCCTTCCTCTCGCAGGCCGGTTCATTTACCGAATTTGCCCTCCTGTCAGGGTTAGTATACGAAGTGCAAAATTTGGGTGTCTACAGTGAGAATTAAGTACCTGGATTTGGGGGTGTCACATTACACTTCAGGAGATTGAGCGAGGAATGAAAAATTAGCGTTAAGATATTATCCATATTCAGGCAAGTCTACTTATTTGTTGAAATGCACTCCGTGCAATAACGTGTCTTATTGATGAGGTTTATTGTTATGCAAGTATTGTTTCTTTTGCACCCCGTGCATTAACATGCTTGTTATCTGTTATGTGCAACGTGATAGTGATTGTTGAATTTCAATTGAAAACCATGTTAGTATCTGAGTTGAACAGCTCTCTTGTATGGGCATGAGTTTAAGATGTGTTAGGAAACTGATCTAACTCACTGAGGTAACAGTTATCGCAGTGTAGAGGTATCGTAGAAGCGATATACACTGTTGATATAATTGTAGCAGTGTTGATGAGACGGGGAACTAATTCATTAGTTCGTGGGTGGGGAACCACTCAGTTCACTATATTGATAATCATTGAAATCTTGTATCAGCTTATTCTGTATATATATATATCTTGAAAAGGTGATTCTCTTCTCATATATATCTGTTAGACTTGTTGGGCATTCTTATGCTCATTCTTGTAATTATCTTAAACAAATTATAGCTAAGGAAGAATTACCAGACGATTCTCGTATCCAGTCACCCATCTCGTATCCGGTCACCCATCTCGTAACCGCCGGGTCTCGTATCCGGTCGATTGTCTTGTCGGGGCCGGGTCTCGTATCCGGTCACCCATCTCGTAACCGCCGAGTCTCGTATCCGGTCGATTATCTTGTCGGGGCTGGGTCTCGTATCCGGTCACCCATCTCGTAATCGCCAGGTCTCGTATCCGGTCGATTGTCTTCTCGGGGCCGGGTCTCGTATCCGGTCACCCATCTCGTAATCGTCGGGTCTCGTATCCGGTCGATTATCTTGTCGGGGCCGGGTCTCGTATCCGGTCACCCATCTCGTAACCGCTGGGTCTCGTATCCGGTCGATTGTCTTGTCGGGGCCGGGTCTCGTATCCGGTTACCCATCTCGTAACCGCCGGGTCTCGTATCCGGTCGATTGTCTTGTCGGGGCCGGGTCTCGTATCCGGTCACCCATCTCGTAATCGCCGGGTCTCGTATCCGGTTGATTGTCTTGTCGGGGCCGGGTCTCGTATCCGGTCACCCATCTCGTAATCGCCGGGTCTCGTATCCGGTCGATTGTCTTGTCGGGGCTGAGTCTCGTATCCGGTCACCCATCTCGTAACCGCCGGGTCTCGTATCCGGTCGATTGTCTTGTCGGGGCCGGGTCTCGTATCCGGTCACCCATCTCGTAACCGCCGGGTCTCGTATCCGGTCGATTGTCTTATCGGGGCCGGGTCTCGTATCCGGTCACCCATCTCGTAATCTCCGGGTCTCGTATCCGGTCGATTGTCTTGTCGGGGCCGGGTCTCGTATCCGGTCACTCATCTCGTAATCGCCGGGTCTTGTATCCGGACGATTGTCTTGTCGGGGCCGGGTCTCGTATCCGGTCACCCATCTCGTAACCGCCGGGTCTCGTATCCGGTCGATTGCCTTGTCGGGGTCGGGTCTCGTATCCGTTCACCCATCTCGTAACCGCCGGGTCTCGTATCCGGTCGATTGTCATCAAAGGAAGTTATTCTCCTGACTAGCTTGAAAGGCATCCTTGGAGTTCGTCCTCGTATATCATTCTTGGCAGCCATCGCTTTTGACTCTGATAGGCTAGGACCTTGACACCTGACCTGCATGGATCACGTACAGAATTATCATCTATTCAATGCATGTGACACAACATTTAAAATGTAAATTTGATGAAAAATGACCCCTGTACAGTCTTTTGATACTGTTCTACAGATGTCATCATTTGTCGGGGTTTGCTTGGATCTCAGCCCTTCCCAGGGATCGCTCACTTTTTGGATATCGGCCCTTCCCAAGGGTTGTTCACCACCTTGTTGTGGTTCGTTTGGATGCCTTCCCAGGTTCTCACACCACCTTATTGTGATTTGCTTGGATGCCTTCCCAGGTTCACTCACCACCTTGTTGTGGTTTGCTTGGATGTCTTCCCAGGGTGCTCACCACCTTGTTGTGATTTGCTTGGATGCCTTCCCAGGATGCTCACCACCTTGTTGTGGTTTGCTTGGATGCCTTCCCAGGTTCACTCACCACCTTGTTGTGGTTTGCTTGGATGCCTTCCCAGGGTGCTCACCACCTTGTTGTGATTTGCTTGGATGCCTTCCCAGGGTGCTCACCACCTTGTTGTGGTTTGCTTGGATGCCTTCCCAGGGTGCTCACCACCTTGTTGTGATTTGCTTGGATGCCTTCCCAGGGTGCTCACCACCTTATTGTGGTTTGCTTGGATGCCTTCCCAGGATGCTCACCACCTTGTTGTGGTTTGCTTGGATGCCTTCCCAGGGTGCTTGGTTGTTTGGATCTCAGCCCTTCCCAGGGTCTTTGGTTGTTTGGATCTCAGCCCTTCCCAGGGGTCGTTGTTTATTTGGATCTCAGCCCTTCCCAGGGGTCGTTGTTTGTTTGGATCTCAGCCCTTCCCAGGGGTTTTGGTTGTTTGGATCTCAGCCCTTCCCAGGGGTCGTTGATTGTTTGGATCTCAGCCCTTCTGTTGGTATATTTGTATGTATAACAAATATAACTCATACACGCAAGTGCACGCGATCCACAAGTAATATAAAGTAAGTAAAGTATCGATCCCACGAGGAAATGAATTGCATTTATGACTACAAACACTGATTTTGTAATTAGTTTGGTTTCTTTAAACAAGAGGTTTTAGTGATGAAATAGTCTAATAATTACTAATGAAACAATTAAAACAAATTTAATGGTAAAAATGACAGATTTTATAGGCTTGGGATTATAATTTCACTTAATGCCGATTTAGATTTCCATGCTTCCTATTGTTGCTAGTTGGTTATTATGGAATGTTGGTCGAAAACACGAAAGTAAAATATGGCCATCTCTCGATGCACCATACCCATATCACATTAAATCCACACTTGATAGAATGAATGTGAACACCCTAGATGACTAACGCACTATATTTCTATGTGAATTACAATCAAACGGGTTTAAGAACAAGTTTTCAAATGACCACACATGGTGCTTCGGTATATCTCTATCCTAAGCACGAAACATAATTTCACGAGGAATGTAATAATTATGAACATATGCTAGCATAATGAGATCTTAATTTATACTTCCTTTCTCAATTCCATATAAATTATCACAGTAATTGGTGATCAAGCAATTAAACATGGAGTATAGATTATGCTAGACATTCATTTCACAACCAACTAGTAAAAATAAGGAAGCACTTCAATTCTTAATCAAGCAAAAGATCCATTATAATCCCAAGAATTAGATTTAGTTCATAATAATAATAGAGTTCATCATGCACAATTGGTTCATCATCATAATTACAGAATAGAAAAATTAATCAGAAATAGAAAATATTCAAGCTCCCTGTTCCGTTCTGCAACTTCTGATGATTTTCCAAGTTGTGTAGATAGTTGATTTCTTGCTCCCAATCTCCAATTCAGCATCCATATAGCTCCATTCTTCAGTTCCCAAATGCAAATTATGCTCAGCTGATGATTTTCCTGTTTTTAGCTAGAATACAGTAACTATTCTCATTTCGTGTAGGAGCAGAGCTACCAAAATGAATTCCCAAAATTGGCTAATAATACAAGCATAAATTGTCTTCTTTTGACTTATTATTATTCCCACTAATAAAAGCTAAACCCACTGATCCCTCAAAATCTGGCATTGCATGATTTCTGGATAATGCTGCTGTTTCGCTGGATGGAACGTGTTGCATGGCTGGCTGGCGACAGGCGCAGCTGCGCCGCCCTCCTTTGTAATAGGGGCGCAGCTGCGCAGGAGTGGCATGGCATGGGCAGGATGGGCGCAGCTGCGCCGGCGCCCTTTGTAAAAGGGGCGCAGCTGCGCCAGGTGCCAGTTTGCTGCAGTGCTGCTATTGCAAAAATTCATCAACTGTTATGACCTGCACAAGCAACAAACAATCAAATAACACCCATCCACAAATGCTCAACACCACGAGCCAACATTATCAAAAACAATGCAAAAGCCGAATAATGAAGCTAGTGAATCAAAAACCGAACGAAAAGGGGAAATGCATGAATTTACACTAGATAGCTATTAGAAAAGCATCAAATGAAACCAAATAGTATCCAATAAGTAGGTACGAAACCTACTTATCACCTTCCCAGGGGTCGTTGATTGTTTGGATCTCAACCCTTCCTAGGGGTCGTTGTTTGTTTGGATCTCAGCCCTTCCCAGGGGTGTTTGGTTGTTTGGATCTCAGCCCTTCCCAGGGTGTTTGGTTGTTTGGATTTGAGTGATTTTTGAAATGGGATGTGTGATCGGCTTCCGTCCTGGATCTCCCACCAACATCGTCCACGTACCATGCCGCAAAAGCCATCACGGTCTGATCATTTGTGAGGTTTGAAAGCGACGTGCTTGTACTTTCATGAAGATTTTCATTTTGATTGTACCTGTATGCATGCAAAAGATGTTATGCACGATCTGGCAGATATGTTATAGATGCATGTGCACAACATATGTTTTAGATAGAAATGATCCCTGTTCAGTCAAATGATACGATTCGACAGTCGTCGTTGTTTGCCAACATTTGACTGGATCATGCCTCGTCGTGAAGTGTAGTTTCTAGACTTCAACATTGGTTTGGTACTCTGCCTGTTTCATTTCATCAAGTTGAGGTAGTCTGTTTCGCTCTCTGTGATGATCGACAGCTATGTTGGGCTCCTTGGCCTTTTGATCATTTCTGATGGCCGATATACTATTGTCCCGCATTATATCATCCTTGTATATGCTCATGCACGTGGATCATTTGGATGTCGAGGCAGTGATAGTCAGGATTGGGGAGAGGCCCAATAACGAGAAGTTCTGTGCAGCCTCAACTTCCTTCCATTTCACAATTCTTAACTGCCCCTGCCTTGGTGCGTGTCGCTACCAAGAATTTCTATCGAAAACTCGCGATGTTGACCGTGCTGAGTTATCCACAGCTCTGCAAGATCCTGCATATCAGACGACTAACAAATGCCAAAACTTGAAGGCTCGGCCGTTAGTGTTAGTTCAACACAAAGATATTATAATCTCGACAACAGAGTAAATGCAGTTAAAGCACATGAAATTGAATATCTGTTGATCGCACAATCTAGCGAGTTGTGAACCGTGAATGTACTAGATTGGAAGTTATTTTCAATCCCTCGTGAGTTGATGATTTTCAATTTAACGAGTTATGAAATCGTAAGAACACCTTCAAGCATTCGTGGTCATTGTACGTGAGTAAGATCGAATTCAAAAGAACTACCTTTCCTCGTCAAAGGCATTCTGTCTCCATTCTCGACAACGTTCTTAGCAGGATCGACGTCATATGACAAATGCACTGTGCGATGCAGCATTCAGTAGGGGTTTCTCTTCCATGACTTCTTGTTTAAGGCCGAGAGTTTTTCGTATTATCTTTTCTCTTTATTAGCCCACTTCACTTGTCTCGTTTTCTTAGGCTATTCATAAGTTACCCATTTAACGAGTTTTGGACCAATGACTCCCAAACCAGACGGTTTTGGGGCATTAGGTATACAGACACCCCTTCGAGTTTATTTACTCGAGTAACAAAGGCCACGGTTCGAGACAAGCTGGTGGTCTGCACCATTCATTCTTTGCTTGACCTTGCACAAGATTCATTTTCTTAGGCTTGAGTTACCCATGTAGCGAGTGTTAGGCCGGTGACTCCCAAACTAGACGGCTTTAGGGCACCAGATGCAGAGACACCCCTTAAGCTTAATTACTCGAGTAGCCCATGCCACGATTCGAATCTGCTCGGGCCTCCTCTACTGTAATGCTCGTTTTCTTAGGCTCTGAGTTACCCATGTAACGAATGTTGGGCCAGCGACTCCCAAACCAGATGGCTTTAGGGCACCAGGTGTAGAGACACCCCTCGGGCTTAATTACTCGAATAACCCAGGCCACGATTCGAGACATTAGCTTGATAATCATTTATCGTCTGACTTCTTGATATTAGCTTGATAATTACTGACTGTCTGACTACGTGTTAATTGCCATCAACGTCGTCATAGTTTTATACCCCACAACTGAAAGTTCGTGCAAATGCAAAGTGAAGACTGGCACATGAGGTCGATTTTGTCGCAAACGTTGCTTTGAATTAAGGCTTTGTACCCGATCAAAAGTTTGAATAGCTTTCTTCGTCTAACCATACTCACGATCGTGCTCCACGGTTGCTTGTCAGAATTGATCCGATTCCTATCAAGTCAAATAAAATCCCCTTTCACGCGGGTCATCGTATCCCGGGAAAACTATGCTTGACAAATGCCAGATGATTGTATTGTTGAATATTGAATTGACATGAGGTAGCATCGGATGATGATGGTGCATGTTGATGGGATTGTTGCATGGGTGCCAATTTGCACGTCATCATTTCCTGGGTAGTTGCTAAATGCCCCAGTGTTAAGTTGTTTTTCTTGTGATCTCCCTCGTACTGGTTGCATCGGTATCTCGCTGGGCTGACAAAAGATCCCTTTGACCTGCTGAAAGGTTTGGGGGATTTTTTTATTTTTTTTTAGATCACAGAGTTGTTTCACAGAGTCAGAATTAACGGGCTGGGGAACGCCTTCCCGTCCATTCCTTGTAAGATGAGGGCTCCCTCAGAGAGGATTTTTTTTTTTTTTATCGTGACGGCTCCTTTTAATTTAGAGCGAAATTCCCCATAGCTTCGTCTTGGCAGGGCGCGATCCTTTTGAGGACTAAATCGTTTATTTTGAATTTTCGGGATCGTACCCTCTTGTCGTATGCCCGGGAGATGCGTAAGGGGCTGCCCTTGCAAATGTGCGAACTGAGGTTCGATAGGAAAACAGGGTGAGCAACAATAAATCCGACCATCCACGGTGATTGGCGGACATTCTTCCCATGATCGTCTTTGTGTTTTATTTGCAGCCCACACTGCCCCATTCATTTTGGGCCGGTAAATGACTGAATCAAAATGTTTGATCTTGCATTTGTAGTATATCTCCTCCTTGAGGGCATCGTTCAGATTTCTATAGTCGATGTGGTCCCTTACTTCTCCTCCAGGCTGTGGTACTGGGATTCTGTCAGAAAGCCATTCAGGGTAAATAGACACCGTGATGATTCCTGCTTTAAACCGCTTGACAATCTCGTCCTTTATTTTCAACCTCCGTTCAGGCTTCAACGTTCTCAACTTTTGCTTAATTGGTCGGAACCCTCCTTGATGGGCAGTCGATGTCCTATAACGTCTATGGACAATCCAATCATGTCGCCACGGGACCAAGCGAACATATCTCCATACAGGCTCAACAACTCGGCTATTTTTTTTTATTTTTTTTTTCAGTCGAATTTGCCCCTACTCCGGGTTCTTTGTGATCGTTAGGGGTTCTGATGTTTGATGGCGATGGTTTGGCCTATGTCGGGTTTGGGTTTATCTTCGACCCCTCCTTTGATCTCGTCAGGCGTCTAGTCGATATCTGTCTCGTCCTGCTCAATCCCCATCAGATCGAAATCTAGCTCTATACCAAAATCGTGATCCTCCTTCAAATTTGGCCTATCGCTTGTCATGCTAGAATGCCTCAAATCGGGGTACCTGACATAAAACAAAAATGCTTGTCATATATATAAAACATTTCAGCACATGATCTTTTTTTTTTTTTTTGGATAACATGACAAAATGACATGAGCGTGCAGGGATTTGAAATAAAACTCAGAATTTTAAAACCCATTGATCTTCTACTGGCTGGGATTCACTGCCATACTCCTGGATTTACCCCTTCCTGGATATCACCTGCTGCACGGTCCAACTGGCCACGGTGAGGTCAAGCAATGGAGCTCATTAGGAGGTGCATGGATCGCATTGGCATGGACCTGGCATTGATGGCATTTCCTGACATGAGCATCGCAGTCAGTTCTCATGGTTAGCCAGTAGTGACCCGTTCACATGATTTTCTTTGCCAAAAATGTTCTGCTCATATGGGCTCCGCACACATCGCCATATACTTCGTTCATTTGTCTGTGGGCTTCTTCGGCTTCCAGATATCTCAGCAGTCTCGTAGCTAGGTCCCGTTTATGCCCTTTGGTGCTGTATATTCCCATGGCCTGCTGGATGACCAATTCGGAGTCTCCAACTGCTATCATCCTTTTGATTCCCATTCCCAGGGCTAATCTCAGTCCTAGGATGAATCCCTCGTATTCGGCCGTATTGTTGGAGTGGCAGAACTGTAATTTCATGGCTATCGGCCTCTGCCATTTGGATGGATGGAGTATGGACTTTACGGCCTCTTAGTACTGTGCCAGTTACAAGTTGGCAGATGCATGTCAACACTGATGCATGATTATTTTTATTATTATTTCTTTTCTTTTTTTTAGGTTCTCTAATCTTATCCTGTAAAACAAGGTCAGTGTTTGATGACAGGATAGTATTTTTAGAAAACATCGGTACGTGGTATGGATTACCTTCCTGTAAAACCATGTCAGTATTCTCTTTATATGTGCAGGTGATGTCATCACATGATACATGACATATTTATTACGATGATGATAGTATGACAGTTGTATGCCATTTGCATGACATTTATTTGTTTGACTGAACGATAAAAGGGCATGAAGAAGCTTCCCTTTCGTTAGGTTTATCAGAGGCTGACCTACCCTAGGGTTACTCTCGCGGGCTTTTCGGCATGAAGGTCCCCAAATCTTCGCAATCTACTCGTCTGAATCCTTTCGATTGGAGCGGATTTGGGTGGTGCGTTTCCTGAGCCATCTCCGGGGAGCAGCCCCTTCGAGTCCAGTAATAAGCAACCGACAGGTTCGCCTCAGGAAGAGGTACACTCTCAACATACATTCACATTCATCGTCCTCACCGTATGCATATGATTACTTTGAAGTAAAGCAATTCCATTCAATCATTCATTTATTAGACAAAAACACACATTCACACAACAACAGGTCAAAATATCGCACGCACACACACATTCATGAATTTTAAAGGATAGGACAGCATCAAGACCTGAACGCGGCTTAAGCCCTCTAATGTCCCCAGCAGAGTCGCCAGCTGTCGACGCCGGGAAGAATCGCTTCCTTCGCGATTGTTTATCCTTTCCAATTTTAGCCTTTTGATTAGATAATTTTTGGAAAATGTCAGCATTAATGTCGACGAGATTTTGAAAAATCGTTTTTTAATGATGAGCCAATTAACTAGAGTCGCCAGTTGGTATATTTGAAATGGATGTACCAACTCATCCGAGTTTCATTTTCGTAAATCGCTGGCTCATATGTGACTCCGAATTAATTGGTCTGCAAACCGAGATTCATAGAGTTCGGGGGCTTGCTTAAGCGAGGGGAAGGTGTTAGGCACCCCCCGACTTCCGTGAAACACGGTTACCATAATCTTGATACTTTCCTATCCTTTAATTCATAAAAAGTGTATGTGTGCGTGTGTGTGTGTGTGCGCCTACGTGAATGTTGTGGTGAGTTTGCATGAAGAAACCATTTGGGTTTTCAGAAAAGTCGTATTTTCTTTTGGGAATGCTTTAGAATGTCCTTCGGCTTATACGAGAAAGCTTTATGAGAAAAGGTTTGATTTTAATTGTCAAAAACTGTGAGATTTCATTAGGTGTCGTTTT
Source organism: Aralia elata (assembly GCA_034770075.1). Lineage (NCBI taxonomy): Eukaryota > Viridiplantae > Streptophyta > Magnoliopsida > Apiales > Araliaceae > Aralia > Aralia elata. The sequence goes on from CM068381.1 coordinate 22,816,540, forward strand.
GGCAAAACAAGAGTTTTCTAAACCTTCGTCAAAATAGGAATCGAGATCTATACGTTGCTTTCGTAACTCAAATGATGGGCAACCTCTAGGATCTCTTTAACCCTATGCACAAAGATTTAATAAAACATTATTTATTTTGTATAAAACCATTCTTGTGATGTCTTTGGAAAAACGACTTTCTTTAGCTTTTCGTTAAAGAGGAATCGACCTTCATTAGCACTCCCAATTTTTAGCCTTGTGATTCTAATAACCTAATTTGATTGATTTTATGGAAATCTTATCGTTTAGCTTGGAAATCAATTTCGTGTCATAAATCAAATCAAGCATTAAAATGCGTTGGGGCTATTCATGGGCATGTAAGCCATCAAAATAACCCCGAACGCCCACAATCGCATACTTTCACTTATGACAAGGCCTTAAACACGATTCTCGCCTTGGCGTCGTTTTAAGGCCCGACGATTACATACTTACAATGAAGACTACATCGCTCCTACTACTTATATCAAAATATGTCCATCATCGGATTTGGACCACGGGGTCGCATTCCTAGGCTCACATCCAAAATTTCTAAACAACCACAAACGGATATTACAAGAAATAACCAACACGGATAATCTAACAATGCCATGACATCCTAAAATAGCAACCTAAGGGAACCACGCCCAATATATCACCGTAAAACAAACAAAAAATTCAATAATTGAATATCATCGGGTTATTAGGAAGAATCTTGTTCCGATGGAACCCTCACTAATAATCCCTAATTCATTGTCCCACCATAAATTGTATGAAAACTACATGTAATTTAACCAAATGATATGATATAAATTGCTATAACAAGGAGATTTTCACCTTGCAAATGATATCAAAGTGGATGCAAACTTGTGTATTTGAATAGAATGAGAAGTATCTATGGTACAATCAAATCAAAGAGTATAAATCCTCTCCTTTTTTGTTTCCTTCTCTCCTATTTTGTTGCCAAATTTTTGCTATTTCTCTCTCTTTTTCTGAGCTGCTGCTGCTTATCCTTTCTTCCTCTCTCCGCCTGCTAACCTCCTGTATGCTGAATGAAGGATGAGTTGAAATAGGCTGGCCAAAGCCAGCCGCAGATGGATCTGCGGCTGGTCGCAGATGGATCTGCGGCTGGCCGCAGATTGATCTGCGGCTGGCCGCAGATTGATCTGCGGCTGGCTGGCCGCCAACCCTCCACTCAGCTGATTTTCGGTTTCCGTGTTTTGAGTTTCGTGTTTTCAAAAGGTGCACTCATTGGCCGCAGATCAATCCGCAGCTGGCTGGCCTGACTTTCTCGATTTTCGTGCCACGCCTCAATTCTCGTGTTGTGACGTCAGTTTTCGCCGACATGCTTGTATTTTGCAATCCGGGAATCACTGGGAGACGTGCCACATCATTCGGGAATGCTCATTTCGGACGGCCTTGTTGTCACGTCGGTTTTGGTTTGCAAATCGTCGCGGTGGCGTCGAGTGTTCGTACTTGTCCATCCCTTGCTCTCGCAGGCCGGTTCATTTGCCGAATTTGCCCTCCTGTCAGGGTTAGTATACGAAGTGCAAAATTTGGGTGTCTACAGTGAGAATTAAGTACCTGGATTTGGGGGTGTCACATTACACTTCAGGAGATTGAGCGAGGAATGAAAAATTAGCGTTAAGATATTATCCATATTCAGGCAAGCCTACTTATTTGTTGAAATGCACTCCGTGCAATAACGTGTCTTATTGATGAGGTTTATTGTTATGCAAGTATTGTTTCTTTTGCACCCCGTGCATTAACATGCTTGTTATCTGTTATGTGCAACGTGATAGTGATTGTTGAATTTCAATTGAAAACCATGTTAGTATCTGAGTTGAACAACTCTCTTATATGGGCATGAGTTTAAGATGTGTTAGGAAACTGATCTAACTCACTGAGGTAACAGTTGTCACAGTGTAGAGGTATCGTAGAAGCGATATACACTGTTGATATAATTGTAGCAGTGTTGATGAGACGGGGAACTAATTCATTAGTTCGTGGGTGGGGAACCACTCAGTTCACTATATTGATAATCATTGAAATCTTGTATCAGCTTATTCTGTATATATATATATCTTGAAAAGGTGATTCTCTTCTCATATATATCTGTTAGACTTGTTGGGCATTCTTATGCTCATTCTTGTAATTATCTTAAACAAATTACAGCTAAGGAAGAATTACCAGACGATTCTGGCGGTACAAAGAAAGTTGAAGATGTAAAGTCATTTTAACTATGTTAGATTAACATTATTGGTAATGTCTAGAAAGTTCTGACAAGGAAAGGAGTTAGGTCATCTAATTGCGCGTCGTTTTAATGGAAAGCCCCCTCTTTCCTGGGAACTGACTGGTTGCTAATACTGCAAGTCTCGGATAGATAAATGGAGATTTGTTTTTAAGTCCTTTAGGACTTATGTGTAATAAGAACAAGTAACCAGGGAATGATGTAACACGAAAGAATGATATTATAATATTATCAGTTTTCCGCATTATACTCTGATTATTAGAAATTAAAATTTCTATAGCATTATATAAAGGTTGTATAAGTCAGCACGAAGTCTGACCTGGCTAAAAGAAGCCAGCAGGTGGATTTTCGGGGCGTGACATCTAGTATGTTCATGAGTTTATTAAAACATGTTTTGCATGTTTCCATTGATAAATTTGTTGTTAGCTATTTTGATGGTAGAATCGTCTTTATCATAAACTATAGAGGATATTTGATATTTGTCGAGTTAGTTTATGAGCATGCGTTATATTCTCGTTGTCAATATTCCTACTATCATTTGGTAAATTCTCATTGTCAATGTGCATATCTTCGTAGAATTTATTCTAGTGATTATTGTGGGTATTCTCGTTTTCAACGTTTGTACTTGCATGAAACTCATTCTAGGGTTTTTCATTCACATGTTGAATTAGATTTTGATCAATCTTTACATGGGTTAATTGATAATGGTAGTGATCATGATTTGTCAGTAGAGAAATCTTCGTTGCATGATTTGTTATCATTTGGTAATGTCTTTCCATTAGAGTTGTTATCATTGCATGATTTTGAGAATGTTGTCTTGAATGGGAAAGAATTAATATCATTTGGTATTGAATTGAAAAGTGATTATCATCATATTGGATTGAGATATGGTTTACATACGTGTTTAGTTAGATCATTTGGACTAGCTAATGTATTAAGTGTTTTCAAATTAAATCATATTTTGCATTCTTTTATGGGAAAATTTGCTAATATCTATGTTGATGATACTTCGACTTTTGTTGACACTTGGAAAAATTCTTTGGCATATGTTAAGTTTGATTGTGAGTATCATAAGTATGCTAGTGAGTTTTTATCTTGTGGTGTTGGTTTTGATCTTTCAATTCCATTGATGTCGTTATCTGATGTTGCATTGGTTAATGTCAATGGGAAGGGAAAGGTTAGTTTTGTTGTGCAGGTTCGAGATGGGTTCGTACTCATCAAGAGGAAAAATATGGATCCATGTGCACACCAAATGGGGCAATGAATGGAAAGTCTAAAGGGAAGCGTTTTGGATTTTATTCTAGTAGATTTTGCATGTGATTTTGAGTTTCTTGAGTTTTCCGTGATTAGACAACAGGAACTTATTGATTTGTTTTATTTTGTGTTTAATCCAAGAATTCAAGAGCGCTTGCGAATGCAACGTGTCGAGTTTCAAATTTTGATATTTGACCCGGGTGCATTGGAATGGAAGTTAGTGCAAATGATCGAGATCATAAGGTTCACTTTTGATCCGGGAATTTGTCGATGGGTATATCTACGAATGGTCAAGATCATCAGATTGTGTTTTGATCCGGGAATTTGTGGATGGGAGATTATGCTTCATGAGGAGTTCTATGTGCTGATTTTTGATCCAGGAGGAGATAGAACTTTTCATAATTTTATTCGCGTTTGTTTTATTACATATGCATTTATGTTATTAGGAATTAGTGTTGATTACTGGCCCTCCTTTGTACTCTTGGTCACTACACCAAAGCATCAAAAGCTTGGTAAAGGGTTCAAGGGCTAGTACCAACAAACAAGCAAACAAAAAAAAATTAGTGTCGATTGCATTTTTGCTTTAGTTTCTAATTTAGTTTGTTATTATGTGTTTAGTGTTATAGAAGAAATTGGCTTACATGTGCAAGAGTATCATGTTAGTTTGGCGAAGTGTTTGAGTCAAAGAGAACAAGAGTTTAAGGTTCCAGGTTGTGATTTGAAGAACTTGCATGGAGATATTTCCATTCGACCGTCGTTTGGAAGGAGATACTTTCGAGTGGATATTGTTTTGTGTTTTGAGGGAGTTGGAAGTTCTATTGATTATTTTCATATTCTTACTTACTTTATTTATATATTTCATGTGATTGGTGAGAATTATGATTATGTTTCGTTTGACGCTTCTAACTTGGTTTGTTTGGGTGTAGGATCAGTTTTGTGGATATATCCTTTTCAAGGGGAGATGCTGGATTTGAGGACAAATCCTTTTGAAGAGGGGGGGAAATGATGAGATCCTGACCAGGCTCGCATCAAGCATCATCGACTCAACTCAAGTTTCGAGGGTTCAACAAACGAATTCAAGTAATTGGACTAGAATCTACTCAAGGATGCTTACATTGGAGCTCAATTCATATGAACATCGAGGAGAGGGTCATTCATGTGATATGGGATTGCTAGATACGATCTATGTAGTAAGACCAAATCAATGCAAGTCATGCGTTCGAGGTCGTGTTCGTTATGTTCGTTTGTATTGTCTAATCATTAATGAAGATATATGTCAATTAATGGAAGGATTAGTGTTCATACGGCGTAATGAATGTCCAAGAAAGCTGAAGAGGTTATGTTATATTATGGGACAACATGAGGTTGGATTACACGGAAAGAAAATTCGAAAGAAGATGAAATTTCTTGAGCAGCAGGGTTCTCGCCCCGGCGAGAACTTCTCTAGATATCTTCGCCCCGACCAAAGCTGACCTCGCCCCAGCCAAGTTTTTCGAGGCATACGCATTTTGACAGTTTGGGACGCGGATTTCTTCCTTAATGTTAGGGTTTTCAGTGTATTTCTATATTTCTATTGTAACTAGGATATTTTTTTTTTGTTAATGTGGAGTTTCCGACCCGCGGGTCGACTAATCTCCCCAGCCCGATACCAGAGCGGTTTGCTACCCGACTTGCGTCGGGGGTACCGACTAGGATATTTCTTAGATAGGGATTGATTTCCTTATTTTTTATTACTTAGGATTTCTATTTCCATTCAAATTCTTATTTCCTTATAGAATTAGAGTTTCTATGTATTAGTATAAATAGAATACATGGCTTATGTAATAGAGGGACTACACTTTTGATTAATGAAATTATTGTGAGGTTCTTCTCATCTTTTGGTTCTTTAAGAATTCCTAGATTATTTTCTTAGTTTCTTGATATTCAATTATCGACTTATCATTCAACATATCATAGTTGTTTGTGGTGTCATTCTACCGAACCATCAATCGTCGATTGTACCGAGGTTCCTGCTTTCTATAAGTACGGGGTTTAGGTGTCGTTGGTGTCCATTCAACGCAAGCTTCCTAGCGCAAAGCAATTGTACCAAGGTTCTCGTCTCAATATGGGCAAAGGGTTGAGGTGTTGTGAGCGTTCCACCTTCATAACTTGCTGGAAACGATCCGGGCGACGACCACCTCACGCAAGCGTGCCGTGGAGTCTATATTTGTATGGGTGGTTAGTTATTTCGGTTAGATTAGCTGATGCATCTAGTATTTTCATGAGTTATTTAAAATATGTTTTACATGTGTCCATTGGGAAATTTGTATTTGGTTACTTTGAGGGTAAAATCGTCTTTATCATAAACTATGGTGGTTATTTGATTTTTGTTGAGTTAGTTTATGAGCATGCATTGTATTCTCGTTTTCAATGTTCTTACTTGCATGAATTTCATTCTAGGTTTTCTTATTCATATGCTGAGTTGGGTTTTCATGCTAGTCAATCTTTATATCATGTGTCGTTAGTTGATAGTGGTAGTGACCATGTTTTTTCGATCGACCAATCTTTATTGCAAGATTTTGAAAATGTTACTATCATTTGGTATTAATTTGAAAAGTGATTATCATTAGATTAGGGTAAGATATGGTTTACATACATGTCTAGTTAAATCATTCGAGTTAACTAATGCAATAAATGTTTTCATGTTAAATCATGTGTTGCGTTCTTTCATGGGGAATTTTGCTAATATCTGTGTTAATGATACTTCGACTTTTGTTAACACTTGGAGAAATTCTTTAGCATTAGTTAAGTTTAATTGTGATCATCGTTTATATGCTAGTGAGTTTTCATCTTGTGAAATTGATTGTGATCTTTCGATTCCATTGATGCAATTACTTGATGTTGAATTTGTTAATGTCAATGGGAAAGGAAAGGTTGAATTTGTTTTGCAGGTTCAGGATGGGTTCATACTCATCAAGGGAGAAAATATGGATCAATGTGCACATCAAATGGGATAATGCATGGAAAGTCTAAAGAGAAGTGTTTTGGATTTTGTTTTAGTAAACTTTGCATGTGATTTTGAGTTATTTGATTTCTTCGTGATTACACAAAAGGTGCTTGTTGATTCGTTTGGTTTTGTTTTTAATCCAGGAATTCAAGTTTGTTTACTATTGCACTATGATGAGTTTCAAAGGATGATATTTGATCCCAGTGTAATGGAATGGGAGTTCATACGAATGATCGAGATCATAAAATTTACTTTTGATCCGGGAATTCGTCAATGGATGTATTTGCGAATGGATGAGATCATTACATTGAGTTTTGATCCGGGGATTCGTAGATGGATTATTATGTTACATGAAGAGTTCTACATGTTGATATTTGATCCAGGAGGATATAGGACTTTTCATATATATTTTTTTGCTAAATGTGTTTGCTGTATAAAAAGAACCAGAGAACAAAAGCATAGGGGCATACCCCAGGCTATAGCTAGGTCATCTGATGACACACCCAAAAGAGGACTAAGCTATAGACAATAGCTACACTAGCCAGTTACAGTAATAATTACAAAAATGAGTGGCCTTAATGAAGGAATTACATGTAGATAATCTAGACTTGATAATATTAATGACATCCTTAACAAGAGCATTCGGTGGAATGAGAATATTCCTATGAATCTTGTTGTTTCTCGCTTCCCAGATTTTGTAGAAGGTAACTGCTAAGGAGAGACTGAGAATGTTTTTGGTAAGATTACTCCCTTGAAAAGAGGTAATGAACGTAGTAATACCTTGCCAGTCCATGGGAAGATGATTCCAATTTCCAATACTTAGAGCTCCTTGCAAGATGGTTGAAGAATAGTCACATAGAAAAAACATATGATCAAAGCTTTCATTCTGCATGTGACATAAAGGACAGGTAATATGTCTGCCAGTATAATGCCTCGTGATGTCATTCGTTGGGATCCTTTTCATAAAGCCCAGCCACAACATAAAGGAGTATCTGGGTACAAACATGACATGCCAAGGAATTTTATACCAGTTAACCACAGGTTGACGATGCCTAATGGAGTCCCATATATGTCGCGCCTTAATGTCGTTGATGTTTACTGAATTCCATCGAATGCAGTCCTCAGAGGTAGGAGGAACAGGAAGAATCTCAATCTGCCTTCGGAAAATAATAACATCATGGTAGTTACTTTGTGGCAGGTGCCATGAAGAATTCTGAATAATATCGCTAATCGTGGCAGAAGCAGGGAGCCTAGAATTGATCATCAGAGAGTGGCTAGGGTTAAGAGGAGTACCATTGAGCCACGGGTCAAACCATAGACTGATATGGTCCCCTCTGCCCACCGAGTAATGCAAGTGAAGGAGAGCAATAGGCCTAAGTTTTAATACCTGCTTCCATATCCAAGAGCAATCAGATGGAATTAGAATCTGCCAGAAGTTATGCTTCCGAATAATAGTGGATTTGATCCAGTTAGCCCAAAGAGAAGAGGGGTTGAACTGTATAACATGAATGAGGTGGAGCATGATGAGAGACTTATTCCAGTCCGATAAGTTTTTAACCCCCAAACCACCTTCATCGATAGGAAGAGTTATAGAACTCCACGCCACTTTTGCTCCATATTTAGCAAGGGAGGCACCTTTCCATAGAAACCGACAGAGAATAGATTGGATGGACTTAAGAACTGCTTTGGGGAGGATAAAATGGTTGCTCCAATAGGATTGAATTGAAAAAAGGACAGATTTGATCAATTGTAGTATGCCAGAGTAAGCAAGAACAGATGAGGTCCATGAGGTTACCCGCTGAGTGATTCTGTGGATGAGTGGGATGCAGTCATGATATGCTAGTTTTGAAGAAATTAGGGGAACGCCCAGGAATTTGGTTGGCAATTGGCCTTCAACAAATCCAAAAAGGGAGATAATACTATGGGCTGTGGCAGTTTCAGTATTGGCAAGGAAGCATTGGCTTTTGTGAACATTAGGGATAAGCCCAGAGACCAAGGAGAAAGAGCTGATACAAGAATGAATAATCCTTGCAGTAAGTAAATCAGCATGGCAAAATACAATGATATCATCAGCAAAAAACAGATGAGAAATTTTGCATTCTTTGGTCCGCCAATGGAATTTAAAGTCTTGTTGCAATGATCCCCAATTAAGCTTCCTGGATAACAGTTCCATAACAAGCACAAAGAGGTATGGGGAGAGAGGGTCCCCTTGTCGTAGCCCTCTCGAGCTTCCAAAATAGACAACAAGAGTCCCATTGACCTTAACAGAGAACATAGCATATGTGATACAGGCCTTGATCCAGCTGATAAAAGTGGGAGGAAACTGGAATGATTTCAGAATATCAAAAAGAAAATCCCAGCAGACCGTGTCAAAGGCTTTCCTCAAATCTATTTTGAGAGCGCATCGGGGAGGACCTGATGATCTGTGATAATTTCTGAATAGTTCCTGTGCCAAGAGGATATTGTCGCTAATATGTCTACCAGCCACAAAAGCAGCTTGGGTTTTATCAATAATACCCGAAAGCCCAACTTTAAGCCTATTTGCAAGAATCTCGGAAATGCATTTGTAAATGGTGTTATAACAATCAATGGGCCTGAAATCAACCATAGAAGAAGGATTCTCACATTTAGGAATAAGAGCAATGGCAGTGGAGTTAAACCCTTTTGGCATTCGGCATGTGGAGAAGAAGAACTGGACAACCTTGATAAAATCCTCTCCAACAATATCCCAACAATGAAAGAAGAAGTTGACATTAAATCCATCTGGACCAGGACTTTTGTTCCTTTTCATAGATTTGACCACTTGGATAACCTCTTCATCAGAAATAGGAGCAATAAGAGAGCTGGCTTGAGCTGGAGAGATATGACTTGGGATAAGGTTATTGAAATCCCCAAAGCCAGGATAGAGGGGAGGGCAACTCTAGATTAAACAACTTCTCATAAAAATTAACAACCACAAATTCCACATCCCACTGACCATGAACAATTTCACCATAATCATTTTGAATAGATAAAATTTTATTAACATTCCACTTACTTTTCACCAAGTTGGAAAAGAACTTGGAGTTTTCCTCTGTCCCCTGTAGCAAGCCATGTAGCTCTAGATTTTTGTTGTAGAAGGGTTTCCTCCACGTCCAATGCAGTCCAGAGGGTTTGGAAGCACCTTTTCTCTTGGTCTAACAGGCTCTCATCCTGGGGATTAGCTTGAAGCAAAGACTGGGTATGATGCAAATCCTCAGTTGCAAGTTTAACAGAATTAGAAAGGTGCCCAGGGTAAGATCCTCATATTTTTATTTGTATTTATTTTATTATATATGCGTTTGGATTCTTAGGTAGTTATTTTGTTTGCGTTTAACTATAGTTGTTTATTTAGTTTGTTTTGGTGTAGTTAGTGTTTTGGGAATATTTGGAATACGTCTGGAAGAGCATCACGTTGATATGGACATGTTCTTGATTAAAGAAGTTCGAGAGTTTAAGTTTCCAGGTGATGGTACGAAGAGTTTGCAGTGTGTTATGCTATGTCGAGCATCGCTTGGAAGGAGATATCTACGAGTTGTTCATGTCATAGCAAGGAAGTTGCCAGATGTTGCTATATTTTTTGCGGGAGTTGGCATTTTGGATGATTATCTTCATATTCTTACTTGCGTTGTTTTTTTTTTTGTTAATGTGGAGTTTCCGACCCGCGGGTCGACTAATCTCCCCAGCCCGATACCAGAGCGGTTTGCTATCCAACTTGCGCCGGGGGTACCGTGGCCACAGTAAAGCATTTTTAGTGCCTTCCAAATGTTGCTAATGGGAGTCGATCCTGAGTCGTCCGGGTTTACGGTTCTTTCCCAGGGCGGCTTGCACCACTGCGTTGTTGATATTGCTTATATATTTCATGTGCAAGTTGAGATTTTGGATTATGATTCGTTTGATGCTACTTACTTAATTTGTTTTTATGTAGGATCAGATTTGTAGGCAAATCCCTTTCAAGAGGAGGGGATGTCAGATTTGAGGATAAATCCTTTTCAAGAGGAGGGGAATGATGAGATCCTGACCAGGCTCGCATCAAGCATTAAAGATACAACTCTTCCAGGGATAGTTCAAATGAATTTAAGTGATTGGGCTGAAACTTCTTCGAAGATGTTTAAAATGGAGCTGAATTCAAGCGGACCACGAGAGGAGGATCAATTATATGATTTGGGATTGCTAGATACCATTTATTTAGTGAGACCAAATCAACTCAAGCCAAGTCATCAAGGTCGGGTTCATTTATGTCATCTAATCCGCACTGAAGCTACGTTTCAATTCATGGAGGGATTAGTGATCACGCTACTTTGTGGAAGTCCAAGCTTGTCCAAGAGATTACAAGTTAACACACGGCAACCCAAGTTTGAAGCTTGTAGAGGACGTTTCAAGCTTTTCAGAAATGTATTGGTTAAAAGAATCCGAGTTCGTTTGGGTCTCCAAACATTGTTCCCAAACGTTGATCCGAATTCTAATTAGAGTTGGATTCCTGTTAGGACTAGTAAGCTTAAAACGGTCATAGCTTTTGATCCGGGAGGAGTTACGGGACGTGCCACCTGTCAAATCGAAGCTAGCGAAAAAATCTACAAGTTCATGTTGGCAAGACCAGCGCCGGGGTGCTGGAATATGGCTAAAAACCAGCGCCGGGGCGCTGGGATCCAGGAAGTTTTTTGCCTTGCATCGCCAAGGCGCTAAACTCAGTGTAATTTGGAGCGCTGGGGTGCGTACACGGATCCCGAGGAATGCATTTTTGAAGATTTTATCAGATTTCTTTCCTTAATTTTATGGATTTTTGATATCTTTTAGATTTTTATTGTAATTAGGATATTTGTTAGTTAGATTTGATTCCTAATTACTTGTTAACTAGTATTTCTATTCCTTTTAGGATTTATGGTTTCTTTAGGGTTTCTTCTATTAGTATAAATAGAATACATGAGTTATGTAATAAAGGAAGACTACTTTTTGATTAATAAAATTCTTATGAGATTTTTCTCATCTTTTGGTTCTTTAAGAATTCGTAGACTAGTTCATAGTTTTCTTGAAATTCAATTTGACTTATCATACAACAAGTTATAGTTGTGTGTGGCGTCTTTCTATCGTTCATCAATCGTCGATTGTACTTTTGCTTCTTGTCTCTTTATAGACATTGGGGCAAGGTGTCATTGGTGTTCCATTTAACGCAAGCTTCCTAGCACAAAACAATTGTACGAAGGTTCTCGTCTCAATATAGACGAAGGGTTGAGGTGTTGTGAGCGATCCACCTTCATAACTTGCTGAAAACGATCCGAGAAACCACAACATTTAGCGCAGTGGTGCAAGCCGCCCTGGGAAAGAACCGTAAATCCGGACGACTTAGGATCGACTCCCACTAGCAACATTTGGAAGGCACTAAAAAATGTTCTACTGTGGCCACGGTACCCCTGGCGCAAGTCGGGTAGCAAACCGCTCTGGTATCGAGCTGGGGAGATTAGTCGACCCGCGGGTCAGAAACTCCACATTAACAAAAAAAAAAAAAGGATCCGGGCGACGACCATCTCACACAAGCATGCCGTGGAGTCTATCAAATAGCCTCGAGTAACTCCTCGCTACTTCCTTGTGTGTCCACCTTGCACTGCTTTTTACCTTCCTGATACAATCTTGGTCAGGCTCGCATCAAACGACATCAACTCAACTCAAACTCAAAGAATTCAACAATTGATTAGTAGTGATTGGCTTGGATTCCGTTTAAGATTGTTTTTTGTTGTTGCTAAGTTTGGTTGTTGTATAAATAAGAAAAAATACAAAGGCACAGGGGCATACCCCAGACTATAGCTAGATCATCAAAAGACATGCCAAAAGAGGAACCAGCTATAGATAGGAAGCATCACAATTACATTACATGAGCCAATGGCAGTAATATGAATAAAAATTCGTAGCCTTTAGGAATGAGTTTGCTTTGGATAGCCTAGATTTAACAATGTTGATGACCTCCTTTGCAAGGGCTGATACGGGGATGAAGGTATCCTTATGAACTTTCAAGTTGCGGGCCTCCCAAATTTTGTAGAAATAAACCGCAAGGGAGAGACTAAGGATCTTTTTGGAGAGACCCCTTGATAGACTCCACGGCACGCTTGCGTGAGGTGGTAGTCGCCCAGATCGTTTCTAACAAGTTGATAGGATGGATAGCTTGCAACACCTTAACTCCTCGCCTATATGTAGACGGTAATCTTGGTACAATTGCTTGCAAATGAATTATGCGTAGGATGAACACCAACGACACCTCGACCCCTCGCTTATATTGAAGCGGTAATCTTGGTACAATCGACGATTGATGCGGTAGTAGACGCCACACACAACTATGAATAGTTGTATGATAAGTCAATTATGAATCTCCAAAGAGAACTAAGGAACACTTAGGAATTCTTCAAAGAACCACAAGTAGAGAAACAAACTCACAATAATATTGATAATCTGAAAATTGGTGTTTTATGATGTTTACAATAGCACCTATTTATACTAGGCTTAGAAACAAACTAGAAGCTTCTAGAAACACACACTTGTTGAAATACAAGCACACAAATGTTGAAAAATAGCATTACATAAAACATGTAATTGAACCTAAATATTGATTCCATGTTTTGGGTGAAAGAAGGTTCGAAAATCAAGAAAGTCAAAAAATGACAAATTGCATCCAGGAGGTTCTCGCCGGGGCGAGAAAATTGTACTGAAGTTCCCCGTCGGGGCGAGAAAATTGTACTGAAGTTCCCCGCCGGGGCGAGAAGTTTGGCTTCGAAACTGGCGCCGGGGCGAGGTCAGCCTGTTCCAATCAAACTGTTTTCTTTCGCTGTTTTGTCCGCCACGTCCATTCGCAACATATTTACGGGCTTCATACGCTTGGACTCTATCTCCATAACCTCTATACTTGATCCATGATTCTAAATGGATAGAGTTGATGAATGCTACAATTTTTTATATATATCGCATGAATAAGATAATACATATACAAAATAAAAATAAATAAAATAAAAGATAAATATCAACCAATCAAATTTATGAGTTAACCAAATTCAGGACCAACCAAAACTTTTTAGCTAACTCATATAATTTGTGTTATTATAATAAGTATAGATAGATAGATAGATATATTACCAAAATTATCGTTCATGGGACATCCCACGTTATATATAGTTCGGTTCCTCAAAAACAAAAAATTTATTTTAATTTGTAGGTTTTTTTTTATGTTAATCTTATAAGTCTCTATTTAAAATCAATCTCTATTTAAAATCAATCTCTTAAAGAGTGTTTAGATTAATAACAAAAAGGTAAAAAAAAAAATTAAAAAATAATTATAAACCAATGACATTCAAGATATATTTGGGATATTGTTAATAAAAAACAAGAAGAATTAAAAAAGGATTCTAAATGGATAGACTTGATGGATACTATAATTTTTGATATATATCTCATGAATAAGATAATACATATATAAAATAAAAATAAATAAATAAAATAAAAGATAAATATCAACCAATCAAATTTATGAGTCAACCCAATTTAGAACCAACTAAAACTTTCCAGTTAACTCATACAATTTGTGCTATTATACTAAGTATAGATTTGTGCTATTATAATAACTATTATAATAAGTATAGATTGTAAAAAATTATTTGAGAAGTCTCAGGTTACGTTTGTTTATAAAAATAATGAGTGAAATATGTTTATTTGTATAAATTTATTATCATTTTGAACTATTTTCTCCTATGATTAGTCCGTTATTTAATTTCTGACTACTTTTAATCATTTTTAAGATCATTTTACCACAAAAGGGGATAATAATTTTTTATCAAATGACTTTAGAAATGATAAAATATAATTCATGAGATTAAATAATGGACTAATTATGAGATAAAATGGTTTAAAGCGATAATAAATCAGTACAAATAATTTTATCACATCATTTTTGTAAATAAATGAATCCTTGGAGAATTAAAATGAATCATAATAGTAAAGGAAATACTAATGCAGACAAACTTGCTTACATAAGATATTTGTCTAATTTTGTTGTTACTTATGTTATATAGCCGCTGAAAGATCTCCTTTTACTTTTGTTAAATGACAGATTATTATGAACTAATTATTAATATATTTTGTAGGCATTTTGGGGCCTCCATTGTAGCAGCCAAAAAAAAAAGGAAAAAAAGAAGCCATTCTTAATGACTTGAAATTATAATGGGGCTCTTTATAGAAATATACAACAATTAGTAAAAAATTACAAGAATAATGTACTAACAAAATAATTACATGCACTAACAAAATAATTACAAAAAGAGTGCAACAAGAATAAACTCATTAAATCATTATCCCTTAAATCAATGAGAACTATAACCACCCTATTTACTCCTCTCTATTTAATGGCACCCATTATTTATTTCCGGCATCCTCCTTCTTTCTCTACTTTCTCTCACCATTATTTCTGCCATCCTTCTCTCTGTACTATCTCTCTCTCCTTCATGTCAGATATATACTGCCAGTCTGCATTATGAGCACCATGTGACTATCCACCATGTCCAAATCCACGACCACAACGACCATAACCATAGACACCATGATCAGCAATCCAGAGCTTTGCTTTGAATGCGACCTCGAACTGGTCGCAAGGGATGGCTTCGCAGTTTGGAACGCCCCACTATTACTCCATATCCACGACCCGACTCGAATTCCAGCTCCATCGATTTTCCCAAAAGGTGCTTGGTCCCAGGTAATGGGTTGTGGTCGTGATCATGGCGCTTGGGGTTGATTTCCGATTTGGTCCATCGGAAGATCCGGAATTGGTAGCTGGAGCGGAGGTTAACAAGTGGGACGGCAATGGAGCCAGACCCAGATTGCCAGGTGGTTGAGTTGGAGAGGTAGAAGTAGCCAATAAAATGGTGGGAGGATTAGTTGGCTGGTGAGTAGATGCCGAGCCAATCGAGTTTAGAGGGCGAGTCAATGCCGGACCATTTGATGGTTACCTGGTCGCCCGATTTTGAGAGGATTCGTGGGGAGAGAGAGATGGAGACACGGGATGAAGATGATGGGAGGATGAGGAGAGAGAAAAGTGAAAGTAGTATGCACGCAAGCCAATCATATTTGATATGATGTAGCATATACTTTGTAATCTTATTCATTTATTAATAAAAGAAATTGATTTTCTTAAAAGACATTTTATATTATCTACATAGTGATGTTATATTAAATGTGATAAACCCATAGTTTTGAGCAATGCTTTTAGAATCATGATGATGATCATGCTAATGAGATCTAAATTCTAGATAGCTCACAAACTAAAATTGTTCCTAATCGTTGGATTACTAAATTGGGGATTAGTGAATCCGGATAGATTAGTACATACGTTGCTTGCTCTTAGGAAGAGGATGATTGATCTCATAATCATTTGTGTGGAGACACTAAAGCAAGTATGTAGGTGCTTATTAGAGAATAAGTTCACTGAACGTGGCTCGCTAAGGAATACCTAATGGAGTTTTACTCGCCTGTCAATAGGAATTCCTCTAGTGATAGTAGTACAAGTGATCCTTGGACTTGAGATCTTTATAGTATCTTGTGTATGATGAGTTATACTTTGACATGTCCCTTAAGACCTTTAAGGTATATCAAAGGGTATGATTGGGTATAATAAGTTGTACATGGAGATAGGTGAATGATCAACAAAGAATCTACCACGTCTAGTAAAAGATGTGAATGTCCTATATGATTCGATAAATGACGACTCAGAAGTCTTTGGCCAAAGCAGAATGAAATTAGAAAGGAGTTTCTAATTTGCATTATCAGAGTTGTGCATTTGAGAATCGAAATACATATAATTAAATAAAATAAGACTTGACAGTAATTCCATGTCTTATATTTAATTGGGACATTGTATGGTAGAAGGATTGAATTGTATGGTAACTATTCACTGAAAGGTTCTTTTGTGATTAATGTTAAAATCTATATTATCTGGAAAGTCGTTGATCGCTAAGGGGGCTTACCCTTATTGTAGAATAAATATTATTTATTTAAATGAATTAAATAGTTTAATTTATTTATTTAAATAAAATTATAATTGTTCTAATTGATTTATTCACAACTGGTTTAATATGGAGAACCTAAAGGGTCACACCGCAAAAAGAAAATATTTATTCAAGAAGTAAATGGCATAATCGTAATAATAAGTTAAGTGTATTTAATTTAATCTATGGAGATAGTATAAATTAAATAGCTTAATATTTATTATTTAATATTTTAGAAATATTAAATATAAATTAATAAGAGGAGTCTTATTATTATTATTATTATTATTATTATTATTATTACTATTATTTAATTCCTAATAGGGATTGGGAATTAATTAATAGAAGTAATCTCTCATGAATTCCTAATTGGATTAGGAGTTCAATTAATTAAAGGAGTTTAATTAAAATAAAAACCCTAATCCTAAATAGTTTAGGAGGGTTCCCTATATCTATAAATAAGAGGAGTCTTATCATGATTTGGGGTTAGACAGTTACACACTCTTTCGTAAGAATTGGAGAGAGAGAGAGTACTTGCAATTTCTATAAAGATAGAAACTAGGGTTTTGCCAACACCCATCTTCTTGAACAACTATTATTCCTTGGTGGATCACCTCTAGAGGCCAAACACTTGGGTGGCTAACGTTGATCAAAGGAAGGAATTTAATCAGTGAAATTCAAGGAGAACGCGAAGGATTTGGAGGTGAACTCGTACCTATGGAAGCATGGTTCTACAAGGGTATGATTCTCATACTTTATCTCTTTCGTTTAATTGATAATTGAGCACATGGATGATCATGGTGATGGTTTGTATGAAAAATTTTAAAATCCGTTTTATCGCGCTTCCGCACTATTTATGTAATTTGATTGCATGTTCGCGCTATATACAAACTTAACAGTGGCATCAGAGCCTAACCTTGTGCTAATTATCGATTATTATGATTCCATGTATGTATGGGTATGCGATTGGATCGATTTTCTCGGCAACGGAAAAAAATTTCGAAGTCTGCTACGCGGCGCGGCCGCGCCGCTTCCAGTTCATTCTGGAGCGCGGCCGCGCCCTAACCCAGAAATCGTTTCTGGGGGTGCAGCGCGGCCGCGCCGCTCCTAGTTCATTTTGGAGCGCGGTCGCGCCGGTCTGCAGAATTTGAAAATTTTTTATTTTGATTTTATTTATTTTCAATTAAGATAAAAGGTTTATTTTGAATTGGAATATAATTAAAATTAAAAGTTTTATTTGAACTTGAAATTGGATTTTACGTTAACTAGAATAAAGGAGTTTATTCACACATGGAATAGGATTCCATGTTTCCTAGAATAAAGGAGTTTATTCACATATAGAATGGGATTCCATGTTTCCTTAAAAATAAAGATGTTTATTTTGATAACGAATAGGATTTAACATATTTTATTTTTCCAAACAATTTTAAGTTAAAAAAATAAAGGAGTTTATTTTGAACTTGAAATTGGTTTCCATGTTAATTAAAATAAAGGAGTTTATTTTGAACTTGAAATTGGTTTCCATGTTAATTAAAATAAAGGAGTTTATTTTAATTTGAAATTTGATTAAAAATAAAGGAGTTTATTTTTATTCAAAATTGGATAAAATAAAATAAATAAGTTTATTATGATTTAAATTTTGATTAAAATAAAGGAGTTTATTTTTTGTTTCAAAATTGGATTTCTAGTACACTTTTAATTGCCCATTAAATGATATCAATGCATATATGGAATGGTTTTATTATTCATGAGATGAATGTTATTTATTGATACATATGGAGATATGTATGATAATAAATAAGGATTGATTATGGGCTATTGACCAATGTGTGATTGGATTTATTTTAGTGGATGCTTGAATGAATGGGTTTTTATAAATGGGGTCTGCGTACCTCGTCTTCTCTAGTTTTTTCTTAATGTAAATTCTATCTTCCTCCTATGTACCTCCCCTTGACTGCTGATCAAGGTTTCTATTTATTGTAAATAGTTTATGTAATAGGTTTAGTTAGAATTACTTGAAGAATTGGACACAAAGGAGCAAGGAGCGCTTGAAAACCCGTTTGTAATGGAGCCCGGGTTTAAATGTAATAGTTATATTTAAATTCTGTTCTTGCACCCTAGGTTTGACCTTTTGGTTCACTTTGTGGCTCTAGTGAACCAAACTAGAATAAAAGTCCATAATCAATCCGGGTAGAATATAGTATTCTATATGTGCATACTTACTATGTATATATTATATATTATACAACATGCTTCGCATGTTAAATAATATGACGCGTATTTTATATATATATATGTGCATGCGCGCTAAACAAGATGAGACAAATAATAACAAACCCCTCAAAGAAATTATATTAAGTCTTAAGCGTTCAAAGATATTTGGAATATCGAACGTCGCCTTCTAGCATGGTAAAGCGATAGAGTATTAAATATTTAAGATGTTGCTTTGTCACATTTGATGCTTATACATAGACTGAACGATGCTGTTTTGTTGTGTCACACAAGGACAGTGTTTTTCTTTCGAATATATGGAAGTGCTAGGTTGGACTTAACTTGGATAATTTTGATTCGGATGTGTCACACTTGATCAAAATAATCTAAGAGGCAAAATATAAGGAGTTACATAGTGATGTAATTGACAATAGTTGTCTACCTATTTATTTATATATCGTTTGTTATGTCACACAAGGGTATATACATTTGAAATGAGATCCTTATTCTCACTAGCAAACCTTTAATTAGATTTGTCGAACTATATATATTGAGGGTAATATAGTTTGATGAAAAAGTGAGAGATACCAATTTAAAATAAAGACCTAATTTATTTTGGTAATTAATTAAATGAATGTATGCTAAAATATTGTTAAATTACAAATTCATTTACAGAATTTTACGATGTCTAATTCACTATCACTGCAGAGCATATTAGATGCTAATTAACTGGACCAAATAACACGGACTAGTTAAGGAATTTGAGAATAGTTCTCAAGGCTGAAAAGCTATCTTATGTCCTTAATATGCCTATCCCTGCAATGGTTGCAGGCAATGCCTCAGAAGAAGAGATTGCTACTTTTAGAAAGTGGCAAGATGATGCACAGTTGGCTCAATGCATCATGCTCGCATCCATGAGTAACGAGCTTCAGCGTCAGCATGAAACTATGGATGCTCCTACTGTACTCCTACACCTTCAAGGAGTTGAATAGTGAGGAAAGTAGGACTGCTAGTTATTAGATATCTAAGGAGCTCTTCCAATCTAGAATGACCGATGGCACTACAGTACAGACATATGTCCTAAAATGATCAATCTGATTGAACAATTAGGACAAACTGAGTTTTAATGGAT
Organism: Aralia elata; assembly: GCA_034770075.1. NCBI lineage: Eukaryota > Viridiplantae > Streptophyta > Magnoliopsida > Apiales > Araliaceae > Aralia > Aralia elata. The sequence goes on from CM068381.1 coordinate 22,836,423, forward strand.
GGAGAGTTGATCCAAGATTTGATCTTGCAATCACTTCCAGACTCTTTCTCACAAATTGTTGTGAATTTCCACATGAACAAGCTATATGTCAGCCTGCTTGAGTTGCTTAAACATGTTGAAAACCGTAAAGAGTCACTTTCTAACCAAGAAAGACCAAGTCTTACTGGTAGATGATTCTTCTAGGAAACGGAAGAGGGCCAAAGGATCTTTTTAAAAGAAGAACAATTCAAAGAAGGTAAATGGAAAGGTAAAAACAAAGGACAATAAGAACAAGACTGATGCAGATAGCAAAGGAGTTTGCTTCCACTGCAATAAGCTTGGATACTAGAAAGGAAACTGTAAGGAGAATCTTACAGAGGCTAACCAGAAGAAGCTAAGTGAAGCTTCGGTTACAGATATAAGTTTGTTCATGATTAAAAATAAATCTTTCTGTAAGACAAGGTTCTACTTGGGTATTGGATACCGGCTGTAGTTCTCACGTATGCAATCCAATGCAGAGACTAAGCAGAAGTAAAAAGCTAAACTAAGAGTAAGTAATCTTATGTGTGGGAATGGAGCAAAGGTTGCTGCATTAACCATAGGAACTTATAGTTTAGCATTGCCTACGGGCAAGTCTATTAAGTTAATAAGTTGTTATTATATTTCAGTTCTCATTAGAAACATTAGAACTTTCGTTGTTGAACAAGGAAGGTTCTGGTATTATATTTAAGAATAATTGTTGTTCTATTTATAATGATAATGTTTTGTTTGAAACTGAAAGATTACTTGATAGACTTTGTAAACTTGACTTACATGAAAAATAATTTTGCAAATTGAACAAACTAGCAAAGAAAAGGAGATGATCATTCAAAGAGTTGAATATGTGTATTTGATGAAATACAAGTCTGAATCATTTGAAAGGTTCAAAGAATTTAGAAGTGAAACAAATTGACAAAGTATTAAGATTATTTGATCAGATCGAGGAAGAAATACTTGTGCAATAAGTTTCTAGATCATCTCAAAATGGTATTTTCTCATAATGGACACCTCTTGATACGCAATAATTGATTGGTGTATCTAAAAGAAAAAATTGTACCTTGTTGGACATGGTGCAGTCCATAATGATTTTTACCGACATTTTAGTATCCATCTGGGGTTAAGCCCTAGAAAAGGCTGCATATCTACAAAAATAAGGTAACCTCAAAAATCCGAGTCCAAGACTCCATAAAGGTTATGGATAGGCAGGATTCCTACTCTTAAGTTGTTAGGTTTGTACATAGCGCGAACATGTAATCTAATTACATAAATAGTGCGGAAGCGCGATAAAACGGATTTTAAAATTTTCATACAAACCATCACCATGATCATCCATGTGCTCAATTATCAATTAAACGAAAGAGATAGAGATTAAGAAATTATACCCTCGTAGAACCGTGCTTCCTCGGGTACAAGTTCACCTCCAATTCTTTCGCGTTGTCCTTGAATTTCACCGATTAAATTCCTTCCTTTGATCAACGTTAGCCACCCAAGTGTTTGGCCTCTAGAGGTGATCCACCAAGGAATAATAGTTATTCAAGAAGATGGGTGTTGGCAAAACCCTAGTTTCTATCTCTATAGAAATTGCAAGTACTCTCTCTCTCCAATTCTCATGGAAGAGTGTGTAAATTGTCTAACAATCTAATTGTCTGACTGTCTAACCGTGTAACCCTAAATCATAATAAGACTCCTCTTATTTATAGATATAGGGAACCCTCCTAAACTATTTAGGATTAGGGTTTTTATTTTAATTAAACTCCTTTAATTAATTGAACTCCTAATCCAATTAGGAATTCATGAGAGAGTACTTCTATTAATTAATTCCCAATCCCTATTAGGAATTAAATAATAGTAATTGTAATAATAATAATAAGACTCTTCTTATTAATTTATATTTAATATTTCCAAAATATTAAATAATAAATATTAAGCTATTTAATTTATTCTATCTCCATAGACTAAATTAAATACACTTAACTTATTATTACAATTATGCCATTTACTTCTTAAATAAATATTTTCCTTTTGCGGTGTGACCCTTTAGGTTCTCCATATTAAACCGGTTGTGAATAAATCAATTAGAACAATTCTAATCTTATTTAAATAAATAAATTAAACTATTTAATTCATTTAAATAAATAATATTTATTCTACAATAAGGGTAAGCCCCCTTAGCGATCAACGACTTTCCAGATAATATAGATTTCAACATTAATCATAAAAGAACCTTTCAGTGAATAGTTACCGTACAATTCAATCCTTCTACCATACAATGTCCCAATTAAATATAAGACATGGAATTACTGTCAAGTCTTATTTTATTTAATTATATGTATTTCGATTCTGAAATGCACAACTCTGATAATGCAAATTAGAAACTCCTTTCTAATTTCATTCTGCTTTGGCCAAAGACTTCTGAGTCGTCATTTATCGAATCACATAGGACATTCACTCCTTTTACTAGAAGTGGTAGATTCTTTGTTGATCATTCACCTATCTCCATGTATAACTTATTATACCCAATCATACCCTTTGATATACCCTAAGGGTCTTAAGGGACATGTCAAAGTATAACTCATCATACACAAGATACTATGATGATCTCAAGTCCAAGGATCACTTGTACTACTATCACTTGAGGAATTCCTATTGACAGGCGAGTAAAACTCCATTAGGTATTCCTTAGCGAGCCACGTTCAGTGAACTTATTCTCTAATAAGCACCTACATACTTGCTTTAGTGTCTCCACACAAATGATTATGAGATCAATCATCCTCTTCATAAGAGCAAGCAACGTATGTACTAATCTATCCGGATTCACTAATCCCCTTTTTAGTAATCCAACGATTAGGAACAATTTTAGTTTGTGAGCTATCTAGAATTTAGATCTCATTAGCATGATCACCATCATGATTCTAAAAGCATTGCTCAAAACTATGGGTTTATCACATTTAATATAACAGCACTATGTAGATAAAGTAAAATGCCTTTAATAGACGAATAAGATTACAAAGTATATGCTACATCATATCAAATATGATTGGCTTATGTGCATACTACTTTCAATCTCCCACTTGCACTAAAGCCAATCGTCATGGTATCTAATACTCTTCTTCTCTAAGTGACGATCATCCTGCTGTTTGGATAAAGCTTCAGTAGATGGATATGCAATGTTGTTCTTGAGAGTCCACTATCTCTATAGTGACTTCTTCTCTTTCAATGATTCTACTAATCAAATGAAAGTGCCGCAACACATGTTTGAATCCAAGATGAGACTTAGGAACTATTCCTAGTTCTGTGATGAACTTTTCATCCAAACAATCAACTTGCAGCTTCATTTACAGCTATATACTTTGTCTTTGTCACTAAACCAGCAACTCTTTGCTGTTTGGAACCTTTCTAATTCACTGCACCACCTTTCAAGGTAACGATTTACCTTAAAGTGGATTTGTTATCGTCTTGGTCAGTCTGAAAAAACTTGAGTCTGTTTAGCCCTCTAGTTTTAATTCAAACCTACCATGAATTATGATTACATCTTCAATACCGGTTAAGTACTTAAAGATGTTTATCACTGTATTACAGTGATCTTCTCCAGAATATGACTGATCAACATCAAGCCCGGTATATTCATTGCATACATGATAGTAACTCATGTGATCTCTCTTTCAATTGGGGACAATTTTAGAGAGATACACTCCATGGCTCATCATCATGAGACCTCTCTTGGAGTTTGCCATGCTAAACGCCTTTAGCATCAAATGAATATACGTTCCTTAGGTCAAGCCGAACATCCTTTTAAATCTATCTATATAGACTTATATCCCCAATTTATAGGATGCTCCTCCCAAGTCATTCATGGAGGAATGTTTAGACAATTTTATCTTTACTGATTGTAGCATTGGTGTGTTATTCCTTGTCAGTAGTATATCAACATATAATACCAAGAATGTCACAGCGCTCCCACTGACCCTTTTGTATACACTAGGTTCATTCCCGTTTTTGATAAAATCAAAACTCTTTTGATTGTCTCATCAAAATGAATGTTCCATCTTTGAGAAGCTTGCTTCAATCCATCAATGGATCATTGTAGCTTAAAACACGATTTGCTTCAACCTTTGAAACAAATTCCTCTGGCTGTATCATACATACATTCTCCTCAAGTTTTCATTGAGGAAGGACGTCTCCACATCCATTTTGCCAGATTTTGTAATAAGCTGCAATCGCAAGTAAAATCCAAATGGACTTGAGCATTACCCGGTAATAAGATTTTATCACAGTCAACTCCTTGACTTGAAAAACCTTTTAAACAGGTTTGGTCTTATAGGTCTCTACCTTGCCATTTTCCCCAGTCTTTCTCTTAAAAGACCCATATTCACACTCTAAGCTCTAAGCCCTTATGTGGAGTAACCAGAGTCTATACTTGGTTCTCATACATGGAGTCCATTTCGGATTTTATGGCCATCTACCATTTCTCTGAGTATCTTATACTCATAGCCTTATCGTATATAACTGGATCATCATCCTCTATGATGCGTACCTCATCATCATCCTCTATGATGAATCCATACCTCCCAGGTATCTTCGGTACTCTTCCAGATTTACGATTCGGTTGTGGTACAATAGGTCTATCTATAGGTTCCTCGGTTCGACTTAAAGTGCTTTGTGGTTCTTGAACTCTTTCAAGATCTATTACCCTCCCACTAGCTCCTTTGATGATAAACACCTTTATCTAAGAAGGAAGCGTGTAGGATTATAGTAATAATAATACCCTAAACTTACTTTAGGATATCCCACAAATCTGCACTTGTCAGATTTTGTCCCAAACTTATCTTTGAAACCTTTTCACATAAGTTGGACAACCCCTTATCTTAACATATTTAAGACTAGGAATCCTCCCTATCCATAACCTTTATGGAGTTTTGGGGCCGGATTTTTTTGAGGTTACCTTATCTTGTAGATATGCAGCCGTTTCTAGGGCATAACCCCAGATGGATACTAGAATGTCGGTAAAAATCATTATGGACTGCACCATGTCCAACAAGGTACAATTTCTCCTTTTAGATACACCAATCATTTATTGCGTATCAGGAGGTTTCCATTATGAGAAAATACCATTTTGAGATGATCTAGAAACTTATTGCACAAGTATTCCTTCCTCGATCTGATCAAAGAATCTTAATTACTTTGTCAATTTGTTTCACTTCTGAATTCTTTGAACATTTCAAATGATTCAGACTTGTATTTCATCAAATACACACATTCAACTCTTTGAATGGACCATCTTCTTTTTCTTTTACTAGTTTGTTCAATTTACAAAAATTATTTTTTTTCATGTAAGTTAAGTATACAAAGTCTATCAAGTAATCTTCCAGTTTCATACAAAACATTATCATTATAAATAGAACAACAATTATTCTTAAATATAATACCAGAACCTTCCTTGTCCAACAACGGAAAGTAATAATGTTTCTAAAGAGAACTGGAACATAATAACAACTTATTAACTTAATAGACTTGCCCGTAGGCACTGCTAAACAATAAGTTCCTATGGTTAATGTAGCAACCTTTGCTCCATTACAACACATAAGATTACTACTTTGTTTAGCTTTCTACTTCTGCTTAGTCTCTGCATTGGATTGCATACGTGAGAACTACAGCCGGTATCCAATACCCAAGTAGAACCTTGACTTATGGAAAAATTTATTTTTTAATCATGAACAAATCTATATCTGTAACCGAAGCTTCATTAAGCTTCTTCTGGCTAGCCTCTGTAAGATACTCCTTACAGTTTCCTTTTCAGTGTCCAGGCTTATTGCATTTGGAAGCAAACTCCTTTGCTATTTGCATCAGTCTTGTTCTTATTGTCCTTTGTTTTTGCCTTTCCATTTACCTTCTTTGAATTGTTCTTCTTTTAAGAAGATCCTTTGGCCCTCTTCCGCTTCCTAGAAGAATCATCTACTAGTAAGACTTGGTCTTTCTTGGTTGGAAAGTGACTCTTTACAGTTTTCAACATGTTTAAGCAACTCAGGTAGGCTGACATATAGCTTGTTCATGTGGAAATTCACAACAATTTGTGAGAAAGAGTCCGGAAGTGATTGCAAGATCAAATCTTGGATCAACTCTCCATCCATTAAAACCCAGTTGTCCCAATTGTTCAATCAGATTGATCATTTTAGGACATATGTCTGTACTGTAATGGCATTGGTCATTCTAGATCGGAAGAGCTCCCTAGATATCTGATATCTAATAGTCCTACTTTCCTCACCCTTCAACTCCTTGAAGGTGCAAGAATATAGCAGGAGCATCCATAGTTTCATGCTGACGCTGAAGCTCGTTACTCATGGATGCGAGCATGATGCATTGAGCCAACTGTGCATCATCTTGCCACTTTCTAAAAATAGCAATCTCTTCCTCAGAGGCATTGTCTGCAACCATTGTAGGAATAGACATATTAAGGACATAAGATAGCTTTTCAACCTTGAGAACTATTCTCAAATTTCTTAACCAGTCCTTTTAATACGGTCCGATTAATTAGCATCTAATATGCTCCGCAGTGATAGTGAATTAGACATTGTAAAATTCTATAAATGAATTTGTAATTTAACAACATTTTAGCATACATTCATTTTTAATTAATTACCAAAATAAATTAGGTCTTTATTTTAAATTGATATCTCCCACTATTTTTCATCAAACTATATTACCCTCAATATACAGTTCGGCAATTCTAATTAAAGATTTGCTAGTGAGACTAAGGATCCCATTTCAAATGTATATAGCCTTGTGGTGACACAACAAACGATATATAAATAAATAGGTAGACAACTATTGTCAATTACATCTCTATGTAACTCCTTGTATTTTGCCTCTTAGATTATTTTGATCAAGTGGTGACACATCCGAATCAAAATTATCCAAGTTAAGTCCATCCTAGCACTTCCATATATTCGAAAGAAAAACACTGTCCTTGTGGTGACACAACAAAACAGCATCGTTCAGTCTATGTATAAGCATCAAATGTGATAAAGCAACATCTTAAATATTTTAAATACTTGCCTTGTGGTGACACAACAAACTCATATTAAATATTTAATACTCTATCGCTTTACCATGCTAGAAGGCGACGTTCGATATTCCAAATATCTTTGAACGCTTAGGACTTAATATAATTTCTTTGAGGGGTTTGTTATTATATGTCTCATCTTGTTTAGCGCGCATGCACATATATATATATAAAATACGCGTCATATTATTTAACATGCGAAGCATGTTGTATAATATATAATATATACATAGTAAGCATGCACATATAGAATACTATATTCTACCCGGATTGATTATGGACTTTTATTCTAGTTTGGTTCACTAGAGCCATCAAGTGAACCAAAAGGTCAAACCTAGGGTGCAAGAATAAAATTTAAATATAACTATTACATTTAAACCCGGGCTCCATTACAAACGGGTCTTCAAGCGCTCCTTGCTCCTTTGTCTCCAATTCTTCAAGTAATTCTAACTAAACCTATTACATAAACTATTTACAATAAATAGAAACCTTGATCAGCAGTCAAGGGGAAGTACATAGGAGGGAGATAGAATTTACATTAAGAAAAATTAGAGAAGACGAGGTACGCAGACCCCATTTATAAAAACCCATTCATTCAAGCATCCACTAAAATAAATCCAATCACACATTGGTCAGTAGTCCATAATCAATCCCTATTTATTATCATACATATCTCTATATGTATCAATAAATAACATTCATCTCATGAATAATAAAACCATTCCATATATGCATTGATATCAATTAATGGGCAATTAAAAGTTTACTAGAAATCCAATTTTGAAACAAAATAAACCCCTTTATTTTAATCAAAATTTAAATCATAATAAACTTATTTATTTTATTTTATCCAATTTTGAATAAAAATAAACTCCTTTATTTTTAATCAAATTCTAAATCAAAATAAACTCTTTTATTTCAATTAACATGAAATCCAATTTCAAGTTCAAAACAAACTCTTTTATTTTAACTTAAAATTGTTGGAAAATAAAATATGTTGAATCCTATTCCTTATCAAAATAAACATCTTTATTTTTAAGGAAACATGGAATCCTATTCCATATGTGAATAAACTCTTTTATTCTAGGAAACATGGAATCCTATTCCATATGTGAATAAACTCCTTTATTCTGATTTTTATCAATTAAATAAACCATTTATTTTAATTGAAGGAAAAATTATTTTTTCGGATTCTGCTGTCCGGCGCAGCTGCGCCCAGAATGAACTGGGACACGGCGCAGCTGCGCTGAACCCCAGAAAAAACTGATTCTGGGTATGGGCGCAGCTGCGCTCCAGAATGAACTGGAGCCGGCGCAGCTGCGCCGCGACGCTGATTCAAAAAAATTAATTCTGCCCAAAAATTTCGATCCAATCGCATATCATACACACATGGAATAATCATAATCGATAATTAGCACAAGGTTAGGCTCTGATACCACTGTTAGGTTTGTACATAGCGTGAACATGTAATCTAATTACATAAATAGTGCGGAAGCGCGATAAAACGGATTTTAAAATTTTCATACAAACCATCACCATGATCATCCATGTGCTCAATTATCAATTAAACGAAAGAGATAGAGATTAAGAAATTATACCCTCGTAGAACCGTGCTTCCTCGGGTACAAGTTCACCTCCAATTCTTTCGCGTTGTCCTTGAATTTCACCGATTTAAATTCCTTCCTTTGATCAACGTTAGCCACCCAAGTGTTTGGCCTCTAGAGGTGATCCACCAAGGAATAATAGTTATTCAAGAAGATGGGTGTTGGCAAAACCCTAGTTTCTATCTCTATAGAAATTGCAAGTACTCTCTCTCTCCAATTCTCATGGAAGAGTGTGTAAATTGTCTAACAATCTAATTGTCTGACTGTCTAACCGTGTAACCCTAAATCATAATAAGACTCCTCTTATTTATAGATATAGGGAACCCTCCTAAACTATTTAGGATTAGGGTTTTTATTTTAATTAAACTCCTTTAATTAATTGAACTCCTAATCCAATTAGGAATTCATGAGAGAGTACTTCTATTAATTAATTTCCAATCCCTATTAGGAATTAAATAATAGTAATTGTAATAATAATAATAAGACTCTTCTTATTAATTTATATTTAATATTTCCAAAATATTAAATAATAAATATTAAGCTATTTAATTTATTCTATCTCCATAGACTAAATTAAATACACTTAACTTATTATTACAATTATGCCATTTACTTCTTAAATAAATATTTTTCTTTTGCGGTGTGACCCTTTAGGTTCTCCATATTAAACCGGTTGTGAATAAATCAATTAGAACAATTCTAATCTTATTTAAATAAATAAATTAAAACTATTTAATTCATTTAAATAAATAATATTTATTCTACAATAAGGGTAAGCCCCCTTAGCGATCAACGACTTTCCAGATAATATAGATTTCAACATTAATCATAAAAGAACCTTTTCAGTGAATAGTTACCGTACAATTCAATCCTTCTAACCATACAATG